>OX638093.1:18730077-19430077 GCA_951804965.1 Horisme vitalbata
GCCGGGGCGGGTCGCTAGTGTTTTATAATTATATATAAGGGATAACCGATATTTTAATGTTATAACGGATGATTAAACTGTTTATAAATAATCGGATTTTATCATTTGATATGTGTCATGTATTACCTAAACATTGTAACATCAAATTTATTTTATATCATTTTAAATTAGAGTTTATTCGGTCAGTGAAATTGTTATCGTGACCAATTGCAGTAAGTAACGTGATCTCCCGCTGAGCCATCGGCGCGCGCGCAGCGGGGCAGGAACGCTGAATGTGCAATCGTCACAGCTCATCATTGCCTGGTGCATCAGTATTCAAAATAAGACGTTGTGTTGTTGACTTTAATATATGAGAATAAAGTTGAAAGTAAAACAGCCAAGTTCATTACTCGTTTGATCTGACCTTTCTGCAGTCAGCTGAATGAACTAGACGCGTATATATTCTCCGCAATGAGACAGGTTGATTGTAAAGTGCGTGATTACTCACGATTATTTTATTCCTTACATGTTGCCCCGCCGATATGAACTTAGGTTATAAATAACGACATAAATAAGCTTAACCGCTTGAACACGAATCAATACAATTGAAATGTTACAAATAAAAGGTTAAGTAGCATGTAACAAGTAATCAAAATTGTGTACACATTTTATAATTAAATGGTAAGCAGGCAAATACATATGAGTTCCTAATTTTAACTCTTTGAGCTATGGATAAAATAAAAAAGCTATCTTTTAAACAGGTAAGAAAAAGAAGAACTGTAAATAAGTATGTACCCTCGAGAGCAATGAATCCGGGTCACTCAAAGAATCCAAAAAATCTCGGAAAGTAAGAATGCTAGGTCAATGCAATAAATTGTATTTAATAGACAATTTAATACTCCTTAAATGAAAGTTAAAAAAATATGAGTCACCATACATTTTATTTACACAAAATTACATAAAGAAAAAAAACTGCTGATCTCTCCTTAAAACAAAAATAGGAAACATGAAATTTTTGAACTTTATGACGATTTTCTTGAATTTCAATACTTCGTATTACCTCTTCGTGCTTCCATTACTGCGTTTACGAGGTTTGGCATGCTGTACACCAAGTTCCTTATACGATTTTGGGGAATATTCTCCCATTCCTCTGTGAGAGCAATTTTGAGCTCAGGAAGCGTGATTGGGGGAGGGTTTCGTTGTTTTACGCATCTCCCTAGCTCGTCCCAAGCATGCTCGATCGGGTTGATATCCGGGCTGCGCGCTGGCCACTCCATACAAGTAATGTTCATCTCTTGAAGGTAGTCATTCACAATCCTACCTGTATGAGGTCGGGCATTGTCATGCATAAATATAGCATCCTCACCCAAATTGACCATAAATGGACCAACGTGTTCGTTGAGGATTTCTTCCACATATCTTACGCTAGTTAAAGAGCCGTTTTCTATGATCACCAGCTCTGTGCGACTTTCAGAGGAAATTCCGGCCCACACAAGTACAGACCCACCACCGTAGGCTACTTTTTCTTCGATGCATGCTTGCTTGAATCTTTCCCCTGGTCTTCTATACACTCTGTGTCTTCCATCGTGCTTGTAGAGCATAAATTTTGATTCGTCGGAGAACATAACTTTCGACCAATCTTCAATACTCCAATTTACGTGGTTCTGGGCATATCTTAGTCTTGAAATACGATGGCCACGCTCCAGTTTAGGGCCGTTTGCAGGTCTAAGGGGTTTTAAGTTAGATTCAGCAAGCCGACGTCTTACTGTCCATGCACTTGGGTTACTTCCTCCGAGGCGTCGAAACTGATTTGTGAGTTCAGTTCCTGTGAGAAAGCGATTTCGAAGCATGGTGTTCACCAAGTATCGGTCTTCTCGTGCTGTGGTACACCTAGTTCTGCCCGTTCCTGGTCTGCGTAGGTTAGAACCAGTTTCTTCGTAACGTCGGAGAACTCTTTGTACTGTTGACAGCGACACACCGACAGTCCTGGCTGTATCGCGCTGACTCCGGCCGGTTTCCACCAATGTAAGTATTCTGGTGCATTCTTCAAGTGTAAGCGACATGATTTCAGCTTGAATAATGAATATTGAGCACTATCAACCTGGTTTATGTACCAACATAAATGACAGATTACAAACAAAAGCAAAAACAAATCCTGTAATTTCATAGTTCCATCTTCGACAGTGTTCCCTTTTCAAATTTGATTTTTTTATGATATAACTTTACAATAACTAAGAAGTTTTAATACTTTCATTTAAGGAGTATTAAATTGTCTATTAAATACAATTTATTGCATTAACCTAGCATTCTTACTTTCCGAGATTTTTTGGATTCTTTGAGTGACCCGGATTCATTGCTCTCGAGTGTATTTAAATAGGTAGGTAAGTAGGTATTCATGAAAAAGTTTCATCAATGTGAACTGTTTCATCCATTTGCGGCGCTCCACCGTCATGAGGTCGACACAATGCAAAGCTAGATGCAGTGATGCACTCTCTTTGCTTTTAGAGATATTGTCGTCGAGGTCTCACTCCAAACTTTCCTTTTGTTGAAGAACTGTAGGTATTGTAGGGTAAACGGGAGATACCCCATTCTACACGCGACTCATTAAAATTCACTCCAATTATCACGATCCCCAAACTTTTTACTTTTAGCTAGCATCTCCTTAATTTGGAACTTTTGGCGCAAGACTTCCGAAAGTCATACAGACTTGGCAGCGTAGTGCCACTTGACATTTTCACTTCATTAATGTTCTCGTTTTAATTAACTTTTATATGCTCAGATCTTAATGGTTATGTGCATTAAAATGCTCTAGATTTTTGTCTGGGTAGGTACTTCAATTGTCATACTTTTTCAAATCAATTGATAACGCAACGGCACCTAATTCATTGAATTGAAATGATCTAACGATCGATATTCCAGTCATGGAATGAATCCAATGAATCATTATAAATCTATGACAATGCCGTACGGTATGTATTCATGACCACTTGTTTTCAATTAAATAAATTCATGTGCTCTTGGCAATGTTTTTAAATGGGACTTAAAAAAAACTATGAAGCCGTATTTTTGTGTCGATATGAAAGTCGACTGCTTTATAACACGATTAAATCTAATTTGATTTGGTCCCTTCTTGAGACAAAAAGATAAACTTCTGGATCGCGGGAGATTTATATCAGCTTGACACATTTAACAAAATAAACAATGTTTTGTTGCAATAATGAATGAAATTTCTCTGACTTTAATGTCGAATGTGCGACAATCGCAGCGACTAAAATATAAACACTCTTAAATTCTAGTACTTAATTTAACTTTTCATAAAATTGGCAAGATTTCCTGATTAAAATTTCAAAGGTTTCAATTTGCTATGATAAGCGTCGTCTCAATAGACGTTTGCGATCACAGCACCTTGCTCGCAACTCTTTGAGGGGTTCCAGCTCGGATGCACATCTCGATTGCTCGGGATGTAATTTAATTAAACCGAGAGAGCATTAGTGATGCTGAAGAGGTAAACGGGAACTTCGCTCCGCGCCGCTCTCAGCGTCCAACCAGGAATTCGCTTTTATTTGAACGACGGAAAATTCCAGTCACTTCCCTTATAGACTCTCAACATACCTACTCTAATTGCGCGGTACAAGTTTTAAAAATCACAGTGAAAAGCTTTTCACAAATAACTATGATATAATATGAATATTTCTACCATCGAGATAAATAGTAACAGTAGGTACCGATGCTATATACGAGTTTGTCTATATTTGGATAGATAGGTACTAAGATTTCACAAACATACATAAGCATCAGTATATATAAGAAGTAAATAAGTAGTTACCTATCTCATAAAAAAAATGCCACCTTTCCAATTACCTACGCATTATTTTAATTCCTGGGTTGAATTTTTGTATACGAGTTATAATACCTCGGCAGTACTATCATTTGCATAATTGCTTTGTTTGCCGCCGAATACACAAAGGTAAAGATAATCGGTTTATCAGGCTTTACCCGAACCGCACGATTTTTCGGTCCGGGATATTTGTTTGCACAATTTGTATGAACGAAAACAGCTTCACGGGATTACTTTATTAATACCGTTCGTTTATGAGACACTTAGACCGAAATTACAAGGGGATTTCTAGGGAGTGGTTTGAGGACAACATAGGTGGCGCTATGGGTGAATAGTCAGCGTGATGCATGAGGTTGCGTGTTTGATTCCCGCTGCGGGACTAATGTTTGAATAATCTGCAGATATTTGTTTCGGTCCTGGGGGTAGTGGTACCATACTTCCCTCCATCCTCGAAACTCAAGCCAACTTCTGGCACTTTGTGCGCTCTGCTACCTACAGGCTAACGGGGTTGTTTGGCAGCCGGCTGATTACAGCATAGCGCACCGGCAGAGCTAAACTCCCTGGCCGCCGATGGGCAGCTGCATCAATGGTGCCCTGCGATTCTCATGCCCAGCGTGGGGATTATGGGCATATCTATCTTATTATTAGGTGAGGCCTATGCCCAGCAGTAGACTGATGGTGATGGTGGTGAAAAAAGTTTTGGTTTCGTATTTTATTGCTCTAATATTTACCTACCCAGATTATACTTGCAACATCTCCGTTTCATCGCCGTAATTCACGATCCACTTTTTGTAGTATAATCTAAAGATAATTAACTAGGTTATGGAAACCTAAAATTGTCCTATGCGGTGACTATGGATGGAGACGTAGGTGTATAATGTCCTTTGAATTTGCTAAAAGCCTGCTATGGCTCTGGACTAATTAAAGCCATTTAAGGCTTCAAAGGGTATTAGGCGATAGTGCCATAATTGGTATGGGTGAGGGAATGAATATAGATAACTAACTTACATAATAAAACAATACAATTGGAAATCACGATACACGAGATACACAAAAAAACGGTATAGTGCAAGTTGGACTCGCGCACCCAGAATTCCGTACAAATTTTTATTTTAGGTATCAAATATTTTTTTGTAATGTAACTATGAACTATAACCTTGATTTCCGATTTTATTCGTTCATATACGGTATAAATGGCCATATCTTTTGATTGTGTTGACTAAGAAATTTGAGTCATTTCTCTGCTCCAAGAAATTACAGACTTGATACGTCCACGCGTTCCTGAGAAAATGATCTTGACAGACAGACAGACAGATGTAATCCAATAATGGTTCCTCCTTTTTTTTAGGTTTGGAACCCTAAAAATGGGGTTGGAAATGTCTATTTAGGAATCCTACGACAATTTTATGGGGTAGGTAATTATAGTTAGAGAGAAGAAGTAGAAGTTAAAAAATTAAATAACGCTTTATTATCATCACAGGATTCTTTAGTTTAATTTAAATCAATTAGCTTGAAATATACTCAACTAACCTTTTATTTTGGACACTGCAATTCTAACTCCTAGGTAGGAGTTAGTTCGCTACACTCCTTCCCCTTTCTCCTACCTAGGAGTACAAATTTCAGTGAGCAAACTTAAATGCTAGTTTAGTATATTTCAAGCTAATTTATTAACTTAAGACTAAGACTAAAGAAGTCTGTGATGATAATTAACTCGAATATAAAGCTTGTTTGTTACATTTTCAAGCTTTCATTACTCAACTGATTTTTATGAAATTACAAATCACATTAGGGATACAGAAAATAATATAATTATGATTTTACGCTTTGATCCAGAAAAAGTACTGTTCCCGAGAGAAAAATAACTCTAAGACGGTCATCACATTAACGCGAGCGAAGCCGGGGGCAAAAGCTAGTATAATAAAAATCCCATAAAAAATTGGTTCTATTTCAGTAACCTACGTTTAGGTACTTACCTATATAGGTTACTGAAATTGGTTACCTTTGTGAGATGGTATTTTAATTTGGTGGTTAGGTAAGTGTTGGTACGTTTTGGATCAAAAAATTATCGAAAGTAGGTAAGTAAATGTTTTATTGCTTGTTGTGTTACGTATGATTGAATATTAATTTGAGCCCATTTTGTGGCATAGCATGGCATTCACTTATATTGGTAATTTCTTTGAGAATTTCCTTAGCACCCGTGCTGACACTTGGCACGCGGAGCATTTGCATTGCTGGACGTGTCACGAATAATATGGAAATGACCTCTGGTTTCCGACTTCTCCTGAGAAAAGCACGAATGCAGTGCAATCCACGACTGCCTCGATATTGCTTCGATTTACAATACGAAGCAATCTCAGTGACGTTGACCGAACGAGGATAGGTACCCAAGGACATCGCTGACGTGTCTAGAAAAATCCTTAACAAATATAATTTTAGATATCTAAATAACAACCTTCTCCCAAATTCTTCAAATGCGCTAACGACTTGTGCAAATTACGCGAACTTGACAGCGTAATTTCAATTAATTATCTCTTTCCCTTGTGTTGGCAGATAAATGAGCCTCGAGGGCGTCGTTGGTGGTGAAAACATGAAACTTTGCACACATCCACGCCCGTTTGTCGGTTTCAGAGCCCTCACTTTGAATAATGTATCCTTCGAGCGATTTTTTGCTCAATCCCAAAGTGCGAAATACTGACTTTTCTGCTTTTAAACAGATACAAGTAAGTAAAATTTACTTGCTAAAAACGACACCGCTGAGAATGCTCTTAAATAAAATATTGGAATAATTCTACAAGTGCCGAAGCATTGAAAACCCTTAGAAAACGTAGAAATCTCTGACGCGTTCACAAAGCTTCAGATACGTCCGTCCAAGTGCTGGCAGCTGGCAGGCAGTTTCCGAGGCGAACAATGACTTCAGCTGGTCGAACTCAATTTCACGCGTGATTTGTGCACTTTTATTTCATTCCCACTCCGACTGAACTGCTGTCGGAAAAGCGATCTCGGGCTAGATTTATATCAAGCACTTGCAGTAAGTTAGATTCACAACTTTTCGAATCGGATAATGGTTTTCGTCGATTGATTCTCTTTTGTTTTAGGCGCAACTATTAAACTTAGTCGTAAACATTATAGTTTTTATACGCATACATAATGTGTGTAGGCAGGGTTTTTTTTTTAATGATTGTATACAAACCGGAGAGTTTAAGTTGACAAACCTTTTTGCGCTGCTATGCTACACATGTTGCGACTCACGGTAAAGTCGAGTCGACAACTTGATATATTGGATGCTTTGTGAGGGTTCTGGGTAAACACACGCAGAGTGCAGTCAGATAACGTTGTACAATGTAGTGTTTAGGCTACTAAATTATTTTTATCGCCGACTTGCACGAGATACTATACTACTTCCATCATTATAAATGTATTTTTGATAAATGTCAAAGTCCAGAACTAGTGATTGCAGCCACATAACATTGAACGATTTTTGAATCGATTATTGACACCATTGTCGAATAAAAAAACTGACTTTGTCATTATCATTGTTGGGTCTTAATATCTCAACAAATTCATCAAGAACTATAATTATTTTTATTTTAATCACAATTTGGTATTGTCCAAACTGTATTGCTAATATTGTAGCACACGTGTATAATAACAAGAGCCCAACATTTACAGCCAAAAAGATGCTCGAATTGCTAAAGAATGCCTGCAATCAAGTGACACCTGAAAATTGGGCAAGTGTGGTGGAAAAGACCAAACGATTAATATTATCGGATTGGGAAAGGGATGTGACTTTCGATAACATAAGAGAGCAAGAACCAATCCTAATAAATTTAGGCGAAGACGCACCATCTGACGCCAGTTTGATGTCGGTCGACGATTAATACATTTTATTAATAAGGTAGGTAGCTTATACTATTTACGTATAACTGAAGGAAACAAAGATCAAACATCATCATGAATTTTCCCAATATGAATATCCTCAGATATTACTTAGTACGCCAATCTATATGGGAATAAATTATAATAGATTGAGGAATCCGTAAAATGGAGTAGTCAGAGGGAAGTCCAAAGATTATATTTGACAGACGATCACATTTTTCATTTTTGCAAGCAGTTACTATGCCACGCGACATCGACGAGACGTTTCTGTTTAGAAAGTCTTTTCTGTTTAGCGCTCGGCGGAGCAACACGTCTGCGGAGTTCTGCGTCGTTGTTGTTTTTTAGCGACGTCGATGTTGGTGGACAGCGAGTCGATTATTCCTGAGGATGCCTTATGGGGAAGGCGAAACATTGTCGAATTTCTGTTGAGTTTTTCTTTTGTATATATGTGTGTGTCGTTTCTCCAAGCTAATTACAGGTTAACGTGTTGTTTTTATTTGGTGGAAGAGTAAGTAGACGGTTGCATTTATTAATGATTCCATGTTTTCTTATTCTTTCTCTGATTTGCATGTGAATATGCGGGCGGGAGGGCGGTGCATGCGTATGCATTTTGTGAAACTTGTCAGAGAAAGTTAGCGAAATTTGTACTAAATATTTTGCCTTGTAGAATATCTTGTAATGGATTTCCGCAAAGTCACGCCTGAGTCGATTAATTAAAATATTAATGTATTTAGGATTATTTTCCTATTCATCCTTTCATATTATTAAAAAGTGTTGTTTGACATGCAAATAATACAATTAACTTATTTTTGTCATCCATCTGTATGATACCTCTTTATCTCTTAGGGCATCATAGCTAATTATGAAAAGTCATTAATTTATTACGAAAAAAAATCGGATTGCAAAACGAACCTTTTTAGCTTTGGGTTCGGACTGTTTTAGATAAGAACGTTGGCAGCATTGAGTTTCAAATGTCGAAAAACCATTAATAAGATGGAAGAACTATAGTCATTAATTTTTTGTACAGTTAACCAGTTTTTTAACCGACTTAAAAAAAGGAGGAGGTTCTATGTTCAGCTGCATGTATGATTTTTTATGTAGGTATGTTCATTTATTTGAGTAATTTACAATAATAGATTTAAGAAATCTATTTATTGTGGAACGTACTTGATGTATTATTGCTTAAAACTCCTTGTGAACTCTGTGCATTCGACATTGAATACAGACTTCATTGCAGCAGCTTTGTTTTATCATTACAGAATAGCATAAAAGTTAGCTGCTTACTGCCAATGTGCATCCCCCGACTTTGTCCTAGCATCCCTCGACGGTTTCTTGCAATATGTCGTTGAATAGCTTTGGGTTCGGACTCTTTTAGATAAGAAGGTTGGCAGCATTGAGTTCCAAAAGTCGAAAAACCATTTATAAGATGGAAGAACTATAGCTTACTTATTGGAGTTGCTTTAAAAAATAAGAAACTATTTTTTTGAAGTAAACAGACCGAAAATAAGAAAATAAAATATCAGACACTATCAGAAAAATGAAAAAAAAAACAGCTTTCATAAAAATTCAAATAAATATAAATAAACACAAACAATTCAACTATTTGACTATAAAATAGTTCAAGAAAAAACCAAAATAACTAGAGGTGCTAAGTATGCTATGGCTCATATTCTGAATAACATTGATAAAAAATCACTCTGCGAACAAAACGGCCGGAACATCACAAAAACAGCAAAAATGGCTCGGCTCGGTAGCCAAGCAGCTCCCTGGAACTTTACGACCACCAAACGATGCGTATGTGCACGGCAGAAAAAGCGGTACGCCGATAAAAAGTCCATTGTCGACACCGGGATGCTTTGGGGTTTCTCAAATGACGGGAGGAACAGGGTAATGCGATAAGAACTGCGCTCGCCTGTCTAGGTGGCTTGGAACGAGAAAATAATGGCATGTTTCGAGTAGAGCCGGCAAGAGTGAAGGATTGGATACCGGGACATGGTTAGTTGACAGCACAGACACTGAACCATTCCCGCCTGCAAACTTATTGCCAAATACTTATTCGTATACAGTTTTACAGCCCACTATAAACTTGCCAGGATAAATCGATTACGATCTCTGTCATTAACTTTATTTCAGCTCATAAAAAGGGGCAATGTTTTCGGCAAAGCTCTATTTTCTGTGCCAATGGCACTTTAACATAATGGAAGCGGGCGCGCAATACAGCCATAACTGATGCCATACCTGAAACAATGAAAATTCAGGGTTAGTAAGGTAAATTAAGAGATACCACAATGTGATTTTAAAATTTGTATAAGCCCATTTTACTATTTAGTTTTTTTGTCAAATATAAACGTAAAAACTCATTATGAATCAGTTTTATCTCAAATTTAATAATTATGTATGTATGTATATAAGGAATCTGCAGGTATACGGTGATACGATCACAAATTATATCAATGTATAAAAAAAATAGTTTAACGTAGTCGAAAAACTTTGTGAACTGGCGTGTGCTTTTTATGTTGTCTGTGTTTATTATAATTACATTATAATTAACTAGCGGCCAGCCCCGGCTTCGCACGGGTAGTTAATAAAATTGTCAAAAATAATAACTTTTTACACACACACACACACACACACACACACACACACACACACACACACACACACACACACACACACACACACACACACACACACATACACCTATTATTTCTTGATAATATTGACTACCCTTCCGTACCCCAGTAACGCCTACTATATTGCTTAATATGAATTTATGTAGGCATAGTTTTCTTTTCCTATGCTTCTAATATTTTATTTATTTTATTTTTGTATAATAATTCCCGAACATGGTTATTTTACACGTAACCCTAATATGTACGGAATAACAGTACCAACCTATATTGCCTGGTTAGGTCTGGGTACTCGGATCCGTTCCCGTTCCCACTCCGGCTTCCGCTGCCTTTTGCGAGACCATTCTCACTCCCTTCGTCCTTAGCAACACGTCGCCAAGTCACAGCCAGTTAAAAGTATAGGTAATAAGAGTATTTGTAACCCTAACTAAGAAATGTTTGGTTCCCCATGCAAAATTTAATCCCCTATCTGCCCTTCCCATCTAATTCTAATTCAGTAACCCTTTAAGTGCTGAAAACACACTTACTCTAGGACATGCTGCTGCTCAATCCGCTGTTGCGAGGCCTGCAGTCAACGTGCTAGTGTTTAGTATAGAACACTTAAAGTGCTGAGAACACACATGTTCTAGGGCGCGAGCTGCTGTAAGATTCACTGCTGCGAGGCCCACAGCCAACGTGCTAGTGTCTAGTGTATAACACTCTGAGTACTGAAAACACACTTGATCTAGGGCACGAGCTGCGACTCGATCCAGTGCTGTGAGGCTCATAGCTAGTGTCTAGTGTATAAATAACACTCTGAGTGCTGAAAGCACACCTGCTCTCTAGGGTGCGAGCTGCTGCTTGAGTCCTAGAGCAAGTGAGGCCTAAATCCAGCAGTGGATAAAGTCGCGGTGCGGATGATGATGGTCAAAAACGCAGTAAAATTCTTTATATCAGAGAGAAAGGTATGATGAATTTTTATATCCCTAACTTGAGAAATGTTAGGTTCACCATAAAAACATTAATCGCGTATTTCACCTCATCAAGTTTTTCGCGACAAATAGTAGCCTTGTTTTTTCTATCTATCTCTATACGAAAGTTTGAAAATCGGTTCAACGGTTTAGACGTGAAAATGTAACAGACAGACATTCAAAGAGATTTACTTTCGCATTTAAAACATTCTTTTTGGCGTGTTTCAAAAACTATATCAAATAGAAATAAAATAAAAACCATTTTTGAATGTACAAACAAAACCCATTCATATGACACCCCAATATATTTAGATATGTTTAATTTTATTTGGCCCTTTTTGGAACCCCATACCTTAATGGCACCCTGTCAGATTTAACTTAAATACTTCCCAGCACAAATTTCAAATACACCATATCGACCTACCAAATTGCATGCAGATTGGATCACCGGTTCGAGAGTTATGCTCGGACAAACATATATACAAACTTACAATTCTACCTCTTCATATAGTAGTATAGATATAGATTTATACGTATTTTACAAAATTCTATTACCAACTTGCACTCAAACCTAGCTTTCGATTTTATATCATAGGATTAATTATCCAAGTACCAATTCACACCTCATCGATGTTACAGGGTTTTTGTTATAAACTGTAAGTATACATAGATCAACGTGAAATATAATGAGGTCCTGATTTACGAGAAAACTTCGATGGGTTTTCCTTTTTTAACAAGAGGATTTTCCCAAAAGTATGCAAATTAATTCAAAAGTTTGACTACAAAAAGTAATGGCGTGATTGTAACTCTACCAAACTTCATACAAACATCCGCAGCGCCGCTAAACTCATTTTAAATACACAAATCTATCGCGTGCCTAACCAAAAGTAGGTTAGGTTAGTAGTTATCATTATATCTATCTATAATCCTTTATTTTTTCCTCCTTTACATAAGTAAAATGTACGTACAAATCCTTTTCTATTTGCCGTTCGATTGGTGTTGCTCCGGTCTCATCGTAGCCTGTCCATTCCATTATGCAAATGGGGAGTACCGTGTAGTGTTTCTATTCAGCCGGTCTATTCACAGCCGTGGCCAGACGACAGAGCTCAACTGCAACTTTGATAAGAGCCGTACGTAAATAAAATAAATCGCAAGCCAGTTTCCATGTTGATGTATAGCTAAATGGACAACGCGAAACTTTTTTTGCAACAAACGCTGGAACAAGCTCTATTTTTTTTATAAAGTGTTGCAATTTAAACTGGTTTTCATGTTTGATTCAAAACTTTTTTATTAATTCTGATTTTGTGTTCGCGATGTTTTAGTAAATATCATTTTAGATACAACTTAAGTACCAAATTTTAATTTAAAAAAGCATTGATATATTGTTACTATCGTAAATAGATGCGTATTATCGGCCATAATGCGTGTAGGCTCAGGTCTTGGCCATGGCCAAGATCCTCTACTTCCTTCATACAGTGGCCAACTTGACGTCGACCGAGTGGAGTGACACTTCCACGAAACAGGCAAATAATGTGATGAAAAAGTGCATTTCTTGAACTCAATTGCGTAAAAAATTAAGCGGAATTACTTTTTTCATGTATATCTATTGATTTTTGCTAAAATCGCAGCAAATATTAAAGAAAATTTAGTTAAATAGTTCATGCCATGTAATTTTGCCAAAAAAATGTGCAGTTTTCCCGATTATTGTGGGAGATTTTGATAAGGAATAAAATCTTTGTGAACTTCTTAATTCACAATACATAGGTACAGGAGAATATTTAAGAATACTTAAAAGAGATCACTCACTTCTATTTTGATAAATGCCATCATCCATGAAATCAAACAAACAAAAGGAAGACCAGAAGACATTTGACGTTACTTGCGGTGGTTGAGTAATATTACGACCACTATTATTTTTGTTGGCACAAACTAAAACACAGCTATTTTATTTCCACAATAAAAGTTCGATCCACTAATATGATTAGTGTTAATATCACAAAGTCTTAACAAACAGATATCACCTGAACCAATTTATTTTTGAGCTATATGGTGACTATATATGTACTATGAAAACGTAAGTCAGGTTCAAAGAAAAAACTAGATACTTTTTTGTATTTAAAGTGTTAGCCCACACTGTATTTAAAGACTTAGTCCATCTCATACGAAATAAAATACAGACCATAGACGTTCAGTGTTAGCCCACACATTAGGGAAAATCTAAGATTTTATAATCCTATCCTACTTCCTACTAATATTATAAATACGAAAGTTTGTGAGTATGGATGAATGGATGTTTATTTATTACTCTTTCACGCAAAAACTACAGAACGCATTTGGATGAAACTTGAAATATACATAGTAATTTATGGCCTGGATTAATACATAATGCGACTTTTTATCGGGGTACCACGCGAGCGAAGCCGCGGGCGGAAGCTAGTATCCTATAAAAATCACTTATATTTTCGGGAAAAAAATCGATATCAGGCAACATCGAGCTTTTAATTTCAAGCATACATAGGTATCTCTATAAAATCAACTGCCGTTCTCGAAGCAGTCCAGTTAAAATAAAAGAGATAAATATATATTTACTTCAAAATGACAATTAGTTTCAAAGCTACGTCTTCGCCATCAATAAGTGGTTATACTATATTTTGACACTTGTTAAGGAGGTTTGCATCTCTTGTTATTTATCTCAATGCAAAAAAGTAAGTGATACTTACTTTAGTAATTCCATTCGTAAACTGATTTTACTGCTACTCCTCTACCTTTTAATATGGGATCGCGGAGCGATCCATGTCAAGTCAAGCGTAGTTTACCTTTACCAGAACCAACTCGGGCATTTTCAGCCCCCCGTGACTTCGTTACAGCTAATTACAGCTAAGCCCCAATTGCATAATTTCGTGTATATTGCTATAATAGTTTTCAAAATAAGCGTCGTCAAAAATACATATTTTGTGAAATTTTGCCACTCATTCACTCGACTTCATGAAAAATCCGACTTTTCCCTTTTCACCCCCACCCCCCATGTATCTCGGAAACTAAAAGTCGTAGAGGGTACGCGCTGAAACAATTTTTTCTCAGGACCTATTTTTATATAAGGATCCGAAAAAAAAACTTACCGCCCATATATATTTTTTTTATCCCATACGAATTTGTTTTGTTTTTCTTTACGTCTATCACACGTTTGTTTTCCCGGATGGAATCTTAAAGATATTCAGTCTAGGTGTAGGTGTAGGTGAGGTGTAGGTGTAGAGGTAGGATAGGGGTAGGATAGGGGTAGGGTAGGGGTAGGGTAGGGTAGGGGTAGGGTTTTTAATTGTTCTTAGTTTTTCTTACATTTTCGTAATTTTCTTACTTTGTTTACTTATTTTTTTACCTTCTCTAACTTATTCTTAAATCTTTTCTTACTTTTTTACTTTTTGTTACATTTTCATATTTTTTCTTTTTCATTCTTTTTTTTATTTTTGTGTGGTAGCAGAAGTATTCGCGAAGGGTTGGCATAATTTTTGTATTTGTAAAAATGGTTTTGTATGGATTTCTTATTCTATGAATAGGTGGACAGAATCACACTAATATTATAAATAAAAAAGTTTGTGTTTGTGGGAGTATGTTTGTGGTCTCTTCATTCCATAACGGCTGAACGGATTTGGATGAAACTAGGAATAAACATAGTTTAAAACCTGGATAAACACATAAGCTACTCTTTTTCCCGGTACCACGCGAGCGAAGCCGCGGTCGGAAGCTAGTAAAGTTATAAAAGAGTTCCGACTGAAAATGTCTAAGAATTAATGTAAGTACCTACTCAGACGGAAACTAGTTCTAACTTATTAGACTGAAATGAATAATAAGTAGATGGTACGAGTATATTTGTTGATATACAAAACAGATCGGTATAGGTCGGTTGGCGTATAAAAATAATATAATAAAAATAATAATGCTGGACACTATCAGACAGCATCATGTAGCCCCAAACTAAGCCGAGCTTGTGTTATGGGAACCACTTGTCTGATAAAGTACATACATTTTTCTTTGTAAATACATACTTATTTTACATAGGTATAGAGGTTTTAGGTAAGCACCAACTGGAGCTACCCGCTTCGAAAGTAACGAAGCACAGCTCCGGCCCGAACACAATGGCTGCAAAAATATGCAATAGTAAATACTTGACGATGTAAAGGCAAAAAATGACAAAATAATCATAGAAATTATTAAAAATATATTGATTGTAAAAACTTACTATATTCTTGACGAGTTTTTTAATGACGAAATATTATTAAAATGTAGTTTTTTGACATTGTCCTTTTATACATATTTTTATGGTGATTTTTATTATTTAGGTATATTATTGACATTTTATTGTATACATACATACATATATACATAATTTAATAATTTACAATTCCCTATCCAGGTACATAATTATGAGTCCTAACACCTAAGTAGAAGATAATTTGACGTGTACATACATATTTATGGAAGCTATAAATAATCTGAATCTGAATCTGTACTGTGTATTGTCAGAACAATATTTCATGTACTTTGTTCGGCCTTATTATGTTTTATGTTTATGTAAATGGATTTTTTTCACAAGCAATATTAGGTATATATTTCTGTAACCATTCGTTTTCCAGCAGTGAGAAAACTAAATAAAATAGTTTACAAGGGTTACTCCCGACGGACGCTACACCCTTGTTACGTTTATGTGACTGGAACACGGTCTAGTATTACATTCTTTGAAATTGAAAACATAGAAATAGCAGTAAATAAGACAATCGCGAAAATAGTTGCATTCCTGGAAAACAACGTCACAAAAAGAAATGTAACCCAAGTCGTTGCCTTATTTATAGAATAAAAAAAACTGTGAAGATCCTTGATCTCCGAGAAGCTTACTCAAATATAAATTAAGAGCCAAAGCGTAAAATTTTATGCTCCTTTCTTATGTTACAGAGATTGAGAAATAACATAAAAGTGGACATACGAAGTGAGCAATTTCAGCATCCAGGGAAGTACCTATCTATCACTGAGCAAAATGTTTAATTGCCCGTGAAGACACAACTAGCTTCCGCCTGCAGCTTCAACAACAACACCAGTCTATATCAGTCCACAGCTGGACATATGCCATCCCCACGCTGGGCATGCGGGTTGGGGATCGCAGGACACAGCTTCTCGCACCGCCGTCGCTGCTGCCCATATCCGCGGTTAGGGAATTTATCTGTGCCGGTGTTAGGCTGCGGTATGCCGCAATCGGCCGACCGCCAAAGCCCCGTTAATAAGTTATCAGAGTGCACTACGGGCAGGTGAGGTTGGCTTGAGTTCGCAAGGTGGCGGTTGTATCTAAACCCCTAACTAAACCCCTATAGCTTTGCTCGCGTGGTACTTGGATAAAAAGTACCCTATATGTTTATCTAGATCAAAAACTATGTATATTCCAAGTTTGATACAAATCCGTTCAGCCGTTAAGGAGTTAAATGGGAACAAACATACTACCTAACACACAAACTTTCGCATTTATAATACTAGCTTCTACTCGCGGCTTCGCTCGCGTGGTACTGGATAATAAGTAACATATGTGTTAATCCAGGTCACTATCTAAGTATATTCCAAGTTTCATCAAAATCTGATCTCTAGTTTTTGCGTCAAAGAGTACCAAACATCCAGAATCTATTCATCCTCACAAACTTTCACATTTATAATATTAGTACGAGTAGGATAGGAAGTAAGATTATAGTGTCTTCATATAAAACTCATTATTATACCTACTTACATAAGTTTACCTAAGAATATAATTCAAAGTGTGTTTAAGTTCTGGCACACTGAGTTGGTAGGAATCTATCGGAGCGAGGACAGCCCGAATGGCGTCCGCGTCACGTAGGAAAGTTCATGAGAAAACTTTAATTGAAATTACTCCTGTTACACTCCGTCCTACTGCCCACCCGTCCTAATACTCAAGTATGTCACAAATTTGTTATAATAAAATGCCGATATTGGATTTTATTAGTTTCAACGTAAATAGGTATCGGGCGCCAAATGTGTTTCGCCAATAGCACTATCAGTAAATAGGTATTACGGCGATGATTTGACGTTGGGTAATGTTTATTTCCTCAAAAGCAACACAAATGCGATATATTTAGCAATGTATGCCCATATTTGCTGCATTGTATGTTGTGAAATGCAGCAGGCGTATTTCAAAGAAGTCGCTAACATCTGTGCAGCGGTGCTCGTCTATAATGCAAGTCTCCCCTGATAACGAGGTCGAATGGAAACCACGGCCACCGCACCGCCAGTAAGCTCCTTCGTTTGCTATGCTAATTGGTCGGATAAGCTGCCAGCACAGCCAACCCATCTAATTAGAAATCCCTGGAAAAATACTAAATTTCCTAGGTGCCGTATACATAATTTAGCAGGTAAGTAACTCAATTTATATGAGAAAGGAATGTATGTAACGTAATTTAATTCCAAATGTGGCAATGTGATGCTCAGACCCTAATCCTTGTCAGTTACTTTTTAGATGGTAGCCAAACGACACTATACAATTATTTATATTGCGGCTTTGTCCTTATGTCTGTCACGGAAGATTATTTCAGCAAACTACTTATATTAAGAAATAAATTAACTCCCCATTGTTACATCAGTTAAGGAACAGTATATAGTAATAGCTCCTTACAAGCGCTTTCAGAGTGAAGGAACTTTCCCGAAAACTACCAACTAAGAATACGGGCATTCTACTTCCGCGAATCTGTGTAAGCAAACCGAGTTAGCAAACAAACTAAGGCTTTGACTAATTGAGAGCGTGCGCTATCTTCGGCATCAAACTCTAATTAGTGGCATATCGGTTTACTTGATCTATTTCCTAACAAACTCTGCGCTTGTGTTCATAGATTCAAATAAAATTATATGATTGGCTATGAATATGACGCCCTCCGGCCAGGTGGAGTGACGGTCTGCGAAAGACTGTGGGTAGAAGCTGGATGCGTCGAGCTCAGGATAGGGTGCAATGGCGCTCAATAGGGGAGGCCTATGTCAAGCAGTGGACTGCTGGTCTGATGATGATAATGATAATGTATCTAAGTACTTACATTTTACCTGACTAAGGATGTACTTTGTGTTTAGTATGGAAATCATCATCATCATCATCAACAGCCCGACTTTTTCCAATGCTGGATGTAGGCCTCTCTAACTTTGTGTCATCCACCACTATCTTATGATAGTCGTCGCATCCACGAAAATGTTAAATTAAAGAATTCATTTTAAGTAATTAAAAAATGACAAATAATTTCACGTCACGTTGCTGATTTTATTCAAAGTGCCAGTTAAGAAGCTCGTGGGAAAAGTATGCATTTATTCATTGTACCCAAATTCGAACAATATTTTTAGTGCCTACTTATGCAGGTAGAGAGCTTGTACGAAGGTACTACAATTTATTCAAAAGCCCGAGGCATCTGGGGAATACCGGCCTGGACAAAAGCTGGAATTGCTTTTATAAAAGAGAATCTCAAAAAACGTATTCCATTTTTAAATAACAAAGGTCGGGGCGGTGCTTACAAAAATGGTAACTAAGTCAGCAACAACGTAACGAACATAAAGAACGAGATTTAAATGGAAAATAACCTGGCGAATATGGAAAAAATTAACTTAATTGGGAAGAAAGGTACTGCTTATTATTCGAACGCGGGATAATAGGCAGTACCTACCTACTTAGGCAGCTACAGTTCGGGGAATATCCTCCAATACCATTTTCACTTTTCTAATTCGTTATTGCGTCATTCTGGGTATAAATTTGATAATTAGACTTATTGTTAGTTAGTTTCTTTTGCGAAGGGCTCGTCCGTTGAAGTAATATAATTATTTACTTGCAATACAACTTTTTTTTTCCATTTGCAAAACTATTAGATACTAGCTTCCGCCAGCGGCTCCGCTCGCGTGGTACGTCAATAAAAGCAGTCTATAAATAAATAAATAAATAATGCTGGACACTATCACACCGCATCATGTAGCTTCAAACTAAGTAGAGCTTGTATTATGGGAACCACATGATTGATATACTACATATATACTTTTTTTTTGTAAATACATACATATCATACGTACCAGACCGGAGACAAACATCTGCAGAGCATGCAAACATTTGTCCCGCAGCGGGAATCGAACCCGCAACCTTCTGCGTCTCAGGCGGGCCTTCGCCCACTGCCCCACAGAGGTCATCAAAAAAGTCTATGTGTTAATCCAGGCCACAATCTGTGTACCTATATTCTAAGTTTGATCTAAATCTGTTCAGCCGTTCTGGCGTAAATAACAATCATCTATACATTCTCACAAATTTTCACGTTTATAATATTATTAGTAGGTTGCTCTATCAACTCAGAAATTCATAGAAAAAACTTTTCATAAACTAGAAACTATGAGTAAGTTTGTCAGACAGTAAGTAGTGCGTTTTAGATGGTTCAGCCAAATGGGGCAGACTACGTAAAGGCGTAGCAAAGTTTAATTGGGAACGTCTTCTTCTAAAATTGATAGGCGCCTCACGAAGTTTAGCCAATTTGCTTTGGGAATTCAAGAACCACTTGGGATTCCATTTCCGCGATCCCTAAAACAGTCCTTCAAATTTTCGGCTTAACTGTAAGTGTCCTCGAATCCTTGAGAATTGCCTCAAAGATTTGAGTAGAGCACGACACAAAGTTAAGCACGAAAGTTAAAGTAGGCACAATGTATAAATCTTCAATAATACTTTGTGAACGAGAGATGTACACACCTGCTCATATTTTTGAGAGATTTTTTGATAGACCGGTTCGTAAAAACTTTCAAACTTACATGGATGCCTTAACATAATTAATTTGAATGGAATTTACCGTATTTGTCTAGCAAATATCTCAAGTTAGTGTTGTCAAAACAGCTACACCAACGCAATGTTTTGCCGACGAGTGATTGGAACTTCATTAAGTACGCGACAAAGTACCTGCTTACATTAGTTAGGTGGAAACACGGTCCATCGACAGGGCATCCAAGCGCAGCGTCGAGTGGTGCTTCAAAACGCATTAGCATTACTCGCTTGATGAAGCTTATGCATGGCTCCAAAGAGTATTTACTCTGTGATCAGAGTAGGACATACTAAGTGCCTAAGCAGCCTCAGCCGCTGTTTCTACCATCCACAAAAGTCAATGTTAGCTTTACTCTTCAACTGTTCACAATAGTCAAACAAAATGATGCAATTATACATTATTACAATCATTTTTTTTATGAATTGCATAGAGAAGCTAAGTGAAAAAGCCATCAATAAATAATAAATGTAATTGTTCGTGAAAACACTTAACAACTGTGTGTTCACTACCCTTGAACAATAATTGTTTTTCCGATCGTACGGATGTTCAAGAATAAAGGCTTTGAAGATTTATAGCACGATACAAATAAACATTTGCTATGAAAATGGTTGGAACTAATTAAGTAAATGTAAGTACTATGACACAATGCATGGGTAGACCCCAAAATAAAATTGCAAACATTCTTCCTTGAATTATAAAATAGTAGTTTTATGTTTCAGATCTGGAAATTCCAGATTCTATCCTGCTAGTATTTTTAATTATCTAGTTATTTAATTATGCAGTGTGCCTCTATCTTGTTAAACTAAAAGGCACGCTCATCCAGTTATCAAATATTAACTTTGATTTTCCGTTCATTCAACGTTATAGTTGAATAGTGAACCTGGTAACAATGAAAGGCTTCAAAGATATCTCCAGCTCCGTAACTAGTGCTTTCGATTCAAAACACAATTCAAACAATTCGAAGCTCGAGTTGTACGACTAGATGTTGATTCAGCTTCAATTTCTATAATCTCTATGTTGGCTTGCCGAGCGTCGCAGATGGTCTCCGGAAGGCACAAGACAATATTTGAATAGTGTAGTGAACGTGGTGTTTCTTTATACGTAACGTACGTACCTACGTGTGGCGTACTCTAGGTATTTAAAAAGTATTGAATTAAGGAATGCGGGATTTCTATTTGTGGTGTGTTGAAATGTAGACGATCCAGCTGCACATGGACATCACGGCACGCCTTCTCATTAGACACCATCTATAAACTACTCTCTTGCATCACAAAATCAATTTCCCGTGCAAAAACGTGCGCCAGCCCAAGGTGTAAGCACTACGGAGAACGCCAAATGACCTCATGCAGGTTTCATATTGCTAAAACAGTTACATGGCTTCGACCAATCGAAATGTTCCAATTAGTAGAACAAACGATTTTAATTAGCGCGCGCTCCGATGAAACATTGTTACTAACTATTCGAGGATAGAATTGCGAATAATGGCGAAATAGTAAGTTATACACATAGAGGACGAAGCAGGACGTCATTGGCTCCGGAAGTTAAGTTTTATTGCATTCCGCACACAAAGTGACCAAGAGTTTTTCAGAACGTGCGCGGTCAATATTGCCTTCTCCCTTCCGGTTATGACAATGAACCATTAGAAGACAATGTTATATGCCCTCTACGAATACTAAACAAGCTGTTAGAAGTATACACAGTTTCTCAGGGAGCGCCCCAATTCAACCTGATATGTAGGTAATTTCCTGTGCTGCATTTGAATGCACGACGAGATATTACTTTACACCAATCAAGATCGAGGTTTGATTAGCTTTCGAATGGTAAGCCATTTAAATTAGATGGAACAAAACATTACATTAATTAAACATTATCTAAATATAATATTTATTTTATTCAATACATAATCAAACATTCTCATCACCATCTCCTTGCCCTTATCCCACGCTATGATTCACTGTATACATAAATAGTGCTGTAACATTCTAATACCTTCAATATTACATCTCAGCTTTCATTATATTACAATATAAGGTTAGTACACTAATATAGTAAGTTTGTGCAGTAGTGTATTTGTGTGTTTCCCGACTGAACGAATAAGGAAGAAACTTGGAATAAGCTGTAGCTTATTCCACACATTTGTTGACACTGTAGTGTCAACAATAAGGGACACCATAGTTACCACCACCACAAACCTAGTTTGTGACATGGATTAACACATACCCTTTTTATTCGGTTACGCAAGCAAAGATGCGGACGGAAGCTAGTTCAAAATAATTAAATTAAAAGACCGGAAAATTGAAATGAATAATTATTTCATGAATATAAACCACGGGGCAACGGGTCTTTGGTACTTTACTGACCCACTAAGCACGATCCCCAGAGGAGACCGCCTCTGACTCTCGACGGAATGTTTCATCAATATTTATGACCGAAAAATTAGCATTAAAACATATTTTGACCCAAGACTGTAATATCAACGATACCCTGCTCAATTATTCTGTACAAGAGCCGACATGATTTTATAATAAAAATGAGAAAAAATATTCCGAATAGACTAGAGTACGTACATCACTACATCAAAAGAAGCAAGATCTACGACACATTATCACATGAATATTATAAGAGCTTGTTCATTACAAGTAAAGTGCTCAAAGGCCTTTATTTAACCGCTAACGTTCCTAATAATAATAACCTTACATGCAAGTTTAACGTCTTGGTATTTAAGTGATCCATGTAGGGCAAGTAATTTAGTAAATTATTTTATTTCTAGCGTAAATTGCATACATGGTACATTAAATTTCATGGCTCACGACCCATGCATCTGTAAATCTTGGTGCGAGGCATATTTACATTGCTGGTTTATTGGCTTAGAAACTATAAACAACTACCACGGATGCCAGAAAACTTTACCCAATTTGCTAAGCATATGTATCAAGTGTTGAAATTCAAATATTTATCGTCGGTTCCCAGGCACATGCAGGGCGACCGTTGACCCTGCGCCCGCGTTGAGAATGCGTCTGGTTGCGCCCGCGCACCCGACTAGGGACATGCCAAACAACTACAGGTTCTCGATAGTGCAGCCACACCACACATAAGCGACTAATAGTTATGGCACTCGATGCGATAAGAGACGATAGGGAACGTAAACGTTAGCAGATTTAGAAACTTCAAGTTTCTATACGTATCACAAAGTTTTGTAAACGATGCTCAAAACTTGTTTTGTTATTTATTACGACGGCCTCTGTGGCGCAGTAGGCGAAGGCCTGCGATGTATAAGGTTGCGGGTTCGATTGTATTTTTATAGGAGTACTAATCTATGGACTAATAATAACAAGTTTTCAGGGGCCCCACCTCTATCTTCGGAACCCAAGCCGGCCTCGGTCCGACTGATTGCGCAGCCCGACACCCGCACAGCTAAATTCCCTGACCACCGACGGTGGAAAAAGCTTTGCCCTGCTATTACCGACCCGCATGCTCAGCATGGAGAATATGGGCATACCCATCCTTTCTATTAGGTGAGGCCTATGTCCAGCAGTGGACTGATAAAGACTAGTGTTAGTGCTTACAATAGCAATAATATCAATCTGTCAGCACTAACGAACCGTTGTAAGTACATATATCACTCAATATATCACAGGGAACTCTGAAAGCCAAGTTGGTACTGTTTTAAAATCTATTAGTAAACATCTCATTAATACGAAGAATTACCCCCTTACTTATGAACGCTACTTAAAGTTAATCAATGCTCAAAGTTAGCCCTGTCACTGTTTGTCATCATCGAACGGTCAGAGATGGCAATCGTTTAAGCATCGTTTATCTTTGAAAGATGTTTATAAGTAAGGCCATTATAGGTCACTTACATATGCAAAGAAAGAAGAATGGAAAGAAAAATCTGGGTAGAAAAAGTAACTAATAAAGAAGTTTTAAGTAGAATTGCCGAAGATATACTTATGTTAAAAATATAAAAAAACAGGAGAGGAAAGATGTTTGGACACCTTATACGATATGACAACTTTATACAAAACATCATAGAGGGAAAAGTAGAAGGAAAGAGAGGAAAGGGAAGACCAAGGATAAATTATATGAGCAACATTAAAGAGAAAATAGATGTCAAATAGTATAGGGAAGTAAAGGAGGCTGCTTTGTAAAGAGGCAGATGGAAGGAGCTGCGCTGCATCAGTTGCGCCGACAAGAGCACAGCTCTTAAATAAATGATAATGATGACTTATCCAGTACCAACTAACAGTGCGAGATGAGAAAACTTCAAGCATTGTTTATCTTTAACAAGTTAAGTTTAAGTCCACTAGGACTTACTTTTAAAAATCTGTTAGTAAGATTTAATTCAAACGGGCAGTACCTAATCAACATCTTATTTGCGAAAGTGGCTAATGATTTAAACATGTTTCAACCACCCATGATGCTTTGAAATGCAACAATGTTTTACAATCAAGTAACTCTTTACTACAATGCTTTGAGTCTTGTCATCTCGCACAACAGTAACGCTAACTTTAAACACAACAAATAGTTGAAATTAAATAGCGCTTATAAGTTTGGGGTAAGTTTAAAACAATGACAAATCTTTTTAACGGAGACGCTTACGGAAAGCTATTTTTGTTGGTTGACTAGTCTACTGCAATTCGGACTCGCACACTTGTAGCTACTGTACATATACTATGTACTTGTTTTAAATATTTTTAATTTGTTGTTATAGCACCAATAGACATATACTCTCTGTGAAAAATTCAACCTTCTACCTACTACGGTTCATGAGATACAGTTCGCTGACAGACCGACAGAAAGACAAAAGAGGCTTAGTAATAATTTTGTCTTGGTCGTTACTAAAAATTAAAAAAAATAAAAATTAAAATTAGTTAAATAAGTAAGTGAAGTTAAAGTTAGGAATGAATTTAGCAAACTGAAACGCTGCTTATTCTAGATAAGTACCAACTTACAATTACAACCATTGTTTCAAGCAGACTAAGCAGCAAACTATCGTAATGTATATTTAACAAATTTCAATTTTCGCTATTTACGCCTATGCTGTTTTGTACGTAAAGACTAGTAGGTACTAGTTGGGTATGGCAGAAGAAGGCTGCTGGAATAAACTGGGTGCGAGCTCAGGACAGGGCGCAATGACGCTCATTAGGGGAGGCCTATGTCCAGCAGTGGACTGCTACAGGCTGATGATGATGATGATGATGGCAGAAGACACACCTGGTAGAATAAAAGCTGTAGGAATTTAAGCTCTGAGAAGTACGCGTGGTGTGACTTTGAAGGATATGCAGAATTGTGTGATAAGAGAGTAGTGTGGAGTGAATAAAGATAAAGGTATGCTAAGGTGGTTTGGGCATGAAGAAAGAAAGGATGAAAGAAGATTGACGAAAAAGTATAAGTAAGAGACAAGTGTGATTGGGAGTTGAAAGGGAAAGACCTCGACGTTTTCCGATCAAATCGTAGACGTCCTGGAAAAAGGCCAGGTCAAGAGTACCGAAACCGACATATATGAATTTTGATGAGAGTGAAAGAAGCAAATGAGGTATGCCACGTAGCAATTGTCTCTCCCTCTAAGAAAAAGACGTATTTGTATGTATTTATGTATGACTAGTGCATTAAATAATCTTTAGTCTATTACAAGAACGGAAACGAAACCGGGTCATAGTAATCTTATCAGCAAGTTCCTCAGAGGCCCTACATAATAAAACGATTTACAGGTTTCATTGTTTCGTGGTTATTTCTCTAGGTTTTCTTCGACCATGATCGAGTAATCTCTTGAATTTTTCATGAATAACACCATGATATTCATGATGAGATATTGTGTGATGTAATGCTTTAAAAGGGTTTAACACGTTGACTGCGGGTCATGACACTACGCGCTATGCATGTGTAAGCCAGTCCTGCGTCTCCTGCACAGTTGTGTTCAGCACTCAAAGCGTTAAAATATATAAATTTATCTTTTTATTTATTTCGAAACAGCAACAACAGTTATCTACATATAACACTTGATAAAATGGAGTTATTAAAATAATATATGCTAAAATTAAAGGGAAAAGGAAACTTGTGACAACTGGATTATCATTATGAATTTTCTTTATTTATCTGTACTTAAATTTAAAAACTACAATTTTGAAGATCATACTATTACCTACCTACCCCTATAAAGTTCAAAAAGCACTGATCTACTTAAGTATTTGTTTACTTATAAGTAAAACAAATTTTACTTTATGTGATATTAGCGGTTGGTCTTCCAATAAGTAAATAAATAAAACCTTCAACTAGGATAATTAAAAGATAATAAATATAATAAAAGAAATAATTATGCCACTCCATTTATTGGTCCCTCCCTAAGTATTATGAGAAGCTTCAATCAATACATTTAAAGTACCTAGTAATCATGAGATAATAAATACGAAGAGAGAAGCGCCTTCGCCATACAGAAAAATTAATTAATTACTTAATTAGCTCTTGTTTCCAATATTTATAACATTTAATAGTTACGTGAAAATGCGTGTTTCCTATATAATAATTGCATGAGAACAAATTTAACAATACACAAATATTCCAATCCGGCAATGATTTGGCAAAATCAACTGAGTATTCATTTCAAAATGGAGCCTAATTAATTTCTGGTTTAACGCAAGCGAAATCGGTTATAAAAGTTCAGTCTATGATGCAGATATGAAACTTTATTTTTATCATCATGCATGTACCTACAGACGGGACACAGTCCGCGGCAGGCAGATAATACTCATTAAATTAAATGTCAGCGCGGCTGGTGCACCAAAGTGCGCTGGATTAATAACAAAACTCATTTATATTCAACCATTACATATATTTACCCTTTCATTCAGATTCGGTTTGTTGAATGCCATTGTAATACAAAACAACATGACTGTAAATGAAAAATCAATACGTTCCATTATTGTTGTAGATTCGGCTGTTGATCAATATTTTTCGAAACAATCAGGAATTTATTACTTATGTACATATCTAGGTACTATTTAAACACAGTATATGTTTTCATTTCTAAGGTAATGTATTTTTGACACGCACTATCAACGTTATCAGAAGCAGGAAAAACAAACTCATTTGGTCCTCGACTGGAAATTAAGGGGTACCCCATTATTAATATCGAGTTAAAAAGGGCTCTACCTGAAGAGCTCTCTACATTAGGTCGCTCCCATTATGAGGCGCTCGTAACGAAGGCGCCTTATGTTACGTTACGACGCTTATACCCCCTAATAGCTTTAGGCCCTAATGCATTTAGGAATCTTGATTAAGGCATGCTTAAGTCGTTTGAATAGTTATGTTCTGTTAATTAGATACTTAATCTGGTGTACGAGCAGAGATTCTAATTATCATCACGGTTAAAGCATAATCCAGAGATCAAAGATTATATACGAGAGTAGTAACTTTATCTGGTAAGTTCCCAGCGGTCTGAGTTTAAGTTCGCTGCGTAAGCTTAAGAAGTTTCAGAGTCATCAAAGTATAGAAAGTTTTAAGATAGAGCTAGCAGAAAATAAAAGTTAGATTCACGTATAGACTAAAGTCAATCTACATGAGCGAGATGAGAGTGAAGCAATTGGATCATAATGCGTTTCGATTCAGGAATACAAATTGAATATGTTGTGAACACTGTGAATCCGAATGGAAAATGTAAGCATAAACAAAAGGTCCAAACAGAAGCTTAGTGTAAATCCCGCGGCAGCTTCCGAAAGCTTCACAGCTCGCGCGTGGGTAACATCAGTTCCAATTGATCGGGCACCAATTGAAGTGAGCCGGTTAATCGCGGTTACACGCCCTTGTTACCTCATTATTAGAGGATTGTAATGTGATTTACTGCTAAACTTGCCGATAGTCAATCAATTTAGTAATCCGAAGAAGCCTAATCTGGGCTATTTTATTGGAATTTAGAAATAACAATTTCGATCTCTTCTGTTATGAAATAGGTAAGTTTGAATGGGTCAACAAAATATAGTAAAACCAAATAGATAATAAATAGTTCTATGGAAAAGCTTTGAAAAGAAGGAAACAACAAGAATTATATTCAGAATGGAAACACACACAGCATTCTTTAACCTATTTATCTTAGTCCTGACTGAAGTTGTACGTAGAAACTTTCAGTGTAAAGTTTTCCGACCTAATCAAAACCAAAGTTAGCAGAAAATAGTGTCAAAAGTTTATCTACGGTGCAAGCGCCTGTACAAACTTGACGTTCTAGACTAGAGTAGGAAATGTTTCTAGAGTTATCCAAGACTTAAATAATGGAGAAGATAACAAGGTTACAATATCACATTTTTACGTACGTAGAATCAAAGTCTAGACCGTACACATTATTCTAGTTTTTATTTCACATCGATCGGTGCAATATTACCGAAGTTATAAGCGTCGGAAGTTTACGTGGGTTTTTTAAATCTCGTCAGTGATCGCGAGTAGCGCGTGACGTCATCGCTCGGCGCGGCGGGCGTCCGTAGTACATTTCGCTGCTAAGTTGTTTGCTCTCGTGCGCTCTGGTTATTTTTATTAATTTAAATAATGCTGATTGATTGAGTAT
Source organism: Horisme vitalbata (assembly GCA_951804965.1). NCBI lineage: Eukaryota > Metazoa > Arthropoda > Insecta > Lepidoptera > Geometridae > Horisme > Horisme vitalbata. The sequence goes on from OX638093.1 coordinate 18,758,718, forward strand.
ATTGTGTTAATTATTGGTTATTATTATAAATTATACTTAAATGGAAGAAGGATTTCAAAAAGACCAATGTAACAACCTTCCCATAGTTCACGGTCTGATGGTGGCAGAATGTTTTATAAAAAATAAAGAGATCATTAACCTTGGAATGGTTCAATAAACTGCGAGTCGTGTACCCTACATACGACATACCTACTACATGTATCGGGGAGCCCCCCTTAATTAATTTTAATTTAATTTAATAATTAATTTTTTAAGTACCTAAATATAAAAACAAAATATTCTGTGAATATTTCAAGGGTCTACCTGTTGCCGTTATTACCATCGAGCAAAAAAACGGCAAAAAAAGTGGCAACAGAAATACATCACCGGTGAAAATTTCAACTGTCTAACTATCGCGGTTCTTGAGATACAGCCTGGTGACAGATAGACGGACATACAGATGGACAGCGAAGTTTTAATACCTAATAGGGTTTCCTTTTTTACCCTTTGGTCCTTTTTTAGCATTAACAAAGTACCCACCTAGTCTACCTACTAGGTCCTTAGTTAGTGTTTCACATTGCAAGGTTAACTACCTACTACTTAGTTAGTATTTCAGATGGTATTTGAATAATTACATCGACATGATCCTCAAAACAATATACTGTCGTTTTTGGCCCTAACGGGGGCTCTTCACATCGCATTTATCAATTTTATTCTGATTTTTGGATCCTTAGGAACGTAAAAAAACAACTTTTCGGTTTTTTTTGTGGCCGTATTTTTACACTGAGGCACGACACAGTATTTATTAGATGGACTCAAGTTGTTTTTATTGTGTCTTATTTAAAATAAACAAAGTAGTTCCGCGCGCGACGAGCACATTGGGGTAAATGCTTCGAATCCCCGAGTCACTCGCGCGGAGGCAGGATCCGTGACGTCATCAACGATATCGCGCTCGGTCCGCGGCTTAGACCGAAAATGTTAACTTTGCACTTTGATATTTCGGTCAGTTTTAGAGATAAAAAAATAATAAAAACACAGTTGTTCTCGTAATTTTTTGTAGATTTTTTTGGCATATATAACAAAAAATGGTTTTCTTCTTCATTCTTAACTGAGCAAAAATAAGTATAATGTTAAGAGCGTCGAGCTTTGTTTAGTAGAAAGATGTTGTATTCGGCTGATACGTGCGAAAGCGATTTTGATTTTACGGTAATCTAAGTGCTTTCGTAAATGTACTTTTTGATTTTAAATAATTATAATTATATTTATTATTGTGATCTATAGTACTTGGTATTCCTGCTGAGGTAGAAAACCTATTCAAACAACTTTTTCTAACAAAAATATAACTAGTAGGTAGGTACCGAAGCGACTAGCTAAAGTTGTGTGGGTTTCAAAGAAGACAACCTATGAATCATGGATACGAATTCATGAGATACAAATAGATCAATTCGACACACATAAACCTACATAATTTTAGGAGAGGAATCTATAAATCTTTTTCTTATTGACCCCAAAGACACGCTATAAAATAAACCGTAAATTTTTACACCCGTACCTACGAGCTGTGGGCGAACAATGCGCAAGTCTTTCAAAAATCTGAGTTCAGAAAACATGAATTAAAGGTACGATCGCAAAGCTAAGGATAAAAAAGTAAGTAATAAACATCACGCCCAACTGTTACACCATTATTGTCCTAAATTAGGCAAAGAAAGACGCAATGATTATCTCTAACAGGCTCTGAACATTAGACGGCAATTTGACAACCCTGTAATTACGTTTCGGCTGTAATGGCCGCAAGGAAAGTGTCGAAAGTTCCAGTCTTCTGCGACAAATGTAACCGGCTGAATTAAGCTGTTTTCTCAAACAAAAAACGTCATGAAGCTGTTAGAGACTGTGGAGCTTTCAAAGTCTCACGACCAGTCGACAACCCCCTATACCCCCCTTCCAAAACGTCTGGGCTCGGCGTCAGTGAATGGCTAGACGGCGCGGCACCATATCTACAATACAGCATCGTTACGCAAACGACACACTACTCCCGCTATATTACGAGATGAAGGAGATACTCCAAGAAGTTGAAACAACTTGATGTTCCTTTTCAAAATGAAGGCGCGTGTATCACAGGCGTTTTTCAGGTGTGCCTATATTGCGCATACAAAATACGACACATCAGCAACCTGACACATACCTACATTAGGTAAGTATAAGGGACTATTTCATGTAAAATAAGGGAATGAAAAATAATAAATTCCCAATTTATAATTATTTTTCTATAAGTCTGAACTGTAACTGTACCTAAAATAGCAATTCTTTACCGCTGGTGTGATCAATCAATAAAGCTTCACCCCCTGTTAAGTACTGAATAGTAAAAAATCTAAGCATAAACAAAAGCTAAGTATATCATTAAGTTAATGTACTCAGGAGACAGTAAAGTCTGAAAACTTATTTCTACCACTAGTTTGTTTCGAGAAAATAATAAGAAATTGATCTAAGAAATTCGACTTTATTGTCGTCCTTCAGAGGTCAAATGGTAGAAAGGTCGTGTAACTAAGCTCTAAACTAAAATGAAGCTGTGAAGGCACTTAGAATTTTGTGAACGTAATGGGTTCCAGTAATTCGCAAACCGCAACCGCTGTTTGACCTGTTTTTGAACGACAATAGATGCCAACTCCAAATTACGGACACAACGCGGCCGTAGCGTTACAAATGATTACAGCGACAGTAATGTTGTTAATTTCAGTTTCAGCTGCACCTAAGCAATTATATTCTCAAAAACAAAACATGTGAGCTTAAACTTTAATTAAACAAAATGGGAAAACATTGCTGCTCTACTTTACAAGACAGATTAGCAGCAAATGTAGGAGATTATTTTTATTCTTGTTCTATAGTAGGTAATTATTCGACTGAATAATCTTGCTGCTGCAGTTCTTTAAACAAGTACCTAGCTTGACACTAACTTATCATTACAGAAACTCGTGAAGACAGTTTTCACTACACTAATTAGATAAACTTTCCCACATTACAACTAGCTAGACTTGAGTAATCCTGTCTCGTGGAACGGAGAGATTCTAATCTCTAGTCTGAGTTTCGACTGGTTAATTTTTGATACTATTGATTTTGTCGCTCGACCTAAATATTTTATTTAAGAAATCGAGACTCGAGATCTACCTACTTTGCTAATGGATAGGTCGATGTGAGGTCATCTTCAGTGCATATTTGTGCAAATATACTTGCGCAAATGTTTAGTATAAGTACATACATTGTATTCAAGAAGGAGCCACTACACTAGTCACAATGTGCAATTTAGAACAAAAATAAGTAGTATGGGGAATATCATGTTCTAAAACTGAAAAGAAAAAGGCTATATCCAGACTTGTACCTAACTGCATAATTATTTGATATTTTATTTTGATAAAATAATAAAATAAAATTTTTTTAATCCTTAGTACATACAAACAACAGAATTTACCATATCATCATCATCCGCAGTCAGGTTTCACTCCCTGCTGAGTATAGACCTCCCTTTGCTTTTACCACATGCCGCAGTCTTGCTCTAGCCTGATCCACTGTCGGCCAGGCTTATCTATATATTTTATAAATTTTTGCTAAAGGCCCAGGTAGAGTCTGTAACCTTACTTAACACCCTATGACATCTGTAATACAACTCCACGCAAAATGCTGGAGACTGCTACTTTTTACCCTAGCAGTTTCGGTTACAATCACAATGGGAATACCTCGCCGATTGAGTCGACAGCCGATCGCTCCGACAACAAAAGGAGGTGTTTTATGTTACGGCACGAACGCATTGCTTTCACATACATCCGCACATGTTCTAAAGCAGTTTCGAAGCGGGCAGCTTTGGGATTAGCGACGATGGAGGTGTGGAATGCACGCACGTGCAAATGTTTGTGAGGTTTCAAAGCGCTACTAGATAAACAAATGCAAGTTATTTATACATTGTACCACTATGTAGGCAGACATAAATTGCTCAAGTATAATCCGATGTGCGCCAGTATAATTAAAAGAATTGAACTCTAATTTCATAGGAACGGATAAGTTTATGCACTTACCGACCTCCAACCTCGGAAGAACAAAATACTTTCCGAGTTTTACTCAACCGCCAAACTTTTGCTGTTTACGATACACGCGGTATTGAAATTAATCAGTCATTGTCATTATAATATTACCAAGTTATATTTTATGGAATTTTCGATTTTGTACGTTATTAAACTTATTAAAGTTCGTAGAAAAGCAAGTAAAGCCAACAACTCGCATTGAAATCAGCAAGATCACGTTACATTGTTAGTATAATGGAAATAAATTTAGCGTAGGTATGCTTGGGATATTATAATGTGATTTAGATTAGGAGTTCAGTAACAGTAGAACTAGCTATTCTCGTTTCGTTACCAACAACTTTATGAAACAGCTCTTTGACCGCCGTGATAATATTAACCTCAGCTGTTCCTGGTAGCATTAAAACTTAATTTTTCGCCTAAAACAAGTTTAGCAGCAACAGTGCGTGTCTCGAATGGTGGGCGCGTCGTTAACTTTGGCGAGGTTATAAATCTCGTGAATGACCAGCTTTAGCATCGCGGTCGTCCGCTAGACGACTCCCACAAACTGACGCTTCAAAGCTATATCAAAGGGAATTTAATTGCTTACTCCACCAGAGTTTACAAACATTAAAATTTAAATATTCATCCTTTTACGATGATGATAATTACAAACTAAAGGCTACTAAAGCTCTCAAAGACTGGGATTTTATTAGTATTCAGCATAATTATTTTCTCTCTTTACTGAGCAACATTTTTGTTAAACGCGATGTGGTTGCGTTGGTTAATAAACAAATCCGCAAGCTTTATGGATCAAAGTACCTAAATATTTCACTCAGATACGCAAAACAGAAAACTCATTCGTCTAAAATTTACTTTCTTTGTATTTGGGATTATTTTACTTGAAGAGATGAGAATTTCTCAAGTCAAGATAAGGGAAAACAATCCCGTTTGTTAGGCATACAATTTCGTATCTGTCTGGATGGGAGTAGGCTGAACTTGAAGGCTGTCTCCAGAACGTAATAATGAAATAACAGTTGTTTTTGCTATAGTTAAGAAGGAAGTGTGCTTTATTGCTAAGTTTAAAATGTAATAGTGGGAGTTAAGCAATAAAATGCAAAAATGTAATACACCGGGCGCACAAGTGAGTGGAGCGGCAAAACAGCTCCGAAAAGATTAATGGTCTTAAAATTGCATTGCAACAGCAGCGCAATAAAAGCAACCCTGTAGGTACACCAAATTTTGTGCTTTATCACTTATCATGTAACAACAGTCGAGCATTCTAAATAAGAGCTATTTTGCTCCAGTTAAAAGATAATTTAAGAGTTAGCTTTACACATGCTTCGTGATGATTTGGGTACTACCATGATTGTGAAATATTTTTATATTAATGTTACTCCATGCATTTAGTTCAGCATTCCTATCTTTCCGAAAATTTGAGACATACCTAGGCAACTGCCCCAAAGTATTTTTTTTAATCAAAAATTTTAAAATATATCATTTTAAATGTTGGGATGGTACGAATATAAAGCTTCTAACACATCAATGTAGAAGGAGCCAATCACGATAGGAAAATATAACATAAATAATATTAAGTCAATATTTTTAAAATACCAAGCTAAAAAAAAACAAAGTTTGAGCAAATGTGGAAAAGAACAGTTCCAATAGAAGCTGATATTGACAAGTTGGGACCGCAAAGGCCGACAGATAGCTTCGAGTATGTTCGATATTCTTTTGAGGTCGGCGATAAAACTAGTTCCACGTCTGTGAATGTGAATTGGGTCTTCTATGACCGAACACTCTTGCAAATTAGGGTATACCCTTTAAAGGTAAGATGTGAATGGTGAATATTCGAAAATGACATTTCATGTGCTGTCTACATAGATCAAAATTCAAATGCATGTCTGATTAAATTATTGATTGCATTTCCACTGCATGGCTCTGATAGGATGTATGGAAAGAGGGAGGGGATATATCTAAACGCACTACAGTGTTACAGGATCCAGCAGACAATGGGTCTGTATTTTAAGGCATAACTTTAGATAATAAGCTTCAATGGGCGCTCACATATATGGATTGTCGAACAGACTCAGTTCTGCAGCATGCGCAGTCAAAAGAATCCGCCAACTTACTGACGTAGAAACGGCTAGACTGGTTTATTTCAGCTACTTCCACAGCATTATGTCGTACGGCATTTGGTTGTGGGGGAATGCTGCGATATCAACATCATATTTGTGCTGCAGAAAAGGGCTCAGAGAATCACTTAGAACTAAGTTTAAAGAAATAAATGTTATGATTGTGCCGTGCCAACATATATATGAAAACTTAATGTATGTCCGAAAACATATTAATTTGTTTAAAAAAAAATAGCGACAATCAATCAATAACGCTAGAAATAAAGATAAACTTGCTATTCCTACTGTAAGGCTCCATAAAGTTCGTCAATCATTTAAAGGGCAAAACGTACGGTTAGTTAACTAAATGTATCTGTTAATAAATACGTAACCTCTGTAGTACAGCTTACTATAACATTTCTGATTATTTAGATGACAAAAAAGCTTGGGATGGAACTATCTCCAACTCCCTCAAAACCAATGTAATAGTTAAGAAAAAATATTGTAAAACAGAAATTTAAAAAAATATAAGCCTAGGAGTTTCTTGCTAATTCTTTTCTGTTTGGTCACGTTACGAATTGGTGTAAATTAAAAAAAATTACAATTCATGTGTACTGATATATGTGCGTACTGAATAAAGAAATTTTCACTTTCACTTTCACTTTCCAGAAGAGATGTTTAATCATTTTAAAATGTTAACAATCATACAAGCAGAAACTCCGTACCTACTTGCTCTTTCTTTTACTTCATATTAAAGAGATTTAAAGATTTTTATAACTGATTTGATTCAATAATTTATAGTTCAGCCAGTTCAATGCTTATAGACAATAAATAATAAATGATATGAAGTATAAAATATTGCACTTTGCATTCATCTTATTTATTTTAGTTGGACTCGAAAGTCTAACTAAAGTAACGCTCAAAGCGTAGAACACAAAGGAAAAATAAAATATTCGTCTCTGAGAAAATAAGCTCCAGAGCAGGAAAATGAACAGACATGCCCGATCGTTGCGGTCAAACAACTTGTTTTAAAACAAAAAGAACACGTGTTACAGCCGGGAAGTAGTCGGTAGAGATTTTCACAAATGCAAAGGAATTTTCAACAAAATGTTTCTCTCGGTTTCATAGAAAACTGGTCAAATTAAATTTCTGAACTGGGTCAGGTAGCTATTTACAACGGGTCAATCAACAGCTCAATTATCTTGTGATATGGACAATTTCGCCATACTTGTTAATAGATTGCGAAGTCATAAACATTTTATAGTCATTTTATCTAAGCAGAACAATATGTCGAGCTTTAATATTATAAGTACTCGAACGACTTTTGTAATGACAATCTTTTGACTTGACTCATAAGTCATAACCTTTCGTCTTTCAAGGAGATTCTGAAGGCTGCTTGAATATTAACTAAGGATCTGTGACATTACGGAGGGCTGTTGTACTTACATTTGCCACAAAGTAAATTCGTCACATTTTTTGAAACTCCACACATTGAAAATAAATTCCTCACATACATTAAAAAGATGTGCAGGTAAATAAAGTTATTAAAATTTTCATTTTTGCTTAAAGTAAGGTTAGCAAGTAAAGTTAATGGTGTTCAGCACTCGGAATGAAAAAAAGGTTTTTTGAAAAATATAAATAAAAACATTAAAAAAAATATCATTAATGTGATTTTATTATATTTCTACTTTTTTGTATTATACAGGGTGGGGCAAAATTTTACCTCGCAGCTACCTTTTCTTTTCCTTTTTTTTCTTTTGTTCTTTTGTACCTTTTGTTTTGTTTTGGTTGTGTTCTGAAGGAAAAAATAATTGCAATTTCTGTTTTTGAAAAAATGTACAGTGAGCCCATAAAATAGCATTTATTTAAAAAAAACAAGTTAGTCTCAATCGACTCTATTCCCCAACAGGAACACTTTTTCCAAAGTAACTTACCAAATCAAATCGTAATATTTCACGAAAATTCGAAAAGTTTTCTATACAATTTCTATGAAGCTCCTACATAGAGTCCATGTATCCCAATCGAACACTTGGCAGAAAAAACTCTGTTCTTATTTATAATTGACTTTTCATGATGTTTGGCAGAATGATGATAAATATAGGTCCAATTACCACTATGCGTCGAATTGCATGAATGAACTCAATTTTATGGAGTTATGAAAACTTTTTTTTAATTTTCGCGAATTCTTACGATTTGCTTTGGTAAGTTACTTTGGGGAAAAATTTACTGTTGGGAAATAGAGTCGATTGAGACTAACTTGTTTTTTTTGACAAATGTCCATTTCTGGGCTGACTGTACATTAAAAAAAATCCGAAAATGCTATTATTTTTTTCTTCAAAATAAACCTATAGTTTCCTCAGAACTAAATTTTCTAACTACAAAAGAAAAGGTAGCTGCCCCATGAGGTAAAAAAAATATATAATGTTATGGGCAAATAAGCCACTTGAGAACTGTGATTTTTAATGTAAGGTTAAATTCTTGAAATCCTGATTAGGAAAAAAAAACAAACATTTAACGTTTCCATTTTGATTTTTTTTAATGTTGTTCTACTTATTGTTTGATTTTTCTGCTGTCTGTGCGGAAAAAAGCAATGTGACGAACTTAGAACAGTCAAAATTAATAAACGGAGGATTTTATTAGAAAAATAGAATTGACGCCAATTTACACATACTTTTTTTCGTGACGAATTTACTTTGCGGCAAATGTAAAATATTATGTATATTAATATATAATGCTATAGGCTGATGATGATGATGATGATACGTAGCTTGAACAGGCACATAACTGAACTAATAGGTATTTCATCCCCATCGTCACGATTTTCCTATACTGATTGATAGTACCTATAGATTTCCTTCAATCCAATGATAATTATCACACTAATTACATCACATCACACTAATATTATAAATGCGAAAGTTTGTGTGTGTGTGCGTATGTTTGTGGTCGCTTCACTCCGTAACGGCTAAGCGGATTTGGGTGAAACTTGGAATATACATAGTTTAAGACCTGGATTAACACATAGGCTACTTTTTATTCCAGTTACACGCGAGCAAAGCCGCGGGCGGAAGCTAGTGATAAATAGTTTAAAATTATCTGTACCTAAATAAATTATGTTACCAAAAAGACTGGCGCCACATACCTAATTAATTATTTCATTCACATTCATATATTTTGTATAATATCTGTGTTAGTTATGCAAATGAATGAACAACAATCGATTGACATCAATAAAATGAATGGAAGTATTGAGATCGGCATATCGGCATGCATTTTATTTATGTGCCATCTGACGCAATGAGCATTTCAATAAAGTTGATTCATACTCGTACCAAGTTGGAATTACAAAGAATATTATATGGAGACAGATTCCATTGTACTTAGTGCCCATGGGTATGTCTGCATAACTTTGCATAGATAATTATTTATACTCTGATCAATTCCTAGTACCTACTCTAAAATTTAAATCAAAGTTTTTAATATCTGCTTTTGTATATTTACGTAATTAATACCCCAATAATGTTAGCCATCAATCAATCATCATCATCTACATCTGATGATTGCACCCGTCTGTTATCGTTATCAGTTATCACTTTAAGTTCAGCATGGAGCTTGCGGGTTGAGATAAATCAGCACTCACTAGTTAACTCATACACTAAGTGGCAATAGTAAACCCAGATCCCAAAGCTTTTAACCACTCCACTATTCTAGCCAATTGGTCCAATTCGCTGACTTGGATCGATAGACAGATAAACAACTTGGGGACACTTAGGGTGGGGTGGACCCCTCGATACTCCTGAGGACGCAGATGCCCATGCACGGTACTTTCGACAGATCACAGCTCAGGAAGAAAAGCTTGTTCATAAAACGGATCTATTACGTCATGAATGACAATTATAATACTAAGAACAAGAGCTGAGCCTATTAGCAGCCAGCAGTGGACTGTTATAGGCTGTTAATGATGATGATGAAACATAAAAAAATTATGACCCAAGTGCAAAAAAATAGTTCAATAAAGCACCTACCTCTGTGGAGAACAGCTTGTATGAGGAGTTACTACAACTCGGTAACAGTTTACATGTATAGGTATGTTGGAGTCCGACAGCAATTCATTTGTTACGAACAATGTCATAGCAGTCAACTGTTCGTGATACTGCTACAGTACGTCCGTTAACCTATGCTATTACTATTTTAGAGACAGTACAAAAGTAAACAGCGCTTGTACAAAAGTAAACAGAGCCGATGCGATGGCGTAAGAGAATTGAGTCAGCTTTACTGTCAGTTCTATGATGTGACCATTTAATCTGGTCCCTAGACGCCAGGGTCGGATACACATTAGAAGATACATAATGAGACTGCGGTTCTAGTTGTATTGTTATTGAGGGAACGCCTGTGCTCAAGTGGTATAAAAGCTGGCATTAAAATCGCGTGAGTCGCATCTGGGTCAGATCTCTCCCATCGATTCATATCTTTATGACAATCTATTCAGTCCAACTATAGGTATACCTACAAAACAACACGGATATTAGTGATATTTTACAGAAGTGGAAGCTAGCTAGCTAGCGGGAATGAAGTTGGAGTAAGGATTCTTTTGTTTTTCATATTCATTTTCATATTCATTTATTTATTGCAGTCATAATGTTTTTTTTATGGTGTTTGAAAATGGAACAAGCACATGGCCCACCTTATGTTAAGTGGTAACCATTACCTATCACAAAGCATTGCATCGTAGGTCACGTTTTTAGAACGTGCTCTAAGATACAACGCCCAATTTTTGGTTTCTATAATTCAGCTCTGTAATTGTATTATTTATTAAACAAGTACAAAATATACTTATTAAAAATATGTTTCTGGCCAAAACTCATTTTGAGAAGCGTAACTGAAATAAATTGCCATTCAAAAGAATACAGAGACAGTCGTAAAACATAATCGAAAAAGTTAAATACGAATTACTATAGAACAGAAGCCAGACGCGTCGCAAACATTTGCTTATAGCCCCGATATCATTAGATACAAATGCTTATAGGGGACTTTATATCCCCTTGAGATGTGGCGCCAGAGTCGCTGACGCCAATTCGTTCAAATAGTGAACCCTTGGCCTGCCCTGCCCCTTCCATCGATTTGCGGCACATAAGTATAAACGTTGAGAACATCAAATCTCAATCCGGTGATTTTAAGATTTCATTCTAGGTTTATTGAACTATGTCATAAATTTGTTTTGTAAGTTTTATATTTATTATAGTTATCAGCAGAATAGAAAACCGTAAATTAATCAAAAATTTCTCGAAATTTGACAATATTTCAATTTAATTTGAAAAGATTGACGCCTGAATATCTGATATCTGATACATTAACATTAATTTTATTTTATGTAACCAGGTACCTACTTTTGGTAGTTTGGTATAGATATGAGAGAATCTTTAAGTAAAAATAAAAGTCTGGAGATTAGAAGCAGTAATGTACAAGCCTTTGTCTTGTAGTCATTGAAGATTATGCACTCTTAGTTAAAAATACATATTTTGCAGTCTAAACGATATAATATTTATTACATTCATTATCATGACATGAATGTTTTACAAGTCTAGAATATGTATGTTACCCTGATACATTCCAGGTCTGGGTGTTTACTATGTATAATATGTATGTATTTACAAAAAATATATTTAATTAGGTAGTTTGTCAGTCATGTGGTTCCCAAAATACAAGCTCTGCTTAGTTTGGGGCTACATGATCCAGTCCAGCAGTGTCCAGCATTATTTATTTATTTATTTTTATAAAATTTATCACAAGCCAAAACTAGAGAATAATGATTAGCCAGTAGAATAGGAAGCCGAAGCTTATAAGTATAAAATATCTATTGATCTCGATTTATCTTATTTTCCACCAGTATTTATTCTGAGATTGCTTTTCATTGTCTACTTAGGAATGTCTCCAAAATAATTGGGGGAAATGTGAAACCTTTCCTGCTAATCAAACTCTCAGTGGAATTGCCCTGGAAATTCGTTCTAAAAGGGAACGTTACTTTACGAAGGTAAGGAGTTTCAGGTTACACTTCAGATCGGATAACTTATATGCCTACCGCATTATGTGGCTTCGTATGTCACCGCAAACGGTACCCGTAAGTTATTATACGAGTACAAAAGAACTACCTAACACTAATATACAGGTTGGGACAAAATTTTACCTCATTGAGAGCACCCACCTTTTCACTTCACAACAACACGAAACAAAACACTTCTACGAAAGAAAAGGTGGCTGCCCTCAATGAGGTAAAATTTTCCCCCACCCTGTATACCTAGGTACAAATTCTATTTTTTAAACTCCAACTAGAAAAAGTGTTTTATCGATTTACGGTTGTAGTAATTTCAGGTTAATAAGCTTAATTTTGTTTTGTTACTAGCTGATACTTCATAATTTAAAACGTTACAGTAACGTTGTGTTAAAGAAGACCTCACCAAGAATAAAGTTTTTACAGATAATAAAATCTAAAACATATTTTCTTTAGGTAACTTATTAATTGTCATAACAAAGTGCCTTCATCGAACAAAGAAGCTTTTCCGTAAATTATTAGCAGCTAAAATCTTCAAGATTCCCAAGTATCTATTCTTCAATAAAACGCTATAAAAACAAAGATTATGATATAATGCCGCCTGCTGAAAACAAAGGATCGATAGGTCGTGCTCAAAATAAATGTAACAATGGACCGCAGTCAGGGAATCCAACAAAAAAGCCGGACAAATCAGCAAAGCTGTCAACAAGGCCGGTCATTATCTGGGTCCATCTAATGAACTATTGATTCCTTGAAGAGTAAAAATCTAAGAAAATCAAATGTCAAATCAACGAAGGTATTTTCATAAAAAAATATTTGAAATTAGTTTAATTAAGCCTTGGCCTGATTGACGAACTCGAAGCCTTCGAGAGAGGATGATGGGATATCTGAAAGAATAGAGATGGTTGGGGGAAATAGGCCAATGCATGTTGACTATTAAAAATGTGATACCTAGTAAATTCTACTGTGAATGTATTTTAAAGTATTCCTACCTCGATTACAATTTAATCAGTAAACCCAGTTTTAAAACGTTGATAATATTGCCATAACCAGATGAGAATCTTCTCTGTCTGAATTCGGTTAAAAGCCGGTCATCTCATCCGCTGGCAGCCTTAACCGCAGCATATTGCGGGACGAGCGCTTAAAATGCTTTCCGTGTTCGCCTCATCCGGCGGTGACCGGTACCCGTTGCCCGGAAATAAGACATGGAACTCTAATCATCGCTTATCTAGAATCAAATGTTTGTAGCCTATTTCGAGCCGTTCACGCTGGGAAAGTTAAAATTCCTAAGCGTTTATAAACTTTTTCATATAACAAAGCTCTCTGTAAACGGTATTGCATTCTCGCAAAGGCCAAGGCTAAATGAAACAATGTTGTGGAAATTGAATTAAACCAGGGCTACATGACAAAATATTATTAATTCCACTTCAAAAGCAGGATGTTAGAACGCGAGATCGTTTTATGATAAGCTCATTGCACTTAATAAGGTTTACGAGCTATTATAAAGCTTGGTTATAGCGTCACGTCGCTTTGAGCATTGATTTTTACGACTATGCCAACATATAACTAGTTATTTACCTAAATATGTTAGTAGCTTAGTATGTAGGTATCTGTAGGTCAATCAGGTCATGATAAAACAAGCAGTGGCACGCCTTGCGAGATCTAGAGCGTTTATCTAGAATTAAAAAGTAAGTTTAGAATAATGAGCTAGTTCAATTTATGGGCATCCGGAGGCCTGCTTGGACATGAAAATTAAGAACTGTGATTGATTGATTGAACTCACAAAATATAGTGTGCAAAAAGAAATACACACACACACACAACAGCATAACTTAGATGGAGTGATAGAGGTATGCAAAAAGCGAACGTGATTCGGCAATGTTGCTAATGGAAGCCCAAAGGATGACTCATGGATCCCACATGTCACTGTACTAAGCCACGGATAGACTTTATAGAGCGGCTGTGATCTGCTATTTTTGGAACGAATAGAAAGGGAACTATGGTGATAACAAAATCCTATCCGACGACTTACGTAAAAAATAATTTATTTAAAAGTGTGTGCGTAATTTATATAATTTGATAATAAAGGGAGGCGTTGTATTGTGAGCGTAACGTAAAACAAATACAACAAATTGTTAGTAACATTTAATTTTAGAATTCAGTTCACAATCATTTGAAATCCAAAAAAAATTTGTTCTTATTTGAATCATATTAGGTACCCATTAACTATTTATTTGGGTTGGGAATGAATTAGATAAGACAACTTTATTGCAAACATATATTGAGGTCAATATCGATCACGAAGTGAGAGTGATATTGAAAATAAAAGATAAAAACTAAAACTACTTGAAAAGCATGAATCAAGTTTTTATTTGCTTTCAAAATTACACAATATCCTACTGATACTTATCAACAGTAATTGGAAGTAGGTGGGCTAAAATACCTAATGTTCGAAAAATAACACAGACAAAGTGGAGACGCCTTAGGACTAAATATTTTTACGGGCCAATTGTCTCGGTTTCCAGTTTATAAATCCATTTATGGTGTACACATTTGAAGTGAAGCACGTAAGCCGACTCTTGGAATGCGAAAAACGCCCTCAACTCATCAGGAGTTAATAACAATAAAAAATTTAATGTAAGTAATAAAATAAATAACTTTTTGCAGTCGATTAAAAAGAAAAATGATTTTAATTAGTCCACAATATTATTAAATGTACTTATTTACTGTTAACTATAACCATATTTCGGCCGAATTGGGCCGAATAAAATTGTTGTAGTAAAGAAGTCTCCACACTATTCTTTGAACTTTAGGTATTTTAGCCCGTCTAATTCCGATAACTGCTTATCAGCTAGTTAAAATAATAATAGCCGTGGATCGCATGTCACTGAAAGTGTTCAAAAAGAATTTAAATAAGTGTGGTATACGTAAATAATCTGATTTAGGAATGCATGAAATAAATTCCCATTTGCGCAAACAGCAAATCATTTCTAAGCACATATGCTCACTTCATAAATCTCATGTCAGCTGGGTACAGGCGAGTTTGTATCATAAATACAGCGAGTATGTGAGTCAAAACATAGGGATTTGGATGTATCCCCGTCTATAGTTGACGGCACGGACGATGCTAACAGAGATAATGAAAAAAAAAAGATTTATGATCTTCTGTAATCAAATTTTATTACCCCCTACGCGACCCCTTACGCGTTGCGCCATAGTTGAGTTACATTATCGATTTGTGATGGTAGCGATGACATCGTGAACGCGTCTTGGTAAAGCAAAAAGCAGAACATAGATTTATGATGCCAGTAAGTAAATTAAAAATATGAGTACCAACAGTCGAAGCGAAGCCAAGTTTTCTCAGCCAAAGGGGTCGTGAGTCGCATTTCCATAAAGTTTCCAGCACGGAATGTGGTGTCGTAATATAGCCGGCAATAATATAGCTATTCGTACGCAACGTGGAATAACGGTTGTGAGGGTGCTGGGTGCCCCTTCCCCACCATGGGCCGTCCTTCACCTCTTTGACCCAATTATGGTGAACATATTGCTTTTGAGCTTTACCCGCACATAACATTTGTTGCCGAGATGCCCGGTGAATACCATGAGAGTCCCTGAACTTGAACTTATGAATAATTTAAAGGTTATAAAATATTACACATGCGTCTTACTACAATATTTAATGTATCATTTTAATTATTTATTTTGATAATGTACCTACCATACTTGCTTAAGTTAATAAATTCATTTCAACTTGAAGTCACGAATAATAAATTGCACTATTAGTAAACTTGGAACCCGATACTATTCTAGGTTACTTACGAAAACCACAACAAGGTGATCCTTCGACCTTTAAGTCAACTAACCTTTAAACACCCGAAAGTTAAGCTTAGTCATTAACTTTATATTGGCATACCCTCGAGCAACTGTAATTAAAACCAAACAAGTTCCCAATACTAAATGGGCGCCCAGTTACCTATTTACAGCCTATTGAATAATAACGCAATCACGGTGAATGCCAACCACTCATTACGTCTGAAAGCATTGCAAAATATTTTTGCCCAGGCTTCCTTGGATTGACCCCTGTACACATAGATCAGAGCAACGGGCCACAAAAAAGGTCCATTATACAAAGTAAAGCGCAATGACTTGAATTAGTTATTCAGTTTTGCCTCCCCTATGGGTACTCTATCATTATCGTTTTACTTGACGCACGTGCCGCTTTGTACTCGACAATCGACAACCCTCATACTCTCTCAAGGTCGATAATTATAGACTGACTGACTAGACTATATGACTTTTGTTCATTACTTGTCCCCCTTTTGTTTATCTTGCTTATACACACTGTTTTGTCTGTACATGCCATACTTTTACGAACACATTTGCGAACATCCTGATACTTGTAAGGAACCACTTTTCATGTTTGCTTTCTGCGTCCTGAAGCAAATTGTTGGCATAAGATGATTATTTATTTCTGTATATTGATTAGTCTCGTTCAGTTTTTCACCCTCGTCCATCTTATTGTCTGCCACATTTGGCTTTGCTCCTGATTTGGGCAACTAAGGGTAAATTGAAGTAATGGCCGCCATTTTTCGTTGTCTTGCATTCTGTTAAGTGGAATTTCAATGTGTTTGGAGTTCCTTCTCCCATTCCCTTTTAAATTGTTGTGCAATAAAAAAATAATACTACATGTATTCTTATTGGACTATTATTAGAGGACTATTATTTACTTTTTGTTAAGTTTGCTTTTATACAAGCAGATTTATTTGCCATAAGGCAACAAAATCAGTGTCGACCCAGTACGGGGCCACAGGGGAAATAGCTTGGCCACTTGTCAGATTAAACGATGTGAGATAGTTAATTTCAGATAACGAGCAAAGCCGATTAATACGCCGCTAGCTTTATTATTTATTTGTAAAGGACATTATATTAAATAATTATAGTTTTTTTTTTAAATAGTATCTAAGAGGATCGAGAACATAACTAAACCTTGCTGAAACTTGATTGTTATCTTTTTTAGTCGAGGATAGAATTTAATTTATAAAAGTGAAATATTCAAATAAGGTAAAATAACGAAGACTTATCAAGGAGCGCTAATGAGAATAACTGAGAACGATTCAGAAAATTCAGCTAAAGCGTAGCAAAAATGAACAATATTATATTATTAATCGAATAGAACTTATGTAGGCACCAGTATTTAGTCAATAAACCGAACGAAACCAATTAAACTAAGAATGTCTAACATTTGTAACAACAAACAAGAAATTTATCAGTGTATCCAAGTTTAAATATTGTCTCAGAACAAATTCATTTTGCAACTTTGAGAAACTTCAAATATTCTCTTGTTCTTCATCTTAGCAACAAATGAGGAAACTTTCGTAACATGTTTATTTATACTGAAGACGAGGTATTCCTCGCGCGCGGTCCTAGACCCTTCAGGGAAATTTAAAAGCAGCCCAATTTACACTTGGGAAATCTCGGCAAGAATGTTGGAAACAAGTTTTCGCCCATTTTGTAATTAGATTTGGTATCCTAATGTATTTTTAAGGAAGGAACTACCTTCAAATGTTTTGTTGAGAACGGATGGAATCAGCACAACAAAGACTCTTGATGTCAACTGAAACTAGGTATTTTAATGCGTATTGTATGTCTTTTATCCAAATAAAATTTGACAACATGCTGAGGCTACTATTAATCTATGCTTAATTAAAATAAATCTGATTCATTCAGCTGATTAAAGTCAACCATAACTCTACACTGTATCGTCCATAAAAAAGAAAGGCGCGACGCTGGGAACGACATCGGTGTAATCAAAAAACACATAAATAAATATTCAGTCACAAAAGAACACTAAGTAGGTAGTATCTCAGAAGCTACTACGATGTTTAACTGAAACAAGTGTAGTCATTGAAAGAAAATACCAAGAGAAATTAGTAGCTTAACCAATTATAATATGTTTAAAAATAACTTATATAAATGGTTAAATGACATGAATTTTTATGATATAAAAGATTTTTTGACTTTAAGAACAACAACTTTTGTAAAGGAATTTAATTATGTAGGTCTCATATTGTATAAGCTTTTATATATAATTTGTATGCCATGAAACTCGCAAAACATGCGCACGCTGCAAAAACTGTAACATCTTTATACCATGTTTTATGCATATAAACAATTATGATTATGATTATGATTAAGTACAAATTAATTCGACGTATTTAAACAAACCAACCAGCCTAAACAAGCACCTTATTTTTTACTAGACATACTTGTAAACTGCAGTATCATATCGAGTCATAAGCCGACGCTGTAAAGATTACAATAATTAAAAGTGCATCAAGAAGATACAGGCTTGTGTTGCCACTTGCGCACCCGACGCATTTAAATATACATACATACACACAACGTTCACACAACCAAAAGTGAGATGAAAGCCGGCGCCTTGCCACTTATCGACTCCTGCACCCGTTTGATATTATAGCCTCTCTGTCAGCAGCCCAAAATAGACGTAAATACACTGCATTCTTTTACACTAGAAGTGGGTACAACCGTATCATTAACAGAGCAGAAACAATGTTTCTGACATATATACCTATAGATACTGGAGAGGAGGGTAATATTTCTGCGAAAATTATGTTTGCGGATAAACATATTTCAGTAGAGCTTTGAAACAGCTCATAACGCGGCGAGATGAGAATTTAGCGAGCCAGTGTCCGGAAACGTCAGGATTTGCGACGCTCTGATTGCTATGCTATTAATATAGCTATGTTTATTAATGTTTCCTATCATTATTAATGGAGAGAGGTGTGTCTTTTAGAGCAGAATTATGTTATTTAGGCAGAGATTTGGAAGGTATGAACTGAAATCATTACTTATTAAATACTTTTATGGAATGATACAGAAGAACAAATAAATTAAGGGAAATAAAAATAAATGTATATTCAAATGCGGGGTCTGTGTAGGTAACATTTCATTCAAGATTACAAATACTTACTCTACTTTTTAAGCAGAAGGGTCTTGTAAATCAGAGCACAGGCCAGGTGCACACAACATCCGTTGTAAACAAAAAAAAACAACCGAGAAACTCGACTCGCCACAATATTGCACCAGAGTTGTCTAATAACTTGAAAGCTGTAGGAAGTTGGGGAACCAAAGTTTTAATCTTTCTATACGCTATAACTTTGCCGATAGCTTTATGTTTAAAGTCTAGCTTAAGCATCAAGCTGTGCGGATTTGTAGGGTTTTACACATTATTATATAACCGCAAGCGTATTCAAAGTGTTTCCTACTAGTGCACACAATTTCTTTGAACACCCTGTAAACCAGATTTGTATTGCGTCTTTGAACGAGAACAATACACACCTAACAGTAGGTTGATGAGGGTAAGAAAGTTCCGATTTCCTCAAACTTTGTCTAAAAACTTTCTGATTTATCAAAATCTGTTTGAGAAGGTTCCAAACAGATAACAAAAGTTTAAAATGGCAATTCTTTTTGTCAGCGTAAAAAGTATTAAAGTTTACTAGAGTGAACGCGATTCGGAATCGGTAGGAGGAGAATTTCTATCTCAATATTCCTATAAAATAATATCCAGTAACGCAAACTGGGCAAAGTTCAGGACGCGAACAAGGATTGAATTGTTATTGGCAATTTGCAACTCGAATGGAAAACCGTGGTTTTACTCCTTAGATTCATTTTCCCAATATTGCTGGCATAGCACGGTCCTATTCGACTCGTGCAGTGATTGAGCGATTTTGTTTAACAAAAAGGGTCCCGTCGGTCGGACGATATCTGTTCTGACTCTACCTGCATCGAACACCTGTCGTTGGCCCCCGTAAATAAAAGCCTTAATCCTCGCTATTCGGATGAATACAATTGGCGGTTTTGAAGCTCGCCATCTGCTCTCCTACACGAATATTTCGAAATCAGATAAAACTATCACCAGCGAATAAGCCTGGATAATAAATTTCAAAAACATTGATCAATATCCAACCAAGGAAGACTAAGCAATACTTATAATATAATTAATATGCCGCATCATGGCCAACTGAACAAAGCAGAATCGATTCCCATAGAATCGTAGATGATACCGGCAGATGTCCATGCAACAATGGATTAATACTTTTGTCAATAAGTACCTATAGCTATCTATTTATGTGCGTGCATACATTCGATTCGGAAACGTTTGTGTGAAAGGACCAGTATTATTTAGAAATTATTACACGAAACAAAAATTGGTGCGGAGAATAATAAACTAACCGATTCATAATAGGGATTAAATAAAATTAGGAACGACGACGAAGGACCGTTTCAAGCAATTTAGAGTTGAGTAAAAAATATAAGGACAAGAGCAACCGCAATTGTTCGTAGAAATGAGTTCGTAGATACGCAAAAAATGCCCTTTTCTCTCAAACCGTCCCATTTGTTCTTTGAATCGCTCGGGACGAGGGTCTTTTGGCAGTCTTATGACTTATTTTTCCAAAGTTAGTGATATATGAAGCAGTATAAGGATATGGCGAAGATATAAGGTTTTTTTTATTATATACGAAACTGGAATTCAATAATGAAAAGGTAAGATGATTTAAAAGTTTCAGTGAAGGCATGCTTACTTTTATGTGCTCAAAATTATAATACACTTTAATTAGGAAGTAGGTTTACATTTTAGCGTTATAAATTCTAAAGCTACTTTACATTTACAGGTAGAGCAATCAGGAATTTTAAATTTCGAAAGCCTTACAAATGTTAATTAACAAAGGAAACACGGGTTTAGTTGCACTATAGACTTGTTTGGATAACACTCCTTGCCGGCCACTTTGGTAAGTGCAAGAGGAAAAATCTATTACAATAAGTTCATGCGAATAGCTCGGTAGGTAGGGAATCTACAGGGATTTAACTATGTTATATTGAGTAAGAAAAAATCATGCATCTTACCTGTTAACAAAAACAGTAGAGTTAATCGCCGCATCTTGGAATTTTCAGGATATATCGACGTCTAAGCTTGCGTGATCGTCGGAGCCATTGTCAACAGTTCCTTCAAGTTAGACCAATGTTTACGCGTCTCAGCTGACGGCCCTGACTTATTAGCGGATTAATCACACACTCGCGCACTGCGGGATCCGCACGCTGCAGTGTCAACGGCCACGAGCTTACGAGAAAAACCAGACTCGGCGAAAGCTGTCCTGGTAGGTTTGGGTACAAATTGTCTTTCCGCGATTTTTTAAGGTAGGATACTCGCAGTGCTCATTCATGTATCATGCATAGGATGCGGGTGGAATGCTTCTGTGATGAAAACATGACACATGGTTCTCGCGTGTGTATTGCGCTCGGGCGGTCGGGCGCGCGCGATCGCAGCGCTCGGCGGCTGACTCGCGAGTTGCGTGAGTGGGCCGAGCGCGCCGCGCGGGGAAGCCGCCACGCCTGCGCACCTCTCCGCACCGCACCACCTCCAGTATTGACCGACGACGCCTCCTTCCTACATTTCACATCCTTAACTAGCTACGAATTCTCCTTTGAAAAATCCCCTAATTCCATCCTCCCGATTGAGATAGGCCACGTCTATGCCTCATGAAATACTCGCACCTATGATATTGGCTAGGCTTTTGGAATTAGTTGCGTGTAGGTATTATCTACCTGCTCTCCCGTAGATCCGTTACTTTATCTTTGGGAAACTAATATAAGAGAATTTGAGATTTTTTAGTCGCTAACGTCCAAAGTTTGCTCACAAGTTATGCAATCAAAATTCAAAGGATGAGTGGAAGTAGAGAAGATGCGGAAAGCGGAATGTTGGTTATTCCCAACTTTGAGCGTATCTTTTCAAAGACCAAGATTTAAATCGTTAAAAATGTAGTTCCTTTAAAAGAACAATTTTATGAGCTAAACTTTTTTTATAAAATGTAGTTTTTGATCACAAAATAAGTACCTACTTACTTTGTATTTTTGCAGACAGTAGGTACTTGGATATTATGTTTATTTTCTTTAGATAATATTGTTATATTGAACTAAGTATCAATCGTACGAATCAAACGCACCTACCTACCTAATCCGTTATTATATTTTTTATCTTATAGCATTATTTAGTTGATACTTAGAACATGTTCTTTATTATTTGGTGGATAACAAGAAAATTTACCCGTTTGACTTTTGCTGTTTTGGGTTAAAGTTCTATCAACCGCAAACCTCAAAAGCCTACCCCAAAATTTAACCTAACTTTAATTACTACTTGTGTAATTATACCTAATTAAAGTTAGTGTAACAACTTTTCTACGGAAAATGAAAAAATAGATTATTCAAGGGTATTTTATGAACTAAGTAGGTAGCAAGAATATGTCTTCATAATCTCCATCGTTACAATAAATAAAATCTGAATTTAAAGTTAATTGGCTGGATATATTTCTGTTTACTGGCTGGTCATTTTAAACCGTTCTTAGGAGGCGGCGCGGCGTTCTTAGTTCTTCTACGGGACGAGCTCGATGCCGTCAAAAGATAGTGGTGGGAAGCGGCTGTGTGACGTAAAGGGTTAAGGCCCAAAACCAGAAAACATGGTAGCGTATCGTGACCAAAATTCCAAGAAACCGGCTAAGATGAAGAAGGAAGCAAGAACTGCGAGAAAAAAGAAGAAATAATCTGCAAATATTTGTTATGTTTTATAGTGTCGGGCTAAGACTATGAAATGGACTGAGATGAATTTGATTTATCTATTTAAATAAGTAAAGAGTACTAACAAGAAAACATGGTAGCGTATCGTAAGCAAAATTCCAAGAAACCGGCTAAGATGAAGAAGTATAAGTAAGAGCTGCGAGAAAAAAATAAGAATAATCTGCAAATATTTGTTATGTTTTATAGTGTCGGGCAAGGACTATGAAATGGGCTGAGTTGAGTTTGATTTATCCATTTAAATAAGTACAGAGTACTAGCCGCATGCTTGCGGCCGCTGGATAAGCCAATCTACAGTTACTGCCGTCCAGTTTTAATTGATGCCATTAATTGCAGCGTCTAGCTTCTGAAAGGATGCCAACTGCTAATTTATGCCCAATGTTTATCTCATGTAGGATGTAGGCTAGCCAGTATGACGTCAACTTTAATCCAGTGATGGATGTTACAGGCCAACAGCTTCGTTCTGAGCCTATCGCTGCGGTGCCGACTATACGCAGTCAGCCAGTCAGTGACGTCAGTCAACTTGGCAACACTTCGAGACCACAAGGACAATACAGTCTCCATTAATATAGCACACAGACATACAAAACGCATCATTTAAGTTGTTTAAGTGGTCAGTCTTGTTAGAATTATTATTAGATCCGGGGATCTATTAGTCTTTGGCAGCTTAAAATGTTATGAATGTTTTAAAACCTACACTACAGTATACCTATTCGACGCTTCTTTGCTTCGAAGTGTATAGGTATACTTGCGAAGCACAGAAGCATCATTTGATGTTTTCTCCTACAGAATCTAAACAGAAACGATCTAAGATAGGTATGGTTTCCTATGATCAGGGGCGGAGATCGAAGATTTTGCTCAAAATGTAGGAGGCAGCAAAATTTAGTATGTTTTTTTAGTAGCAACGGTTTTTCTTCCTTTCTGTAGTCGAAATACGGATTGAGATAATAATCATTAATATATAATATCATAATGATATTATATATTACATAATTTATTTCATAATAATAACATAATTCACTGACTTTCGCGGTTTTTCTTTTATTGAAATTTTATTCATAAACTTCATTTAATTTTTCGTTCTTTACAGCGAGTAGTGGCGGCAATCCTTCATATGCCTAGGGCGACCTAGAGATCAAATCCGCCCCTGCCTATGAAACATTACAAAGTTTTTTTAACTGTCAAGATACAAAACTTTGTACTCAACGAAAGTCATATAATTATGATGAAACACAACCCAAAATTGAGATCTTTCAGGTTTTTAATTGAGAGGAAATTGAGGAAGTAAATACCAGAGCTTCGTTCGGAGTAATTAAAAATCTGCTGATAAAGCCTTCCTGTTATTAATGATTATCCTTGAAACTTTTTTTTAGCAAGAAGCTACGTTTCCTTGTTAAGTAATTATTTTTTCGGAAAAGACCCATCTTGTTTAAGCTCTTTCAAAAGTTCTTAGAGATATTGTGGCTTGTATTGTTATTTATGACTTATCTCAAGATAAAAACAACGATAGGTCGGAGGTTTATCTGTTCGATAGCAGCTATCGTGAAGTGTTTTATAAAATAAGAGCTACGTAGGTAGTAAGTAGATACTTTTAAATATTTGCTCTACAACCACAAGTCGGCGGTATGGATGAAAGGAATAAGCACATAACTTACTCAAACGCAGTTCGCGACCTCGATATTAAGAGGTAGGTGTACATCGAGTTGTTATTGTTATTCAAGTATAGCAAAATAAATGTGACAAACATCAAACATAAAATTATCATTAACAGTCTCTCACTGATCAAATTTCGTCTACGTCCAGGTTTTACAACCTATCCTCCGCTCTACCCCTTGAATTTGATGATCTTCTTTGTGGTTAATGAGAGATAAATTTATGAATATTATGAAAAGTGTAGAATTTAGACTAACTACTCTCCTTAAAAGTTTAATAGGATTTACGGCCTAGGCTGAGAGTTGATTGCCATTCAGTCAGTCACGATACGATACGATACCTTAGGTAATTTTGTCAAGGATGTATTGTTTTAACAAAAACGAATATCTTTAGCTAAACGAATTTTTAAATATGGCGAGGGCGTTTGGTTGGTCAATAACTTTTGTTTTATAATGTTTTCGATGCTTGCAGTTACAAATATAGCTAGCGGCAAGTAAGTCTAGCGGTGTACGAAACTTCTGCGCATGGGTCTCTCGCTCTCTCTCGCCTCTAGCTCCCATATGATACCATACTTTTGACTTCTGCGCAATAACGGTCAGCGCTAGAGTTTCGTGCCGCTTTGTATCTCGAAAATATAGGTAGGTACACACAGCGTCACGATCTGGTATACCCCTTTCAAGTATAAATTTAAACTGATGCTGTGGAGGCTACCATATTCAAATGGCCAAAATCTTATACAAAAATATTTATACTTGGCTGGGGAATCGAACCAGCAATTTATTCACACCAGTTTATGAACGAGACGCTCTAACCATCTGAGCTATCGTAGCGGTTCGCAATTATGACGAAATTTTAAGTTACAGTATATGTTTATTATTTTGTATGAATGGATGCGTCAGCTAGTAACTTTTTCATTTGATTATCACGGTAGTGCGCAACTACTTAAAATTATTCTGTGCAGCACTGGACTATTGAGGGTAGTTGTGTATTAAATGATAGTTCAGAACAAAAGGTTACTTGTTTCGTCTTGGGTGTGTGTCATTGATTTTGTTTATGAAAAATAATTGTGCATATATGTATAACAGCCGAAAAATTGAGCTAAAGAGTGGGTTTTGCAAAATAACATTTCGGAACGCTACAACCCATCAAATGTAAGAGGAAATGGCAGAATAACATTTGGTAAGTGGTATGACAATTATAAGTAGGATTATCATAAACAATGTGCTTAGTAAACCTATTCCCTTTTATATTATATAAACACAGTCATACGTTTATAATATTGTGTTTTTATTTTCAGGTTATTGGTGATGGATGTCATCAATGCGACCAGGAGAAATTGTTGAAGTGATTGGACGCATAATTGGCCAGTTTTGCAAGAAATAATGCTGTTAACAGTGCAAGCAGTGGATAAGCGTCCAGAAGGAACAGTGTATTTAGTTCATGATAACTGCGTGGTTCATCGTTCGTGAATTCTGACCAATTGGCTCGCTTCTCAGACGGGCATAATCACCACAGCATTGGTCATCTAATAGTCCAGATTTAAATATGTGGAGAATGTGTGAGCATATGTGGGGTCAATTTGTCCTAATTGGGACACGAGTGAAGTATTGTCCACCTGCAACAGGAGGTCCTAAGAACCTTGGAACTGATGCGTCCTAGTGGTTTTGGGCGGACTTTGGTTACCCAAATGAAAAGAAGGCTTCAACAAATTATTTTAAGTGAAAGACATCCATCCCATTCGGTATTAATAAATATTCAGATATATAATGTTTTCAATAATAGATAAAATACCAGAGTAAGTATTTGCGAGTGATCTAAATTGTTTATTGGATTTTATACGGCAAGTATAACCTGTTCCAATGTTAACATGTTTGTTCACTCGTTAATCTTATATGGGTAAATTAAGTATTATTCTATCATTTAAACTATTATTGAAAATTCTAAAAAATCCTATCCGCATTTTTATTCCATTCAAAAACTAACATTTAGGTACTTACCTCGATTTTCAGCTATCGTAACTACTAACCTAAGGTAGCTATGGACCTGAATAAGCTGAAGGTCTACGAAGGTAAAATCTAGCTTCGCAGGATCAATTGTAAAATAAATCCACGAATGTCTTGACTTCATAGTTTACGTATTCGTTTGCAGACGTCATCGTAGCTTTTAGTACTTTTTGTGTCGAGTAAGTACACCTACGTGACGTCTGTCGACCTACCGTCGTCCTACATAGAAGCCACAAGGGCGAATCGTTCAGCAAGTAATTCCAAGAGCTCTCGATATAGCGGCTTAGAAATATGTCTTTTGATCTGGATTTTCTTATTCAAGAAAGGCAATTGACGATGACAACACAAATGAAAAAATGGGAAAGTGCCAAGATTTTTTCTGCTGATGGTGGAGCCTCAGCTACTCAGTGTAGGTAACACTGAGTAGCTGAGGCTAGCATTTACTTATAAGGCTAGTATTCACTAGGCAACATTTGTAGCGCAACATGATGAGCCAACATGTTGAGCAACGACGCGGAATATTTGTTTAGCAACGTTGTCATGTATGGACAACATGTCTTGTGAGGAGCTGGTGTTGATGTCATCTGCGTTTACACCTTGTTCCCGTAAACCTCTTCACACGCCAACACTTGATAGGATTCAACCAAGCAACTTGTTGCTTGTCCTCGTTTGTGACATTGTGCGTCATCTATCAATGTTGTGGCTTGCTGTGCAACGTTGCCAAACATGTTGAGCGTCAATTGCTGTGCCTCAAATATTGCCTAGTGAATACATAGCTTTATTATTTTCTTACGCTATGCGACAAAAGATAAGCAACATATAAAAATAAACACAAAATTACTAAGCTATCATATCATCAGAAAAAAGTTTAAAACAAGCTTAGATTTACATGTAGGTAGGTATAGGTACCCACTAGGTAGGTACAATCAGTCAGTAAAAGCTGATTAATAAAATATATTTTTCCAGAGCATTATAAACATGAAGTTATTTCATCATCATCATCATCTCCCTGCCTTTATCCCATGTCGGTCGGTCCATGTTGCTTCTTCCATTTCCCTCTATCAGTCGTCACCTCAACACCAACTCCTTTCTTACTCGTGTCATCAACACAACTCATTCATCGAAGTAAGCCAAAGAAACCTACCTCCACCAACACATCTCTCCACAGTCCATGCCTAATACTATTCTCGTATATTACTTAGGTATCTACCTTCCTAATAACTCATAACAATATTTACGCATTTAAAAAAGCTCAAAACTTTAGATACTGTGTCAGAATTAAATCAGAGGTTCGATCATTTAGCCATAAAATATTCGGATGTAGGTATCGTAGACGTAAAATTTTGGCCAATGAGAAAGCGTAGATTCAATATTACGCTTTGTCACATTTGGTTACGATACACACATTGATTGTTCAAAAATATAAGTACAATACTATCTAAATTAGGTTCGTGATGCTTTGTTGGTAGTTCGTAGCAAAAGTACGTAATGGGTATTCGATTCAACACTCGACACATGTACCCTGTGCTACCTAGTTAACGGTTCAGGTAATGGAGGCATTTACGGCAGACGAGCTGAACGCGGCTTCAATTACCTTTGCAGCAGTGTCGAATCCAGGGCCTTTCAGGGGACTTTCAGGGCCACGTTTAGTAACATCGTCGGCTAATCGCTTCACAAAATTTACCATACTTATAGATTAGCAAGATTTGTCTTATTAACAGAAGTTAATATATTCAGATTTGTATACTAGTGTTCTTAAAAGTCGGATTTATTATCACGATTCGGAGTATAGCATAGGTAGCTATGTCGGCCCACCCGTGGTTCACCTATTTTGTCCACCTGGTGGACCACGGGTAAACATATTCTTCCGTGGTCCACCTGATAATCGCGTAAATTATTTTTATTGAAATATATTGCCTATTGTCCACCTCTTTTCATTGGCTAGATTAAATCTATGCAACATTGATCCCGACAAATTAAAAAGTATACCGAATGGCATTTTTTTTAAATTCATTTATTGAAATAATTTACTTCAATTAAAATGATGATTACTTTAAACTAAAATTGCTCTATCAACGTAGTTTCTCCAATGCGAAATTGATTGGAATTTCACCATTTAGTAACTGTAATTGTATCCCCATAATATCATCGTCGTTATCTATATATATTTTTCTTCTCTTCGATGTTGTCTTGAAACTTGATGTTTCTAGTTTTGTTAAACCTTTTAATAGATTTATTACCGTTGCATTTCTTTTATTTACTTCTTTATTCAATTTCGAATGATAAGACTCTGCAGTGTTATTGGTGCGGTGTCTTTCACCAAATACGCACAAAATTTCACTGAATTTATCAGACAGCCAAAAACTTTCAACGTACTTTAAGAGTAACATTTTTTTGCTATCACTGCTTTCAGATTTAACATACTCCAATCCTTCTTTAATGCTTTCATGGGGTATCAAAGGTAGAGCAGCAATTAATGCAGCGATCCGCTTTTCTCCTTTCGATTTTAAGCCTAACTTTTTGGCCTTCTTCCAAATCGCCCTCTTCCAATGATAAAAACAACCGCGCAATGTTACATGTGGAAAAGCGCATAAAATAGCATTTATTGCGGCTTTCTCGAAATCAAGATGCATTGTTTTAGGATTGAAATTTGGTAACTGTGATTTAATTAAATCGAACACAATCGAATATGATTCCTGTTTTTTGTTCGGCATCAATACGTATATCAGCGGTACAACTTTTGTAGTCGTTATAGTACTCCCGATATCTCCATGTATATATGTACAATTGTTGGAATGGTTTCGGACAACAAGAAAAAGTGGCATCACCGAAATATTCAGTAACATCAGCAATGATCTCTCTAGCTCTTTTTGAACAAAAGACAATGATTCGCGATCCTTCATAAAAATAGTTTGCCAAAACCAATTGTGCAAATTTGATGGGAACTTCCACTTCTTCAAAATCGCTATAAATAGTTTTTTTAACTCCTAAAGATTTATTTCTTATTGTATATAAGTTGTGTTGTATGCTCGAAAACGACGGTATTTGCGTAACCATGTTCAATCCTTTACTTTCTAAAATATCAACACTATCCTTATAAAGTTGTGTTAAAGGCAAATCAGTGTTTTTGACTTTGTTTTTCAAAGATTCAATTTCATTTGCAACCACAATTTTGGAAAAATCAGATGCACATGAATGATTTTTTTTACTTGTCACCTTTCCATCCTGAAAGATTTTAAAAATGTTAATTTGTATTTGAAAAGTTCTAGGAGCGTGGAGGTTTACGAAACAGGACTTCCGTGAATGTTGACTTACCTTAACGATAATATTTCCGGTACATTTCTTTTTTTTGTACTCCGCACATCTCCATAAAACCGCTGAGGTTTTTTTAAAGGTTTTGACTCTGTAGAAAAAATATACATCATGCACCAATACAGTGCCCCCCTTTCTGGTAATATAGTGCAAATCGCTTTCTTCGTCTTGCGTATCTCCCATTTTAATAAGATTTAATTTTACTCACAAGCGATCAGGGACGGAGCACTATTTCATTAAACAGAACACATCTAATTCTGTTAGATGGTCAGGAAATACTCAAAGATTAATTGTCAAGAAATACTCAAAGATTAATTGTCAAACGATAAAGAAACAATACGTTGTAAGTTCTTGAAAAAGAGGTGCACTTGAAAAGATTCAATTACAGTGAAGCACGTCAACGAAAGACCAAAAAGATTGTGTGCTCAAAGGTGGACCACGGTTAAATAATAATTTCCTATGGTTCACCTTAGTTCACCTGGTGGACCACGGAAGAATATGTTTACCCGTGGTCCACCAGGTGGACAAAATAGGTGAACCACGGGAAAGAAGGGGTAGCTATTGCCTCTTTGCCTACCTAGTACAATAGTACAACAATAGTATGATACAAATGTATTCAGTTGGAAGCATAAGGAAACTTTAAATATTTTTTTTTTATTTATACCAATTCGTAGCGCGACCAAACAGAGAAGAATTGGCAAGAATCTCTGCTTGGCCTACCGTCTTTGTTGCAATCGTTATTATTTTTATATATTATATTACCAACATTGCTTTGAGAGAGTTGGATACAGTTATATTCTAAGCTTTTTTGTCATCTAAATAAAAGTGCGTCTTCTGCAAACAACATGAACGTTTGTCAAAACGCGAACGCCTAGTGTAGACCCTGAATATAGTAGTTTTCTTAACGTTGTTAATGATGTGGGTTCGGAAACAAATCATTGTAAAATTTTGAAATCAGTCGATTTAATAAGACTATGCCGAACGAAAAAATTTAATGGAAACATAAAACCTATAAAACCTCGGGCAAACAGAAAGCAGTTACCATTACCTGCTGAGAAAAGTGCAAATATATATTTAAGAGGATTTTGTAGACCTATAAATAAGACACGCAGTTTTGGTAGCCAGACCCAGAATAATGATGATGGGCCGATTTCGGCTACGGCGACTGTGTATCTGAACAGGCATTTTACCTCTTTTTAATGAATTGCTATGTGAGATGAGGGCTTCGGTGTTTTGCCCTCAGATGCGCTCAAATGTGGTTTGTGTACCCATTTAGTTGAAAGATGACTAAAATCACTAACGAAGTTTCAGCTCCTATTTCCAGCCCTTGAGATCTCTTTCCATGTCCTGGATACGCCACAGGATCTGCAATAGAGCTCGCTAAATTGACAAAATAGGAGCTAACATATTGCTAATTGCAGATACCTATTAGGCTTGTTGGCAAATTACCCATGTAAATTGAGGACAATACTGAAGGAGAACAATAGTAAATTTGCTACTTAACTTGTTCGTGCTCAGCATTTCGGATTGTCAAAGAACGATCGAGTCGGGAGTTCTTTTGCAATTTACTACTATGTATTAGTGCTTTAATATTGTACTACAACAGAGATTTATAATAATGTCCGGATTCCGTTTATTTTTTATAGAACTGTATACAATGTGAGTTTCAATTCGCATGTTATTACGAAAGGCGGTGATTCAGACCATGGTTGTCTACAAGTTGTGAGAGCCTCAGCTAAAAATACGTGATTCAAAACTTTTTCCAATAACTTTCCAAGTTGTGTGTGGCACCCCTAAAATTAAAACAGAGCTACAATTATCATTCCTAATAACTAATAAGTCAAATAAAAGGTTAACAGAATCAGCTTTTCTAGGAGGTTGTCTCTCAAATTTTTGAGTATAATTATTACAAGCCATTTCTGCATAGAAAAACTACAAAATTCGAAAAGTCCTTAAACAAATATTGTTGACCTTCTGTGGTAGATTTACTCCTTTTAGGGATAACATACGAATTCAAATTCACCTTGCATAATGTGGGGTAAGTTGTATCATCTTTGAGAGTTGTATGATCTGTCTCTGACCATTTCGAGAACTTTTTTCAAGAAATACGACTCCGTAATATTAATACGACTTCTCCGTCGGGTCGGTTAGTACCTAGGTAGGTACTATTTAACCGACCTGACGGAAAAAACGGGGACTGCCGTGCCAGAAAAATTGCGGTGCGTATTCGATTTCCAAGAAGAATCACACTTTAAAAAAAGTTTAGATGCAAAAAAAAACAAAAATTATGCAGATTCCGATCTGATCATTGTAGAAGACCCTAATCATAGTTATTCGTACTAACGAAACCAGCAGTAAATCTTAGTGAGAAGGCTTTGTATGTATCGCGATTACCAGTGGATTTGTTCAGGCATGATGATAATAGCTAGAAATACCTATGTAAAGTCACGTAACTAATGCCTACAGAGTAGGCAAGAGTGCATTCCACTTTCAACGGCTTACCTCGCCTCAGACGGTTGACTTGGAATCAAATGAACCGCATCCAATTAACATTTTAAAACCTTACAACTAAGGACTGGAATTCCAAACCATTGCAATTGAGTAGCGACCCGCGCAAGTTAGAGGTAGGTACATATAAACCTTCCTGTTGAATCACTCTTTATATACTCAAAATCCGTTGCGTAGTTTTAAAGATCTAAGCATAGGGACAGACAGACAGCAGGATGCGTCTTGTTTTATACTATGTAGTGACAGTGGAGCTGTAAATTGCAAACAATAGTTTAAGTAACTTGTTTTATTACGTTCATTCTTGTTCTTTCTTACGAGGCACTCATGGCGTGGCTAACTTTGGTGTTTTTAGCAGATGATCTTGGTTAAGCAACACTCTGTCCGGTCACTACGTAAATGGGAGACCGTTTAGTGGCTGACGACCCCTGTGGCGCAGTGGGCGAAGGCCCGCCTGAGACGCAGAAGGTTGCGGGTTCGATTCCCGCTGCGGGTCAAATGTTTGCATGTTCTGCAGATTTTTGTCTCGAGTCTGGGTGTTTTCTACATATGATATGTATTTATTTACAAAAAACATGTATCATCATCATCGTCAACAAGCTATAGAAGTCCACTGCTGAACATAGGTCTCCCCCAAGGAATTCCACGAAGAACGGTCTTGAGCCCTCTCCATCCACCGATTACCTGCAATCTTGACGATGTCGTCGGTACATCTGGTGTGGGGGGGGGGGGGGGGGTCTCCCCACACTTCCACACAAAACATGTATATATGAAGTGTATCAATCATGTGGTTCCCATAATACAAGCTCTGCTTAGATTGGGGCTACATGATGCTGTGTGATAACTTCCAGCATTTTTTTTAGATCTGACCGCTTCCGTGCTTCAGATGGCGTGTTTAGTTGTTATTTTTTTTATAATAAATAGGCTTACGTTTGACTACATTTCGCCTGATGGTAAGCGAATATGCAGTCTACGATGGAGCACGCTTGCCTAGAAGAAACCTGTTCACTCGAGAGTTCGAGACTTGAAGACACCCAGATTATAATCATCAGCATCATCATCATCAACAACCTATAGAAGTCCACTGCTGAACATAGGTCTCCCCCAAGGATGATGTTACTAGCTTTTCCATCCGTTAAGCCATGTTGAACAATAACGCCGACAATAGAGTTCGCTACTAGCTCATTCGAAGACATTTTCTTTGTCGCTGAATGACAATACCTAAATATTTTTCTACAATACAGAACGATTTAGAAATCAATTCATCAAATAAATGTTTCCATGGTAAGTTGTATGGAAGAATCTAACCTTACCTCTTTTTTATAAGTACAGAATAATTTACATCAAGGTATTTTATTCCGAAACTTACTACAGGTACTCTACTCAGGAAAAGGATAGTTTCTGAATCAACATATATTTTTTTAACTACTCTTAGATATAGATGCTATGTTTCGATACTCAAAAGCATATAAGAATAGGCTGAAACAGTTGCATACTGTTACAAGAACTCTGATTTCGTCGATACCTTAGGGGCCGTCCATTAAGCACGTGAGGCTCGAAAAGGGCGGGGGTGGGGGTTTGGCAAAATTCACAAAATATCACAAGGGGGCAGGGGGGTGTAATAAGATATCACGTGGATTTATTTTTTCGTCAAACGCGCGATTTCTAAACGCCCGTTGCGAGGCAGCGAACGAAGTTCTTAATCATCGTCCTTAATTTCAGAATAAATTAGATTAGACTTTATACCTGTACTAGCGGACCCGGCGAACTTCGTACCGCCTTAGCGTAGCAATTTTCTTAATATTTTTTTCCGTAAGAACCTTCTCCTAATAATAACAAATACAACAAATAAAGAATTAGTGAAATCGGTCCAGCCGTTCACGCGTGATGCCATGACCAAGGAAAACGGGTTTCATTTTTATATATATAGATTTAAAGATAATATTCTGAAATTTTTAAAATTATTTGTAGGTACTATAAAATAAACGTGATTTTGGGGGAGTTAGTCTTAAACCTCACCAAGAGGGAGGGGTGGAAAAATGCTAAAAAATAACATCACGTGATTAATGGACGGCCCTTATATCAATCCTAAATGTTGTGAACTATAACTTATATAAATCGTAAAGGATGTAAGGGGTTTCAACCTCCATCTTCGGAATCCAATCTAACCTAACCAGCCTTTGGTGCACCCCGCAAACTAACAAACGCGGCATATCCCCCTTTATTAGCGGAGGCCTATGTCCAGCAGTCGACATGGATAGGCTGATGTTTATGTGTGTTGTGGAGAAAAAATATATACGTATTAGGTACACACATACTTTGCCGATTGTTGATCGCGGATGGTTATTCACTCACAGAGCACTGATAATAACTTATCCTTTTTTTTGTCCAGTTTCACGATTGAAGACGTCTTTCGACCGCATTGCTAAATTGAAATTTTACTTAATATAGCCAGACTTACTTGCCAGTTGCCTCTTTTGTAACCGAGACACATACATTGCATTAAAATAAGTAAATACCTATGAGTTATTACTAAGCCGCGACGTCTAATCTGTCATTCTTGATCTTCGTCCAAGCTTGGATAAGCTGTTTCCGTATTTCCAAGGCGATTACTGCGGTGGCCATCCCTGTGTTGAGGCTGTCAACACCACGTTGCAACGGTATATTTAAACGCAAACCATTCTTTTGCGCTGCCAATCTGTAGATAGGTGGGAAAGATTAGTGGTAGTATTGTAGATAACAGAAACCAAAACACCTTCACGATTTTTATCCCATGACCTAATGAAAACCTCTGTGGCGCAGTGGGCGACGGCCCGCCTGAGACGCTGAAGGTAGCGGGTTCGATTCCCGCCGCGAGACAAATGTTTGTATGATATACAAATATTCCATGTGATACCATACACAATGTGATGACAATAAATATATTGAGTATAGAGTATTTGTTTCGGGCCTGTATATGTATAATTTAAGTATTTATAAAAAAAATATCAGTCATGGTGATTCCCAAAATAGCTCCCCAAGCTCCGAGATAACCAGCTCCGAGACACCCATTGTACAACCGTGGATTAGTGTTATTATAAAGTTATCTATCTATCTATTGCTAAATACGTAGATCAATTGAAGATGTCGTCGATAGGCAGGTCTCTGACACTCTACTGAGTGACTTTGATGTTTATGGACCTCATCCACGCGTTAAGGGTCTCCGCAGACGACCGACTTTTTGTAGGACAGAAAATTGGACAATTAGGGATGGTACTCATACCAGGCCTCTTTCACTCCGCAGAATAGGTATAAAAATATACCTACGCATCGCCGGCCCTCCTAGCATGGTTCGTTACGTCGGTTGCCGAGTTCTGCCCGGAACGAAAGTGTCTTTGAGCAGCCGCGGCATTTTACTTTGTTTTTGTTAATGTACCTATATTTTACGCCAAATGAAGGCAAAAAAATACTGCATAGCATTTGGTTGCCTGAATAATAATAAGAAAATGTAAATAATACCAATAGTAGGTACAGAACTGAAAGTTTTTCTACCAAATAATGCGTTGTTTAGATATCAAAGTCTCCCGTATTTACTTAAGTAGATAGGTACTTAGGTACAAGTTCTATTTGAATGCGTTACCTACCTACATAAATAAACGTAATATTATAATGAATATATTTTTTCATAGACAATTTTTGTGCCATAGGTAGGTATCTACCTACATAGTGCTGTAGTAAGTAGGTATTATGATTTTGATTATGTAGACTGAGAGCAAGATTAGAAACCCAACCTAGGTACATTTTTATTTGATTTAACTTTAAGTAGGCAGTGTAGGTTACCTACTTAAAAACAGTCGGGTAGGTAGGTGTAGGTAGACAAATCGATGTGGTAAGTTACCTAAAGGTAGGCGTACTAACAACTAAAACTAGATAACTAGGTTACCTACAAACCAAATGTTGTTTTTTTTCTCTTGCAAATATCTAGGTAGGTACCTACCTACTAAAATTTTGGCCACGCTGGGCATGCGGGTTGGGGATCGCAGGGTACAGCTTCTCGCACCGCCGACGCTGCTGCCCGTCGGCGGCCAGGTTCTTATTATTCGTCACAGAATAATTCTCAAGACAACCCTAACGTTACACGTGCCACGTCAGTAGAGATAGAGCTATACGATAGAAAGTGATGCTAGGTGTAGGTTAATATAAATGTTAGGCACTGATTTCGGTACGAGCTGAATAGCACTTTATTGCGTAGCAGCTAAAGTTGCTATTTATTTAAATGATTGCGCGGAGTGAAGCTTCTGTCCCTTCTGTATTCTGTGCTCATACCAACCAGGAAGAAAGAGCGAATACCAACCAGGTGGGATTTACGAAGGAAGTAAGGCCTAAAGAGCTAAAATTTTAGCTCTTAAGGCCTTACTTTCTGAATTCAGAAAGCGAAATTTTCATACATATTTCAAAGTTCCATAACTCCAAAACTATGAACTTTACGAAAAAAAGTAATAGAACATAAAATACTTATATAATAACAAACAATCCAATTCCATTTCAGCTCTTATGGCGTTACTTCATTTGTCGATCCAACCTGGTTGGTATACGTTCCATGCATGAGGTTGGCATGAGGTGCTCCTCCTAACTGACCTACAAAAAATCGGTGGAAAAGTCGGTCGTCTGCGGACAGCCTAAGCGGAATGTTATCCGCGATTGATATTTGGTAAATGCCAATAATTAGTGCTCCGTCTCGTGTAAATGTGACGAAAATTTTAAATTTGTGCATTCAGGAATTATCGAGTTTTTCGCGAAAAACAGATTCCGCTAGGACGACGTCGTTCTACGACGAATGTTTATTTTTCTACTGGGTCTATCGGGATGGGGAGATATCTCAAAAGAAAGCTCTTATTTCAAAACTTACGCATAGCTTTCATCGCTTATGCCCTCCGTTTCTCCGCCAATGATCAGCGTGATGTGTTTCATTGTGGCAAACTCCACTCCGTAATATGGCAACACTGGAATCTTGGAGTTGATATCTTCTTGAGCATTCTCTGAATCTTCGTCTGATATCTATGAATGATAACATATTTTTAAATGAATATTAAAGAGCCTTCTAAATCTGTAATCAAGAACTTTATTCAAAAGTGATTGTGACTGATCACAGAATTTTTGACAGTGTTCTATACAAATTGCAAGTCAGATTACCTACTACTCAGGGATAATTGGCCCCTGAGCCCTGATTCTCAGGAGTAGAGATTATTGCCGCATCAGACATCATTTCGCGAGAACTATCTTTACATAGAGTTTTGTTAGTTCTTGGGAAATATGTCAAATGTGAGATTAATCTCCATTCCTGAGAATTAGGTACTTGAGCATCATCATGAATACAGGTTCATCCTTCTTCGTTTGAGCTAGAGGTCACCACTGTTGTCTGAGTTTTGAGACTGCACGAACCGGCTCAACGAATGAAAAGCCGAGACCAACATCTTAGGTTTTATGGTAATACAACGCCCAGAGCAGAAGCAAATGTTCAGATCATGTAAACACTTCAGCATTCTCACTTCTGCGTCTCAACCGGTTTCGAGATCCAAATTCGAGATCGTCAACAGCATTTCTTTTTCAGTCACTACAGGGAATAGACCTCCTTCTATTTGGGAGATTATAAGGTACAGCTTGCAAAGAGTAGACGGATCTTGAAGGGAGAGGAGGAATCGGGAGGTTGCGGAGCTGCCTGAGCCAAACATAATTTGCGGAATAAAATCACGCAGGTTGCGCTGGATCGGCCTCTTGCATGGCCAATGGAACTGGAATGGTGAGCAACAGGCATTTCTGGGGGTGCTGACGACTAGTGGGGCAGCCCAGATACCGGTGGAAAGACTTGGATTTTCTTCAAGTGCCGGTCTGTAGAGAGGCAGCACAAGACAAAGGCCGGCGGCGTTCTATCGTGTTGGAGATCAAAATTCTGGGTTGATACGCCAGGATAGTAAGTAGGATAAAGTACAGCTTAGCAGGCAGATTGGATATCTCAGCTATAGGTGTTTAGTTAACGGATGGCTGCACCTGTCCTACAAGAGTTGTCCTCTACTAACAGTCAGAAGTCAGAAGGTTTCCATTCTACCAAAAAGACTGAATCAGAAAAATATCCTATTACTGTGGCTAGAAACATCACAGCCAGCATTTAAATAAATAATTTTAGAAATATATGTGACATCATACACACGGTCAACTGATACCAAACTAGGCAGAGCCTGTGGATCAGATACTGATAAATATACATGGATACTTAGAAAACACCCAGACTCATTACAAACATCCATGTTCATCACACAAATGTTTGTCCTGGGCGGGAATCGAACCCGCGACCTGCAGCTCAGAAGGCAGAGTTACTACCAACTGAGCTATGAGGTCAGTCAAATATTTACTTATTGAAATATTTACACAAATCTACCTTCGCATTGCTGTCAGCAATAAATATATTTGTATCTGGTTCCAGGTGATTGGACATTTCTTCCCAGTCTATAGAGTGGTGAATAGGTAGTCTGAAGTGGGCCCCTGCAGCACTTCTGATCACTTTTGGATCCCAGAGGTCAATACAACCTGAGAACGTGCAATAAACTTCTTTAGGCTACTGCAATCATTACTTTGAATATCTTCACAGCTTATTTAATAAATAATGCACTGCATATCACTTATCACATAGCATCATGTAACCCCAAACTAAGCAGAGCTTTAATTATGGAAACCACATGATTGATATACTACATATATACAGTTTTTTTTTAAATACTCATATATAGAAAACACCCAGATCCGAGACAAATATCTGCAGAACATGCAAACATTTGTCCCACGGCATACTATATATGATAGTAGCTGCCTTCTGTGCTGCAGGTTGCAGGTTCCATTCCTAACTAGGACAAAACGTTTTTGTTCGGTAGTACACATGTAGACTTCGGACTACACATTTAGAACGCTTTCCAAACCGAAGGACAGATCGGCGCAGTTCTGACTGCGGATGAAATTGTCTCACTAGTAACGCTTCAATTATGACGACGGTTTAAATCGCTGTCAACTAGCCTACCTACAATCCGTAACTGGGCGTTTAATAGTTATTTTTTTATACAAGACTGAATCTGAAGCAAAGTTGCTTTGTAACCGCGTGCTCAATTTTGACGACCGAGCAAGCGAAGGATTCTTAAAATTTAAATCCTGAGCATTAGCGAGGGAATCAAAAGAACACGAGGTGAAAAATCTTGGCACTCGAGTGCAACACGTAACTTTTCATCCCACTTCAGCGAGGAAATTACTAAATGCAAAAAAAAGTTTAACATTAATTTAACATTTTTAAGTTAATTTTCAAGTTTTAAAAGTAGACCCTGAAGTATCGAGATAAGAAGGTTCTGAGTTTTTAACAAATTAAAAATTCGGCACCGTGGAGGTAGACGTCGATAAATAGGTTTAATTTTTTATTTTTTATTTATTTAATGATTTAACATTTACAATATCATAACAGTATTAGACCAAAGCGATATTGAAAATTACAGTACCAAAAACTTAAGACCTACTTAATAATATGAGGGCCCTTTCTGTGAATTTCGTCAAGGAAATAACAAACAGATCAAAATCATTTCCTTCGCATAATTTATTAATTGTACGAAGGGCTCTTGTAAGCGGTGCTTCTTTCATTAAATTAGTCCTAGCTTTGGGCACTACAAGGAGTTTGTGTCTCCGCGCACGTAAGTAGTTATCGGGCACATATAAGCCGACAGCCATTAACACCCGCGGGTTATACACTTCCTCTCTCTTCCTCTTCCTCTATTAATGATGTTTTGAATCCAAAAACTTACGACCGGTTCCTATAATATACCGTTACCGATGACGCTTCGTTTTCCCTTGAGAAACTGTCAAATTTTCGACGCCTCGTTCTTAATTTTTGACAGTTTTTCAAAGGAAAACGAAGCGTTATCGGTAACGGTATAATATAGGATTCGTCGGTTAGTGGTTTAAATTCAATTTACTTTATCCTCTAGCTAGCGGATAAAAGCGGCTTTTGCACTCAGATATCGAACAGCAAAAATACTCTTTCCGAAATGGGGGGATGAAATAGATTTTTAACAGTTTGTGCCGCAGACTGGTGCATGCAACTGTCAGCATGTTTGTTTCAGAGCGAGGGTTGGAATGGCGTGTGCTGTTTTCCGCATCCCGAACTGTACGTGTGGTTAATGGCATATGTAATTTAATTCAGTTAGTGACTGCTGCAATACTTCTGTCTGTAAACCCTTCGCTACCAAGGACGACAGTGATTATCGGTTATTTCTGAAAATAAAATACATATTTAGATATTTATTATGAATAGGAAATGCATACCTTTTGTGAGCAGCACTTTTGCACATCCAGCACCAACTGCGGCTCTAAGTATGGCCCCCAGATTCCCCGACATGCGGATATTATCACACAAGAAATGCAAGGGAAGGTGATTTGTCACCCTTTTTATTTTTTCTTCTGTCGGTGTTTCAAAGACACCTGAAATAAACATTTAGGTATATAACTTGGTTTTGCTACTATTACAGCTAGCGGCATGGCGCAGAATTCAGTTTTACAATATTATGTATGGACTGTGTGATCTACTTGTTTTGTCCAGCATTATTTATTTATTTATTTCTATAGATCTTTAAACATAAAAATCTGTCCGGTAGTTGAGTTATGAAAGAAAACACATTTTTATCTTCTATTGAATGGAATAAAGTAAAAAAATATTGTTGAATACTTTTGGACTTTTTATTATTTTAGTCCAAATTTATTTATTTAATTAGAACTGTAAAGTACACTTTGATCAGAAAGAAAACATTAAAATTGCATTAAAGCAGTAATTGTATGTTTTATATTTATATTATATTTATTATATTTTCCTTACTTAGGCTGGTATCCAAAAACCAATCTTAACTTTGATACACATTGACAGATTTTAGAAAATTTATATTTTGACAATTCTCTACCTCACACTCAGAGCTGAGCTTGGTCTTTAAATACCAGCATTAGAATACTTAGATAATTTCTTACCAAAGATGCCAGGAGCTGTTTCTACATCAGAAAATAGTTCCAGTTCTTTATAAGAGACCTTATAAAAGACCACTCCTGTCTTTGGTAGAAATGGTTTTATTCTGTCAAGCTCATCAGTGCGGCTGAATATAACATAATTCAGTTTACATTTCGCTTGAAGCCCATCTACTATGAGCCTCCAACCTTCCACCAGCATCTGGCCAGAGCGCATTCGCTCTTTCTTTGACTTTAAGTTCACCAACAGGGTACTGGAAACAAAAATGAACACTTATCTTTTACTGGCGGCCTCTGTGGTGCAGTGGGCGAAGATCCGCCTGAGACACAGAAGGTTGCTGGTTGGATTCCCGCTGCGGGACAAATGTTTGCATGTTCTGTAGATATTTGTCTCAGGTCTGGATGTTTTCTATGTATGATATGTATGTATTTACAAAAAAATAAATTATATGTGTTGTATATCAATCATGTGGTTCCCATAATACAAGCTATGCTTAGTTTGGGGCTACATGATGCTGTGTGATTACATCCCGCATCATTTATTGATTTATTTATTTTGCAAGTTTATGACAGTACAACTAATGGATTTCAGTAACATTTGAGCAGATCAGGAATTCAGCATAGCTGTGTAAGTTAGTCTTATGAAGACTTTAAATACAGGGTGGATTTTTGAGATGGGGCAGTAAGGGGAGGTTAAACTACTCATATACCTTTAGAGTATTTAGATTCCTACATGAAACAGAATCGATTGGCATAATGGTGGCGGTTAGAATATATAAAAGAATAAGATAATACAGATCCCTAAAGGACTGACATAGTTACCTGTCTCATGGTAACTATGTCATGTCATGTATGGTATGGTTTGATGAAACAAATTCATTGAGCCATCACAGAGTTGTGTGGAAGTAACATACTAACACATGAACTTTTAGATTTACAATATTATTGTGATAAATATAGCAACTCCACATAAAATAAGCTCAGTACAAGTATTGTACAATTTCTTACCTCACTCGACCATCATTATCTTTCACCTTTTCATAAATTATATTTCCATCATCATCAAACACTTTTCTCTGACTCAAATAAAATTTACGTTTTTTTAATTTTTCTTCCCTTTCGGAGAGGATCTTTTTTATCCTTTTAGGATCAAGTGTGGAGGCCGGTCGGTCATCAAGGATTTCATCCCGACTATCAGCATTTATTACATTCATGGTTTTTGGGACAGCCGCTTGAGTCTTCTTTAGGACAGTTGGATCTAAGCTTATCACCTTTTCTTTTTTGAGACTAACCTTGCCTGTAGGTTCAAAAGGAAGAATTACTTTTCCTGGTTGCCTGTGCGTCCATCTAGTGTAATGTCTTCCTGAGATTACTGACGGTTTATGGTGTAATGATATTACTTGAGATGCCAGACGTTGTATGTTTCTTGCCATTATTATTTCGACTGCAAAACGGATTTCTGTACGGCTCCACGGGGCTCCACAGTAAATTGGATTTTTTTAACCTAAAAAAAAAACAATAAACAAAACATTTTTTCTTGTTTCTTAGCCCAGTTTGAGCAGGCTAAAGTCTTCTGACCATACCACCAAGTCTTCCGTTTTATTTTGTAAGAGCTCGTTCGCACGGGCGTATTTTTACCGCGCGTTAAAAATACGCTCAAATAGAACAAATGTATTTCCAAGTAGGGTAAAACTACCATTTATCGGCCACCTAAGCATTTTCTTGTATTCAACTTCTTATAAAAATTAAACTACGAACTACTAGGTTAAGAAATATTTTTTTTTATCTAAAGAAATTAATTGTCATTGCAATTGTATGGCCAAATATTACGAAAGTAAATACATTTA
This sequence comes from Horisme vitalbata, assembly GCA_951804965.1. Classification (NCBI taxonomy): domain Eukaryota; kingdom Metazoa; phylum Arthropoda; class Insecta; order Lepidoptera; family Geometridae; genus Horisme; species Horisme vitalbata. Next base: position 18,801,894 of record OX638093.1, read on the forward strand.
TTTATTAGAATAATATTTATAAAACTATTCCTGTTTTGCCTATTAACGGCCACCTCTTCTTAAATGTCGGCCTAGGTATGACCTAATATAACATTTTAATACTTTTATAAGTTTATGTTGTGTACCTACCTCAGTCTCATCATTATTATAATTCAGGGAAAATCTAATTTATCAAAACAAGAAGGTTGGTATTTTTTTTTTAATTCCCACATTTGTACAATTAAAATCACATTTTATATCACAATCAATGTTTTGGATGCTCGCGGGATCATCGTATTTTGATTGATTTGCCATTATTGTACCTATCTGTCGACAATATGCCAAAACAAAATCAGTATAAGTACTAGGTACGTAGATATAACACGAAAAAGTAGTCGCCCTAATCGTGTGGTGGCCAACTTTAGGATTTGACATCCACTAACATATTCCTATTATCAACCACCCCTGCCGATATTTGGATTTGAACGAAAAATAATACCCTATCCCCGGCCGTGTGATTTTTTAATTAATTAATGAATATTTGCAAAAATTAAATATTGCCGGGCCCCAAAAAAATCATCAAACTATGACAGATTGGAAGCTTTCTTTTCGTATTTTGAAATATAATCTACGGGCAAAACATGAAACGAATGATACGCATCCGTCACCTTGCCGTCAGGTCCTGGTTCCTGAGATGCCAGCCATGGCCGATGATCGCAAAGCAGATTAGACACCTAATGTACAGTCAGTGAGTAAAGGCGGTTAGTATATTCCAGTGCGTACTTAGATATATTTATGAAACAAAAGTAGCTGCTATTTGTAAACGAAATTGGCGAGCGCAACGAGCCGCGAAATTTTTCTAGTAAAGGTACAAGAAGAAAACGCTTGCAATTTTTTTAAGACCTGGGTAACTTGAACACTAGATGAAGAACACGAAGTCGGCGAGAGAAGCGGGCCGGCAATTTTTTTCATTATATCTAACTATGCTGTTGTGTTTTAATTTGTCATTGTTGCAAACTTTTTAGGGTGGGGTATGGTAGTTTTCAGCATTGAGCATAGGTAACTTTAACACTAGATGAACAATACGAAGACGGCGAGAGGAGCGATTCGCGATTTTTGAATATAGCTAACTACGCTGTTGTGTATAATTTGTCATTTTTGTAAACTGTTTAGGGTGGGGTACGGTACTTTTGAGCAAGTTACCCTCATTAGTCAACATTTTAGCGCGTAGTTAGGTGCAATTAAGAAACAAAAAGAAGAAACCAAATCGGCATGCGCAGCGAGCCGCAAATTTTTTCTAAAAATTGTTTTAAATACAAGTAATCTACAATTTATATCGGGTTATCTACCTAATAATTAATAAATACCAGTGCCGTTAATAGCCTGGTGCGAGCGCTCATAACTGCACCCTTGATTTTTTTAAACTATAACCTATAGCTCTGAATGGTGCAGGATCCACTATTTTAGCTAAGGCTTAACTTCACTAGGGTTGCCAACTTTTTTGGTACCCTACTACTCATGCGACCATAACCTTTGTTAAGCCTGAATACCAGACACAATAGAAAATCTATCTCGCGTAAAGTAAAGGATGACCTCTTAATGCACAAAAAAGGAAGTACAAAATCGGCGAGCGCAGCGAGCCGTGAATTTTGGCGCTTTTTGGTGCACAATAGATACAAGACAAAAAAAAACAGAGGAAATTTTTTGTAACACCTTGGTTACTAAAACAAAAAACTTGCTAAACAAAGATTTTTTTAGCTGTCGTGGTCTAATTCGTCATTGTTGCAAACTTTTTAGAATAGGTACGGTAGTTTCTACCATTACACCCTTATTGGTCAATATTTTAGTGCGTAGTACCATTAAGTCCTTGTAAGGTTATTTCTGCAATTTATATTTGAATATCAACCTAATAATTAAATTTTGCTTCTGTTTTGGTAATTTCTGCGCCCCAGGAAAGACAACTACAATTTATAACTGGATATCAACCCAATAATTAATTACTTAACACTACGATGCATGACCCCAACCTTGGTACTGGTCTGGTCAATTCTCGCTCCCCCAGGGTCTGCGCCCTGTTCCTGAGCACCGGTGACACCGCCATATTTACGGCACTGATTAATACCTACTACCATGCATGACTAAAACCTAGTCTGGTCATTTTTACGCCCCCAGAAAAGAAAACTACGATTAATTTTTTTTTATATCATCAGGTCATTTCTGCGCCCTGTGTGGTTTTAATGGTTTTTGTGTGAAGTTTCTTAGGGTGTCCAGGCTAGAATTTCGAATCGGTAATCCAAAATCCTGGGGTGGGCACTAGACCATCCTGGAGTGATGTGATGAAATGAATGAATGTGATGAAAAAGTGCATTTCTTGAACTCAATTGCGTAAAGAAAAACGCGGAATTACTTTTTTCATGAATACATATTGATTTTTTGCTAAAATCACAGCAAATATTAAAGAAAATTTAGTTAAATACATAGTTCATGCCATGTAATGTTGCCGGCAAAAAAATATGTAGTTTTCCCGATTATTGTGGGAGATTTTGATTAAGGATAAAATCTTTGTTAAGCTCTTAATTTCTTAAAATAATTCACAATACACATAGGAGCATATTTAAGATCATTTCAAATAGATCACTCACTTCTATTGATAAATTCGATCATTCATGAAATTAAATGATTAACTCAAAGAAATAAAAGGAAGACCGGAAGGCATTTGACGTTACATGCGGTGGTCGAGTGATATTACGATCGCTATTATATGTTGGCAAAAACTAAAACACTTATTTTATTTCCCCAGACAAAGTTTACTATTTCGATTTACGAATATGATTAGTGATAATTGATAATATCACAAAGTTATGACGAACAGTTATTTTCTTAAACAATTCACTTATCAACTATATGGTGGTCATAAATGGTGACTGGAGAACGATTTGTACTCTATGAAAACGTAAAGCAGGCTAAAAGAAAAACCTAGACAGGTACTTTTTTAGTGACTGACAGTCACATGTTAGTTTAAACTTCAGGGCAAATCTATAATCCTATCCTTCTTCCTATTAATATTATAGATGTGAAAATTTGTGAGTAGGTATGGATGTTTGTTACTCTTTCACGCAAAAATTACAGAGCGCATATAACAATTTTATAATACATAAAATAATAAAATAAAAATTTACATAGTTGTTTATGGCCTGGATCGAACACATAGGCGACTTTTCACCCGGGTACCTCGCGAGCAAAGCCGCGGGTGGAAGCTAGTATCCCTATATAAATTTCGACTCAGTGGGATCATCATCATCAGGTGGCATGAGCATCAATCGTGGGCCGAAACTGGATGAGCTTTGAACCGTGGGGATTGGCACATACAAAGGGAGGCCTATACCCAACAGTGGGTGAAGTCGGGCTGTGGATGATGATGATCATGAACATGGGATTAGAACCCGTGGCCTTCCCATAAATACTGGGAAACTACCAACTGCGCTACGTTGTAGGTTGTTGTGGTTGGTACGAGGTTTATTAAATTACTTATTTCCAATAATCAATGAGTAAAAAACTCACATTCATTTTCGGGAAAATATCTAGATCAGGCAACATCGAGCTTTTTATTTCAAGCATTGTGGCTATCTCTATAAAATCAACTGTCATTCTCGAAGCAGGCCAGTTTAAATAAAAGAGATAAATATATGTTTCCTTCAAAATGACAATTAGTTTCAAAGCTACGTCTTCGCCATCAATAAGTGATTACTATATTTTGACACTTGTTATAGGAGGTTTGTATCTCTTGTTATTTATCTCAATGGCTTCATGGATAGTTTCCCCAATTTTGTTAGTATCAAGTATAATGTCTACGCCATTCTTTACAAAACGTCAATGCCAAGATGATTCATTCATTACAAGATGTCAATGAAAAGAACACGTCATATTTTATTTTTCTTTCATTCATTCATACGACCTCATCTGTGCTTCTGGAGACCGGCCGGTACAGTGCTGCCATGCGCATGCGTATGTAAGCCATGTGTATGTAGGGAAATTCTACGCCCCGATTTGCGTATCTCGGGGAGACAGGGAGTATCCTTGTCCCTCTTCAAGATACACAAATCGGGATCTAAGAGACTCGAAAATTGCTATTGATATAACGCAGAAAAAAATATAAGGTCACCCTCTGCAGGCGCGGATACAGGATTTCGTTTAGGGGGGGGGGGGGGGGGGGTTGGGGTCAGCAAATGTGTTATTTTGCCTAGGTATACTAATAATTATTATTATGATCACAATCAAAACACGAAAAGAAAACTGCATTTTTTTATATACAGGGAGTAAAAAGACGTCTACCGAAAACGAAAGGTGGTGGTACAGCACCCAAAAATCAAACCAAAAAAAATAACTGTTGTCCGGAAAAAAAATTACAGCCGGAGAAAAAAATGTATCAAGATTTTTATTTATTTCAGTAGCCAGCAATGTACGCATTCAAGTAGGTGAGTTCGCAAGTGCCTTCTAACATAGGTAGGTAGTAAGTTGATAATTGGTAGGTAGATAGGTAGGTAGGTACTTACCTAATTCCGCTGTAGCCTCGGTCTAACCAGAAATGGCTCAAACTGAGCTCCTCCTCGTTCATGGCACAGCTGAGCTCGCCTGATTGTTGACCGATGAACGCGATCCAGGAATGTAGGATCCTCGGCACTTCTCGCATTCAGGTCTGAGAATACCGATGTGATTCGGTTTTTCATTTCTTCAGCCGTATCACACTCCCGATCAAAGACTCTTTCCTTGACATGACCCCATAGAAAAAAATCCAATGGAGTCAAGTCAGGTGACCGAGGAGGCCATGCACGAGGTCCAAATCGTCCAATCCATCGATTTGGAAAGTCTTGGTGTAGCTGATCTCGCACAGACCTAATTATGTGCGGTGGTGCTCCATCATGTTGGAACCACATGTCTCTATGCTGGGCTAGGGGAATATCGTCAAGATAAGAGGTCACTGGACCTCTGATCAAATTCAGGTATGCCACTCCGTTCATTCTTGAAGGCAAGAACACGGGCCCTACAACATTCCCCTGATGGATCCCTGCCCAAACGTTTACAGACCACCGTACCTGATGGCCCGTCTCTTGAGAGACACGAGGATTTCTTTCTGACCAAAAGTGGGAGTTCCTTCGGTTCCACATGCCATTCCTCGTGAAGGTGGATTCGTCTGTCCATAAAACGTTTTTAGCAAACGTGGTAGGGTGACCTTGGCCCAAAATCCATTGGCAATAATCAAGTCGCCTAGCTTTGTCTGGAGGAAGGAGTGCCTGGACTTTGTGGATTTTGTATGGCTTCTTATTATTTTTTCTTATTATTTTGTGCACTGTTTTGTGCGATACCACGGTTTGACGACCCCTGAGCAATTTTGATACTGTTCGCGTTCCTACCCGAGGGTTTCTTTCAACAATATCCAAGACCTCCTCTTCTACCCGAAGATCTACGTCTCTGCCACCTCCGCGCCTTTGGGGCGTAACTCTCTCATCATTCAGCACCCTCTGATAGGCAGCCGTGATGACTCTAGCATCAGACGGGTGGTGCTGGTTCGGGTACCTATCGCGGTAGATGCACAAGGCTCGTGACGCATTTCCGCGAGCTTCACCATAGCACATAAGCATTTGTCCATACTCCCGCGCACTAAACATAATGGATAGCAAAACACTACCACGGAAACCAAAGTTCCTACGTACTCTAAAAAAATAACTTTAAACTAACACTCAAATTAATAAAAAACGCACGCACTAAAAATGAACGAAAAACCTACTCTAAAAATAACTTTAAACTAATAGTAACACTTAAATTAATAAATAAAACACAATAATAAACTACGTTACCAAGAAAACTAAAAGAAAACAACAAAACAAAAACTCTTTAGCGAAAGGCAATGCAATTGCGCAAGTGTCCGTCCCGTACGAATATTGAACATCAACTAAAAAATAAATAAAATAAATTAGAGAAATTAGGTGAGTAATTCCGAAAATAAAGCGTTTGTAAAAAGCCGCAAAAGACACCGCGAGTCTTACTAGACACGCCGGCGCCGCTCCGTCATTCACCTTATAAGTGTTCTAATGTAATGAAAATAAGGTTCAAATTTCTATTTCGCCACATTTTCTTTTGACTTAACGCCGCACGAATACAGGTGCCTATACCTATTTATTGCGTATTTACATAGCTAAAGAGATGCCTAACGATCAAATTTTTGCTTTAATGTTGACCTGCCATGTGGTTTGGTTGCGGGTTCGATTTCTGCCACAGGACAAATTTTTGTCTTCCTTCCTTCTTTGAATGAGTTAGTAGCCAACCCTGGTGTAGGAGTTTTTAGGCCACCTGAAGGCCTCCGACATGGTTTAACGACTGAAAAAGCCAGAACCAACAACTTAACGAGCCTTCCGAAGCAAGGAAGCGCTGAGATCTAAATGCCACTAAACGGTCACCCATCCAAGTAGTGACCGCGCGGAGTATTTCTTAACCAAGGTCTTCTTAGAAAACCGAAGTAAGGCCCGCCACAACGCCACGAGCACTTCAATGTTTGCATGAGCTCCAAATAGGGCTTGCAAATATTCGAAAATATTCATATTCGAATATTCGAATTTTTTTCGGGTACTATTCGAATTATTCGAATATTATTCGAATAATAAAAAAACACTATGATTTTATTAAAATCACATATTATTTTGTTATTTTGAGTGTTATTTTCATGAGGAAGTTTAAAATATCAACTTATTTTATTCTTAAACGCGTTTTTTCCATGAACTAATTTTAAAAAAAATTCAGAAAGGTATGTCACCGTAACGAGACATTGGTGATTTACACGCACAATCTACCACAAATTAAAATTTTCTTCTTCGTATGAGCTAGTACCCAACTCTAGTGAAGGAGATTTTAGGCCACTCAAAGGCCTCAGACGTGGCTTAACGACTGAAAAGCCGGGACCAACATCTTAACGTGCCTTCCGAAGCACGGAAGTGGTCAAATCTAAATGTCACTAAACAGTCATCCATCCAAGTAATGACCACGCGGAGAGTTGCTTAACCAAGGTGATCTCTTAAGTACGCCGAAGTAAACCACGCCAAGGGCGGACGGACGGACAAAGCAGCACCAAAGGGTTCGTTTGACTGGCTCGGTAATGTCACTCTAAAAACAGTCTTATAAATCTAGGTTAGTTGGTATTTTAGCAAAATCATGAAAATAAACATTCACGTTAACGACAGAGACGAATGGACAGAACAGTCTCGTCAACTACGCGAATGCACTATGCGACACTTCCGAGTGTATCGGAATCGTGTTCCGAACCCGATAAAAGTTATTGGGTTTGGATCGGATCGTTCGACATGTTGTTTACCCGAACGACGACGTAAACTTGTATAGTCTTGTATGGATATATCGCGCGAACTCTTAAGTGGCATTTCATGCACATCTGAGTTCCAATTACGGTGTTATTAATTTAAATCGAATATTCGAATATTGAAATATCAGTATTCGAATATTCGAACAAAAATAATATTCGAATTATTCGAATATTCGAATATTCGAATGCAAGCCCTAGCTCCAAATGAGTTGGCTTAGACACAGGAGGTTGTGGGTTCGATTTCCGCACCGGTACACATGTTTGTATGAGCTTCAGATAGTGTGACTTAGACGCAGGAGGTTGTGGATTCGATTTCCGCCGCGGGAAAAATGTTTTTATGAGCTTTAGATAAGTTTGTGAGGTTAAGGTTGTGAGTTCGAATGCCGCCGCAGGACAAATGATTGGATGAGCTTCAACTGAGTTAGCTTAGACACAGGAGGTTGCGGGTTCGATTTCCGCCGCAGGACAAATGTTTGGATGAGCTTCAACTGAGTTAGCTTAGACACAGGAGGTTGCGGGTTCGATTTCCGCCGCAGGACAAATGTTTGGATGAGCTTCAACTGAGTTAGCTTAGACACAGGAGGTTGCGGGTTCGATTTCCGCCGCGGGACAAATGTTTGGATGAGCTTTAGTCGAGTTGGCTTCGACGCAGGAGTGAGTTTGATTCCCGCCGCAGGACAAATGTTTGTATGAGCTTCAGATAAGTATTACTTAGACGCAGGAGGTTGTGAGTTCGATTCCCAGGACAAATGATTGTATAAAAATACTTACCTTACTTAATAGGTGGGTTATGTACCTAGGTACCTACTTACCCTTGCCCACTGCGTTTATTTGAATGTTTCAAGCATTAAAAGTAGGTATGATTTTATTACACGGCCGTAAATTAAATTAAATTGTACCTACACAATTGCCCAAGTAGAACCTGCGTTTGACTTGCTACCAACTAACAGTTGGTAATTTTACCTACTAATTTTAACGTTGCCATTAACGTGTACAAGAAAGATTTGTATGTAGGTAGGTGTGTAATGTTATAAGATTTAAATGATAATGATTCAGTGATTTCATTTTGTGAGCTAGTTTTGACATCTAAGGTACTCAGTCCTTCCTCCTTCCCAAAACCTACTAGGCAAGTACTTTCCTAAGTAATTAATTACGTTGAGAAAAAAAAGGTAATTTACTTACGCACAGATACTAGTTATTTACTAAAATTTTGTTGTTTACGTGGTAGGTACCTAAGATTCTGTTATTTGTAGAACTAAGGCAAGCTGGCTGCCTAGCTAGTATGATATTAGTAGTGTGACGCGATGGAGACGAGGCAGCGCGCGAGTGGCGCGCTGCCCTCTCGCGTCCCGCCCGGCTGGCACGTGCGCGCGATCGATGACCTCGGTCAGCTGTGCGCGCTGTACGGGAGGACTGCTGGTTGCATGTACATTGCTGGTTTTTTATTTTTATTAGTTTTTTGCTTTTATAAATGAGACAGTTAGGAAGTTATGGTGTTAATGTGTTGTACTATACGTATGTAACTAGAAAAAAATATAAAATGACGTACATAGGTCAACATTATTTTTGCTGTTTTTTTTCGCTAAATATTTTCAAAATCATGGTCTGATCGCAACCTCTCAGTTTTCGGTAGTAGTCTTTTTACACCCGATATTCATAGGAAATAGTTGATGCAAAAGACAGTAATGAAGTCGGCGAGCGAAGCAAGCCGCGAAATTTTTACACTATATCCTCTGCATCTTGGTCATTTTTTATTCTACTATAAAAACAAAAACATAACGAATATTGATTTTTATAGCTGCAAATCTGAATAATTAACAAATTAACAAAAAACGTGAATGATCCTCATGACGGAAACCGGATAACGTTCCATTACTGTTTTTTTATACGGACACAGTCAGTGGCATTTTACGCGCCCGGTGCGAGCTTCTATAATTGTTAAGCCTGGATATCAGTCATAATAGAAAATCTATCTCGCGTTCCAGCATATATGAAGTAAAAGTTTGACTTCTCAGTGCTTAGTTGCTTTATTTATTATAGAAATAAAATCGGCAAGCGCAGCGATCCCCAAAATGTTTGGTGCACAAAGGAAAAAAGACAAAGAAAACGGTGGCATTTTTTGAAACACCTAGGTGTCTAGGCCTAGGCCCAACAGACGTAAAAAAGGAAGTCGGCGAGTGGAGCGAGCCGCAATTTTTTTAATCATTCTAACTAGCGCTGTTGTGTTCTAATTCGTCATTTTTGCAAACTTAATAGATTGGATTGAATTTTTTTTGTGCGTATTTATGTACCATTCACAACCAAAAGGTGGTAACAATATCGGCGAGCAGAGCCAGCCACGAAATTTTTCTATCAAAGGTGAGCATACAAAATATGAAAAAGAAAACTACGATTTATATTTGAATTTCAACCAACCTATATGTTTTAGGTTATAATTATCAACGAAGACTTGGTCCTGATCTGGTCATTTCTGCACCACACCAGAAAAAACAACTCAATTTATATCTGGATATCAAACTAATAATAAATTAATATTAAATATTGATCGCAATACGCCCTACCATATGAATTATTGAATGCACTCTCTTCTTCTTTTTCTTTTATTTATGGCCTACCAACATTGTGCATCCCTCATTATACCAAAGCACACTTTTATTGATGGTGCTGCCATTTTTAGGCCAATTCTAGTATTATTTTCAGTTTTACTTAAAGAGACAAGTAGCTGTTATTGGTGACGTCTATATTTTAGATAAATGTTTTTCATATAGTAACGACCAGTATATAATACGTAGTGACTTGTGACTTTAGAATAATTAAGTAACTGAGACTGTCCTTATCGATCCTAACCTAAAAGTATAAATTAAATATTCAGCAAAATTCTCCGAATTTAATAAAAAAAAACTATTAATTGCACATGATATCCTGCATTAAGAACTATCAAATAAGACATAGGTCATTTCTAGTCGCGTCATTTTATATTCAGGTCACAGGTTGTATGAAATTGGCCGATCTTCTTTTGGCCTTGGGTGACTTGAAACTGTTCTTGGCAACACTCACCGCGGCGCCGGCAGCGCTGTTTGTTTGTTTTCATTTCATTCATTCAAAAATCAAATCATCGATCACAGTCCACTCACTCACTCACATGTCACTGACTACCCAATAATTTCGTCAGCTGAATATTTTGTGTATTGAATGCGTAGTATTTGTGTTTATTTTTAACAAGCCAATAAGCCAGTGAAACACAAGGTGTAACAATATGGCTACGGGAGTCCAACCTCGTGATGAAGAAACCCAGCTCACCAGAATTGATCTAGAAAACATTCAGGATGCTATGAAGCAGAAGAAGTTTCGAGACTTACTCGGCGAGTACTGCGAGGAAATACGTGACCCGGCTAATCAAGCGCTCTATCAGAAAGAAATGGTCCAGCTCGAGAAAGAGCGTGGCTACGACGTAACATTTATTAATCCAAAAGGGGGTTATGTTATAAAAACCAGCGTCGCTGGCGACAGGAAAGCATTTATAAACATTTGCAGCAACGATAACGTAGGCAAGCCCTCGTATCGAGTGCAGGAGGTCGATGGAAAAAGAGGCATGAACTGGCTCATTCCGTATTCACTGATACCACCGCGGGAGGACTTTGATGGTAAAAAGAAGCGGTGCGTCATTTACGACGTAGTTTTCCATCCCGACACGGTGCGCATGGCCGAGGTCAACAAACAGTTTCGGGAACTTGTTAACAAAACCGCATACGATGGATTGCAGACTACTTACAACATTCACTTGGACAGCAACAACTCCCGCTTTCCTAAATCGTACTACAAGGGTATGATAACGCCGGCGGTCATCCGGAAAGAAGACCCCGATTACAAGCCGCCAACTGATGAGGAATGCGAACATTTGTCTCCAGAAATGATTGAGAAACTGTATCCCCAGAAAAACTATGCTGAAGATAATGGTAACACTAAAGAAGCACCTAAACAGCAACCTCAGAAACCTAGAAAAACCAATAAAAAATCTCCCGAATTTTCCCATAAATCTGATGAAGGTTATACAATACCTAAGTATGTGATAAAGCAGCAGAAGAATGTTGATTTACAAGAGTTTACATACCATAAAGATAGCAAGCAGCATTCTGCAATTCCCAGTCACCTAGTTATAGAAATAAGCCTACCTCTTTTATCTTCTACTAGAGACTGCATTCTTGATGTTGATGAGAAACACCTCAGTCTGGTCTCTGAGAAACCTGCTAAGTATAAACTCAACATCCCCCTCCCGTACTCCGTGAATGATATCTGTGGCAGTGCAAAATTTGACAAATCGAAGGCTAAGCTGATAGTGACTTTACCAGTTATCAGGAAACATTGTACCAGTGAAATAAACTCTTTGAAAGTAGACAGTGGTGTTGAAAGTGAAGAGTCCGTGACACATAGTGATGAGGAGAACTCAAACTTGATTGTTGAACTGTCTTCAAGTTCTACAACAACTAGTGAACAGAACCCATTACCCAGTGTGCCCAAATCATGTGAAGACAGTGACTCATTCTTTGAGAGTTCCTTAGGCTACATACTGCCCCCATACACTCATAACGTTATGGATAATATAGTAGCTTTCACCTTCCATGTGAAAAACACAGAGCCTGACTCTGTCCAAGTCAAGAATGAGGGTAACAAAATTTACATCAAGTTCACCTCTATTGGTTCAGGATTTGTGCCTGTACACTATGCAGCTGGTATTATATTTGATGAGGGCATTAAATTTGACAATGTAACTGGAGAAGCCTGGGATAATAATGTAATTCTACAGCTAGAACTGTCTGGAATGATCCCCCAGGAATTCCAAATAGGTTTGAGCCAAGATTCAATGACAAGTGAGTATTTTGATGTGTCACAGTTTTCAAAGTCTAAAGATTCGGAAAAAAGTACAGAGAAAACTGAAGAAGAGGCTCCAAGCATTGAAGTTACAAACTTGGGAAGTCAAACTAACATATTGGTTTCCTCAAGTCAAGATGATGAGGAATATGATGAAGATGATGACTCTCCGACTGATGAAAAAGATATAGTGTGGACAGAAACAAGTACTGATCATAAAGCTAAGAGCATTCTCAGAAAACCTGCTTCTATGATGAGGAGTTTCTCTGAATCAAGCGCAGGAGATGTAGCATCTTCAATGGACTACATTAGCTCTGACTGTATCCCTGAAGAATCTAGCTTGAAGAAGACTGTTAGGTTTAAAAATGTTATATCAAAACAATTTTATAGGTAAGACCTTTTATTTTCATTACTTCATTTATGTTTGTTGTTTTGTGATAGCTGCTTATCAAAATAGGTTATCATGAATGGAAATACAATGACAAAATCTTGCTACCAGGTGAAGTTTCAGAAAATATTATGTAATAAATAGTAACACTATAACATAGCCCCAAACCAAGCAGAGCTTGTATTAAGGGAAGCACACAACTGATATACTACTTTTATAATGCATTTTCTAAGATGGAAAACACCCATACTTAAGACAAATATTTGCTGATCACACAAATATTTGTCTTGTGGTGGGAATGGAACCTGCACCCTTCAATCTCAAGCTGGTCTTCACCTGCTGCGCCACAGAGGTTTTAGTAGACTTGATATACTAAAACTTGCCCTTACAATGTCTTTTGAATAACAACATTAACATCTGTTAATTTACAAGCCCATAGAATTATACAATGTCAATAGAAACTGAAAAATAATGTTGGTTGATACTAAAGCCAAGATATACTAGGTATGTTGTAACCTTCTATGTATTTAGAAGGCCTTGAATTTGCAGGGCACATTAAGATTAATGACTTGGTTCATGAAATAGTTTTTCTATTGATAACTAATTTACTTATAAAAAAAACATAGATTTATCAACCTCAATAGTACCTAAGTAATTGTGTGGCATGGCTTATTAAGGTCTTAGCAGACCACCTTTGTTGTTGCTGAAACACTACTTTGATGGGTGACTGCTTAGGGGCATTTAGAACTGAGCTATTCCATGCTTCCAGGCCAGTTAGGATTTCAGTTGATAAGCCATGTTGGAGGCCTTTGTATGGCCTAAAGTCACCAGAGTTGCTTACTAACTTATAAGAAGAAAGGAAGGATTGATTCCAGTTCCATGTTCAATTGGTCACAGATGAGAATAAAGTCTAGAACATTCTACTTAAGTACATATAGGTTTATCATTATCATGACTTTGCTATCTTACGCATTTATCCAAGTTATGAAAACATTGATAATAGTCTAAACAAACAATCTGCAATTTTTCCACAGCTCATCAGTATAGGTGCTTATGCAAACAAACACCTAGGCTGTTTGAGTTCCAATGTTTGCTAATTAGCAAGGTGTTGTCAATATTTTCCTGAGCTGCAATTTCTAAATAACAATGGAAAATCCTATCCTGAATAGCCAATTGGAATCCTTGGATCAAACTGTGAACAGACTTAACATACTTGAAATTTATTATGTAATGGATACTATAATATTTATGTACAATAAGTTTAACAAAAGGTGGTCTTAATGCTAGAAGCATTTTCTATCAGTCAAACCTATTGTTTGTTACAATTTTATGAAAACAAGGCTACTCATGTAGCGCAGTGGGCGAAGGCCCGCCTGAGATGCAGAAAGTTGCGGGTTCGATTCCCGATCATACAAACATTTTTCTGTGGTCTGGATTTAATATTTAAAATGTGTATGTATTTTCCCAAAAAATATTAAAGTACCTAGTAAATCCGTCATGAGATTTCCATACCAAAAGTTTAGCTATGTTTAGGGCTAGGTGATGATGTGTGATAGCATATGTGTGACATTGTCTATTTTTTTATTTATAATTAAACACAAATTTTAAAATTAGAAGTAATTTTTTTAACTGACCTACTATTTCTATTGATTTCAGGTATAACTCTTCAATTGAGGGTCAAAAGAAAAAGAATCAGCGTAAAAAGAGTAAAAAGCGCAGCCAGGACCGGCGCAAGAGCGAGAGCGAAGCCGAAGATGATGTTCTCGCCTCTATTTCGGTAAGCTACAATCTATAACATTACAATTATAGGCGCCAGTAAGGGTTTATAGGCGCAAGCTATCATCATCAGCCTATATCAGGTCTCCCCTAATGAGCGCCTTTGCGCCCTGTCCTGAGCTCGACGAAACCAGCTTCTACCAGCAGCTTTATTAGCTCGCGCAACAAAGGCAGGTATCCCTAAATTATAATTTGGGAATACTGCGCAGAACAAGACTACACAAATAATACAAAACTTTAAAAATGTTCTGCGCATTCAAGGTCAAACGTATAAATCCATGCCACTAGCTGTTAATACAATCGACAAAAACAGATAAGTTGAAAAATGTGACCTATAAATATTTGATATCATGTGTACCATGTACATGTGTAGGCTAACCATGTCCTGTTTATTATCACGGGATAGAGACATTTTATAATCTGTGCTATTATCTACATTGCTAGGGGTACTCAGTACCCCTGGTACAAGTTGCACAATTCGTTTTCGAGCTCTTTCGAGCTCAATTTTAAAGTATCTTTTTTCGTTCATTATCTGAGTGAGTTTTGAATGATAAACATTTCAATCAGTTTCTTTTTAAAACCAATTGCGTAATTTCAAAAAAAACGTATGTTAAAACGTTTCCGTATTGTGCAACTCGTACCAGGGGTACAGGTATTTGAATTTAACTATTTAGGCACTTATCTTATCCTACTAATATTATACATGCGAAAGCATGTTTGTTACTCCTTCGCGCCAAAGCGTTTTAACAGATTTGGATGTGTATATGAAGATTATACCCTAAATTAACAATTGAACTACTTCTTTTCTGGGTTCTGCGTGAGCGAAGCAGGGCGTGCATACTAGTATACCATGATTGCGACATACCTACCTAAATTAGGCATAGGTTATATTTTACCTATATCTAATCTAATCAATATTTTATAAAAACATGATTAAATCTCGGAGAATCTATGTTAGAGCCGAAGCTAGGCATGATTTGGTTCGGTTTCGTCTTCATAAGAGCTAGTGGCCAACTCTGGTGTCGGAGTGAACGGTCTCCCATCCAAGTAGTCACCGGGCAGGATGGCTCGGAATAATTCGGCTATAATTCTAAGCCGAATTAAATAAGGCTTAAAATGATTCGGCTACAATTTTTTTTTTTGTTGACTTTAGCCCGCTCATATATACTTCTTGGCAAGTTTTCAACTGGCCGGAAATTGGCTAATGTGCAATGGGAAATACTAATACTGATCCAACGAAAACGAAAATATTTGGTACAAACATTTTCCATTGATTTCATTTAAGTCCAAAGAAAACATGTGATTGACGCGCGTAATCCAAATGTTTAATATCATTGTTACTATTGTTTGAACCGAAGCCCGCGAATCGCAACCTATCATAGAGGTTGAATCCGAGTACCTTAGCCCATCGTATGTAGGTATCTCATATAATTTTGGATTTTGTTCACAGACATCAAAGCCCAAAAAGTCGGTGCTGAAGCAGCGACGTGACAGTGGCCTTGCCGACACATCAGATGCAGACACGGACTTCAAAAACACGCCTGACGACAGGTCTATCTTCACACCGAGCGAAAGCAACGATACAAATTCTACCCAGTCCATCCTCAACATCGTAGACGATGTTAAAGAGAAACCCGAACCAGAAGATCCAGGTATATGGGAATCGAAAACGAAAAGCGAGGAATCTGAGCCGATAACTTGCGATAATATCCAACACAAAACAGATCTCTACAACCCAGATAAGTTAAACAAAGGCCAATATTTAGAAGTTATGTTCAAAAATGATCTCATATTCGACTTGGATATGTGAATGCCATATTTATGTGTGTAAAAGGAAACATTTAGAATGTTTCATGATGATTGTACAATACGAGTCGAATATCTTTGTTTTAGCATTACTGCAAGTATTATTAAGTAATTATATCTTCTTGCAAACTCTTAACACCTAAACCAAACCTAATGCGGGTAAAATTTCAATGCAATTGTGTTAATACATACACCAGCAAAGATAAATGACGAGTATTGTAATTTTTGCACCTAGTTATAGGTTTTTTGTTTGTTTAGAAGTATTTTAGAGGTTTAGTATTATTTCCTTTAGTGATTTTAATGTTCCTTCCAAAGTGTCGAAGTAATTAGAGTGGTTTGCATTTTATTTGCTTTGTTTATGGCAATAGTTTAATTTTATATCCACTATTGCTGAGTCAAACAATGTTAGTGGAATTACCTACCAGTCGAGAGAGAATACCTGCTCGGCGGTCAGCAAATTATATGATTACGTGCGTGGAAATAAAATACGTGAGACAAATATTCCTACAGTATACAGTACGAGTCATTCGTCACGTATTTTGCCTCGCTGACCGTGCCGTGTTTTAACGTGGTGGATTTTTCCGCTCATATTAAAAACTAAATCAAAATTTTGCAAATGATTAATTTTGCTTTTCTCTACTTATAGATTGCTACTTAATATTAATAACTAGGTAACATGCTCATTTTAGAGACAATATTTGAAGACACTGAATGGTACAAATTAGAGTTTACACGTATAATATTATGTAGGTATTGAAATGCACACCGTTTTACATATTTCAGTAGAAATAAATTTACATTTATCGTTTTATAAAAGTCATCAAATCCGATTCCAATGTTATGAAATTATTTTAAAAGAAATATAAATCATTCAATATTGGTCATAAGTTAAATATTATGTAAATTGTGTTTGCAGCTGAAGAATTTGGATGAAAATATTGTATCAATATTATTTATTGAATGAAATTGTAAATCATGTTTTCTAAGAGTTTTATGTGAACTGTTGGACAGCGATAGTGCCTTTGTACTTTTCGATAAAATTACAATGAATATTGAATGAGAAACTGCATTGTTTTGCGTGTTTGTTTATTTATTATCGTTTTAATGGAATGCAGTGTTAAGCTATTAAACAAACAAATCAATTTATTGTTTCCAAGTAATTCCGAAGTCGTGGGAGTAAAATTATTATAAATATATAAGTACTGGTTGATCATAAAATAAATTATCGTACTATTGTGCAAGACTAGCGACATTATGGCATAACTGTTGTCATAAACTAAGCATTTTATTTATATTTTAAGTATTGTTTCACGGGTTATATTTGATGTTGTTTTCATTGAATGTAACTGATTTGGTGACTAACGAATAAAATGGAATGAAAATAATTATTGTTGTTTTGAATTGTCAGTGTCCCTGATTTGATGCAGAATAGCTAAAGCAATCGTCAATTTAGTCATGTATTTATATCTCACATATCTTTTACTTATTGCATTCAAAGGGTTACATATCAGTATAGTTACTTGATAGAACTATTTTCAAAATAACTACGGTCGATTCACCTATGTAATGATCGCATATTGGACTACCTACTGTAGGTAGGTATTAATTGCACTAACGAACGATTAATCTAATGTTTGTTTAAGATATTGGATGTTGCGTTGTCTATGAATGGAATACCTAATGGACGACTCGCCTACGGCTTGTGAATACTGCGCGCCATGTTGGATTTTATCCAAAATGAGGTTTTAGTACATTCTGGCGCTTCAATGACTGCTGCCGCGGTAAGCTCGCTACGCTCGCTCTCCTTGCGCTCTCGTTGCGCACTGTGTGTAATAACAGTTCAAACCACCTAACCAACAGATTTCGATCTAAGCAGATGTTGCTTATGGTAATTAAGTATACAACTTGTATGCAGCTTGGGTGGGTCGAAATCTGTTGGTTAGGTTAGGTTTGAACTGTGTTTACACACAGTGCGAGAAATAAAGTACCTAGGTACTGGAAGATTACAATATTGTAGGTATTTCGACCATTAGACAATATTAAGCAAACAAAAATACAAATACCTACTAACCACAGATCAGGGTGCCTAGTGCGAGTTTTTTACCAGCTCGATCGTGTTTGCGTTTACGCGTAATTTGCGTAAACGCAATCGCGATCGAGCTGGTAAAAAACTCACACTAGGCACCCAGTAGCCTGATCTCAGGAATAGATATTATGTCACGTTAGATATATATCGAGAGAACTGTCAAAATGTTATGAATTTGAAAGTTCTCTCGACATATGTATCTATTCCTAAGAATCAGGCCCCAGTACGTGAGTCGTCCGTTAGTTCAATCAACCTTATGTGAATAAACCATAGGTGAATTCTCCATTAGGTATATCGTTCAGTAGTTAAAATGAAGTTCTGTGAATCTGTAGGTATTTCAAACAATAGGTCTTTTTAGTTATTGTGAAAGTAGTTATAACAAGTTTAGTTATAATGATAAGTAACCCATTCAAAGATGTACGGAGAAAACATATTTGAGCATGAAAATTAAAATAATGGATATTTGCTTTGCAACCAAAAACAGTTCCCTATCTACATAAAAAGACAGATTTGCAGATAATACCAAATACTTTTCCCACAGTGGGAACCGAAGCCTCATCTTTCGACCACTGCTTCACATATAGTAAAGCAGATGTGGAAGATCGACCTTCACCCATCAGATAACTTGATAGATTTTTTTTATCATATCCCTATAATTTATTAACAAACATGCCTATGATAACTTGCCTATCGAAAAGTGTTCATAGCTATTTTTAATTGAATTTATTTTAATGTATTTTTTCATAACCGAATTAATTTTATCTTAACGGATAGTTTTTAACACACAGAATATGCCTAGGTAGGCTTGCCTACTTATTTCTGTGCATGGCTACCTGGCAAGCAGATGTGAACAGGTAAGTCAATATAGGTAACTACATCGATCTGATAACCAATCGAAATTTTTATCATATTATGTAAGATACTTTAATTACAAAATTTTTAGATGGTTCGATTCCCGGATGAGACAAATTTGAGAAAATCCTTGAATACAGATCTGTTTCTTTTTAACAATAAAGGAATGTTTCCTTTTAGTAAAATAATCTATCTTAAAGATTTAAGGTGGTTTCCCTTCAGGGCCCATTGATTTTTTCCACCCTGTATAGTATAATGTCATTCTAGCTAAAATAATAGGTAAATGATTATTTAGTCAAATCTGTCACTAAGAAACTCTGATATTGAGTTGTAACATTTATCAATTAGAAGTGACTTCAGATTGTTCTTAAAACTAATAATGTTACCTTCTTTTATGATCTCTGGTACCTTGTTATAGATTTTAGGGGAAATACAAAAAATACTGTTGTGCATGAGCGATGTGTTTGATTGTGCAGTACAAAATTTGTTTTTATTACGCCGATTGAGATTATTATTAGAAATGTCAGTAAACTTATTAAATTTTATCAAGTAATTTCTTACAAATAAAAAAAAATAATACAACCGAATTGACGACCTCCTCCTTTTTTTGAAGTCTGTTAATAATAATGCTGGACTATCACACACAACATCATGTAGCCCCAAACCCAGAGCTTGTGTTATGGGAACCACATGATTGATAAATATATTACATATAAACATTTTTTTTTGTAAATACATACACATCAGACATAGAAAAAAAATTGAAAGAATAGGGCTGCTTCATAGATATATAAACAAGGATCATACCTACTATACTAAAATCCTGAAGTAATAAAATAAAAATATCGTATAGCACAAGACACAGTTGAAAGATAATATAAAAGGGTAGGTTCCTTTTGCCGAAAAATACTCGTACCGGCCGATAAAATTCATGATGTTTTTCTTTGACATCGTCGTCGTAACCGTCGCAATTTGTGTCTAATCTCCAATTTATCATTCTTGCCTGAAATTGGTCTGGAATATTTTTTTGCGCTAATTAACTGTCGCTGCCACTTGAAAAAGATCTTTTGATGAACAACCCAAAGAGGTATCAACTTAATTAATTTTACAGAAACGTTTATCTCCGCTGCAAAACTTGGGTACAAAAGTTCTTTAAGGTACAATAATAACAACTTTCAGATTACAAGGCTGATATAAACATATTGGGGTATACTTAGATCTAGCGTTAGGGAATTAATTTTTCTAATAATGATGATAGGAATTTCCCTTTAGCAAAAGTAATGATGAGCACAAGTCCTACAGGGTTATTACTTCCCAAGAAAAAGATAAGAAGTCTTGTAGACAAAAAGTGTACTGGGCAATGACCTCTGCAATTTTGTCATCTCTACCTACGATATAAAAAGCTACGAAAATGCCTACGAAGCGTAGCGTATCCTCTACGTAACCACAGAATACAGAAAGGACAGAAGCGTCACTCCGCGCAATCATTTAAATAAATAGCGACTTTAGCTGCTACGCAATAAAGTGCTAATCAGCTCGCACCGAACTCAGCGCCTAACATTTATATTAACCTACACCTTGCATCCCTTTCTATCGTATAGCTCTATCTCTACTGACGTGGCACGTGTAACGTTAGGGTTGTCTTGAGAATTATTCTGTGACGAATAATAATAACCTGGCCGCCGACGGGCAGCAGCGTCGGCGGTGCGAGAAGCTGTACCCTGCGATCCCCAACCCGCATGCCCAGCGTGGGGATTATGGGCATATCCCCCTTCTTATAGGGGAGGCCTATGTCCAACAGTGGACTGAATAGGCTGTTGTTGTTGAACCTTTTACTATCCAGTTACCTAGCCACCTATTTATTTTAAGGAACAATGATAATTCAAATAATATCTACCTACCTAGTATTAAATCAGAAAACTATTTTACACTGGCTGGCTGCATTAAGAACTCAGAAAATAGGCATACCTACTAGGTAGGTACTTGGGTCCTTAACACCTACTTAAGTGTTTAGGTGTCTTGTGTACGAAAACTGAATAATCACTGTTTAAGGTAGGTAGGTACATCATGCTAAACCATAAGAGAAATTTTAGTAGGTAGGTATCTACCTAGATATTTGCAAGAGAAAAAAACAACATTTGGTTTGTAGGTAACCTAGGTATCTAGTTTTAGTTGTTAGTACGCCTACCTTTAGGTAACTTACCACATCGATTTTTCTACCTACACCTACCTACCCGACTGTTTTTAAGTAGTTAACCTACACTGCCTACTTAAAGTTAAATCAAATAAAAATGTACCTAGGTTGGGTTTCTAATATTGCTCTCAGTCTACATAATCAAAATCATAATACCTACTTAAGTGCTGCTTATGCCTAGGCATAGGCAGCACTATGTAGGTAGATACCTACCAATGGCACAAAAATTGTCTATGAAAAAATACCTACATTATAATATTACGTTTATTTATGTAGGTAGGTACCGCATTCAAATAGAACTTGTACCTAAGTACCTACTTACTTAAGTAAATACGGGAGACAAACTTTCGTAGAAAAACTTTCAGTTCTGTACCTACTATTGCTATTATTTACATTTTCTTACCTTTCGCTGTCATTAGGTAGTTTGAAAAACGTGAGATGCCGGTCCTTATTATTATTCAGGCAACCAAATGCTATGCAGTACTTTTTTTGCCTTCATTTGGCGAAAAATATAGGTACATTACCAAAAACAAACTAAAATGCCGCGGCTGCTCAAGGACACGTTCGTTCCGGGCAGAACTCGGCAACCGACGTAACGAACCACGCTAGGAAGGCCGGCGATGCGTAGGTATATTTTTATACCTATTCTGCGGAGTGAAAGAGGCCTGACGTAACGTAACCTCGTAGAATGAAGGCACTACGACAACTCCTACGCGATCTGACTTCGTAGAATAAGCTACACAACGTAGCGGCTTCTACGTGAACCCCAGGTTGTATTTTGTGGAATGAATTTATGTAAGTTTGGTTTACTCTCTTCCTCGCTTCTCACTATCTCGCTCCATGTTTATGAATTAGATCCACTATGCCGCTCGCTTTAGAATTGTAGATGTTTGAAAACCAGGATTGGTACGCTGCACGTATTGTAAAGAAGTGCCTATAAATGAACGCCTATCTAAGCGTTGTAGCCTCTTAGAACGTATTTACAGTATAGGTAAGTATTTTAAATCCTTTCGTACGTAAACATATAAAATTGTAAGTTATAGGTGTTTCTTTTAAATTTAAAAAACATCAATTGTCAAATCAAATCAAATCAAATCAAATTGTTTATTTGCAGCCAATAAAAACATTTAACACACACAAACAACAACAACAAAACAAATTATAATTAGCATAGTTGCAAAAGGTCCCAACTCAGCATATGCAGGCTAGGCTAGCCTCAACCTTCCGTTGAGGCCGTTGGAGACCAAATAAAATAAGCAAAATGAAAACAAAAATTTTTAGAGCCACGATTAAATTTAACATTAACTTAGGTAATATACACAAAGAATCAACAAGAATGCCTAAAAAGTTTATGAATACATAAAACTATAGTAAATATACTAATATACATATAGAAGGTTAGTGTAATATCGCATGAAATAACGATACATATAAATATATAAATGTATGTGTATATATAACAATAATAATAGGTATAATATAGTTAGTAAGAGAAGAAAAAACAAAAGTGTTACGGTAGGTATCTTACACATAATAATGATATCGAGGTATACTGGTTATATAGCACTAGTATCATGTCTTAGGGGTTCCTGCTTCTTTTGCCAGTCCAATAAAAACATTTTTAATTTTAATTTAAAATTGTCATCTATCAAGTATCAAGTCAAGTACCTTGCCTTTATGCTGTACTCACAATACCCTCCGCTCATCACAGTAGTGTAAGTAGTACCTACTTTTTTATAACTAATAAAACGTTTGAACAACAATAGAAGAAATACTCTGTTTTCAATTTTATTGCTTTTTCCTGGAAGCTTTTGATCGATCGGATTCCGATTGTTCCCAAGGCGAGCGGAAAACTTGAAAGTTTATAAACAAATTGATAGGATAGTGAGATTCTTTAGCAAAGAAAATATTCTTACTTCAAAAAAATAAAAAAATTAAATACAAATTTATCTCAGATTAGGTTACTTATGTAGGTAATCTACTGAGATTACCTACATAAGTAAGAAAAACATACAAAACAAACGAGATTAGTCTATACCATGCATAAACTTTATGTAATTACCAGAATAATAATTATACCTACTTACTTTATTCTAAACTGCTGACTAATTGAATTGAATTTATTTGCTAGTTCAATGAAGGAGTTTGTCATATCTACGATCTGACAAGGAATAAATTAGAATCCATTCAATATCCTAACGTTACCAGATTTTTTTGCGAGGCAGACCACCTGCTAGTTGGTCGGAGGATATTGTGAAGGCAGTAGGAGAGCAGAGGATCTGGCTGGCACAAGATAGCCAGGAGTGTCGTGATAGAGATTATTTTGAACCCTTCAGCAATAATTATTAATCAATATTTTGATAAAAGCAAACTAGGGATCATTAATCGTTAGTAGTATTCAGTAATACTACTAACTAGTAAGTAGGTATAATTATTTTTCTGCTAATTACATAAAGTTTTTGCATGGTATAGACTAATCTCGTTTGTTTTGTATGTTTTTCTTACGGATTAGTACTAAGAGCTGCAAGTACCTACGCTAACAACCTAAATGCCCATAAAACGTTACAAACCACGATAAAACATATCAACGTCAAGACGTAAAAGGAAAACCGAAGAAAAACCTTTTCAAATCCATTCACAGGCTTCGCTTGATTGGCTAACAAACAAGTAAGAAATCTTTTGAAATTGGTTTCTAAATCTACAGAATTTTGCTTTGTATGGTATTTAGTGTGTTACGGTAATCTCCATCTTCGGAACGGAAGCTAACTTTACCAGCCCGTGGTTTACCCTGCTTACGCAAAAACGAGGCTGATTGCGGCAGCCTACACTTTGTTAAGGCGACGATACACACGATGAGGTTTGACAATCTCCCTCTCGCTCGCACTATTCAACATTTTTGAAGATATAAAATCACTGAATGTAGTTATACGAAATGGCAAACCTTCACGGCCTAGAAAATAACAATACAAAGGTTCAGCAAGAATGTCATGTTGAACCCCGACATGTTGTCCTACCAAAAAATTTGTACCAAAATTTATCACATTGGTACAAGTTTTTTGGTAAGTAAACGTGATAGAATCAAAATAATATAATTGCTGAACCTTTGAATTGTTATTCTCTAGAATGTGAAGGTTTGTTATTTTGCATAACTATAGTCAGTGATTTTATATCTTCAAAAATGTTGAATAGTGCGAGCGAGAGGGACGTTTGACATGTATCGTCGCCTTAAATATAAGTTAATACGCGAGACATTGACATTGAAATACACGTAGTGATGACAACGACCACTGATGAACGATGACGAAAACTAATTTGATTGTCAAAACCAATTAAAAACAATTTTCATCACTACTTAAATGTCAATAGGTAGAGGATATTGATCCCCTGTATCAACATATGTGTAACAAACTGTAACACCTGCACAGCTAAATACCCTAACCCCCGACGGGTAGCAGCGTCACGGAACGTCACGTCAGCGGCAGCACGGCGGTGCGAGAAGCTGTGATCCCCAGCCCCCATACCCAGCGTGGGGGTTATGGGCATGTCCCCCTTTATGACCGGAGGCCTATATCTAGCAGTGGACGGATACAGGCTGGTATTTAGTTGATGTAAGAAGTTGATCCGTGTGAAGCTTAACTATGTACAGACAGCGTCAGAGTCTGGTAACCCCCCTAGTTAACGTTAGTAGGTTCAAACCGTCGCGGTGTCGGTCGTGGATCTCGAACTTTTTGCACAAATGTGTGTTTTATAAACCTTCTCCTCCTTGCTTAGGCATATTTAATTTAGTCCATAAGACTATATAAGACGATGGAGTGGCGGTTACAACACTCGACATTAATCTATACGTTATAAGAGTACTGGGTTCAAATCCGTCATTGCCTAAATGTAATTTTTGTTATTTTTATTTTCGTTACTAACACAATGGTTTATGTTTTAAGTATAGTAGGTAAGTTACCTAATTATTTAAGGTAAAATAATAAAACAATTTTCAAAAGTTATAACAAATTTATTAAAACACCATTTAACATAACACAACATAGATAGTTATTACTTATTTTTTAGAATTTTCAATAAAGTTTTAAATGATAGAATAATACTTAATTTACCCATATAAGATTAACGAGTGAACAAACATGTTAACATTGGAACAGGTTATACTTGCCGTATAAAATCCAATAAACAATTTAGATCACTCGCAAATACTTACTCTGGTATTTTATCTATTATTGAAAACATTACATATCTGAATATTTATTAATACCGAATGGGATGGATGTCTTTCACTTAAAATATTTTTTTGAAGCCTTCTTTTCATTTGGGTAACCATAGTCCGCCCAAAACCACTAGGACGCATCAGTTCCCAGGTTCTTAGGACCTCCTGTTGCAGGTGGACACTTCACTTGTGTCCCAATTAGGACAAATTGATCCCACATATGCTCACACATTCTCCACATATTTAAATCTGGACTTTTAGATGACCAATGCTATGGTGATTATGCCCGTCTGAGAAGCGAGCCAATTGGTCAGAATTCGCGAACGATGAACCACGCAGTTATCATGAACTAAATACACTGTTCCTTCTGGACGATTATCCACTGCTTACACTGTTAACAGCATTATTTCTTGCAAAACTGGCCAATTATGCGTCCACTCACTTTAACAATTTCTCCTGGTCTCATTGATGACATCCATCACCAATAACCTGAAAATAAAAACACAATATTATAAACGTATGACTGTGTTTATTTATTATAGAAGGGAATAGGTTTACTAAGCACATTGTTTATGATAATCCTACTTATAATTGTCATACCACTTACCTGATCTTATTCTGCCATTTCCTCTTACATTTGATGGGTTGTAGCGTTCCGAAATGTTATTTTGCAAAACCCACTCTTTAGCTCAATTTTTCGGCTGTTATATATGCACAATTATATTTCATAAACAAAATCAATGACACACACCCAAGACGAAACAAGTAACCTTTTGTTCTGAACTATCATTTAATACCCTCAATAGTCCAGTGCTGCACAGAATAATTTAAAGTAGTTGTGCACTACCGTGATAAACAAATGAAAAAGTTACTAGCTGACGCATCCATTCATACCTAGACAAAATAATAAACGTATACTGTAACTTAAAATTTCGTCATAATCGCCAACCGCTACGATAGCTCAGTTGGTTAGAGCGTCTCATTCCTAAGCTGGTGTGAATAAATTGATGGTTCGATTCCCCAGCCAAGTATAAATATTTTTGTATAAGATTTTGGCCATTTGAATATGGTAGCCTCCACGGCAGCAGTTTAAATTTATACTTGAAAATACTTGAAAGGGGTATACCAGATCGTGACGCTGTGTGTACATATGTATAGTATTTATATAGCTCAAAAACCTCGGGCGAGTTGTTGGCATAAACGCGAGGTATCAGTTTGATTTCTACTGCAGGTCATCTATTATTATAAATCTAAAAAGCTCCAATTGGTAACAGGTAATCTAAAGCCTATTAGCCGGTAAGCCATATTCGAGACTTGGGCGGTTTAGATCTCCAATACAATGTGGTGGATTCTGAGTATTGCTCATATTGCTAAAACTTGTTATAATTAACTAAGTTAAAGTCATTTCGTCTCTGTCATATTCATCTATTTGAAATGGACAGCTCCTTTAAGTTTAACGATAAGTTTCGTGAAAATCTTAAAAGATTCCGATCAGGTACTCTAAGTTCTCCTTGATATATAATAAAGCTTTAATGCAGTAAGAATTTAACGTGTTGATTAGCTAGGTATGATAGCATGGTAGGTAGGTGTCTACTTTCCCAGATATATTCGATACCTGATAGTGAGGAATATACTTTATTAGACCGATGGAATGTCTAGCTCAACAGGGCAACGAACCAAATAAGACGTTAAGACGTTCGTCCCACGCTCTGCTCGATGCTGAAGGTTATGAAAATTCGAGAGTAAGGTGGATCTTTTTGTTTTTAAGAGACAGGCACTTTACAAAGTTTGTATTTAACAAAATAATTTGTTATGTAGGTATTGGATTTGAGCTCCTACAAAACTGCCATGAATCTACTTTCAATGGCAAAATTCAAACCCTACATACAAAACTCTACTGATAGATATTGAAAAACAACAATTACTCTACTGATAGATATTGAAAAAAGGGACTTTTCAATCATTGTTACATCGGTGAAGGTACCGACCGCGCCGCGGCGTTTCAACTTATTTAGAGAGCTTTCATCAGGGTGAGTAAACGCAACGCCGCGTCGCTTTCCCTCCACGTCCCGTCTAGCTCTGGGACACACGAAGGGAAAGTGTCGCGGTCATTCACCCTGATGAAGGGTATATAATTCTATTTTTATCCGACTATTCTCTTTAACTGTATTTTTATCCGACTTCAAAAAAGAGGAGGTTCTCAATTCGTCGGAACCTTTTTTTTATGTATGTTCACCGATAACTCCGTCAATTGTGGACCGATTTTAAAAATTGTTTGATAGAGTATACTTCACAGGTGGTTCCATATAAATTTTATTCCTGAGGGATTGGTACTTTTCCCGGAAAACTCAAAAAACCTAATCCTCACTTGTAATTTTCGCCCTATGATCACCAATATCTCCGTCAATGTGTGTGAGTGCTTCACACGAAATCTACATGAAAGAAAAATACAGTTCTACAATATTCATTGAGCTACTCAACTTTGAATATAATGTTCTAACAACAATTCATTTTGCATGTTAAGTTTCACGTTAAGCAGCGTAGGTGGTAGGTACTTGAAATGTTTCAGACACACTGCGTAAATAGATCAAACACGTAAGAGCGGTCTACATTCAAGTCTTACTTATTTAGTACGGTAAGTACATAATTGTATAAAATACTTACCTCTTTCCACATTTTAAGGACCGAGACAATTGAATTACAGAATCAGGAAAAGGCAAAGCTTAAGGCCGGTTATTTTACGCATTAAACGTTAATATTTAAAAGATATTTTAATTTTATAGGGCTGGAGCCTGGTCTCAATTTATTTAAGTACACCTTCCATTGTAGTCCAAAGGCATCTCATTTAGTAAAGTAAGCAGTCTGATACTCCGCAATGCAGGTTTGAATTTGACAGAATAATACATTTAGGCTGCTGATTTTTACCAGCTTCTGCTGGATACGTCGAGCCGAGGACATGGTGCAATGGCGCTCATTCGGAGAGGCCTATGTCCAGCAGTAGACTGCTACCGTCTCATGATGACATGGTGCTTACGTGCTTACTTAATTATGATGCGTACCTACTTATAGCATAGAACTTTGATGTCCGCTACACGACAAAATATGTAGGTATAAGTGGTCTGTGGCATTGTATGGATCAGAGTGTTGGGCAATGAAAAAGACGGACGAAAGAAGAGTTCATGCTACTGAGATGCGAATGTTAAGATGGATGTGTGGTGTGACAAGGATGGATAAAATAAGGAACGAGTATATCAGGGGAAGCTAGAAAGTAGCACCTGTGGCAGATAAGGTGAGGAGTGGAAGACTATCATGGTATGGACATGTGATGAGGAGGGATGGAAACCATGTGACTAAAGCAGTGATGAGTATGAATGTAACTGGATGTACGAGTAGAGGGAGGCCGAAGAAGAGATGGATAGATTGTGTGAATACAGAGTTGACAGCCGATAGGAGTGAATGGAGAAAGAAAACAGGTTGTGCCGACCCCACCTAGAGTGGGATCAGGGCAGGGAAATGATGATGATGTGATCTGTAAATTGCTTGTGCCGAATCTGGCCTGGTGTTATTTACAAGACGATTTAGGAGGACAAAAGTGTAGTTAAAAGTACATTATCCTATACATAATAATCTTATACCATGCGCTACAAGCCTTCGGATAGGTCTGCAATAGATTGGACAATCTGTCCTTTTTTCACGAAACATTGAACGGGTCCAAATCCGATAATTCAGAACAAAGGACCTCATTTAGCAACCCATTTGGAAAATATGACAAGGATTATTTTTAACGGCACGCTATTCACGTGAAGTATCCATAGTTCTACACTGATA
Organism: Horisme vitalbata; assembly: GCA_951804965.1. Taxonomy (NCBI): domain Eukaryota; kingdom Metazoa; phylum Arthropoda; class Insecta; order Lepidoptera; family Geometridae; genus Horisme; species Horisme vitalbata. The sequence goes on from OX638093.1 coordinate 18,831,254, forward strand.
AGGCATGTTGTTGATTCATGGTTGAGGTTATGGTAATGTCCATGTCTTAGGACTGAATACATTAAATAATATATGAATAAGTTAATCAGTTTTGTTGAGTGCCTACTTCTGAGTGAAAGTCATCAACAACAGCTTTACCTACAGTTTTACCTCAGACTACTATAGTATATTTCATTATTTATATTATATTATATTATTTACGAATGCGGAAAGCCTATCATTGAGGGTTGACAGTCGAAACTAGTTGCAATTTCGGTTCCGCAACTGACAAAAAATTCTGGAAAATGGCGCCAACCGTAAAAGAATATAAGCAGAGATTTTTTTTTGTTTTCTTCACCCATTCTGGGTATGCAAAGGGAACTATGCCCATACAGCCAAGTCTTTAGTAGATTTTTGTTATTGATATGAAATGAAAATGAAATTTAATGAGATGAAATGAAACGACACCTAACCTAACTCATTGAATCAAATCATTAAATCTGATATTGAAACAAATTAGTAGCTTCTTTTTAAAAATATTTGCATGAATCATAAAAACTTCTATGATTTTTTTTTTTAAAACTTCGTGGTTGGTTCTTTCTTTTTAATAGACATTATTTTGACAGTTGGGAAAGAGAACGCACGAGTTCGGAAAAGGTAAAAAAAAGTTGTTCGAGGATGCAGCTTTATTCGAGGTCATAAGTAAGGAGGTATCTAGGTACATGAAGCTCCAACTGCTATAGAAACAACCCGAATCTAAATTTATAGTCATTATAATCACATTTATCTGGAGCTGGATGGTATTGTGGTTGTAACAATGCAGTGATAAATGGTATGAAGAATCAAGAAACTCTATACAACCTAGGCGACGACGCTCGTTACGGATGACGCACGCTATTGTGATCCCTATTTACACCACAACAACAATGATAATGTGGCGAAGGAGAGAGATATTGCGCGTTAAGATGATTACTGAATGCAATCTCAGGGCTTTGCCTACTAACCTAGTTTTACGTGTAAATTTTTAGTAGTTAACTCAAATTGGCCGATGTTTCTTTTCATTAGGAACAACTGAGTAATATTGGAACAAGTTAATTTAGAAATGTACAGTAACAGATTTTAATTTGGCATGATAAGAATATTTGAGTAAGTAATTTATTTTAAGTTACGAATCATTTCAAAATAAAAGCAATAAATAAGCTGAAAGATTTTTTGAGTGAAAAGTAAATAAATTCTTAAGAATCTTGAGCACTGTTTTATCTTATCCTGATTAAGTTTCATAACCCCGAGGCTTTGAAGCTTTCAAGATTGTAACATCAGAATGATATTGAAAAGTTGGACAAGTACAAACTGTCAAACTTAAGGGGACTATACAGGTCAAAACTCCCTCTCGCTCGCACTATTCAACATTGTTGAATATATAAAATCACTGAATGTAGTTATGCAAAATAGCAAACCTTCACGGCCTAGAAAATAACAATACAAATGTTCAGCAAGAATATAATTTTGATTCTATCACGTTTTCTTACCAAAAAAACTGGTACCAATGTGATCTATCTGGGTATTTTTTTACAAATATCGCTGTTTCCAAGATACACAGACAGGGCAAAGAATATAAAATGTTATGCTTTATGAAGAAGGGCTTACATGAGTCTGTCATTTTATGGCAAAATATAGCACTGATGCAGCGTTACTGGCACTTTTCAACGTCAATTGAGTTGCCCCGATTTTTTTTTCCATATATACTCTAGAGCCACAAACGTGGAATAAAAGTGTCTGCACCAAAATACGTTTGGACGATTTTTGTCAGATTTAACTTGAAGACTGTGAGTCTATAGTAGTAGTATACAGGGTGAATGTTTGAGACGGGACAGTAAGGGCACGTACTTTAACCGTTATAGTTACAGGAAAGTGCTTTTAGGAGACTATCTATAAATTTTTAAGATATTCTGAACTGCATTTACAGATTTAGGAAAAAAATACAATCATCAAGAAAATGGTCATTTTACACATAAACTTTTTTGATGCCAATCGATCCTGTTTCATATAAGGATCGAAAAGTCTCTACTGTGGTTTCGAGTACTAGAAATATCAGAAATCGCGATAAACTTTTCCCATACATATCGGTAAAAGAGTCAAACCTCTAAATTAGCTAAAATTTTTGTTATCGGTGGATACGCTTTGCAGAAGACTGGCTGAAAAAGTAGGTAAGTAAAAAAAAGTTTATATTTCAAACTTCGAATTTGATGTGAATTCGTGGGTTTTTTCAGGTCATTCTTATGTTTGTGCTAAGAAAATTCTAGATTGTTAGTTATAATTTATGTAATTCTTGTTAAAAAATTCTTTAAATCGCAAACGTTTGGATTTAATTGAAGCGTATTTTGAAATAATTGGAACATGGAATCTGCTTTGGTGACCACACCAATGCAGATTCCGTATCAATGCAGACGCGAATAAGTATCCATTGCGACCTGTACCATCAAGAATGGTAAATACAAACCTTTTGAAGAATCTCGAAGAAAATGATTCATTCAAAAAAAGTTACTACGGCAGCCTCGTGTACTTACTGTCCCGTCTCAAAAATTCACCCCGAAAAATATCTTGATAGTGAATATACATAAAAACAAGACCGGTAAAGTGCGAATTAACTCGCCCACCGCGGGTGAATTCAAACATTCAGTATTGTATTCTCGTGGATATCATAGATTGAGAAAGTGAGTTAGAGTGAGAAAATTTATAGTTTTTCTCACTCAGACTCGATGTATGAAGAGGGGTAGGACTTTTTCTAGCCCTCTTCATACTTCGCTTTTTTTATAGGTAGTTACATCCACGTGACTGACCACCTTAATTTGAAATAGTAAGTGAAGGAATTATATAGTAGTTTTTTTAACCGACTTCAAAAAAGGAGGAGGTTCTCAACTCCGTTGTATTTTGTTTTGATCGTAATTAAAAAAATGTAAATCTTATATAACAACCTGTAATAAAATAAAAACCTGTAATAGAATAGGCAAAACAAGGCCTTTTAGATAATATCCTATTAACCGTGAAACTCTCCTAACCACCGTTTTCCTAACATTTACAAAATTTTCTACAAAACCGTTTTAAATAGAGACTTCGCTAAAATTTCCTGTAAAATATAGATATTTTTCGATATGTAAAAAAAAACTGGTTTCTCACTTTGCAAATTTCGGAGATAGGGAACGGTAATTTTTTTGATGTTATTCATCACAAATAAAATACTGTGCATGATGTAAATAAATAAAAAACTGTTTCGAGTAGTACAAATTAGGCCCTTTGATATGATACCCTGTACCTATTGGCCTCAGTTTAAATTTTGACATTTTAAATTTTGGACCCTTCGGCGAAAAGCAACGAAATTTTTATTTTTATTTTTTTACTGGCAATCTTAATCAGTTAGTGTATTATAAATCTGTAGGTACCTATGTAGTTCCTGAAATAATCAGGTGTGAAAGACGGACGGACGGACAAAGCGGCACCAAAGAGTTCGTTTCGTTTTGAGACTTTGTGTTTTGGTTTTCATGAGTGTGTTAGCTAAAAATCACTCATGGGTTTTGTTTAGTTAGACCACTTATGTTTGAATCAATCGGGATTTGTCAGTATTAATTCTCTTATCGTCGGGTATCGGTCCATTACTGTGTTTTGGTAATGGAAATCGATACGAACACAATCTCGTGGAGAGCCTATCGCGAGGGCCGCACAAACACTCACCAAGAGGGCTCAGCCGAGCCAAGTAGGTACCAAAGGTTTATTGTGGTGTGTAAATTGTACCGTCTAGCAAAATAAAAGCATAAAATGTGCTACATTTCTGAGATTTTCACAATTTCTTGAGCCTAGAATAAAACCTTGCATTGTTTTAAGCTCTCTTTACCAAAAGTGGTTTTAGTGAGTATTTGTAAAGATTTGTGGAGAAATACGCTAAGATCTAGAGAAGGGATAGGCATTCATAGGATTGGTAAAAGATTTATTTTTGTATTTAATTTTTTAAATTTAGTTTTCGATACTAACTACAATCAAAATTTATTGGTTTACATTTTTAAAAAGAAACTGGTCGTTATAATAGTAGATTAAGGGTAGAACAAAATAAAACAGTTTATTTATCTCGATGAATAAAACTCGGTTGATGTTAAATTATACCTTTTCCAATTGATAAGTGAACAACTGACTGAGATGTAGGTACATATCTAAAGGTTCCGCGTATTGATTGCTGGCAGTGATAAAAAAAAATCTATGCAAAAGTTTCATTTATTTCCATACTGTTTGAATATTGGACACACCATATTTATAAAAAAAATACAAATATTTTTTACCTGATGTGAAATCACTGAGGTCCATCATACCTAGGTAGATATAATTATTTTGTCCAAGATTGTTTGTTGGTCGTGTGATAAGAACCAGAAAAAAACATACAAATGAATTCAAATTACTTCTCGTTTATGCACTGAAGTTAATAGTCATGAAGTGAATTGACGTTCAAAACCCAGGGTCGCTTCTCCCATATCTGTTCGGGGCAGGGGTCAAAATTAGATGCACTAGGTATAGTTAAAACTGAAATAAATCCCGAATAGGTAACGACATTTTCTTACAATTATGAAGAATGATTTAGTATTTGACGGATTTTAAGATTCTTGCAAGATAAAGTAGGTAGGTTTATAAATAGTCTCGAGACGAAAGATGATCGATAATATTGATAGTAGAAATTAACAATCTCCTTGTAGATTTTACCTACTTTTTGTTCACTATTGGTGTAGGGCCAAAAAGTCATAATGCGATAATGGGGATGTAAATTTGGTCCAGAGAGGGGCGGGTGGCCCGGGCCGCCCAACCTGTGGCGTATCTGTTGCGCCGCCCGCCGCCGCGCCTGTCCGCGCCCTAGCTGTTGTTGCCAGCTCAAATCAGTTTTCTGTAAGATCTAACAAGATCACAATTCTAATTGTTGATTTTTTATGAAGTGATCACTATTGGTTCTTTGTCTTGTTAGTCTGAACTTTTTAGTTCTCCTCGTATTTATTTTTACTTATACTTATTTCTTATCTAGTTATCTATCATCTCAATTCCTTGGAGACATATGTTAATTTTATAAAGTCTTTTCATAAAATATAATTTCGTTATTAAAATTGTTTGATGCGCAATTAATATAAATTGATAATACATCATTAATGTTATTAGAAATCTTAAATTCCACTTGTGGAATATGTTAAAGTTAATTGACTTGTACGATGCGTAATTAATGTAAACTACATAATATATCATTATTATGTACCCTAAATTACACCTGAGTTTTTACAGTACTCTAGGAATTCCTAGAGTACTGAATCCGCCACTTTTCAGATGATTTCAGCTAAAATAGTCTGGCTTAGTTGGGCACACCATCCGCCCGCCCGCCCGTATAACTGGCAGTTCGTGTCTACGCGTTGATCTCGTATGTCGCGCACACTCCTACGAAATACGTGTGAATTTAAACGTTCAGCCGTTTCGAAGTGTGAAGTTTTTTTAAACCTCTAACGAAAAGTTTTGCTGAATTTGTGTTTATTTAATTTTATCATACATTTTTTTGAATTCAATTATTTAAGCTAATTTCAACTAGGAATAGAGCGTAAGTAATACCTAGCTTTTATTAAAATCTTACTCAGTATTTCAATCCAAACAAAATTTTAATTATTTTGTGAAGTCCTCATGAATCTCTTTTCTATGATATTACGAATAAAATGATACTTAGTAATAAATAATATGCCATACAAATTGTTATCCTCAAATCTATCCAAGTGGTATTATATAAATCAGATAAATCCTAAACTATTTTAGCCGTATTGGTCCCGCCAATTGTTATAAACCATTTCTTTTTATAGACTCCGTAAATAAATAAGACAAAAGAATACACCAATAGTATTAAGCTGCACTATCTGTGTACTCAACTATTGCTGCTGTGGTTACCAACCTATATAGCAAGCGTGTTAAAGCAAACTCTAAAATAAATCTTTTTTTTTATAAAAGGGAGAGGCCTTTAGGAGTTATTCCTAATGCTCATTCTGCATCATGTATCCTGCAATGAAAGAATGGACTTTCAAAGGCTGAAGAGAAATCTTAGACCTTCCATTCTTCCACCTGTCACTGATTGGGAACTAAATCTTTTACATTTCATGAAAAGTTACTAAATTACCAAGAATAGGAAGCTTTCAAAGCTTGCAAAGCTTTCTTGTCTACAAGAGTTTAAAATTTATTGAGCTGTATTCCCAAAAGGCTACACAAATGTAAGATTATTTTGACCGATGGGTAAATTATTATTATTGAATGAGTTTAACCACATCCTAATCAATATCAGGTGTACTTGTAGTTTTAGTCAGATGCTTTGACTAAATATAATTAGTTTAGACAAGGGTTTTCCTAAAGTCAACAGTTCATGAAGTTCAGGCCCTCACTAATAAATTACTTGCTCAGAAACAGACAGAGACCATTTTAGACAGTTGGCTGGAAAATCTTGTTTCAGATCTAGCGTAGAACGAAATATATTTGCAATTTTACCTACAGCCAATAACAGCTTTATAAGTTCAGGAAAATCATCATAATCAGCCTATATCGTCCACTGCTGGACATAGGTAAGTCAACGGTGCTTACTGGAAGAAAACACCACTGAGTTCGCTCTTCAGTTCGTTAAATTCACCTTCTCAATATCGAATATTCGTGATAATGCTAGAGATTGTCACATAGCGATTCTTTATGGTACTTCCAAGCCTCGAGACTCCCTCGGAGAGCCTTAGTATTGCCAAGACGGGTTGTCTCTAAAAGAAAACTATCATTAATCAAAATAAATAATAATAGCGTTATATATTGCAAAAATGTAGGTCTATTAGATAAAAATATATGCAATTTGCGATAACAATGATGATTGTAAAATGACTTGCTAAAATTACGCTTCTAACTAGATTTTAATTATAAGCTACATTATCATTAATATAAATAACAGCATTAGTTATAAAATATGCTTATATTGTTATACTAGCTTTCACTCGCGAAGTGATTTCAGGATAAAAATTAACCTTTGTTTTAATCCAGAGTGTCTAGTGCGAGTTTTTTTACCAGCTCGATCGCACTAGGCATTCTGATCCTAGAACTACATAATGTAGAAAATTTATTTCGCTCAATCCGTTCTGTAGTTTTATCGTGAAGGATGAACAAACATTTCACAACTCACAAACTTTGGCATTTATAAATTAGTTGGATGAAAGGTAAAAAAAGGTATTATTACGATTTTCAGGAAATCATTAGGGAGCACATTACCAACTCGAGGGTTCGCCTCATTTTCGCCATTTGCTGGTCACTTTATTTACATTTACACAATAGAACCCTTTCTCCAGGACCCTACGGGTTTTGTCCCTGTATTTTGTGAGGTTCTCTCCGTAGATTTGTAAAGGATAAAGCTTTGATTGCTAACCTACGTTCTCAATGGATTTAAAACACTAAACGTTATTATCACTCTGAGGCATTTAATTTCCGTTTTGAGAAATTTAGAATTCTGTGTATGGGGTATGTGAATAACGTAGTCAGCGGATATCATCATCCACCTTATTAAGGATATTATTGTTTATCAAAAATATTTTTTTTAAACAGAGTTTTATCTTTTTATGATTCAATCGTAGTTCTTACCGATTCTACTGAAATTACTGGACTAGAGAGATTTGGGATAACAAAAATGATTCTGTATCAGATACTCTGTGGTTAAATAAAATGAAATGCACTTTTATTAATATATTTGTATACATTTGGCTTTTGTTCATTAACATAGGGCTAATAGCATGAATTTTGGTTTCATTTTAATACATTTACACAGTTTAGATTCCGCAATCACACCATCGCATCGGCTCATTCAATCCTTGTTCCAGCTAGAACTTATCTCAGATAACACTATCTAGATACACCTACCCAGATCGATACATGTGAAGTAATTCAAACTGAAATACTACATACATTTCTGGCTTATTAATAGATCTGTCATAGGCTTAGAAGGTATTTTAATTGTTTTAACTATTAAACGTAGTTTTTTGATCGAATCGCTTCTTTTAGCGAGCCTATTAGATTTTTTCTGCTGTAGATATAATGAAAAAAACCCGCCCATTTCTACTTCTCGACGTTATTGTAGTACCTCCAAAGCTCTAACTTCATAATATGTATTATGTTTTAGTTTTAATTCAATACTAGTGTTGTGAATTTTATTTGGTGATTAAAATAGTGTTGTGGTGGATAGTGTCCGAGGTCCGATGGCCGGGGCCGACCGGCTGCGCTAGATCGATCCCGCAGGCAGCGGGCAAATAACGACGTAAGTTCACTCCCATTTACATAGTAGCTAGTTGACGTAGGTACTGTGTTTGTAGTATTGTACTTTGTTTTAATTCGATTGTTTTTGCATTTTATCCTATACATTTTATAAAGAGCATATACACGCCTACGGTTACTGATGTGTGTAAAATGTTAATAGGTATATTTAGTTGCCTGAGTTTACCTGTTGTATTGCTACAGAACGTTTGGGTGGGGGAACTCAAATCAGTAAACAAAGTACGAGCACCAAACGCATATGGAAATTAACAAATGTGTAATGAAATAGACCTACTCCTTCCTTTCCGAAGAAGGAACTTCGTATGAGTAGTGGCCAACTCTGGTGGCGGAGTTTTTAGGCCACCCGAAAGCCTCCATGGCTTATCGACTGAAAAACCTACTAGAAAATAGTATCTATTCTGCAGCGCTACTAACTGTATAAATATACGTAGTAAGTATTCAACTTTAATACATAAAACGGAATATCCGTACCAAAGAGGGTAAAGAACATTGAAATATATTCCACGTCTCTGAAACTGAATGGTTAAGGTACCTACCTATAAGCCAGTGGCCGCTAAGCCAGTCATTTTGCTGGGCTCAAAGAGATCGAAACCTGGCAGCTGGTTGAGGAGAAAAGCCCGTCAAAAAAATGGTGCCTTAGTTTAAAAGATAAGACCACGTTGTTTTTGTAACAAATCTTCGCTCGCGGCTATTTTCACATGATATGGAGTATCCCATATGAGCACCCTTCTTTTTCATTATATCATTATTTTTTTATTCAGTGGCATTCGGAATAGTAAAATTTTCACAATTTCACCAAGAAAAAGTTACTAATGTATGTCATAAGGTATTATGCGGTACTTATTGCACATAGAAGAGAAAGAGAAATTAGACAATATACCTCAAACATTTCTTCAGGATAATATGGCAGCTCTTTCTATATAAAATCATTTTATTTAGCGTATTAAACTATGGTAGAAAATTATACTTTAATGGCGTATGGCATTTTAAACAAACAGACAGGTAAGCTTGGAATAAAGCCAGTTGCGGTATCTTCTGTTTCTTTTGGATGGTAAACTTTATCTATAAATCAGACGTAGTATAAAACAAATCGGCCGTCTAACCCGAAAATATCTTCACAAAAACATCAGTCATGCATGGCACAGGTCACCCTAAAAGATAAACAACCATAAGATAAAACGCAAACCAGTTATAGTTAGGCCCTTGTATCTCATATGTTCTTGTATATTTTCTCTGTTCTTGTGATTCATATTGGTATTGTGTGCAATGAGGAGTTTTATCTATTTTTCTCTCTAAATGATGATGGGGCACCTTTTACCCAGTGTACTTGAAATGGGTGGGACCTGATATTAAATGGGATAAAACCCTTTTATACCATTCAACCTCTTTTTTATGATACCTGAAGATAGAAAAAGCTCATGGCACACCTGGATGTTAAGTGGTAACCATTACTTATAACGAAGTATTGCTCCGTAGGTCAGTCATATTTAGAACGTGTCCATTAACTTAAGGCATGAAGGTGACTTACCACCTTCATGCCTTAAGTTAAGACTTATCTCATATTTCACCAGCACCCACGCCCTTCAAACCGAAACACAGCATAGCTGCTTCACGGCAGAAGTAGACATAGTGGTAGTACATCCCTAAATGAGCCCTTCTACTTCTACCCCTACCTTTGAGCCTAGATGGCTCCGTCCATAGGTCTATTACTTAAGAGATGAGCTGACTAAGTCGCGAGTTATCTCCTACCCCGTTTTGTGCAGTTTATGGGCATTCAAATTATTTCAACTCCATGCATGATGGCCGAAATTTGGACGACTTTTGAAGTCACAGAACAATCCCAATTAGTAGGTAACTTCACCACAGCTTAGCTATAGGTACAACGTATACTGTATACAACATTTTTTTTTAAATAAACTGTTAGATTATGATTTATCATTGACAATGTGCTGACGTTACCTAACGAGACGTCGCGTCTGATAGTCGCGAAACCCACCATCAACATACCTACCTACTCATGTTTTGCAAAGAGGTGGGAAAAAAGATATTAATGATCAAATTAAAGTAAATTTAAGTAGGTTCACTTAGCCATAAAAGTGGTTAGTCTAAACTGTACGTTCTCAGCAAGTGAATAATGTGATTATTTTGACAAATAAAGTAAAAAAACTGTAATTGTGATCTGCGTTGTCGTTAGACGAAAGGTAACTAAGTTTGTATGCAAACCCAGATAATCCAGTAACAGATCTATATCATAATTTTTTGTTAAATTCGTACTTAATCTAAGTAGGTACATGGTTATTTTACACTGACATAAGTTACGTTTCGAACCATAAACAAAGGCGAGTCTACAATTATCGGAAATCACCGGTTTATAGATACGCCATCTAGCGGCAAGAGGATTGGATTTGTATGTATATGTTACACGGAGCTCCATATGTCAGCGCCATCTACGTTGGAGTAGTCGTACTTACTAAGATTCAAACCACAAATAAACTGAACCAGCGAGCTTACGAGGATTATCATCATCATCATCAGTTTAGAGGACATCAATAAAAAGGCAAGATGGTTTGCGGGGCATGTAACCCTGCAATATTAGAAACAGAGGATAGATTGGTATGCACTGTAGGGAGTTGCAAAAAGTTGTACCACCAGGTCTGCGCCGGAGGTTACAAACCAAGAAACTAGAAAGCTATTCTCAGCAGGTACAAGTCCTTCACAAGAGGTATGAGCAGGCGGGAAGTACTTCAGTAGCCCATCATTCCAACGAGCTACGGGAGGTTGTGGCGGGGATAGCCAACAAACAAGCAGAGAAACCAAATCAGACTCGAGCACACGCGCAGGCTCAAGTAACGACGCCCCGGCCAGTGAACAAAGCAGCAGAGAAATCAAAACCGGTCGTAGGAAACCCCCAAGCCCCAGTAGCGCCACCACGTTCAGACACGGATACCTGTACCAAAGGGATGCAGCACCGTGCAGGTGAAACAGGTTCCAGGGCTTGTGGATCTTCGGGTTCAGCTCCTAACCTAGCGGCTAACCCAGACCATAAGCCAGAAGACCAGCAGCAGTGGACGGAAGTAAGAAGAAACCGAAGGACTGCCTCGCTGTGTGGTACCGCGGGCCCGACTGTAACAACACTGAAAGCCGTGGAGCCACGGAGCTATGTACACCTGTGGAACATGGAGTCGAGCGCAGATGACATCCGTACCTACCTGCAGGGCCTGTGTCCCGGCGGGACCTGCTCAGTGACGGAACTGTCGGCTAAAGGAGACTACAAGTCCTACAAATTAGGAGTTCCTCTAGCATATCAAGAAATCTGTCTATCAGCCGAAGTATGGCCTGTTAACGCGAAAATTAAGCCTTGGGTTGTATATCCACCTAGATACAGTGCTCGCAAGCCTAACCAGCCCTTTCGTGTCGGCGAGGAGAACCGGCACTAAAAAGGTTAGTAATATAGAAATATACTACCAGAACGCGAGAGGGCTGCGGACGAAATTAAATCGGTTCTTCACTAACATAGAGGGTTCGGGGTCCGACATTTTCGCGATAACTGAAACGGGCTGCAACGAGTCGATAGACGACGCAGAGATAGTACCACCAGGCTTCCAAATACTGAGGTGCGACCGTACGGACGGAAGAAAACACGGCGGGGTATTCCTTGCAGCCGCGCCGCGAGTAGTGTTGCGAAAAGTGGACGTACTAGCGGGAGTAGATGTTGATAATTTTGTTTTCGAAATAATAGGGGCAACAGTTCACTTAAAGAATAATTTTTTGTTTTTTTGTAGTGTGGTATACATCCCCCCAAATAGTTCTGATAATGACTATATGATTTTATTTAGAATAATCGAAAAGTGGTGCGCCAAATACAATACATGTTTGGTTATAGGGGATTTTAATATGTATTCTTGTAACGATAATATTATTAATTATTTTGAATTTGTGACAGCTTTTTGCGAGTTCGCTCAGAGAAATGAGGTAAGGAATTGTAACGATCGAATATTGGATTTAGTGCTAGTCTCTCTGGGCATGGATGAGGTAGTAGTATGCCCCGCTGAAGAGGAGCTGGTCCCACGCGACGAGCAGCACCCGCCGCTCGCGGTGTCGGTGCGCCGCACGCCGCCCGCCGCACGCGCGCCGCCCTCCGCGCCGCTGCTCCCGCCCATACACGAACACCAATGGAACTTTTCCAAAGCTGATTATTACGCGCTGTATTCGTCAGTTGCAGCAGTGGATTGGAGTCCTCTCTATGAAACACGAGATCCTGAGGAAGCCTTGGATTTACTCTATTGTACCCTTATAGAAATTTTTGACAAATGTGTTCCCAAAAAACGCCTTCATAAAGCAGACTCTAGGTATCAGTATCCCAACTGGTACACAGCAATCATCATAAGAGAAATAAAACAGAAGGCAAGGCTACATAGGCAATATAAACAAGGAGGATCGAGTTATGCGGCATTTTCGGAAAGTAGAGCAAGGGTGAAGAGAATGATAGAGGAGGCGCAAAAACTGCACCAACAACGTGTGGAGCACTGTCTGACGGAAGATCCGAAATCGTTCTGGAATTTTGTGAAAGCAAAAAGAGGGTCCGTGAACCGTAAACAAATTACACGAAATGGAAAGACTCTCTCGGAATCGGAATGTGCGGGGGAATTCGCGAAGTATTTCCATTCGGTTTACGGTACCACACCGGCTCACTTAGACGTGGCAGCGGCGGAGGCGGCGGGTCTGTCTTGCCAGCGCCGCGCGCGTGCACGTGCCGCACCTGACGCTGGCCGAGGTGCGCGCGGCGCTGACGAGGCTCAAGCCGAAGCGCTCCGCAGGCCCGGACGGGATACCGGTCTTTATTATAAGAGACTGTCGAATGTCGCTTGCGGAACCACTCGCCCACATTTACAATGCGTGTCTAGAGAAGTCACACTTTCCAGAGCGATGGAAGATAACAAGGGTTATTCCTATACCTAAAGGGTCTGGATCAGATGTGACGGAATACCGACCGGTGGCCATTCTGTCGACGGCGGCGAAAGTCTTTGAATCAGCCGTGCAGCGCAGCATACAGGAACAAGTCTCAGCACGGCTGTCTGACGCGCAGCATGGTTTTCGGCCGGCTCATAGCACCTCAACGAACCTCCTGGACGCGATGGCCTTCGTGCTACCGCAAGTCGACGTAGGGGTGCAAGTTGACGCCGCCTACTTCGACTACAAAAAAGCGTTTGATTTAGTAGACAATGACATCTTGCTTCAGAAGTTGGCGACGATCGGCTTCACTACCAAACTGCTGCAGTTCTTCGCGAGCTACATGAAGGACCGGCGGCAGTATGTCGACTACGCGGGATCCAGATCACAGGCGTACTCTACATTAACCGGTGTGAGTCAGGGAAGTAATCTGGGGCCGCTTATCATAATGATTAACGACTTGCCGTCAGTCGTCAAAGACGCCAAATGCTTGCTGTTCGCGGACGACCTTAAGTTACTCTTGCCCATCAAGGACGAAGAAGACTGTGTACGCCTTCAACGGGACGTGGACAGAGTGGTAGAGTGGAGTAGGGTAAACGAACTTCAGTTTAACGTCAGCAAATGCTCTATAATAACTTTTAGTCGGGCTAAGTCACCACTCTACCACGACTACCAGTTGAGGGGTACTAAGCTGAAGAGAGTCGACTCGGTGAGGGACTTAGGGGTTCAGCTGGATGACAAGCTACATTTCCGGGTACATGTGGTTAACATCTGCAAGAAAGCCTTTAAAACTTTAGGATTTGTACTCCGTCAGGCAAACGACTTCGCAAACCAGCAAGCAGTAAAATCGCTCTATAATGCTTTGGTAAGAAGCCATTTGGAGTTCAATGCAGCGATATGGGCTCCGCACGAGGTCAAGTACAACCGAATGATAGAGCGCATACAAAATAAGTTCACGAGATTTTTATACCTGAAGCTCTACGGTATATACCCCTTCTACCCTTTGATGTATCCAACCTTGTTTGTCATAGGCATGGTTGGATACAACAAGTTAGAAGTAAGGAGGGATGCAGGGCTCGCTCTACATTTGTTTAAAGTGTTGAGAGGATGGATCGCCCATCCAGGTATTTTGGTGGAAATGCGGCTGAATGTGCCTACAGACTTTGTGCACAGACGAAGGCGTCCCGCCCTATTGGCAGTACCACAAGGGCGAACCAACCTGCTGCATAAAGCACCTCTGACGCGAAGCATCCGCACGATTAATAAGATTGCCGAGGGTATAGATATTTTTTACTGTTCTCCGAGCGAATTCCAAAAGGCTTTATTTTTTATTTTGTGTTATTGCAAGTAGTTTTTAAAAATATTTATAATAAATTATTTGGTTATTTCTAAATGTTATGTTAATAGAGTGAATTTTATTATTATTATTATTATTTATTATTTTTATTATTATTTTTTTGATTCTATTATAATATTATTATTAATTATTTGATTTTATTTTTTATAATTAATTTACTTTGACATAAAATCTACCTCATTCATGACAAATTATGTGACTAATTATTATTTAGGTAAGTTATCTTGTTTGTTGTGGTTTGTTTTTGCTATTTTATAATATTAATAATAAATAACTATAGACTTAAGATATTACTGTACGACTAAGGTACGCTATTGAATTGGGTATGCCCGTAATAATAGATGTACATGTTTTTAAATAAATAAAAAAAAAAAAAAAAAAAAATTGCTAAGCTTAAGAGTTAATCTTTTTTTATACTTAACAAACATTAAAATAAACTGCTGTTATAGCGTGAAAGCCTAACTTATATTCCTAATTCCACTAATGCATACTCATTCAATATTACTTTCAATTCGTTGATACTTCCGAGAATTATAATGATACCTACCTTCCTATTAACTTACCCGATGTGTAACGCGCTCGTGCACTCAAATTATAGCACGGTTTGACCTACATTATCATCTCATCTCATATCACGTCGTATATCCAAGTTCCTATTGATTGCTCGCATGAAATAGCTTTATTGATCGATTTTATATGGGTAAGTATCTACCTCGCCGCTGTGCTTAGTAAGGGTTTATTTTCTTTGCCTATTGTTTTACCCAGCCCATTTTGAGTCGAACTATGTTTAACCAAAAATCTTTGGGACGAGTTGACGATAAGCCTTTATGAATAGTCCAATTGGGCCATCTGTAAGGTGGTCACGAATATTTCTATCAACCTGACGTATCATTGATGTATTGGTCAATGACAAAGCGTTATTTTGAATCTACGCTTTCTCATTGGCCAAAATTTTACTACGACTACGATACGAATACTTTTTCGCTAATCTTCCTGGTTGAGCCTCAGATGACGATCCAATACAAATGTTTTGTTTATTGAAACAATGAAATGTTTTGTCTAATTATGTAAATATATGAGAAATTCAATGTAAATACCAATTATTAAAAAAAAAATTATGTGAGAAAACTGTCATCGATTTTGTTTGTACTTTATCTATAATATACCAAAGTACCTAAATAAATGGTTATAGAGATTTGTGGATCTTTTGTCCTGAAATCCCCTTTGCTTACCCTTTGAGAACCGGAAGGGGATTCCTGGACAAAAACTCCAAAAATCCCCTTCGCAGGGGATTTCTGGAATAAGCCCCGTCAAGTCAAGAGGGCGAAGTCATAATATAATTTTTCCTGATATAACTCGGGCACTTTTCACTTCGCTACAGCTTCAAGCACTGTGGTGAAAATAATATCACAGGGACGTCTCATACATTATTTCAATTATCATTTAGTGATTGAAATAGTGTATCTAAAAATATTTTCACCATAGTTTGTTTTAAATTAAAAGATAAACATGTGGAGCGCCGTTCATTACTCAGGTCAGCTTTCTTCCGGCCGGCGCACGTGGCGCGTCTCGGTCGTCGGTCGTGTCATGTCGCATCCAACGTCGTGTCCCATCCAACATCGCGACGCACGCAAACAGCATATTTCATTTTGGATGGTACGTACCATGATGGTACCGAATGTAGGTAACACACGACAGCTAACCTAGCCTGACTAAAACCAGACCTACGACATTTATATACGATATTTATATGTATACAGTATGCATTTTTGTATGTTTCTGGTTGAACAAAATAGCTGGACCACAAGAAATAGATACTTAGTGTTCCATACCATTTTATTTAATCCTTAACTATTTTATACTGTGGTTATATGATAATTTTGTTTGAATTTGGGATGTTGATCGAAAAATCCGAACCTAAATCTATAGTTCATTAGCTGTATTCAGTAGCTGATGCGAATAAAATATTCTTGCTAAACTTTCATCGAAATGAAACCGCATTTTATTCGATTCCGGTCATAAATTACTATTGATATTGTGTAAACTGAATTTTGTGTAAAATTGACGTGCCTTTTAGGTAGATAGGTACAACGTCTCATTTCTATCATAAAATCAGATTTTTTAATTAGCAGCTAATATTAATCAAACTGTTCTTGAATTCAATCTACCAATTACAAACAGAATCCCTGTGAGTACCTGAAATCCCTCTTACATTATGTGGACACATTATTTACGTAGGTACTTAAAAATTGTGTCGGCGTCGGTGGGCCGCATTGTATGAAGAAAGCCCGTGGTTCTAAAGCTTCGTACATGCTGGTATCTACGCTTTACCCGAGTGTACCAGCTTTTATTCGTAGATCTTACGTATTTCACAAGTTTAAGCATTGTAATTTTAACTGACTATCCTGGCCACAGAAATCTCGATATATTTCTGTGATCCTGGCGCATCGATCCCGAAGCGGGTCTTGGCCTTCGACGCGATAGAAACGCCATGGGCCTCGAGTCCGGTACTTTAAGAAAGCTAAGGTATTTCTCGACTTCGTCATTCCACTGCCCGACCGACTGGTCGTCGGCCGATCGGCGCCCCCAGAAAAGCCTGTTTTGCTGCCGGATCCTCCTCCATTCGTAGCACGTAGCCAAGCCAGCACAGCCAGTGTGGTATACTTTTAATGAGCAAAAGTTCGTTGCTATGATTGATGTGGTCAGGCTATCTAATGGTTAGTACTTATTAGATACCATAAATTCGCCATTAACATTGTGTTTTGAGCTTACTTTACGAGTTCTCTTTCACTATTTTGAAATTTATACTTACGTATCTACCTAATATTTGCAAAAACTAAACTGTATTAAGTAATGTAGATTTTTTTTGCCCTGGTTCTTACATTAAATTAGTTAGGAATTTTTCATATCACATTTTTGACTCCGTTATATTTTACGCACTATTGAGTGAAAAAATTATAGGGGCTTGAAACCTCTGCCTGTAAGCCCACCTACATATCGCCTACGTTTTAACACATGTGGTCATGTTAAGTTGAAATCGATAGTTGAAATCAATGAAATGTAGGTTTACCTACCTACTACCTACCTGCTTTATTATGAAATAAACAAACAGCCACCAAAGTTCTTTGTCGAGTTTGATGGTTATTTTTGGGATACCTAAGTACTTAAGTTAAGTACCTACCATAAATCAATTGCTTATGTTCACCGACGTAAAGCAATAGGTTACTTATTCCAATTTCACGGGCCACCTGACGAGGAGTGCATTTCAGCGATCCACTAAATCTATAGATTGCTTTTCGTAGAATTGTAAATAGGTACATTGAAATAGACGGGTCTATTTCAATACGTTCCGTAATCCATGTGCTTGTAAACAAAGCTGTGCACTTTTACACCAACTTTTATTGCCTCCAAAAAAGTAAGCCAATTAACGTCGAATGAGTCAAGGCGAGCATTGTTCGGAGCTGGCTCTCTGCCAGACCACGCGACTGACCATACACTACTAATTAATAGAAATCCTATGGATTTATCAGGTGAATTTTAAATAAATTATCACCATGCACTACTTATTATTATTTTGATTTTTTACTTATAATTTTGATTGATCTTGAATTTTACATTTATGGCAAAATCTGGTCAAGTAAAATCATGTTTTAGCGGAAGTTTTTTTTTTCAAATTAACCTAAAATATTGCGTTTTATGCCGTTTTTTTTCGACGATGCAAAAATGCTTTGCACGTGTCCTCCAATTCGGGGAGAGTTAGAGGGGTCTGTCGGACTATTTGCCTACACTGCAGTAACACTTGATTGGGTCAAGGGGTCCGGTTGTCCTAGCCTATCACCATTGCCGTCCTAGTCCTAACCGTCCCAGCTGATTGAAAAAGCGTGTCGTAAAATTGATTTCCTAAACAGCATTATTAAAACGTTGATTCCTACTATCAAACAAAACTAACTTATAGAACGTAAAAGTTTTCAATTTGAATGATTCATTAATTGCATTGGAAGTGGTTATAAATGATTTCACAAGCTACTGAAATTATGTACATTATGGATGACGATTGCTTTTAAATAGGACACGGAATCAGTTAATCTATGCCCTAGAATGAAGGTAAAACTTTCTGTTTGATTTAGACTTTATCATGCTATCTACGAGTATACATATATTCTTACAGATCCTTATTACCAATCTAAAATAATACAAATATTTTTAAAGTTCATAAACCGTTTAGGTACGTATTAAATTCAAAGGGAAGTGAAATAAGTAATGCAAAATAGGGAAATGGGAGCTTTGCCAAAATTATGTGACCATTCCACGATGGAATAGACATTTAATGATCAATCTGAATAATTATATTAGTTTATTCACCCTTTAACTAAATATAGCTTCAAAAGCATTCGTATTTAATATCTCGATGTTAGAAGACATGAATACAGAATCAAGACGAATTTTCTCTGTCTGTTTAGAAATTTACTGAGTGATTTCCGATCGCAATAAATGTGTTCTTTTAGCATCTGAGGAAACCATTCCACGTCTACGCTGTTTTTAAACAGATGTAGCTTGTTCCAGATTCTTTATAATGGCTAAATTTAACAGGAAAGTTGTTAATCGCAACGTGTAAATATTCTAAAGTTTAATGAAGTTTCACCGCTTTAACGTTAAGTTAAAATCAAATTAACTTAATATTACTTAGTAATGGAGATTGATGTTGACGCGTGTCTCTAGATCAAAATAAATACACGTAAGTAATTTGAAATACGCGATGGTTTTGAGCCATCTTTACTTTCCTGAGTGAATAACAGAAGGAAAATAACGTCTATAATAAATATTAACATAGACTTGCCATCAAAGTGCGAAGGGTTTTATGTCAGCCATTATACGATTATATCGTCCCGGAGAACCGTAATGTTTGTCACGTTTTTGTGGGTTTTTTTGCCTGCCTGCTATCGGCCCAGCCATGCCTGATGTAGGCCACACGGTAAAATTAGCGTTATTACACTTTATAAAAAGGGAGATACTTAACCGACCAGTCAAAAGCTGAGAGGGGCAAGTACCCAGTGCGTGGCAACTCATATTTTTGTATGTGCGCCAATTTATTTTTTCCGAAGATCTCTGACGTGAAATGAATCATTTTTACCTTTTGAATAGTACGGAATTAATGGCTTTGTGCGTCAGAATTTTAAATGTGAAAAAAGGGTGCTTTCATTCTGAGTTTTAGGTATTTTAATAAAGTAAAAACGGATTTCGTGAAAAGTGTATTCAAGTATATTAAAATCGTAATTTGTTTTTTAGACTGGTGGTTGAAACCAATGGTACCTGAGAGAAAATATCAACAATATTTAAAATAAAGAATTTCATTCAAAGAAACGTTTATTATTTTTTATGTAAAAAAAAAACTGCAACTTCAATTTTTTTTTACTTTTTTTCTTTCACTTGCCTGACCCGGGAATCGATCCGACTCAAATACACAAAAATATTTTTATTGTTATTTTCTACCTTTGTATTGTTATTTTCTAGGCCGTGAAGGTTTGCTTTTGCATAACTACATTCAGTGACTTTATATCAAAATGTTGAATAGTTGGCGAGAGGGAGGTTTGACCCTTATAGTCGCCTTAAGAATAAATATTTGAAGCGCGTGATTAAGTAAATCAACATTCAAAGATTTTGTGAAGAAATCAAAAAATCTATGAATGTAGATTTACTTTACATTTTTTATCTATATATATCTTAAATATTTATAGTACTTTCCTTCCAAAACGAATGTAAGTTTCGACTACCTACCACTATCTTACAACAAACCACAGGTTTGGCTTTTAGAAAAGGCACCTAGCCTTTAAGCCCACTTTTTGTGACACATTTATTGCGCAATAAAGTTTACACACAGTATAAATACCTAAATAAAATAATACCTACTGCCTTTTATATCAACCTATGAACCTATCTATGTACAAACATGTTGTGATCTTTAGGTGGCATCGTTTTATTCACTGTGTAGGCCTCCACACCTGCCCCCATAGCATGGCGTTTTTATTTCTACTCTACGAAAAAAAAAAGTTTTTTCCTGATTGTGGTTGGTCTCCCTGCATCCCAAACATGCTTAATTTTTCTCAAACGCTTATTTTTATCTATTCTACAGATAACCGTATTTAGAACATTTCAAATGTTGCTACATCTACAACCAAAAATAAGTTTGCTCTATTCTTTCGTCGACAAAGCCTTGTATACGGTTGCTGTGCTAAGCCGGTTGGTATACACAATTCACCTGGAACGTGTTCTAGATGATGTAAGTCAAATCATCGGCGGTGCTACAAGGTGTGGTCTGCATTCCTCAATCCAACTGCAATGCCCAGCTCGGTGATTATGAGCATATCCCCCTTTATGAGGGGAGGCCTATGTCTAGAAGTGAACTGACGTGTAGTTGTGGAAGCCCAAAAATGGAACAAACTTTTGCATTTAAATTTTGCGGGGAATATAATTTCAAAGAATACCTCCCTATCAAAATTTTATTGACTTTATAATAATTACTATTGAAGATCATAAAGAGACATTATTGATTATATCTCAATAGAGCCACCCGAACAGATAATTTGCCTTTTCATAGATTCGTAACACGTTTAACGAGAAATCGTCGCTATCTCAGTCCCATTCACCGGGTGAAGTGGGACCCAATAAAGGGTTTATACCCCTATTGGGTAATACAATAAACGATATAAGATATAAACAACGCTTGGCGGAAGAGAAATGTTGAAAGCATTTTGAGTAAATTGACAAATGAATAAATGGAAAAAAATCATATAATACTAGGTAGGTATATTAGTTTGTGAAATGTAAAATGTTTGTACCTCCTTCACGCCAAAACTACTGAATGGAATCTACTGAAATTTTGTTCTAGCTCTATAACATATAGTTTATCCGGGTACCACGAAAACGAAGTCGCGGGCGGAAGTTCGTAAACAAATCTATCGATCGGAAGAAGACCAAACACATTTTTTTTACCAATTAAAACCCTAACTAAACGAGATGTAGCCATTAGGTAGGTATTTTGCCGTAGTAGGTATTTTCTAATATTATATTTCATGGTAGGTATAAACTTTTACCTTTATATCTTATCTTATCATATGAGCCTGTCTGATCCCACTGCAGGGCAAAGGCCTCCCTTCCCTCTTTCCACATCTTGGGAATCCGCTTGCCAGGATGATGCTTTATATGCCTGTTAAAAATACTTCGGAAAATAATAACATACTTAAATAGCGTAATTTTTCCGAATAAATACTTGTCTTGTAAAAAGGGTACGTAAAGCACTCAAGTACAACATTATTATTTTATCCAAATACCAATGAGTATTTACTCTCCCTTATTTGCCAACTGTATCTAATAACCCGAGCTATTAGAACTCCTTCGCTGAACAAATATTGATGGTTACCATTTACCATTTACCTATTGGTGGGACCTATCAATTATTGATCGTTACCATTTACTAATATAAAGTAGACTCAGTCTATCTTTTTTGCATAGGTTTGACGTACTTAGTTAATATGGCCTATGTCCAGCAGTGGACTGATATAGGCTGGTGTAGTTGTGTTAGTGGTGTAGTTTTGTTTGATACACTTAAAGATATTTCGTTAAATGTTCATAACCAAAGGTGTGTTTACTGTATAAAAATATTAAAGGAGGTACAGTGTATTTGTTAGCTTTTTTCTACCAGTATAAACCATCGAGATAAAATGGTAACATTGATATCGATGGTATAAATAATGACGAATTATTACGGTATCATAAACAACTTACGGCCCGTCCCGGCTTCGCACGAGTTAGGGCACTTTTTTTACACCTTGGGTTACGTTACTTAAGTTTTAGTAAGGATCCCTATTTTTTTCTAGCAATATATATAGTCTATGTTACTCAGGGTGAATGTAGCTTTCCAATGATGAAAGAATTTTTGAAATCAGCACAGTAGTTTTAGTTTATTCATTACAAACATACACACAAACAAAAATACAAATTTTAATATTAGTGTAGATGCATTTGACAGTCATTATATCTAAAAGGCTATAGAAAGACACTGTAGACGGTGGGTTTCTTTACAGGAAGCCGCAGGAGGAAAGCTTAATTATTAAAATGTAGGTGCCTATATCAAGGTTTTTCAAAACAACCTTCTAATTTTAAGGGGATAATATAGGGAGGCAGAATCTATAGCATGGTTAGAATCGCTTCAAAGTGGAAATAAATAGTAGAAAGTACCGTAATTTGGGAATGAAAACTTTATTCTTTTTTAGACGCTTGAAAACGTGAAAATCTTGTTTCCAATACATCAACGATATTGATAGACGGCTATCCCTTGTGTAATAGTTAAAAAAAAAATTGTGTAATAAATAAACTAAGTTAACTTTTAAGAAAACTTTAATCTTGACTTAATCTTCATTTTATTACTAAACTAGCTTCCCGCGGCTTCGCTCGGTGGAATATGGATTTAAAGCAGCCTGTGTTAATCCAGCTATTAATATTCCAAGTTTCATCCAAATACGTTCAGCCGTAACAGAGTTGAGTGGGAAGAAACATACACCTACACACCCACACACGCACATACATACACACACACACACACACACATAAATTTTCGCATTTATAATACTAGAATGATGTGATGTGTAAGGTACCTAAGTGCAGTATTTTTCGTCTTCAGCTAACTTCTATCAGCCGCCAAATCTGTGCCCAGTCCTTTTATTCTCATATTCTCTTTCAAACAATTCATTCATCACTTCTTCAGTCTCTTTCTACGTGCATCCAATCACATTCCTTTCAATCTTTCTTCTAGTCACATGACTTTCATCCCTCCTCATCACAAGCCCGTTCCATGCCAGCCTTACACTCCTCACCATAACTGCCATAGGTGCCACTTTCAGACCTCCCCTTATATACTCGTTATGAGGTTCATCACATTTATTTAATTAATTACATCGCAGTAATAGCTATGAACCCGGGCGTATCGGCTTTCAATTACTTGATTATTGTTATTTCTCTTCTCGTTAATGATCAGCAATAACTTAAGATAAAGTTTGCTGAGGTACATATTAAAAGTAAGTATTGGTACATAATGTAGGTTTTACATGGGTAACTAAAGCCGCACGATTTCAGCCGAACGGCCCGAAAACACACGGTCACAAAAATAGCAAGTTCAAGTATTATGTAGACAGCCGTTCGACTTTGATGACTTATGTGGTTAAAATCAGTAGGCAATAGCTGCAATCGATCACTAATATTTCTTTGTTGGAATATTATAGTCACCTGTTTGGAAAGTGCAAGCAACGCGCTGCGTCCATCAACTTGACAAATACCTAAATGTGATAAGCCTCATGTGTGTGCCTGTAAATTCATTGGCCGTCGCACCTTTGAAACCAAAACACAGCAATGGTATTTCACGGCAGGTATAGGGATGGTGGTAGTACTTACTTCCCCGGACCGGATGAGCCCTTCAAAAAGAACTCTGGAACTATACTCTACTTCTTCAACTTTGTAAAATTATAAAATGTATGTTTCAACATCTGTATTGGTTCCATTTAATAAATATAATACTTTCAAGAGCTATCATCGATACAATCGATTCTTGCATTATTCACTTGAGACAGGAGAGGCTGTGCAATATTATAGAAACGAATCTAAGTGAATGTAAAGCTATAATATTTTCAGAAAGAGCTTCAACCTTTTGGAGTTTCGTATTACTGAAGTGCGTAGAAGAGAAGAAAATGGCAAAAAACGCATTGATGCAACTACGAAGATTAAGGAAGGAGGAAGGATAGAAGCATTTTCAAAACAACCAAAACTAGACTTGTCCGCACACTCAAATTTTCCATATTCCTCTATGGCGCAGAAACCTGGACTCTAAGAACTAGTGACCATAGACGAATAGGCGCTTTCGAGTTGTGCTGTTGGTGAAGAATGCTGGGATTCCCTGGACAGAGAGAAGGACCGATGTATCAATACTCAAGGAACTTAGAATAACAACCACACTATCTTACAACGACTCCTTCTGTATTTTGACCTACGTGGACGGAAAAACGGTGACATCCTAGAAAGACTTCATCACTGGCAAAGTGAATGACAAAAGACATAGAGACCGAAGTCTTATGCGATAGTCGTATCTACACCATACTTGAGTTCTAAGTTCCACGAAGCCATTCATACAGCCCAAAATAGATAAACCTGGCGCAATATTATCAAAGAAAAAGTCTTGCACCGAGGAGACCCTCACGACCCTCAGAACTGAGGACAACGACAGAGGAGGAGAGGATTACTTTGAAATCCGTGGTTAAAATGGCATTTCAACTATTATATCCATTGCATTAACCTATTATGTTGAAAGCAAGACTATAGAATAATTGATTTCTTACATTTAAGTTAAACGAGATAAATCAATTAAAAAGCCAATTACGTGTTTACGGCACAAAATGCTAATTTGTTCTGTGACCCGAGCTACAAAGACCCCAATTAAAAAAGAAAAATATCCCAAACAAAGATAAAAGAACAAAAAACAGCGTAGATACAAAGCGAGCTGCGATTTTATACAAACTCAAACTCGTCATTTCCTATAACGATTTATGTGAAAAAGCTCAACGGAGGAAAATGGCGTGCGACTAAATGGACATAAATATTTTACAAGTAAATTGAAACGGGAGTCGGGAGGCAGGCATTAAGGAGGTCGAAACACGATGGGTTTCTGTCGACGACAATTTTTAACAGCTCCCCGAGCGAGCATTACAATTATTTTATCCCTTATTCCCTCCAGTAAACACGAAGGAATAATTTGATAATTTAAACAACTCTGTACCATGCTGGGGCCGCATACCTAGGTACCTAACTAAGAAAATTCTTAAATCCAGTCCATCCAAAAGTTGGAAGAGAACGCTCTAAGCGATAAGACCGCCCAATTAACTTTCATTATTGTTATTGTCCGTTTTGTTCTACTAAAATATATTATGTTTATAGAGTTTTAGAGTTTCTTGCCAATTCTTCTCTGTTTGGTCGCCTTACGATTTGGTGTAAATTTAAATTTGAAAAATTGACGTTTCAAAGTGTGTTTTTATATTTAATGTGCTGAAGTTGGGATTTACGTTGTTAAAATATGTAGGTATTACGTATTCAATTAAGCATAATAAACATTATTGCCTATAACTTGCCAACGTGATGTGATTAACAAAGTGGTTTAATATTGAGTTTTCTATATATCTATCTACTTCAGGCCATGATCCACTCTGCCCCTTGCTGCCAACAAGGACACATTAAAAGATTAATTATATATTATCATAATACTTAGATTTGCTTCAATTACCGAAGGCCATTTCGAATAGAAACTTGCAAATAGGGCACGCAATCAAAATGACTGAACAGAATTCATTGAATTCCTTATATTGCCCCAATATTCGTAACGACTTGTAAAGTCCTCTTGAAACTCAAACAAACAGCTAGAGTGAGCACGCTGCCGGTTATGGAAAAAGTTTTCATGAATTCAAACTTAGAAGTACCGTATTTCAATACAATTTAGAATCGATAAGACATTTCTTGTTCTTTTCTGTAAGTACGTATGATGGTATGGACGCTTTTAGATTTTTAAGAAAATAAAAAAGAGAATCGACTCATTTTAGGCGACATGATGATCATTGATCATAAATTACAAGAATCAATGGAGTTACGTACTTTTGTTTTTGCTGACTTTCTATAATTATTACACAACATTTCATGATTTGCATAATTTTTTCATTGTTTCCTTCGTAGGTACATACCGTCTGGTTCACTTCTTATCGAACACACCCTCGATTGCAATATCAATGAGCTCCATAATTAGGCAATCAATCGTCAAGGTTGGGAGCCAATCTCTTGTAATTGTCTACTGATCTGGTATTGAGAGAAGATTATTCGAGTATCAAAGGGCTTAGCAACTGTGAGTAATCTGTCCAATACGTACTTACCTAACCAGTTGAAGTCCCGGTTACACAAATAGAACAACTTCTCCATGCGTTACTTACATAGATCCGTAAGTCAACAACTTGGATAGGATGTGTGATTTCTAAACTTAATCAAAATTCTAAAATTAGGAACGGCATCTTTCGTTCATGTCAGTCAGTTCGCAGTTTATTTTAATAATTTATTTAAATTTATTGGTCTGCTGGATTTTACGGTTTACCTTCTCTCTTCACCTTGTCTGTCACATCCGAAAACCGTCGCGCTCCGCCCCTCCGCGTCGCATCCGTCCCGTAAAAATACATAGGTAATGTAGGTAGCATAATATAGTCAGAGCTCTGAAAACATTGAACCCGAGATTAGACACCTGCTTTATATCGGCACTGTTCAAAGAAAGTAACGTTGAACAGTGCCGATATTTGTAAAGACAGAAAACTTTAGCAATGCTCGCATATAATCGAGACAGAAGCACTATAAACTTGAGCTGAGTTGAACTTTCTCACGTAAAATGTCAGAGTAATATTCGTAAATAACTCTGTGAAGACTTTGTTGTTTAGTAGTCCACAGATATGAAACAATGTACTGTACATCTCTTGAGAGCTGAATACTGGTTGAATATGAATTTGCAAATGACTCGGTTCGCGCGGTCTCTTCTGTTTGAGAGTGAAAAAACTCTATAAATGTGGATATGAAAGAAGCAGAATAACTCTTTTAAGACTTCATTAACATGGAATTCTTGAGGAAGAATATTTCTGTTTTAAAACAACATTAAGTAACATAACGTGTACCTACCTATACTCGTATCTAGGCTCACTTAAGCCAACTTCTGCTTTTACATCGATCAGCAGTCTGACGCTAAATTAAATAAAAGAAAGTAAAAAACCGGTAAAGTATGAGTCTGACTGGCACTGGGAGAGTTCTGAACTATCGTACATGATTTAAAACTATATATGAACTTTCTAAATACTTCTTAATGTTTGTTGTTGTAGCGGCAGAAATACACAAATAGAGTGAATAGGTGTCTCCTGGACCTTCGTGATTCTTTTTAGACCACAACATTACTGAACATCAGGTGAGTTCGTGGTCAAACGAAGGTAGATCCATGTAAAAATACACACTGTGAAAATGGTATTACTCTACTGAGCACGGTTCATGAGATACAGATCGACGAAAAGCGTAGGCTTAGAGGGTCGCGTTGGGCACCGTTCGGGTACGGAACTGTAAAAAAACCGGCAAAGTGCGAGTCGGACTCGCGTACGAATAGTTCCGTACCATTATCTATACATGTATGGGAGCCACCTTTAATTTATTTTATTTTAAATAAATTATTTGATTTAAAAATGAATACATAACGAAATATTCTGTGAATATTTCAAGCGTCTACCTGTTGCCATTACTAATATAAAAAAATTACGTTTGTTATATAAGGGATGAGGGGAACCCCTCTTAAATAATTATTTAATTCTGTTTTTAGTATTTGTAGCTAAAGTGGTCCAGCTATCTCGGTTCATGAGATGTAGATTGGTGACAGACAGCCAGACGGACAGTGGAGTCTTAGTAATAAGGTCCTGTTTTTACCCTTTGGGTACGGAACCCTGAAAATGATAAACAAGCTCTAAAATTAGTATTGGTAATAAAGATTCGCTCTATGCCAATAAACATAGTTGCGCCGCCACATCAAGAGGCTAAGCTTTGATACTAAGTAGCCTAATTGGACGTGTTTGATACAGTAATAGAGCAATGCGAATGAGTTTTCTTCATTTGTACCACTCAAAATGTACAGTATTGCGTAATTATAATACCGTGGGTTTTCAGCGGGGCTTACGTACCCTACCTACTTATTAGTCATCTAAATTGCATAGATGTGGCGTAATTGGTTGCGGCGCATGGTTCTTTTTTTCTTCGAAGAAGCAAGCACAACAAAATGTTTTTTATTTACCAAAATTCTATACCTACTTATAAAATCAGTTACATGACGTTTAAAAGATCATCACCGAGAACGGCTTGACTGTATGATTATTTTGTTGGAAGTAAAGTAGAGTAGTAATTTTGTGGTAGTAGAGTTCTTTGTGGAGGGCTCGTCCGGGGAAGTATTGACAACAAACCTATTTTTGCCGTAAAGCAGCTGTGCTGTGTTTCGGTTTGTGTTTGTCGGTGTGGATGCTGGTGAAATAACGACCACAAGAGATTATCATCATTATGCCTCTGACTATGACCACTGTGCACTTAGTGAGCAGGCATGTGTGCCAAACACAATATTTGGACCATGGAATTAGTATAAAAGCTACGTATTTGATTCTGACTACCACAAATTAAAAAATCTAATGATCTATTCATTCTAGAATTAAAATAAAAACTTTTTTGAAAAAACCCATCGAAATATAATATATCGATGACAAAACCCAATTAATATGACCTCACTCAATATATTTTCATATGGTTAATTTTTTGACCCCCTTTTGGACCTTTTGGATCTTGATGACCCCCCGTCTGATATCGGGTAGCAGCTCGCGCCCTAGAACAAGTGTGTTTTCAGCGCTTAAAGTGTTACTGAATTTTACCATAGTAACTCTATGAAGGACAGATAGGAGATGAAATTTTGTATGGAGGGGAACCTGGGGAACCGATCATTTCTCAAGTTACGAGTAGGGATATAAAAACTTATGTTATAATACCTACTTATACTTTTTAACTGGATGTTGACTTGGCCAACGGTAAAGGGAACAAGAACGGGCTCGAAAAAGTTAGCAGAAGTGGGAGTGGGAACGGGAACGGAAACGGGAACGCGCCCGGGTACCTACCCGGACTTAACCTGGTGATATAGGTAATGTAGGTTGTTACTTTTTATTCATACATCGTTAGGGTTACACTTGGGTTACAATTTACTTAAAAATCGTATACACGCAAACGAAGTTGCGGTCGGGTCAGCTAGTAGATAGATATAATAATAGATATTTAAGTCTTATTAAGTACAACACTGGTAAACATTACATTGATTTTAATTGGGGAATTATAAAACGATCGAATTAAATTAAAACTTTGCGAATGATGATGAGATACTGTTTTTACAACTTGAGAGGTATGAATTTAAGTAAGCAAGTAATTTGACTAAAGTAACGACGAATATTAAATAATAATAAAATCTGAAACGACCTTATAAAAAGTGAATTGTGAATAATCCATTTTAGATATTAAAATATTACCAACAATACTACTAAATTACTAAGTGAGCGACTAGAAATACAGAGAAAGCAACTTTAATATTAAGATATGTACGATTTTTTCCAATTTAGGTTTTACCTAACGATCTACTAAAAATTTACTAAGTGACGTTTGTTAGCTGCTTTATTAATAATTATTGATAATCTATTTGTGGTCTTTTGTTTTTTATTTCGATATGATTTTTTAATGAAAACTGCGGATTGTTTGATGCGTGCGAATTCGTTGTTTTCCTGGCATAGATAGTAGGTTATTAGGTTTATAACCACCCGGAAATCCTTCCCGCAACAGTAGGTTCTTCAGTAGGACACCCCGACTTGAGTAGATTAGGTTTAAAATATATCACGGAATCGACACAGAGCACCCCAATGCCACCTAGTCTTGTGGTCCCTACCCCTAGAGTGTATATAAAAAATGCGGAGCCAGAAGCTCGCGCGAGTTATGACGAGAGCAAATACCGGAGTTAAATATCCATTTTTATGATCTGACACAGATAGGCAGTAGGTTATTCGATTTTTAAGAGTAGTCATAGATCACAGGTTCCCCCACCCTAGTACGCCCACATCCCCAATCTCCCGATAGTGGGTTTTGGCGTATATTTTTTCATTTATTCCATACTTAACCTCAAAACTGAATTATTATTTTTCTCGGAAACTATCAATATAACTTTTGATTTTTTGTATTTTAAGTGTTAGCCCACTTTTGGTATATATAAAAATCTTATCAATATAACGTCCTCAGCCAGTAATAATGTTTCCACAAATAGTTATTCTATAAGTAATTTTTTTTTATATAATGTGAGTCCATAGTACTCTGTTCATTATAGTATTTTTCAAAGTAGTTTCAGTTCAAAGTTTTCTATTAGAAGCACTTCATTGAAGACAAAACGCCGCACAGTACAAATAAAAAATTTGCTAAATATTGAAAAAAATGCAGGACGTAACGTTGACACTCAAATAAATATTAGGTCGTTCAAATATTATGAAGCTTTAGCTTGTAAGTTGCTGTTCTGTTGATTTCTCGTCACTCGCGATAAGTCGTACACTTAGTAATACAATGACCACAATTAATTATATTTAAACCTTCAAATTTGAATTTACAGTCGCTCAATTAAATACTACCCATTTTTAATTATAAATGCGAAAGTACGTTTGTTGGTTTTTCTTTCACTACGCGAAGGTGCGTTTGTTTCTTTTTCTTTCACGTATTCAACCGATCATGATGAAATTTTGCAACACGTCAGGGAGGGGTACAGAAAAGAACAAAGGATATCTTCATACAGAAAAAAGTACTTTTACTGAGGGATAGAAAAATCATTTTAAAATATTTTTAACGCAAGCGAAGCCGCTTGTATTTTATTTTACTAACCTATCTGTAAGAAGCCGAAATCAACGCAAATTGGTCGTAATTTTGTAATTTCCAAACGTCAAAATGTCCAATTTCTTGAATTCCCGTGTATCCAATCTAATCTTCTAAAGGGTTATTGTCATTTTCCGAACATTTTAACAAGCTACAGTCCCAGTAGTACCTAATCTTCCAAGCGCTGTAATAATAGTGAACCGCAAATCTTCTGATATTGAAATCAGTGAGTCAAACGGATCGAGGTCAGCCTTCGTGGTCCAACTGTTGGCAGACCTTTTTAGGAAAGGGTCACTATTCTATCCACAATCGAACTACTATCAAGGATGCTCGACATTCCAATATTTCCCTTAGTAAAACATACATATAACATTAATCTTAACATGAATTTAGGAATATTTTACATACCGTAACGACAAATTATATTATATGTAGATTTCAGTAGAAAAGCTCTTTGTGAAGTGCTCGTACGCGGAAGTACTACCACCATGCTTATTTCTGCCGTGAAGCAGCATTGCTGTTTCGGTTTATAGGGGGTGCCGGTGAAATGACGTACACATGAGGCGTCACTTTCATGCCTCAAACCGCAGGATGTTGCATCGTAGCGATATATATCGTACACGTTTCAAAGATGCGTTACATACGATACAATGTTTTGTGATAGGCAATGGTTATCACTCAAAATCAGGTGGGCTATTTGCTTGTTCCATCCGGTAGAATAAAAAACCATATACAAAATTACACGAAATTATACAACACAGTGAGTAACAGCATCTTCTTCCTCACTGTCCCTTAAGTATGTATCGGTAACTAAGTATTATCGAGACAATAATGGGTACCTAAACGATCCTACCTTTTTCGGTCAAGAAGGTATGTCATTAAAGGTATGCAGTTTTTCCGTTCCAGTTCAAGAAAGTTACAATGCATTCTAGGTAGCGGAAATCATCTGACGATTCATAACTCCGTTCAATCATATGTATGCAATTTGAACAAAAATATAGGTAAGTCAAAGTTCTTACGAATTCGTTCAAGACATTGTCCAGGCTGAGTTTGAAACGGAGCAAACAAAATAACAACTGAAACTACACTTAATCCCCTTTACTTATGAACGCTATTTAAAGTTAACCAATGCTCAAAGTTATCCCTGTCACTGTTTGTCATTACCCTACTGTAAGAGATGCCAATAATCTAAGCATCGTTTATCTTTTGAAAGATGTTCATAAGTAAGGCCAAATATGTTTTGATATTCTACCAAAAAATGCGGCGGGAAAAAACGTTGATACAATCCCACTCAACCGAGTAACCAAGTCATGTAAACGAGGTACAACAACAAACAGGCTTGATTGATATTATAGACAGCTTCCTTGAATTTAAAAATAACGAGCGATCGATCTTACCCGTGACATGAAAGGTCACAGCATCAAGAGTAGTTACCTCATTTACTTTGTAGATCAGTAGCTGGTGAAAGCTGAGACTTCAATCTTAGATCAAAGGAATGATAACCGCTAAGAAGTACAAAGCGCAACGATAATATAAACTGGTTAAACTGAGGTTGCGTCACGAATTCATGATGGGATATCGAAGTCGAATTATAATAAATAACGTAATAATATTAATATTATAGCTTATATTTCACATGTTACTTACAAAGACGTTAAAGAGTATAATATTAAAACGGAGGCTAAACGGAGGCTCTTGCCAATACTTCTCTGTTTGGTCGCGTTACGAAAAAGTTTCGTACGAAATAAATCAACGTTGTATTTATATTTGTACTTCAGTAGGTAGGTACCTACCTACATAGGTACTTGATGTTATTTCATCGAACCAAAATCATACAGTTTAAGATTTTAAACAGTTTTCCAATTGATCTATTGAATTTTGGTATCTATTGAATAAACTCGAAAATATATAAAACGAGCACAATCGCCCGCCACCTCCTTTTGAGTTTACTGGCTTACTTAAGTGATTATTTCATGCGTAACCCTAAGTAGGTAGGTACCTACGAACGGAAGAAAAAATAGGCAGGCACCAGTGGAATTCCCTGATAAGGGCGGTAGGTACCATAATATTTTTTCATGGAACTGCTTGATGGACCGTGAATCGTAAAACACAATGCCATTTTTCTTTATTTTCAATGTAGAATAAATTCATGTTAGATTACATTTTCATTCTATTTTCTATTCTATTTTCATAATATGATCTGACAAATATGCACGCCACTTATGTAATGACTGCTACAATAGGCACATTTTTGATCCAGGATTACATTATCGCAATTTGGTTTAAACTAAATCGCCCCTACCTATGGGTACAAAGGGGTGCTCTAGTTCTGGACCTCAATCTCTTTACACTAGCAGCGCTCTTTAGTAGAATTACTGAAAAAGTTCTACACATCAGAGCGAGGCGGGGCGGGTAATTGCCATTCTGAAAAGATGACGAGCTATGCAAGTGTTTGTTTACTTATATTACGAATAGGAAACAATGCCCAACAATTGTGTTATGAAACGAGTCTATTTATATGCGTTCACGTGCATTGCGTGGGGAGCTATTTTATCAAACCATCTGGCTTTCTGGGCTTATACACAGCTTGTGGCTTGCATCAAGTGGGTAAGAATACAAAGTCTTTATTCCTGTTACTTATCCGATATTTAGAAATAATCGAATATAAAGATAATTACTATAATTTAATAAAGTCTAGGTAGGTGATGTTCCATCATAGGTGATGGTAGTAGATGGATTAGAGTAGAATAATATGTATTTTTTTTTACTGTACAAGATAAAAACAAGTACTTACGAAGCAAGCGAAGCAAGCGTAAAAAAGCGATCTAGTGTGTAAATAGATTGGTAGTGCAACAATTTAATAATTAAACAGTAAAAAATATGATTTCACTTTAAAAATAAATTAAATACCTATACTAAAGAATAAAAAAACTTATAAACTAAAACGTCATAAACGTAAATTACTTAATGTCCTACATAGAAGTATAATTTTTTCATTGACTATTTTGTAGAGCAACAAAATGAATAAGCATAACATTTGGGCTTTCATTGAAGACTTCCAATTATTTGTCCGCTGGTAGAAAATTCCAGAGACGGAGAGCAGATGCAGTAAACGAATCAGAGGTAATGATAAAATCAAAAGGAACGATACTCTAAAAAACTTGATAAAATGCCGAAAAATAAGTACAGATGCCACGCGCTTTCGCCTTAGTATGGAGGGGTGGATAATATTTTAAGTACTGTAACTTACATTAAATGTCACAGAATGGTGAACAAGGGTTTTTACATAGATAGATAAATTCTTTATTGTACATAAGAAAAATTTAACAGTTTATAGGAAAATTTACATTAAAAAACAGTACAGTAGGCGATCTTATCACTGAAAGCAATCTCTTCCAGACAACCTTAGGCTGGTTTGAAGGTTTGTTTGTGACTGTTTGTTATTTGTCTTAATTTATACTTACATATCCTCTGGTGCGTCAAAGCCCCTACAGTGCAAAATGGCGCTGTCTGTATGAGCAAAATGGTGGGAATTTAATTAATAAAACATGCTATTCATTTTACTCACAACATCATTATAGCTTCGTGGCAGAAGCAGAGCTTGTGTTATGGTAACAACATGACTGCTGTACTAGGTAGGTTCCCACTTACATACCAATTTTTTTTTTCAATAATAAAAAAACATATTTTAAGGTTTGGTTGATATCATGAAAATCTGAACCTTAGTGAATAGGTACTTCCTTAGATTTAATGGTAAAATTGTTTTCCAGGGCATAAAATAAAATAAAAAAATTACTGAAACTGCAAATCTGGGAACTAGGACAAAGTCACTTTGACGATAAGTATTTTATCTGATCAAATTAAGATCGCGACCTAGGTTCTTAGTTCAATGTATAATCATAAGCATCTCTCACAGACTACTCTAGATTAATATTCCTCTTTATGTCTCTGGTGCCAAACTGCAGATAAAATTCATATCTCGTACGAGTGAACAGAATTGTTAACAATTTCAGTAAGTTCATGTCTAATTTAAAACAATGTTTCAGGTAGAAAAACACTATTACGAATATTATCCATTCACTTACCAACATGGTTAAAACCTACCTAAAGAATCTATTTTTGTCATCCAGTTCTTCTTTTGATCATATCACTCTGACTATCTTAGAGAAGAAAATAGTTGGAAAAATACCTCATAAAATACTTTCTTTGAAGTCGCAGACAGGAATTAAAATTAATAGATGTCTTTCTATAGTGACGTGAGGACGATCATTTTGCATTTACAATATCAGGCAGTCACCGCAAGCACGATATTAAATTCTTTATGCTTTATATTGTTGGCAATATTGCATTTTATATGGAAACACTAACGAATCACGTTATGGCAAATGGTGGCCCT
Organism: Horisme vitalbata; assembly: GCA_951804965.1. Lineage (NCBI taxonomy): Eukaryota > Metazoa > Arthropoda > Insecta > Lepidoptera > Geometridae > Horisme > Horisme vitalbata. Next base: position 18,866,812 of record OX638093.1, read on the forward strand.
GCCGCCTGCCTCTTTTGTTTTCATTATGCAGACTACATTTTATTAGTTTATTTACGTTTATTTATTTAAAAGAAAGATTTTTATAACAAGCTTTTCTTTTAAAAACTAATTACTGTTTATACCAGACTATCAAGGTAATGTTATTAAGAATGATGGCAGGCAAAATTGATAAATAACGACTTTCAATGAACAAAGCTATTTGACAAAGCTATTTCTAAAGAAACCCTAAAATACCCTCGAGAGCAATGAATCCGGGTCACTCAAAGAATCCAAAAAATCTCGGAAAGTAAGAATGCTAGGTTAATGCAATAAATTGTATTTAATAGACAAAATTTATGCTCTACAAGCACGATGGAAGACACAGAGTGTATAGAAGACCAGGGGAAAGATTCAAGCAAGCATGCATCGAAGAAAAAGTAGCCTACGGTGGTGGGTCTGTACTTGTGTGGGCCGGAATTTCCTCTGAAAGTCGCACAGAGCTGGTGATCATAGAAAACGGCTCTTTAACTAGCGTAAGATATGTGGAAGAAATCCTCAACGAACACGTTGGTCCATTTATGGTCAATTTGGGTGAGGATGCTATATTTATGCATGACAATGCCCGACCTCATACAGGTAGGATTGTGAATGACTACCTTCAAGAGATGAACATTACTTGTATGGAGTGGCCAGCGCGCAGCCCGGATATCAACCCGATCGAGCATGCTTGGGACGAGCTCGGGAGATGCGTAAAACAACGAAACCCTCCCCCAATCACGCTTCCTGAGCTCAAAATTGCTCTCACAGAGGAATGGGAGAATATTCCCCAAAATCGTATAAGGAACTTGGTGTACAGCATGCCAAACCGCGTAAACGCAGTAATGGAAGCACGAGGAGGTAATACGAAGTATTGAAATTCAAGAAAATCGTCATAAAGTTCAAAAATTTCATGTTTCCTATTTTTGTTTTAAGGAGAGATCAGCAGTTTTTTTTCTTTATGTAATTTTGTGTAAATAAAATGTATGGTGACTCATATTTTTTTAACTTTCATTTAAGGAGTATTAAATTGTCTATTAAATACAATTTATTGCATTAACCTAGCATTCTTACTTTCCGAGATTTTTTGGATTCTTTGAGTGACCCGGATTCATTGCTCTCGAGTGTAGTTAGGTAATACCAAATTAAGAGAAGCCACAGGTAAAAGGTTATAAGAAACAAAAAGGACCCAAGACACAAAGCTTACAAAGCTTTATGGGATTAGTCCTCGAGATGTCGGATATATGGAATTACGGACATATCACAACATTAGCCGTCTAATCCGACAGAGGATTGGAATGGCCCCTATTATGTGACGCGAATACTTATTTTTGTAAGCCCTTATAGTAATTTGCCTTATTTATCGGGATTATTGAGGTGTAAAGGGTTGCAACCACCACCTTCGGAACACAAGCCAACTTTATCTGTCTATGGTGCACCCTGCTAACTAACCAACGGGGCTTTGGCGGCCGGCTGATTGCGGCATAGCGTAGCCTAACACTGGCACAGCTAAATTTCCTGGCCGCCGACGTCGGTGATGCAAGAAGCTAGTCCTGCGATCCCCACATGCCCAGCATGGGGATTATGGGATATCCTCCTTATAATAGGAGGCCTATATCTATAGTGTGGACTGATATAGGCTGGTGTTCTTGTTGTTGTGGTAGGCATCCAGATATATTTATATTTATGTTGAAGTATACTTATGTGCTGTTTTGTGGAAATAAACTATATGAAACTATAAGTGGTATGCAATAAATTAAAAGAAAATTTAGGTAGGTATGTTTCTAATAAGTACAGTCACGTATACTAAGGCTGCTTTTCCACCAGAAATGTGCTATACAACGTTGCTACGGATGCGTTTGATGACAAGACCGAGTTATAATGGGTGGTTTTGGCCCGAGTAAAACACTCTACTTTTCACTTCGATTGCGAGAAAATAAAACAATTCAAAATTAGACAACTTTCAGATATTTTATTAAAAATTAATCAACCTTCATAAAACATCACCAAGATGGTTCTTTTTTCAAAAAAAAAAGATTGACGGAGCACCAAGAAGTCGAGTTTTTATGTAAGAGAACGAATGCTTTGTACGGGCTGATGATTTTAGACAAAAATTAAAAAGAAAAAATACTTTTTAGCCCGAGGTATTAAACTCGAGTTTTAGGCCCGTTAAGCTACACTATTATGATACACTTTTTGAGCAAGAGAAGTGAAAAAACATGTATACACATACAGTTTACGTAAATTGGTGTTCATCTACGGAGGCAATTAATTGTATACATCTAAACATACACAGGGGGGGTAAGGTGTTCCAACCTCCGACTTCCGGACACAAAAGCCAACCTCACCTGCACGCGGTGCACCCTGCTGACTAACGAACGAGGCTCTGGCGGCCGGCTGATTGCGGCATAGCGCAGCCTACACCGGCACAGCTAAATTCCTTGACCGCCGACGGGCAGCAGCGTCGGCGGTGCGAAAAGCTGTGTCCTGCGATCCCCAACCCGCATGCCCAGCGTGGGGATTATGGGCATACCCCCCTACTATGAACGACACAAAAAAGAGATGGCCCCCAGTTCCCGGCCGTCCCGCTATTCCTGGCCATCCAGGTAGCGGCCATGGTAACGGCGGGTCAGGGGGTGCTAGGAATCCCCGGGCTACCTCTGGCTACCTGCAAAATCTGACCCTGGCTACGTTTAACGGACGGACTCTGAGGCTCGACGATCATCTAGCGCAGTTGGAAGTGGAGCTGGAGAACATCAGGTGGCATGTTCTGGGGTTGTGTGAAGTCCGTAGAGAGGGAGAGGACACCATAACCCTAGACTCGGGCCACCTTCTGTACTTCCGCGAGGGTGACCAAACATCCCAGGGTGGCGTAGGGTTTCTCGTCAATAAGGAGTATTAGTCTCTAACAACGTTGAAGAAATCTCCAGTGTGTCGACCAGGGTAGCATACCTGATCCTTCGGCTATCCAAGAGGTATAGCATGAAGATAATTCAGGTGTACGCACCGACCTCGGCACACTTGGATGATGAAGTGGAGGATATGTACGAGGACATATCCAAAGCCTTGCACAACACCACGAAGGCTCATTTCAACGTTGTTATGGGGGACTTTAACGGCAAAGTGGGAGTCCGAATTGGCGACGAATCCAGAGTGGGCCCGCATGGTTTTGGGTGTAGAAATCACAGGGGGCAAATGCTGGTCAACTTCCTAGAGAAGGAGGGGCTCTTCTTGATGAACTCGTTCTTCAAGATGACGGATGACTTCATCATGACGGATAAAAGGCACATATTCAGAGACGTCTCCGTGATCAACAGGTTCAACACCGGATCTGATCACAGACTTGTCCGAGGCTCTCTGAATATCAATCTAAAGCTGGAAAGAAACCGTCTGATGAAGTCCACGCTCCGACACAATCTACTCCAGATCATGGCGGGCACCGAGAAGTTTCAGAAGCTTCTCGGTGACAGATTCGTTGCTGTGGAACCTACCGATGACGTTGATGAGGCCTTACAAAACGTGGTTGGAATGTTAAGGGACGAGGGCATCAAATTCTGCCAAATGCAGCCTAAAGGCAAGAAGTCCAAACTCACGGATGAGACTCTTCGGCTGATGACAAAAAGACGGGAAACCACTCAGGCCACTTCGTCAGAGAGGTCAGACCTGAGCAAGCTAATTGCGAAGATGATACGGCGCAACCTTCGGAGCTCCAATACACGCCTCATTGAAGAGGCAATAGAGCGAAACCGAGGGTCCAAAGTATTCACTCAGCAGCTTGGCAGGAGCCACCTGACGAAGTTAACGACACACGATGGCCGAACCGTCTTGTCAAAGCCGGAGGTATTATCTGAGATAGAGGATTTTTATGGCCGACTGTATGCGGCACATGCTCCTTGCCCCCAACGTAGCAGCCACGATTCTCGAGCCACCCTCACCCGCCACCATACCGACGACCTGCCAGAGATCAGCCAAGACGAGGTCGTACTGGCCCTGAGACAGCTTAAAAATGGAAAAGCCCCCGGTGAAGACGGTGTTACTTCGGAACTTCTGAAGGCTGGAGGAGCTCCTGTTGTGCAGGAGCTGCGGAGCCTCTTCAACGCCGTCCTTCACTGTGGGAGAACTCCTAAGGCGTGGAACGAGAGCTTGGTGGTTCTGTTTTTTAAGAAGGGAGATAAAACCCTTCTTAAAAACTACAGACCTATCTCGCTCCTGAGCCACGTCTATAAGCTGTTCTCAAGGGTTATTACAAATCATCTCGCCAGAAGACTCGATGAGTTCCAGCCACCGGAGCAGGCCGGGTTTCGCGGAGGATATGGTACCATAGACCACATTCACACAGTGAGGCAGATTATACAGAAGTCCGAAGAGTATAATCAGCCCCTGTGTCTGGCGTTTGTGGACTATGAGAAAGCCTTTGACTCTGTAGAAACCTGGGCTGTCCTGGAATCCTTGCAGCGATGCCAAGTGGACTATCGTTATATCGAAGTGTTGAGGTGTCTATACGAAGCCGCCACTATGAGTGTCCGAGTACAGGACCAGCAGTCTAAACCCATCCAACTGCGCCGCGGAGTGAGACAGGGAGATGTCATATCTCCGAAATTGTTCACAAGCGCGTTGGAGGATATGTTTAAGACGCTGGACTGGAAAGGTATGGACATAAACCTAAACGGCGAGCACATCTCACACTTGCGATTCGCTGATGACATAGTCCTAATGGCGGAGTCGCTGGAGGAGCTGCAACAGATGCTGGACGGCCTAGCATCAGCCTCGCGAAAGATAGGTCTCGGCATGAATTTGGACAAGACCAAAGTTATGGTCAGTGACCGAATTGATCCGAGTCCTGAGAGACATAGCTCAGAGAATTAGCAAGCTGAAGTGGCAGTGGGCTGGCCATATCTGCCGAAGAACCGATAACCGTTGGGGTAAACGAGTTCTTGAGTGGAGACCGCGGCTCGGCAAACGTAGTGTAGGACGCCCTCCGGCCAGGTGGGGTGACGATCTGCGAAAGGCTGCTGGTAGAAGCTGGATGCGTCGAGCTCAGGACAGGGCGCAATGGCGCTCATTAGGGGAGGCCTATGTCCAGCAGTGGACTGCTATAGGCTGATGATGATGATGATGATCTAAACATTGACAAGTAAGTTTACTTTCCCATGGGCAAAAACATGTAGACAGTCAAATGAAAAAACATGTATACATGTTACACTAATAAATTATATATCCTTTAAAAGAATTTGATTTTTAAATTTTACACAAAATTATTTTTAACCGACTTCAAAAAAGGATGAGGTTCCGTTTCTGTCATTTACGAACCGATTTAGAAAATTCTTTTTTCGTTGGGGAGGATATACTCATTTGTTTCCATATAAATTATTTACCCTAAAGGTGAGAAAATATTGGATGAAAATTTAATGGGATCGAATTTGATTTAATCGACTTCAAAAAAAGGAGGAAGATCTCAATTCTTTTGTATTTTTTTGTCACCTAAATGACTCCGTCATTTATGAACAGATTTAGAAAATTATTTTTTTGTTGGAGAGGGTAACACTTGGTTCCATATAAATTTGAAGAAAAAATACCAACTCAAAAGGTTTTTTTTGGTTATACAACTAACAATCAACCTATCTTTCTACTCAATTTATCCCGTACAATCTATGCGTTTACCTTGTAGCGTAGGTAAGTCTAGAAGCCCCTAGCTTGTCACGCCTGCCAAAATAGCATGGCCACTTCAGTCATGCAAATGCGCGAAACAAAGCGCGACAAATCAAGGTAATTTTTTTCTTAAATATTGCTATTTTAAGCTATTGCCACAGAATACAGAAGGGACAGAAGCTTCACTCCGCGCAATCATTTAAATAAATAGCGACTTTAGCTGCTACGCAATAAAGTGCTATTCAGCTCGCACCGAACTCAGTGCCTAACCTTTATATTAACCTACACCTTGCATCTCTTTCTATCGTATAGCTCTATCTCTACTGACGTGGCACGTGTGACGTTAGGGTTGTCTTGAGAATTATTCTGTGACGAATAATAATAACCTGGCCGCCGACGGGCAGCAGCGTCGGCGGTGCGAGAAGCTGTATCCTGCGATCCCCAACCCGCATGCCCAGCGTGGGCATTATGGGCATATCCCCCTTCTTATAGGGGAGGCTCCCCTATAGGCTGTTGTTGTTGAACATTTTACTATCCAGTTACCTAGCCACCTATTTCTTTTTAGGAACAATGATAATTCAAATAATATCTACCTACCTAGTATTAGATCAGAAAACTATTTTACACTGGCTGGCTGCATTAAGAACTCAGAAAATAGGCATACCTACTAGGTAGGTACTTGGATCCTTAACACTTACTTAAGTGTTTAGGTGTCTTGTGTACGAAAACTGAATAATCACTGTTAAAGGTACATCATGCTAAATCTTAAGAGAAATTTTAGTAGGTAGGTACCTACCTAGATATTTGCAAGAGAAAAAAACAACATTTGGTTTGTAGGTAACCTAGGTATCTAGCTTTAGTCGGGTAGGTACCTACACCTACCTACCCGACTGTTTTTAAGTAGATAACCTACACTGCCTACTTAAAGTTAAACCAAATAAAAATGTACCTAGCTTGGGTTTCTTTCTAATCTTGCTCTCAGTCTACATAATCAAAATCATAATACCTACTTACTAAAGCACTATGTAGGCCTACCTATACCTACCAATGGCACAAAAATTGTCTATGAAAAAAAACCTACATAATAATATTACGTTTATATATGTAGGTAGGTACCGCATTCAAATATAACTTGTACCTAAGTACCTACCTACTTAAGTAAATACGGGAGACTTTGATATCTAAACAATGCATTATTTGGTAGAAAAACTTTCAGTTCTGTACCTACTATTGGTATTATTTACATTTTCTTATTATTATTCAGGCAACCAAATGCTGTGTAGTATTTTTTTACCTTCATTTGGCGAAAAATATAGGTACATTAACAAAAACAAACTAAAATGCCGCGGCTGCTCAAGGACACTTTCGTTCCGGGCAGAACGCGGCAACCGACGTAACGAACCACGCTCGATAGGCCGGCGATGCGTAGGTATATTTTATACCTATTCTGCGGAGTGAAAGAGGCCTGCTATTGCATAGCTTCAATCGAGGTCCTTGAGCGCGGGGACCGAATCCAGAAATTCCGTAACGAAAAAAAACCTCACGCTCCCCACTCCGACGGGCACGGAGGTGTGGCTTGAAGGCCGTGCATTGTCTAACGTCGTTTCTTTTCGGCAGTCTTCGACACGGTGTTTGTGTGCGTGCAACTAGACGTATTGTACGACTCTACGAAGCTCGCACGAATCGAGACGATCACCACGCTCAAAAAGTGTAACTTGAATTAATATCAAAGAAAAAGAAATACTGCATAAATAAAATAAATAAATAATTATAAATGCATAAGTTGATACAAAATGCTATGCAATAGCTTTACCGCGGCAGTCCCCGAGTGCCACACGTCTTTTTTTTTTGTAATGTTTCATGACTATAAATGTAATCTAGTACCTACTTAAATTTAACTTTCTTCACGCAGAATTCTTTTTATTAACAGGAATTTAATAACAGGATATATATCCACTGAATACCGCTATGATATCTTTGAAGTACCTTAACAATCATACACGGATGCGTTGAGTAGGCAGCTTAAATACTAATGAAAGTTTCGAAATATTCCATTGACTATTTAATTGGCAATAGATCCATGCTCACTTTATTTGATTGGAGTTCGTGCTTCAGTAAATTCAATTCACTTGGGGCAACACGCTCTTGTGCCTGTATCTAATCCAATAATTGTAACATAATTTAAATTTGATATTTTGAAAAATAAGTTCCTATATACTAGATTTTTAACACAAACACAGTAAATAATTAAGAACTACGAGTAGGTAAGTACAATAAACACAGTCCTAAATTTTACCTCAAATATAAGTTACCTCATAATAAATAATATAATTTACTGCTTACCTATTCAAGGATTGTTTATAGGGTATTGTTATTTATTTATTTTTAACCGACTTCAAAAAGGAGGAGGTTCTCAATTAGTCGGAACCTTTTTTTTCGACTTTCTTATGTATGTTCACCGATAACTCCGTCAATTGTACACCGATTTTCTGAATTCTTTATTTGTTCAAAAGACAGGTGGTCCCATATACATTTTATTCCTGAGGGATTGGTACTTTTCCCGGAAAACTCAAAAAACCTCATCCTCACTTGTAATTTTCACCTTATCATCACCAATATCTCCGTCAATTGTGAACCGATTTTCAAAATTATTTTGGGCAAGAAGTAAGAAGTGATTTATTTGAAGACGTTTATTTTAAGTCCTTATTGTTTATTATAAGTGCAAACTGCATACAATATTGTATGTTTAAATATAAAAATAATAATAATTTTAATGTATGATTTTAAATTTTTAGGCCCGACATAGTTGCCTATAAATGTAATAAATTGTGTCGCAAGATATGAAGTTGAAAAACGTCTGGAATAATCGCAGAAATAAATGGGGTTCTTTAAAATTGTCTGGTGACTCTTTAGTGCAGAGACATTTTGACTCCTAGTGTATTTATGTATAATATGGACTTACTTGATGTATACTAAACTACCGTAGGTTTGGATAACGGATTGTTGCCCCTTTGAGGTAAGGCTCAGCAAACGATTGGACCAATCCTAATACAATTCAACCCAAACATAGGAAATAAGTCCTTACTTCCCAACTTCAGAGGATCACGTAATTAATCACAAGGATACGTTTTGATTGGTTACCACAGATATAGAAGAGAACTAGACGAAGTCTTAAAATTCACTATACTCTGAACGTCAACTCATACGGCTGATCTCTACTTTCTTATGTCCTTTTATAATTTGCTAGAAAGCGATGCATACTTTATCTCAATGCGATTGCTGCGACTTCGTACCAGGGCATTTCTTTGAAATTGCATAGCATTTTATGCGAGCACCCCGGTACGATTTTCTTTTTGATCTCATTTGAAGTCGCATGATCATATTGGACGTAAGAAAGTAGAGATCAGCCGCATGAGTTCATGTTCAGAGCATAAATGAATTTTAAGGGTTCTTCTATGCTTTAGTCATAGTTATTTGTTAGTTACTTATAATTATAACTTGACTTACTTTATGAGAGCAAAGATACTTATGTAACTAACCGTGTACCTACTAACATACTTATGTATGTACCTATGTATATGTTGAATGGTGAGAGTAAACGAAGAAGTAAACAAACCGATCCACATTTCAATGTCGTGGCTCGTGGATCTAAAAATATAATATTACATAAAAATATTTATATTACGCTTATTCATTTTATAAGCACTTCGAGTTATTTATAAAAATCATGATGAATATGATATTGCTTTGTTTAAATGTATGACAAAATGATAATGAACTTTAGTGATACGAACTTTGCCTTTAATAGGGGAGGTCTGTGTCTAGCAGTAGACTGATATAGGGTGGTGTGCTGTGGTTGTGCAACACCAAAATGTAAACTTTACGTTTTTTTTTTTATGTTACTTGAAGATGGAACAAGCACATGGTCCACCTGATGTTGAGTGGTAACCATTACCTATCATAAAGCATTGCAACATAGATCACGTTTTTTGAAACGTGCTCTACGATGCAACGCCCTGCGTCCATCAACTTGAGGCATGATGATGATAAGCCTCTTGTGCCTGTAACTTCACCGGCACCCACACCCTTTAAACCGAAACACAGCACAACACGTGTTTTTATAGAACAAATTAAACAAGTATTTATTTTAAAAAAACCCGACTATTTATTCAGGAAGTTTTTATCACATTTTGGTTCATGGTAAATATAAAATGGCTTCTTACAGTCGCCATATTAGATTTGTTGAAATTTGATATGGCCTATGTTACCTTCGTGACGTAAATTAAGTTTAATTCATACATTCAGTATTGTATTCTCGTGGATATCATACGTACGAAGAGATGGAACTAGGGCTTGTCCCTAAAAAATACTCTGTACACAAATCCACGAGGTAAGTAAAACGAACCCTCATGGTAAGCAAAGGGTCATGACGTCTTGGCAGGTTTTTGAAGAACGAGATAGATTGAGAAAGTGAGTAAGAATGAGGGAAATTTTTCACGGGGTTCTCAGTGGTAGGACTTTTTCTATTCCTCTTCATACTTCACTTTTTTTATCGGTAGTAAGCTTCGTCGTTTCTATTTGGTCTTACATGGCTTGTAGATATTAAATTATCACAAAAAATAGCATTATCAGTTCCCTGCTGGACTAAACAAAAAGGAGGATTTGCCCTGCCCATGCCTAATACTTTAGCTTTGTAGATGTCTACAGTCAGTTCCCAATATGTTGGTACCTAGTACCTACTTAACTAATTAAAACGAACTTGTTCAAAGCAGCAACTTATAAATTATAACGTGAATATTAAATTCCTGTTTCTTTGAAATCCTGTTATTTCATCGACAGCCAGCAAGTTAATCTAAACTTTATCGATTTCGAACCCTTTGTAGAAGGTTATGTTTATCTTGAAGGTTTTTTTTATGCCTACAAGCTCCTGTAAACTTTTAAAATAGTGTACTAAGTATCATCAATGTTTCGGCTTGTTTCATTTGCGCTCGTGAATTCCTACCGGGATCCCTTTCCTAGCTCCTAGTTCTATGTAGGCATAGACGTATCTAATTAATCTTGTATTTTGAAGGCTTCAAGTACGTTTGTTTAATTTTACAAAAGTTTGTTACATAATATGTGTATCATACCTAAATGAAATTAATATCTTATACCCTGTCTCGTATAAAGCTATAAAAAAACGTAAACTTACCTACCTCTTTTGTAGTAGGTAACTACGACGTGACTACATTTAATCATAAAAAAATCTAAGATTTTTTAATTATTATTAAAGCATATTTTCATTCTAATACTTTGTTTCCTTACAAAGATATTTAATGATAAACATGTATTATGGCTAACCCCCCACCAGATGGACCGATGACATCGTCAAGATTGCAGTAATCGGTGGATGGAGAGGACTCAAGACCGTTCTTCATGGAATTCCTTGGGGGAGACCTATGTTCAGCAGTGGACTTCCATAGGTTGTTGATGATGATGATGGCTAATTTGTTTTATAACACTGGTCACATTCTGGGGACCAGTGTACATTCTGCTGGCCACCGAACCCTCAAGTGCATTGGTATGGTACTACACATTCGGTATTTTGGTAACTTTTGAAGTCAACTGCTGTCATCATCTGATACGATTAATAATATTATTATGATGGTTTAGTCCCTAGTAAAACAATCTACGATTAATAATATTATTATTAATCGTAGATTGTTTTACAAGGGACTAAACCATCCCATTATATACGAGGTTGTTATACTCCCGAGCATAGCGAGGGAGGATGACAAGACCGAGTTATAATGGGTGGTTTTGGCCCGAGTAAAACATTCTCTTTTCACTTCGATTGCGAGAAAATAAAACAATTCAAAATTAGACAATTTTCAGAAATTTTATTAAAAATTAATCAACCTTCATAAAACATCACCAAGACGGTTCTATTTTCAAAAAAAAAAGATTGACGGAGCACCAAGAAGTCGAGTTTTTATGTAAGAGAACGAATGCTTTGTACAGACTGATGATTTTAGACAAAAATTAAAAAGAAAAAATACTTTTTAGCCCGAAGTATTAAACTCGAGTTTTAGGCCCGCTAAGCTACACTATTATGATATACTTTTTGAGCAAGAGAAGTGAAAATAGTATTTACAAATAAGTATTTGTGTGTATATTTCTGAGGACATGGTCAAATATTAGTAATTTAGGTAAGTAGGTACTAAGCTCTCTAATAAAAAACGCAAATATAATTTGTTTGTTTTAATTAATCTCTGAAGGTACAGCCTATCGCGCTGTCAAGTCTTAGCTAGATAATTATACCTTTCTATGAGAAAATTGCCTACTCAAGCAAAGCCGCGGGCAAGAACTATGTAAAGAATGGGCCATAGAAATCAAGGTTTTGATCCAATGTCATGTCACTTTGTCAGTGACATTTCTTTGTTTACATTATTTGAGGATTTAAAAACGTACGTATGTATCATAACGTGCCCCTTTACATTACGATTATCACATAACGGGTGCCATCCTCGAGCGCGTCACGCAAATTCGAGACCTAGGGCTGAATTTAGATGTAGAATTAAAATTTAATCTACATATTTTGGATATATGCAATAAAGCTTTTAAATCTTTAGGTTTTGTTATGCGGCAGACTTCTAGATTCCAGGATAGAAATGCCATTATAACTCTGTATTATGCTTTCGTAAGGAGTAAATTAGAGTATAGTTCACTGGTATGGGATCCCCATGAACTAAAATATAGAATTATGTTGGAACGAGTTCAGAGGAAATTTGCCCGTTATCTTTATAAAAAAATGTATGGATACTATCCATATTTATATCCTTCATTGTTTGTCGCTGGAATGGTAGGTATTAACACTCTGGAGTTGAGGCGCAAATGTGCATTTTTGCTGCACTATTACTTGCTACTCAATGATAAGATAGACAATCCGAGCGCGCTGGCTCGCTGCTCGCTGCATGCGCCAGACCGACGGCTGCGCGCCCCGCACATATTCGCGGCTCCGTCAGTGCGAACATTAACTGCTCGCTATGCACCCACAGCTCAGGCTCTCAATTTGCTCAACTCTTGGCTTGCCCAGTCGCCAGTAATTGACATCTTTTTTTCAAAAACTAATGTCGTTCTTAGTTCACTTATAAGTTTTTTTAGTTGATATTATATTAAGATAGTGTAAATATTTTATATGTATTAAAGTGGTTCACTGCACGTGTTGGTCACCACTGTAAGTGCAGTAAACAATTGAAAATGAATAAAATAAAAAAAATAACCACCACAGATTTAGAAGAGAACTAGATAAAGTCTTATTCAATACAGCTGATTTCTACTTTCTTATGTCCAATATCATCAGTTAGAAAGGGATGCACACATATATCAATGTGACTTCAAAAAGTTAATCGTACCAGGGCGCTCGAACAAAATTCTATGCAGTTTCATACAACAACTTTCATGATAACTATAATCCGGGACTTTTTTAATTGAGAGTTAATAGGTGTCTTCTGGACCTTCGTGTAGATCACAATGTTACTTAACATCAGGTAAGTTCGTGGTGAAACGAAGGCCATTAAAATCTATTATAGAAATACCTATAATAGCTTAGACAAAATAGAAAGTATATACAATCTCAAGATGTCTAATAGATAAACTTGTAAAATCTATGATAGAAATACCTTAATTACCTTTACCTTTTAATAGCTTAGACAAAATAGAAAGTATCTACAATTGCAAGATGTCTAATAGAAAAACTTGTAGTTTCAATACAGACAGTAGGTAATATTTAACATGAATATACAACCAAATTATATTACACTTACCTACGTAGGTAGTATTAATAATCCAGCGAACAATAACAAAGTAACGTTAATGCCGCTAATAAATTACTGAAACCATAATATCGGATTTATGTAGGAACGATTGCTTTGGCCAACCTGCAAAATCAACACGACTTGTTTATGTCAAGCTTGATGAACGCAGATATCAAGAAGCATGTAAAAATACCTCGAATGGCCGTAAAAATGTATTATGGTTGATAGATGAGTACTTGGTACAGCCGTGTGCATTTTTAAGACGATTTCTAAAGTCGTTTAACCCACATAGCGTTTATAGGCAAACGAGTTTACTGGCATATTATTGGTAGGTGTGAGCTTTTCTCCGATAAAATCTCGTGCAAGAGTTTAAGTGAAAAACGATGTAGTATGCACACATACTCTTCTGAGAAAGTATATTTTAGACATAAAATTTTTACGACAAAATAGAAAGGCAGGGGTATTCTAACACAGTTTATGGGTCACCTTAAATAAAGCTGTAATTATTCTGAAAGATTTACGGGTGGTTAATGAAATCCGGGATTATTAGGGATGTAAAGTTTTAGGTTGTAAATTTAATTTAGGTAGCAAAATGCTGGTATATACGGAGGCGCAGGCAATTCTATTTTAAACTTTTTGGTATGGCAATTCCAAAAATTAATTATGCCTCTGACATGCTTATGTTCGTAGATCTTTCGAAGTTCGTAGAAGTAGACAAGTACCTACAAGTTATGTACCCCTATAAGATTTGTTAACGTTAAAAATGGAATCTAGGTCCTCGTGATTCTGTGCTTTGGAAAATAAGTGATCCCCGTTCAAGTCGTCAAGCAATATCAGAGGTCGGGCGGCCTAAAAACTCCGACACCAGAGCTGGTACCTACTATCTCATACGAAAAGAAAAAATACCTTGATGAACTCTGTGGCGCAGTGAGTGAAGGCCCGCCTGAAACATGTATGTATGGCCAAAACAGCTATGAATCAGCTCAACAGAATATGAAGAGACCGCAACATTCGCAGGAAAACAAAAATTCACGTAGTACGCATGCTTGTTTTTTCCATTTTCCTATACAGCTCGGAAAAGTGGATAATGAAAGCCACCGATAGGAAGCGAATTGACGCCTTCGAAATGTGGTGCTGGAGACGTTTATTAGGAATACCTTGGACAGCCAAAAGAACCAATGTGTCGATTCTGAGACAGCTCAATCTGGAACGATCCAAACATCTGTCTTCTATTTGCCTACACCGAATACTCCGATATTTTGGACTAATCGCGCGCAGAAACCCCAGTAATATGGAAAGGATAATCGTAACAGGCAAAATAGAAGGCAAAAGACCGAGAGGGAGGAGCCGGAAACGCTGGTCTGACCAGGTGTCGGAACAGCTGGAAACTCCAGTTAACTTCGCACTCCGTCAAGCCGAAGACCGTGGCAAATGGAGGAAAACCATCAACAGTGTTTTTGCACGGAATCACGATCGTCAACTATGGGGGGATTAAGGAGGCCCCTCTTCCTGTTTTCTATTAATAATGTAAATATATTTACTAAACACATACCTATACATAAAATAGATTTATAAGTGTTAATAGCAGTCATGTGATTCACAGAATATGCTAAGACTGCTTGGGGCTAGATGATGTTGTTTCGGAAATAATGTCTACAATTATATAATTAACATATGTCGCATAGAGAATATTATGTTTCGAAATAATTTGCTGATAGTCCGGTCAATTTAGACATTCGAAGTTACATAAAGTCCCAACAAGCTGAAATTCAGTGAAATTGTTCAAAACATAATTATAAACAATGTCTAGAAGTTCCCCATCATTCCCGTGTATGGTTTTTTTTTTATTCAAGGTCAAAGGTCAAAAAAATGAGTTTTTCATGATTTTCAGCAAAACGGTAAGTTTTATCATAAAAGTACCTTAAACATAATTGTAGATCATAAAATTATCTATATAAAATGTATCAATACTTTTTTTCTTACGAGCCACCGTTTCTGAGATATAACGATTCAAAAAGTTATAAAAGTTGTTATCGTCATAATATGCATGAGTACGCCACGTATATACATCTAGAGTTGTTATAAATATATTTAATAATATAGAGCTTTTGCTACAGCATCGAAATCATGAAATCATCATAATTAATAGTGTTCCTCTATATACCTAAGTAATATAGGATAAATTACAAGTTTAGTTTAAATTTTGAACCCAGTTCCGACCGCACTCTAACTTTGTTAATTGTTGGAAGTTCGCCTCCGTCTAATCATGTCTAATATACAAGGTGAATATTCGTGTTATAATAACAAAATAATAACATTACTTTTAAAATAACATCTATGTTATATTATTTACCTATTTCACGAAATATACAAATTAATGTTTTTTTAAAGAAAGCCGGGGTTGTTTTTCATATGGTAGAAATAGATAGATACCGCTGTTTTAATATGTTTTAATGCTAGTCGCTACCTAATTTTTACAGAGCATTATCTAGTCCAAACCAAGCAGAGCTTGAAATGATTAATGATTGTAATAATGGGCTCTGGAGACTATTATCAAAGCATCATGGGAGAAATAGTCGGGATTTCTCTTCCCTGTGGATCTATCATTGTTACCTCATTCAAACAAAAAATAGATTAAAGTTATTTTGCAGGTTTTATTAGTGTTTTAATTAGACACTTTATAATAAAACAAGTTATTCAACATTCTAAGTACCTAATACATAAAACAAACAACAAATAACAAAGGTTGTCTGGAAGAGATCGCTCTAAGCGAAAAGACCGCCCATTGTACTTTCTTTATTGTTATTGTATATTGTTCTATTTGTTTTTACAATAAAGAGTTTTTTATCTATCTATCTACATAATTATGCTACAATATTTTATAACTTTGAATACTTAGTACTTATTAAAAACGGATGTTATCTACACTATCTAAACTTCTACACTATATACACTTCTACACTACTACATCTACATCTATCTACATCTACATCTACACTTCTACACTATCTACACTTCTATACTATCTACACTTCTACACTTCTACACTTCTACATCTACATCTATCGACATCTACATCTACACTTAGTTTCGCCCTGAGTTTGAAGTGTCAAATGATCACGTGTAAAGATGTAATATATATTACACCGCATAGTCAAAAGCCGGCTTTTGCCTCAAGCTTCTTCTTGGCTTCGCTCATGTCAATGTGGATTTTGTCAAATGTTTAATATGTTGCCCTAGCGAACATACCCAGAGATTTCCGAATGAAAGGCGGTAAGAATTTTTTTCTATACCTAACAACGTGTATGCGAAATTTCATGATGATCGTATGAACAGTTATGATGTTGAAAGCGACAAAGCGTAACAAACAAACAGTTTTTGTTATAGAGGAGGTTATAAGATGTTTACACAATGTTTGACGATGCGGATGTGTTATACAGGGTTTTTAAGCTATTGCATAGCTTCTATCGAGGGCCTTGAGCGCGGGGACCGAATCCAGAAATTCCGTAACGAAAAAAAACCTCACGCTCCCCACTCCGACGGGCACGGAGGTGTGGCTTGAAGGCCGTGCATTGTATAACGTCGTTTCTTTTCGGCAGTCTTCGACACGGTGTTTGTGTGCGTGCAACTAGACGTATTGTCACAGAATACAGAAGGGACAGAAGCTTCACTCCGCGCAATCATTTAAATAAATAGCGACTTTAGCTGCTACGCAATAAAGTGCTATTCAGCTCGTACCGAACTCAGTGCCTAACATTTATATTAACCTACACCTTGCATCCCTTTCTATCGTATAGCTCTATCTCTACTGACGTGGCACGTGTAACGTTAGGGTTGTCTTGAGAATTATTATGTGACGAATAATAAGAACCTGGCCGCCGACGGGCAGCAGCGTCGGCGCGGCGGCGGTGCGAGAAGCTGTACCCTGCGATCCCCAACCCGCATGCCCAGCAGCGTGGCCAAAATTTTTGTAGGTAGGTACCTACCTAGATATTTGCAAGAGAAAAAAACAACATTTGGTTTGTAGGTAACCTAGTTATCTAGTTTTAGTTGTTAGTACGCCTACCTTTAGGTAACTTACCACATCGATTTGTCTACCTACACCTACCTACCCGACTGTTTTTTAAGTAGGTAACCTACACTGCCTACTTAAAGTTAAATCAAATAAAAATGTACCTAGGTTGGGTTTCTAATCTTGCTCTCAGTCTACATAATCAAAATCATAATACCTACTTACTACAGCACTATGTAGGTAGATACCTACCAATGGCACAAAAATTGTCTATGAAAAAATACCTACATTATAATATTACGTTTATTTATGTAGGTAGGTAACGCATTCAAATAGAACTTGTACCTAAGTACCTATCTACTTAAGTAAATACGGGAGACTTTGATATCTAAACAACGCATTATTTGGTAGAAAAACTTTCAGTTCTGTACCTACTATTGGTATTATTTACATTTTCTTATTATTATTCAGGCAACCAAATGCTATGCAGTATTTTTTTGCCTTCATTTGGCGTAAAATATAGGTACATTAACAAAAACAAAGTAAAATGCCGCGGCTGCTCAAAGACACTTTCGTTCCGGGCAGAACTCGGCAACCGACGTAACGAACCATGCTAGGAGGGCCGGCGATGCGTAGGTATATTTTTATACCTATTCTGCGGAGTGAAAGAGGCCTGGTTCCGGGCAGAACTCGGCAACCGACGTAACGAACCATGCTAGGAGGGCCGGCGATGCGTAGGTATATTTTTATACCTATTCTGCGGAGTGAAAGAGGCCTGGTATTGTACGACTCTACGAAGCTCGCACGAATCGAGACGATCACCACGCTCAAAAAGTGTAACTTGAATTAATATCAAAGAAAAAGAAATACTGCATAAATAAAATAAATAAATAATTATAATTGCATAAGTTGATACAAAATGCTATGCAATAGCTTTACCGCGGCAGTCCCCGAGTGCCACACGTCTTTTTTTTTATAACTGGGCAGTTCAGGGAAATCCAAAACCACAGTAGATACAGAGAAACTGTGACGGCCACCATTGTCCTTTTTACGAAGATGATGTTGGTATAGTTTAGTTGTTAGTTACTCACGCTTGACTTTCCCTAAAAAAAATATATAAGTGACATAATCTGAACTCACCTTAGGATAAACCTTCGGTCTGTCCAAACTGACTAAAGAAGAGGATTTATTCACAAACTTTTACATCGCAAGGAAGTGGCTTCACAAATGCAGGAGTTTTGTGTTCATAAATTATTAACCGAGTCGCTCAAACTTGTGCTGACTGGTGATTTGTCATTATGACCTACTGTGAGGAACAGGTATTGAGGAACATTTTGATAACACTTCTGTTTCGCTTAGTAACAAAAGTGATTTGCTCAGTTAAAGGGTATAACAGAACCTACTAATATTGTGAACGCGGAAGTTTGTTAGATATAGGTAGATATGTGAAATGACCTTTCTTCACTCCAAGTCTACCTACTGAATGGGTTAAGTTTTATACATATGTTGTTCTAAACCTGGATTTCTGATTCTGGACCTAGTTTTTGTATAAAAAGTCCAGCAGCAAAACGTCTGTCCGACATTTGATGTTATTCACAGATCGGACGCCTGGATCTGGCAAACTGACCCGTGTGCGGGGGCCTGGCGGGTGCTAGAAGGTTTTGTAGAAAGGGACATTTTCAATTGGTATGCGATGGCACATAGGCTTCTATTCATTTTGAATCTCACATAGATAGTGAAAGAGAGAAGATATAAAAATTTCTTTAATAAAATAGTTGTGCTTTGCCAGGTACTTTTCACGCTATTGTGCGATTTTTTATCCTTTAAACTCGCTATAATGTCCGTTCGCTCTGCTTGCCAAGTTTCATCCAAATCTGTTACAGAGTTGAGTACAAACATACACCCACAAATTTTCACATTCATATTATTAGTGTAGTGTGTGCGGATTTCGATTAGAACGGTTCGGACACGAAACGGCGCTGTAGGTAAAGTATTATTTAGTTACCTATGGATATTTGAAGCCTTGTCCGCCAAACTTTGTCTGCGTAGAGCTTTTTTTAAAAGATAGAAGAGCATTTATAAAAACATGTTCACCTCTTTATAGCCCCCTTCGTGTATTAAAATTCGAAAGGGATTCTCTAACAAGGGATTGTTAGAGAATCCCTACCCTACGCACTCATAGGAATACGCCTTCCAAATTTCAAGTGGTTTGGCTTTGTGTTATCTGCTAGTTAGTGCATATCCTATTTTAAGGTTCCGTACCCAAAGGTTAAAAACGGGACCTTATTATTATGACTCTATTGTCCGTCAGTTTGTCTGTCACCAGGCTGTATCTCATGAACCGTGATAGCTAAGCTTATTATATAATAAGCCTAGCTATTTAGCTTATTATTTAATAATTATATTATTTAATAATTTATTTAGGCTTATTCTATATATATAAAAGAGAACTATCCTCACTCACTCACTGACATACTCATCACGAAATCTCAGAAACTACAGGGCCTAGAGGTTTGAAATTTGGTACAGGTAGTCTTTAAAGAGTGTGAGCGCTCACTAAGAAACGGTTTTTTGGAAATTCAACCCCTAAGAGGGTGAAAAGGGGTAAAAATGTTTGTATGAAAAATCGTATTCCTTGAACTTAGAAACTTGAAACCTTGGACATGTATTATTCGATAAAATCAATGAAGATTGGTGTCATTGAAAATTTGAAATTGTCCTCTAGGGGGTTGCAATGGCGTGGTAAAGTTTGTATGGGAAAATCTTAACGCGTGGTGTGATTTTCTTGAAACTTCGTCAGAACACTTTGAATATTAAATAATAAAAGACCGCATACCAGGTTTTTGAAAAAATACCTTAATAGAGGGTAATCTATACATATAAAATCCTTTGTCCTGAATGACTGACGGATCAACGCACAGCCTAAACCGCTGATCGTAGAGACCTGAAACTTGGAGGGCGTGTTTTTTGTATGACGTAGGCATCCGATGAGAAAGGATTTTCCGAGATTCTACCCCTAAAGGGGTGAAAAACGTGGGCAAAGTTTGTATGGAACAAAGTGATTCCTTGGTCCAATCTTCTTCAAATTTTGCATAAACATTCTTTAACAAAATTGATGAAAGACGTGTTTCGTATATTATTGAAATTTATCGCCTAACGGGGTTAAAAAAAGGGAGAAAGTTATTTTAGGGGTGATTTGCATCGAAGTTGATATCAATACTCCTTAGACACATGACACATGTTATGCCATTTTATTTTGACACTGTCGTGTTTGAAAACTCATTCCAAATTTATTCAAAAAACGTTGTTCTCAATAAAGGCTCCCACACACAGGTACATAGGTAAAAAAAGATGTTTAGATGAATAAAGAGATCGGTCAAAGTTATTTCAATATTTGCGTCTGCCGGAGGGCTTCAAAGTGAAATTTGAATTTCCAAAATCGGATGGTAACTTTTTGATATTTTCCCAAATTTGTCAAAATTCAACAATTTCTGGAATTTCAAAAATTTTCTGGATCGAGAATTTCCCAATTACCTTTTTTGAGCTCGCTATTCAAGAAATGGAAAAAATAATATCTCGAGATTGAATTAAGCTACAACTTGAGCCATCTTAGGAGGCGGACGGACAAAAACTGTAAACTGGCAGTAGAAGGGCCTTTACGCGCAAAGCCACTCTGCGCTCCGTTCACTTTTTCGTCAGTACATTATAGTCAAATTTTATCGTGTGCTTTATTTCTAAATTACATTTTCTTACATGCCTTTGATAGTTGCGCGTAGTGTGAGATCTGTAGAATTTTAGTACATTATGTATTAGGACGGCTAAAAAGTTACATACTGCTGCGATAACGCAATTATGTGCAAGGAATTGCATCGCAATAAGTAACGCATGAAATATTATCGCCAATAATAACACGTCTGTGTGGGGGAAGCCTTAAAAGCTTGGTGCAATGCGATACTCTTTAAAATTGGAATGTCAAATAAAGAATAATATTTAAATCGGATTCGAATTCGAAATTTCAATTTCATTAATTTGCTCTTGGATATTTGAATACCACGGGGATAGCAAGTTTTTTTACATAAAGACTTGAGATTTTTCACAGTGACTGTAACGAAAATAAATAAACACCTAGCCACTTGAACGTCCGGCCGCGAAAGCTGTCCCCCTCCGAAACGTCCGGCCGCGCGATCGGTATTCTGCGGCGCCGCGCGCCTCGTTCGTTTTCACAATAAAGCGTTATAACTAGATAACTGCTATAGCTAGGCTTAAATTAAAAATACCCACTAAAAGGTAAAACTATACAGATTTAATCTATGTGAAAAACCAATTTCAACTAACAATCTAAATACTGAAAATAAAAATGTCAACTCGACAATATAGGTTGAATTTCGCATTGAGTTTCATGTTGAATTTTTGCCGTATCAGGCAATGGATAAAAGATATTTGTAAATATTTCAGTAGCATTAATGTTGAGGATTATTTTGATATATAACACTTAAAAATAAGGTTAATAAAACAATCAATCCATTACTTTTTGCACAACGTTCATTCACAAAGTGAAGAAGACACTTTTAAAAAAAAAATTACGGACAATTTTTTATTGCCAGGTATGGTTTTCTTGAATTGGATGGGTGCAGGATTTATCCATGGGCCATTCACTATCGTTTTTCTGCCACTCTATTGTCTTTGAATCACAGAGAATACAAAAAACTCTAACTTACCAGCTGGGCTTCTCTAGTAGCCCGGACGTTTCACGTTACTTTTTTTTAGGCTACTATAGTAGCCTGGACGTTTGAGTCGCTAAAGCGCTGAACCATGGGTGGGACCTTGGAGAAGGACTTGCTGCTTTTTGTAGCGAAAATGAAACTTAAAGAAGGTGATTTATGTGATGAAAGTTTGCATGGGTAACCAATCATAATCAAGAGTTAGGCATATAAAAATTCATCATACCTATACCGGCTGTTTACTTGGCGACGGGTTACCAACGGAAACAGGAACGAAAAAAGGAGTGAAGGAGTGCGGGAACGGGAACAGGTACCTACCCCGTAATGTAGTTATATGTAGGTACTTTTTATTCCATTCATATTTAGGGTTCCGTGTCAAATTACCGGGCGTGGGAAACATTTCACATAAAAGGACATACGTAAAAAAAGAGTATAAACGCAAACGAAGTTGCGAGCGGGTCAGCTAGTTATTTAATAAGCCTAGCTATTTTAAAATAAAATAAATTGTATGGGAGCCCCATCTAATTTATTTTATTTTAATTTTTAAATAAAATAAATTAAATGGGGCCCCATTTAATTAATTTTATTTTAATTTTAATAAAATAAATTTAATGGGGCTCCCATACATGTATAGATAATGGTACGGAACAATTCATGCGCGATTCCGACTCGCACTTGGCCGTTTTGTTATATAAAACTAGTTTCCACCTGTGGCTTCTCACGCATGGTACCCGGATAAAAAGAAAAGAAAACATTTTATTCCTGGTCTAGGACTATAAAATTGTGCGAAATTGGTGTGAAGTAGAGTCAAACATTTCACATTATAAACAAATGATGACATCTTATTGCCATCCCATAGGAACCGGGTCTATTAATGCATAATGTGCATAATTTGAGCTCAATCCATTCAAATGTAAAATAAAACAAGACCGTTAAAGTGCGACCCACCGCGGGTGACGTCCATTACGTCTAATTCATACATTCAGTATTGTATTCTCGTGGATATTTAACGTAGAAGAGACGGAACGGGGGAACCGTCATTTTTTGGACGTTTTTCATCATAAATCCAACACTGTGCGGGATTTAAATAAATAAAAAACTGTTTCAAGCAATAAAAATTAGGCCCTTTGATATGATACCCCACTCTACCTAGCCAACCCCCCTTTTATTTTTAATCTCCCCCATTTTGGAAGATTTTTAAAAAACTGTTTTAGTTACAGAATTCGCTATAAAAAATCCGAGTTTTTACTTTTAAACTTCGGAGAGGTCATTTTTTTGACGTTTTTTATCAGATTAAAAACTGTGCGTGATATAAATAAATAAAAAACTATTTCGCAGAGTACCAATTAGGCCCTTTGATAAAATACTCCACTCGATTTGTTGGCACCAGTTTGAAATTTTGTCATTTTTATTTTGGCCCCTTTAGGAAAGAAAATTAATATATTTTATTTTATTTTTTTACTAGGTATCTTATTCAGTTAGTGTATTTAAAATCTATACCAAATTCCAAGTCGATAGCTTATGTAGTTTCTGAAATAATCAGGTGTGACAGACGGACGGACAAAGCGGCACCATAAGGGTTCGTGTGACTGACTCCTGACCTAACATAATAAAAACAGATTTAAAGGGTACCCCGTTTGTAAATAAATTATGATAATTATTAAAATAACAAGTTTTTCGGTGTGGAGGCGAGTCAAACATTTCACATTTTACATGTTCCCATTTTACAAACTTTCTCCTCTCTGATATTAGGATATTGATCACCAACCAAATCACCATATACAGCCATCGCCGTTGCCGTTCTTGTGAGCACCCAATATCTTAGCGGGAAGATCGTAAAATAAATCTTGAACTGTCAACTTGAAAGACTCAACTCTGTGACACAACTTGTTGCTTAGCTGAATTGGTACTTATGGTCCCTTTGGACAAAACTAATACGTTGTCGGCTCTACAGAATAGACTTATTTATTACTTCACTTTGCAAATAGTTTTGGTTTTGGTAGGTACCCAAACTTATTTAGGTACGCTATAACTTAAAAATAGGGTTTCTGTAATTTAGACGAAATTCGGAATATGTTATGCTCTTGTTTAGTTATTGGGTAATTTATCGGGATAGTAGTACCTACAAGGCACATGAATTAGCGGGTCCCATAAAAACAAAGCGGCCGTGCCCTTGGAAGGTTTCTTCGTTTACGAGAACTATAAGAAAGCCGTTTCCCGTATTAGCAGATTTTACGATCCCACTGGATGAGTAGCAGCTGATGCCAGTGTAATTAACAAAAGGAGAAAAATAAATACCTTCTATTCTTTACGTAGCCTTGTTGATTTGGTTGATGTTGAAGGTCAGACGGTCTTATCTCTGTCTGGTCGCCCTTTTATTTTTCGTTTATTTTGGTACAATACCTAATGATCGTTCCACGAAAACGTGTCTATTCACAGATTTATAAATTGGAAATTAATTAGGTTGGTACGTATTAATTATTTTGATTAATAAATAACAATACTGAATTAAATTTATAATTATAATATTCATCTTTATGAAACCTATGAAAAGCGGTCATGCTAATAGATAACAGTTGATCAAGATAATATGATATATGATGATATATAAATATGTATATGATATATGATGAATAATCAATTGTATGATATCTTACTACTACATTATATATATTATATGGGCAAATTGACTGCACCGAACTCAACTAAAATATATAACTGTTAGTACCAACCTACCGAACGCGTCACACACCACTATTCCACGTTCCTCAGGCAAAAACTAATTATGCTCAAAACTCAGTTTTGTGTAGAGCTGCTCGAACTTATAATAAGAATTACTCGAGCTCAGATCTATTTTATTTATCTAAAAATGCCCTCAAAAATTAAATTAAGAAGTTTTATTCACGTAAATGTATATCTATTTCAATATACCTACTCTTAATGTGCTTATTTATGTCATATTATGAACCTATATATTTATGTAACCAACTCACTCTCCCACACACATTACAAACGCATAATATAATGTGTTAAAAACAATTGTTATACCAAACTAACTTCTTCTGTTTCAAGCTAGACAACCACAATGTTCATAATAATATATATTTTTTAATAACTATGTAGTCCTATTTTGGCCAAACTTTAAGTTTTAGCTGTTATAAAAAAAAAGATTTCTCGATCAATAAAAATCAATTTTTGATACATCTGATTAGACGCTACGACCTAATCCTACCTATCTAAAGTACGCTACGGCCTTTCATTTAGCAGTTGCTCAGCTAAAACGAAAACGTTGAACCCGCTAATAAAGCATTCAAAAATACCCATCAGTCATGTTGTGTTTCAGCTGGTGCTAAGTGAATGCTTTACACACTTAGGTTGGCAGGGTTAATAATATACATCAGTTGGTCGACCCGCGCGCACCTCTGTTTGTGTATTCATCCATCAAGACCACTGACATAAACCTCTGTTAAGGATAGTTTGGGATACTTCATACTTTGCATCTCCGGTTCTGCTTCGCCCGATTTTGATCAAATATATTCTACTAGTTTCCGTGAGCGGAATCATTGCCGATGATTCGTTAGTGAAAGCAAATCTGCAGAGCCTCGAACACAGACGTCGAGTTTCCAGGCTGTCGGTTTTCTAAAAGTTCCACTTTGGTGAATGTGCCCAAGGTGTTCACGACCAGCGGGATGATCGGCTAACTCTGTTGCAAACAGAAATTATTGACACCAATCCTGTATTAAGAAACTGTAAGTAACAGTTTTTCAATTGACGTTCATTGAATTTCAAGGGATGAAATTTCAAAGTTTGTAAAAACAGGATCGTTGTTTGTCCCTAATGAGCGGGGTTATTTTAATATAACTTATTATTACGGTGCCGTTACGGATCAGAGTTATGGGAACAAACACACATGCACACACACACACACACACACACTCACATACACCACACATACACAAGTGTGAAAGTGTGAGTGACACTTTCGCATTTGTAGGATTTGTGTGAAATCAGAAGGTATGTTATGAAACTCCATTCCCATTAAAATTACTTTAAAGGTTTAGGCGTGATCCTCGAACCAACATAGGATTTTCCAGTTTTATAATAGCAGTAGAGTTTAAGTAGTAGAGAGCTCTTTTTGAGGGGCTCGTCTGGGAAATACCATACCTATTTCTGCTTGCTTTGCTGGGTTTCGGTTTGAAAGACGTGGGTGCCTGCGAAATTACAGGCACAAAAGGCTCATCATCTTCATGCCTCAAGTTGATAGACGCAGGGCGTTGCATCGTATGGCACTTTCCAAGAAAGCGTGATCTACGATGCAATTCTTTGTTATTGGCAATGGTTACCACTTAACATCAGGTGGGCCATGTGCTTGTTCCATCTTCAGTAACCATAAATAAACAGTGGTAGAGAAAATGTCTTTTTGTAACGAATAATGTGGTTGGTTTCAGGTGGTTGGAGGGTAGCGCGGGCCACGCGTCGCGGGGTGATGCCCGTGCGCAAGGGGCTGCTCGCGCCCCAGAATACCTTCCTCGACACTATCGCAACCCGCTTCGATGGCACACGTGAGTACATTTATACAGTAAAGTAAACTAAAAATCTCTTTATTCAGTGATAAACCTAGTCATATTTTTTTTTAATTTACAAGAAACTGCTTGGGTTATATTTTTATGTCCTTGCAATTGTTATTCCTAACTTGAACAGTTTTTTGTCATCTTAATTATCAGATATTTACAAGATCGTAGTTCATCTGCAAGGGCTATGACTGACAACAGCGTCTAGCACGTCAACATGACTTGCAAAAGTCAGCAGGAAAATAACATCGCTTTCGTTGGTAGACTCGCAGCCCGTGTGGAAGATGGCGGTATGAAAGCAAGAAGGACCCGAAATAAATTATAGATAATTATCTTTATACGACACAGGTGAATTACCTCTTAATCCGAATAACCAGTAATCGTTGGGGTTAATAAGGTCTTGAGTGGAGACCACAGGTCAGCAAACGTTGTGTTGGACGCCCTCCGCCTAAGTGGAGTGACGAACTGCGAAAGGCTGCTGGTAGAATCTAGATGAGTTAAGTTGAGGATAGGGCGCAATGGCGCTCATGAGCTAATGAATAATGCTCCTAATGAGCTGCACATATCCAGCATTGGACTGGTATAGGCTGGTGATGACGATGAATCTCTTCTTTGATAACTATGATGGGATGGGATCGAAACTACCCAAAGCTAAACATACCCAGGTACCTACTGCGTTCCAAAACCCAGCTTAGAATTAATTCTCTAATAATGTAAACAAAACCTAAGCTTTTATAGTCTAACCTGTAGAGCTGAACGAAGCCGTATTTCCAATGCAAAATAAATGTAAATATAAGTAATTGCATACCAAGCAGCTGCTTTCAATCTCTCAAACAAGTTAACAGTAAATCTCTAGTGGATCTTCAAAGTGAAAAATAATCGGATCCGGTACGCGGCAGACGGCCGAGACCGACAGGGGCCGGCAATCGCTTATAAATTTTTCCTTGTCACTAACACCGGGTTTTTTATTTATTGGCTTATATCAGTTGGAGTATCTTTTTGTGTAAAAAGTTACTTCTCTACACCATTCATACAAACTGTTTTAACGTGGTGCTGTCATGTTGGCGTGAGGCAAAAGCTTTTCACTATTTCTTCCGGTGTGAGGCAAGCGGCCCTTTGTTGCGTGATTTTATACCCTCACAGATCTCGCAAACACGACACTTTGTCGTCGCGCTTAGTCGCGAGCGTCTGTCATATCTTGCTGTCGCGATTGTCGCCGTGTGTGCGGAGCGCCGTGTTTGAACAAAATTTATGAAAATTGTCCCCCGCAGCTTGTCGTAGCTTCTAATCGCTGACGTTTGTCGTCCAATGTGCGCAGGCTGTTACTTGTAATATGTATATTATATAATAGTCAGCTATCTAGTGTGATTACTATTATAAATGCGTGTATGAGTGTGTGTGTGTGTGTATTAATATACATAGTTTGTTACCTGTATTAAGACATAGGTTAATTTTATCCGGGTACCTACCACGCGAGCGATACCGCGGGCGGAAGCTAGGTCATAATTTATCTTTACTTGGACTGTCAGTAATATCCCAGAAAAATTAGGAGTTTTACCTCGGAATGAGAGATAGTCGGCTATAAACTTGTATATACCTTTATTTGAGCACTCTAAAACTTGTCTCAAAACCTACTCATCGTAGGGTGTTAGCTTCCAAGGTCAAAGGTCAAAATATCGATTTATTGCAAATATCATACGGGGTGTACGGGGTTCCAACCCCCATCTTCGGAACCCAAGCCAACCTCACCTGCACGTGGTGCATCCTGCTAAACAACGAACGGGGCTCTGGCGGCCGGCTGATTGCGGCATAGCACAGCCTACATCGGCACAGCTAAATCCCCTGGCCACTGACGGGCAGCAGCGTCGGTGGTGCGAGAAGCTGTGCCCTCCGATCCCCAACCCGCATGCCCAGCGTGGGGATTATGGGTATATCCCCCTTTAATAGGG
The DNA here is from genome assembly GCA_951804965.1 of Horisme vitalbata. Classification (NCBI taxonomy): domain Eukaryota; kingdom Metazoa; phylum Arthropoda; class Insecta; order Lepidoptera; family Geometridae; genus Horisme; species Horisme vitalbata. The sequence goes on from OX638093.1 coordinate 18,895,525, forward strand.
GAGGCCTATGTCCAGCAGTGGACTGATATAGGCTGGTGTGGTGTGGTGGGCAAATATTATGTTTCCTATGGGTTTTATGCTATTCATATGCTAATAAATGTTGTAGAAAATTAAATTTTCTACAATATTTTTTAATATCTTGAATCATTTTCGAGATAGAGGGCAGAGTGCTATGTTTAACTATGCTCAAAATAGTTAAACACTGGTTCAAGATATAAATAAAATGTTTGAACAAAAGATGTAGAGAATTTAATGTTCTACAACATTTATTAAGATATAAATAGCATAAAACCCATAGGAAACATGATATTTGCAATAAATCATTTTTTTTACCTTTGACCTTGGAATATCTGAAGAAGCTTATAGCCGACAACACACTACAAGTTGTACAAGTTGTTCGGCTACAAGTTTATAGCCGACTGACTATCTCTCATTCCGAGATTTGTGCCCTAATTTGACTAATTTTCTTGGACTATAATGTACATTCAATTAAAAAGATTTATTAAGACGCGTAAAATATTATGTAAAGAAAGATTGTTATTTCTGTACGCCACTATTTTACGTACTACCTCCAACCTCCATCCATCTTATCTATAGCAGTTCAATGCAAACTACCCTTTATGTGATTTAGGTACCTTATCATACTACTATTATATATACGAAAGTTATATTATTTTGTTTGTTTGCTCAACTTATCATCATGACGGTAACAGGACATAAAGTACCTTAAAAATAATAAAGTATGTGACCCTATAAGCTATGTAGGCTTTCTATGGTATCACGCCAGCTGAGCTTCAGGCGGAAGCTAGTTATTTATACCTTAACATGGCATAGCCACCACCTACGAACCTCTTCAGAAATATCAATCTACTCGAGCCTATCATCCAAAAACAATATTTCTCTTGTTTGAGATATTTTGTTGTCGTTGAATTTATAGGGCATTCAAATAAAATAAGAATTCAAGCATGAAATCAAATTGTAATCGCTGAATAATCTCGATCAAACAGTAAAGTTGTATTCCAACTGTATCTGGTAATATTACGGTATTCTGTGATTCCGATCTCATAAATATCTCTCGTTAAATATCAAAGATATTCTCATTTTACAACTGGCGAAGGTTTGCGAGTGAAGATATTAAAATGTTTGTGTTTCCTTCACGCCGTAACCTGTTTTGAACGCGTAGTTCTAGACCACGTAAACATAACAACACAACACCAGCCTATTTCAGTCCACTGATGGACATAGGCATCCCTTAAAAGAAGGGCGATATAAATAAATAATATAAATAGCATAAAGGCCACTTTTTATCCGGATACCACGCGAGCGAAAATGCAGCGGAAGCTAGTATGTTATACATATACTAGCGGCCCGTCCCGGCTTCGCACGGGTTTTAGTAAGCATCCCTAATCTTTTCTAGCAATAAATATAGCCTATGTTACTCAAGGTGAATGTAGCTTTCCAATGGTGAAAGAATTTTTGAAATCGGCACAGTAGTTTTTGAGTTTATTAATTACAAACATACACACACACAAATATGTCTATGTCTATGCCTATGTCCAGCAGTGGACTGATATAGGCTGGTGTGGATGTGGCGGTGTGGACACACACAAAAATACAATTTTTTTCTCTTCATAATATAAATAAATATATTTGTGTAGATGTAAATAAACATTACTTTTGTATAAGTCAAATTTTCCGCCCACCAGAGACAAGCACTTTCACAAAACGTGTAGTTTAATTTAGCGGGACGTGAAGATCCCCAAGGCGGCATTCAAGCGCTTCTCGTAATAACGCACTGTTGGACCAAGCCTCTAAACTTATTATCCCCCAGAGTTAGATTACTCTGAACTACGTTTATAACGATATAAGGTGGGAAAGATACAACATAATAAAAACATAATAACAGCAAAAGCGAATTAAATACTTACTGCAAATAAAATGGCTATGCCAGATTTTTTTTATAATATAAGTATAAATTATGAAGTATAAATTAATAACGATTAATCTATACTTCTATACCATTATATAAAGCGGTAGAATTGTAAGTTTGTATTTATATTTGTCCGAGCTTATCCCTCGATCTCTCGATGGATCCAATCTGCATCCAATATGAAATTTGGTAGGTCGATTAGTTGTATTTAAATTTTTTGCTTGGAAGTATTTGAGGTAAATCTGATAGGGGGCCATTATTTGTTCCAAAAGGGGCCAAAAAAAAATTAAACACATAAATATATTGAGTGGGGGAGTAGTATGAGTGGGTTGGTGTGTACATTCAAAAATGGTTTTTATTTTATTTCTAGAATATATAGGTATTCAAACATACCCAAAATGTATTGTAAGTTCGTATGTATATTTGTTCGAGCATAACTCTCGAATCGTTGATCCAATGTATATTTCAAATTTCATCCAAATACATACACAAACACACAACACACACACACACACAGTCAAACTTTTGCATCTGAGGATGGTATAGTGCTAGATAACCCTACTCCATCTTACCATGTCTTAGGCACTACAGCCTCCCGGTCCATTAGCGCAAATTACCACTTGACGCTATATAGATCCTCTAGATTCTTTTACTAGATGTAAAAGGATATTATTATATATCGTTGATCCAATGTATATTTCAAATTTCATCCAAATACATACACAAACACACAACACACACACACCGACGGGCTGCAGCGTCGGTGGTTCGAGAAGCTGTGCCCTGCGATCCCCAACCCGCATGCCCAGCGTGGGGATTATGGGCATATCCCCCTTTATTAGGGGAGGCCTATGTCCAGCAGTGGACTGATATAGGCTGATGTGGATGGTGGATGTGGAAAAGGATATTTAGGTATATTAAGTTTTTTATCCTACAAATAGTATAGGATTTTAATAAAAATTGATATAAACTCTATTTAAAATAAGCCAAAGCTTAAATAATGAGCTCTATTAGACGTATATTTATTTATACCATCGTTCATCGTTGTTATTGTACCTTCAAGAACAATCAGATGGCGCTAAGCCAGTGTTGACCAAAACTGAGCTTATTGAAGTTTTAGTATACAATTAAACATCATAATCGGTTGTTTGATGAGCAGTGGGTAAAAAGTATTTTTTTTCGTAAAGCATCTTAGGTACTCGATGATATATTTTTTGTATGAAACTCTTATACCTATCTTCTTTTTTATCAGTTTAAGATTATATTGTAACCTTCTTATGTAGCTACTTTAACACACCCCATTTTTTGTTATTTTGTACCAAATAAACGTTCTATTCTATTCTATTTTTGCATTGATATGACGGCATTCGTCATTTTCTTTTCTTTCCACGTTTTATTGTAATCTTTGACTCAATTACAGCATCAGTATATTTTTCTCTATTACAGTACTTACCTATATACCATTAAACTGTAAAAAGGTAGATCATCAACTAGAAAACCTAGATAAGTAGTACCTACGAACGAACTACACAGATAAAACCTTCCTAGACATTACTTGACTGACTGATACTGTAACAACCCAGCTACGTATTTACCTGCTATCTTGTTTCAAATTGCAATACTGACGGGAAAGACCATCCAAGTTACATAGACGATCTGTCGCCAAATATAATACGTAGGTCTGAAAACAGTAATGAAAAGACTCCACGACTCCACGCAAAGGCTCTCAGTAAAATGGTTATTGATAGGCAAAATACAACACCTTGGAGCGTGCATTCGCGGATTAAAGTCGCGCGCACTGCTTCGTTTAGTAGTTTAGTGCAGTTTTCGCGAAAATTAGAAAATTGTAAGTGGGCAATTTCAGCAAAGTTTTATAGCCTCTAGTTAAATCTGTACTTAGGTAGACGAACATATCAGCACGTAGCTATGATTTCAGAAAATTGACAATCATATTTCCAACGCCCATTTTTTTCTAAATTAGAACGTTCACAAAATCTCTGGAAAGTTAACAACCTCAGGTGTAAATTACAGTTTATGCGAAGCGTGACGAATAAAAATTGCTCTGACCCAACATTAGCGAGTGTCGCTCGTCCCTGCTAGGACCGACTAATGGTTGTATTTTCGTGTGCAGAACGTGACTGAAAGGGACGTCGCTTTTTGAATGCCTGCAATTTTAATGGGAAAGTGACGTGTCGCGAAACTTTTTTATAGCTTCATGAAGAAATTGCAACCTGAATACTTTACCCGAGAAGGTTTTATAGTAACAAGTCTTGCATAATACACGACCAAAGTGCGACTGAAATATATGATAACTAACCTTCACCCTCGTCTTTTTTATGTGAAAATCTTATGTCTATCATATATATTTATCAGATCTCTCGTGAGATCTGCTATTTAGGTAGCGACGCGTCGCGAACTTTACTGTCAATTCCAGTAGTTCAGTCTTATGTTTTGTGAAATAGGGTGCGCAATTTTTGCACTGTCACACATTATGAACTTTGTGTGGAAATCTTGGTTTATTTGTTCGATTATCGAGTACCAATCGCAAGAAACTAAACACGCAATTTCGTACTTCGTTGAATTAGAGTAGACCCGGTTCACGCCGCGTTTACTTAGGATTAGGATTAGATCTAGTTAGGTTTCACCCGACTGAGTTGGTTTTAGTGAAAGAGACAATGAAAGTAAGAGTTAGAGTTTTAGTAGTGACAGTATTTCAAAGTGTTTTCTATATACTTAAAATAGTTTCGATGTTTCACATATACATCTGCCCGAAGGCTCCCAATGGCTAAATTACTTATATACCTACAAATCATTATTTTCTACCTTTATTTACCTTTATTTTTTATTTTTTACTTTCGTCGATTCTGTCCAACTAATTAAAAGTTATCGGGTAACAAATATTCAGACCATTACTCAAACCAAACTTAACTTACCAGTAGATTCAATATCCGATTCAGTAAACATTACGGGTTTTAAATATCCTTTGTATATATATTTATAATGAAAAGTAGACAACTGAACATGAAAAGTAAACAAATATACAGTACAAGTATTATGTTTCGTAGTCCCGTAGTACTGGAGTGCCAAAATATTATTCAAGGTCAAGGCTACACTACAACCATATTGTATGAGCCACTTTCAGATTATTTATTAAACATGCTGCGATCATTATAGTCGTGAGCTGAAGTAAACTCCCTTCTCAACATCTTCGGCATTGTTGGGGTAAGACTGAAGGACAGTGTTTCACAAACTTTGAAATGGAATTTAAGCCACACAGATACTTGGCAGGTAGATAGGTACCTAAACAATATTGGTATGCGTAGGCGTACAATAGGTATACTGTGGGTTTATAATACAGCAAGATTTAGATAACCTTACCAGTAAAATAATGCATTTAAGGGTTAAAAATAATATGTAGGTACTATACAGGTACATATTAAAGCAATTAAGAAACAGAAGACCCAGTTGTTATTTTGTCTATCTACAAAATTAAAACATTAAAACAAGTTACTTATAATTAAAATTATTACCTTACCAGGCTTCCATTTAAATAATAACCATTTTGAAATACCCTGCTAATTAATTTCAAGAACTTTTGTAAGACTTCATACATTACTGACATAGTAGTACTTATAACAAAATAATTCGAGAAAATCTTAAGTATCGTCAGATTGGAAAAATAATTTATGGTGAAATAATTTCCTAACCTCTTTAAAAAATCTCATAAATAAGTATGAGGGCACCCAAATTTGTATTCAGAAAACAATCGTAACATTTCCTTCTACGCATTTGCAAAGAATTACCGTTCAAAGAAAGCTGTGAACATTCTTCGGAGATGTTAAAAAGGCAATAAAACTCGTGTTCGTGAGCCCCAATGGATTAAAGTAGGTTAAGAGTTTATCTGACGAAAAATATATAAATTATTTTCTGTGATTTGATTGTTCGCTATCTTCTTTTTTTTCTCTTTTTGGCGGTAGCTCCAGTGCTGCAGTCATCCCGTGACCATGACCGAAAATAATGGTAAAACGTGGAAGACCCGTTAAACAATATTTACATCTATCATGTTCGGTAAGTAGGTTCTTATTACCTCCAAATGGGGCTTGTAGGTGACTAATTAGCGCTCTAGGGTAATAATGTAGCTAGAAAAGCCCTAGGGCGGTAAGTAATTAAAAAAAAACACTTCTTTCTTTCAAAAAGTTCGCATACATCTAACCATCATACTGGCAATAGACATCATGCATTCAGCCCAATGACCAAAGAGATCGCTTTGCTATTCAGCCTTGTCTTCGTGTGAGTATAATAGTCATCAATTTTAAATATCAAACGGCGAAGCTCAATTTCGTTCTTGAAAAAAAAAATGAAAAATGTTTTATTCTTGTAATGCCGGTTTTTTCCTACTTAACTCACAATCGGGATGTAAAGCAGAATAGTTAGCTCGGGTGTAAGCACCAATTGCACCCTCGAACTATAGGCGCGCCTAAATATCTCGGGCTTCATTTGATGCCTTACAACCCTTGGCTACTAATCTACTATTAATTACTGTACTTTTCTACTGTACCGTTCTAAGTAGTTGGAGACTACCAACCCTGACTGGTTATCCTTTTACTATCCTATCCTTCCTACTAGTATCATAAATGTGAAAGTTTGTGAGGATGGATGGATGGATGTTTGTTAATCTTTCACGCAAAAACAACTGAACGGTTTTGGATGAGACTTAGAATAATATACATTGTTTATGACCTGGATTAACACATAGGCTACTTTTTATCCGGGTTCCAAGCGAGCGAAGCTGCGGGCGGAAGCTAGTTTACCATAAGATGAAGTAAAGAATACGGAACCCTAAAAACGAACTATCTTTTAATATTTCACGTTGATGAATGCAATGCAATTCCACGCTGACAGTTGTTCCATGATGTATTGTGCAATATTCTCGCTTAGATTGCATCGCATGAACAGATAAAGTATGAAGTTTTTTTTTGCAAAAATAGCTTTGAGAATTTCTCTATTTTCACTTGTTACAGATGCTTTGTATTCTCCTTTCATAAAAAAAACATCATTAGGGAGATTTCTGTAAATAGAATGAATGAATGAATGAAAATTCTTTATTGTACACGTTAATTTTAGAAATAACAAACAGAAACTTATAATAATTAAAAGTTTCAATGGGCGGTCTTATCGCATGGAAGCGAACTCTTCGAGAAAACCTTTGGATGGAAAGGATATGTAAAAGTAAGAACGGCCGGGGGTGTAATTTATATGAAAAATAAATTAATCATACTTGTGCAGTTATAATCCAAAAGTGGTGCAATATTAATTATTATATTAACCTATGAAGGTAACTTATTATAACAAACATGCAAAAACAATAACATCATATTAAATAATATAATAATTGCTCATACAATACATTTATTAATTTATAATTATAAACCTAGTAGCTAGTACAATATTAAGAATAAAATAATAAAACACAAAATAAATATTTAATAATAGATTAGATAATAGATATTATAGTATGCACCTAAAATCATAAACCTACTTAGATATTTGTGGTAGTTGGGATAAATAAAAATGTTTGACACGAGTTTTAAAAATGATGGGGAGTTCTTTAATAAATAAAATTTCATTTTTTTAAATAGCTTACCTATAGATTTGTAAAATTATGAAATAACGCGTTCTGTTTTCAAATCATCAATGAAAATAATGTAAACGTAATGAAATCAATATGCCTAAAATTAGTGACTTTTAATTAAATTAAATTATTATTAAATTAGTATTATCTTTCACTGCTTAGATTTATTTTGCGTAAAATAACTCCTATCCAAGGATTCTACGAATATCGAGCCTATTTCTAGTGTGTCTATTTTTAAAGTGTGGTTTTAAAATTGGATTAGTGGATGCTTAATTTGTCTGCACATTAGTGTATCGAATCAAATCGGCGCCAGTTTCAATTATAGGTATTTCTGGTTTAAGTCAGAAACAGCGTAATGACCGCATAGAGGAAGGAACGAAGTTTTTAAATCGGAAAGCCGGACCAAAAACTATCATAACGCTGCGCTGGATGAACTTAATGAATTTATAAATTTTTATTGACGACCTCTGTGGCGCAGTGGGCAAAGGTCCGCCTAAGACGCAAAGGTTGCGGGTTCGATTCCCGCCGCGGGACAAATGTTTGCATGTTCTGCAGATTTTTGTCGCGTGTCTGAGTGTTTTCTATGTATGATATGTATGTTTTTACAAAAAAAAGTATATAAGTAGTATATCAATCATGTGGTTCCCATAACACAAGCTCTGCTTAGTTTGGGGCTACATGATGCTGTGTGATAGTCCAGCATTATTTACTTATTTATATGGCTGAAAATTGGGGGAGTCCTTTGCTCTACAATGAGATTGTTCAGAACAACTATGCGTTTAAGATACTCACTATACTTATTAAAAACCTATCGTACTGGAACCCCCTGAACAACGTTTGAGAGTCTCCAACAAATTGCCTATCGCCATGGGTCAAAGGCTATTATAATCACCTGCCGTAATTCATTAAGTTATTGCCCAATGAAGGTATATTTAATAATCACGTTAAGACTCTCTTATTAGATAAGACATTGTACATACAATAACATCTTGATAATGACGTCAGTTTTTTAAAACCGATAATGAAATACTTACTTACCTATGGACAATGCCCCACAGCATAATTATATTAATTATATTATAAATTAAATTTAATTATACTAATATGAATAATTATTTTTAAAAACTATTTACCTACTCCTTTAATTATTACAATAAAAACACACCCTCGAGATTAATAATCAAGTAAAAAAATTTGTTTTCCGTCGCACGCCACCATCACAACAACCAATGTTACTAACTATGGCAACTATTGTTGTTATTGCCATAGTAACACTTCTGTAACTATGGCAACAACCCTCATTTGTAATCATTTTGACAGTAGAATCGACTAAAAACTTATTAGTTTGGTTTTGACCAGTTTTGACGCACTCGCTTTAGTCTTGGTACCGAGCGTCATACATCAGACGGCATTATCCTACAAAAGCCTAAGGACATGTGGGCAACCATATTTACCTTTATAAAATTAGTAGCCAAAATCATGAAAGCGCGTCCTTAAGTTAGACACTACTCCCAACGTATCTTTACCCCTCTGAAGCTGGCTGCAAGTAGCTACGTAGTTCCTATTTTTTGGTCGGATTGAATTGTTTGCTGAGCTTTACTTCAGGACAAAGATCCGTTGTAAAGATAGTAAATGTTAAGAAATTTCGGTCGGCCGGCCAACTGAGCGTTAACCCTAAACCACACGTCAGTAAAATTAGCCTCAGATTGCAGATTCGGAGTGCATGCAGCAGTCATGACCGCATTAAAGCTATTTCTAGTCCCACGATGAGACTATTAACAATAGCGGGTTAGCAACGTATAGTATTGTATATTTTTGCGTTGTCACACAGAGGAAAACTGTTTGCCTTGCCTACGTTGAGAAAGAGGTCAATATTTTACGAGTAACCTAGGTATTTTTGGATGATTTATAAAACTAAACTAAAAAGGATCTGTAGGTAAACAGGTCGGGGCAGTTACCTTTTTTGTAGTTAAAATGTTTTGTTCTTAGGAAACTTAGTTTATTTTTGAAGGAAAACACAACCGCGTTTTCGGATTTAAAAAAAATTCGTCAACAAATAAAAAAATAATGTAAACTAATTGGCTATTTTCCTCATCAAAAGCTATCATTAAGATCGTAAAAGGAGCTAAGGTAAACGTCTATTTATAGTCCTCACGGATAAAAAAACAAAGTCGCATGTGAGGACGTCCTTGCAAAGAAGCAGTTTAAAAGCAATGTTTACTAGACGGAGCTTGTGAAAGGAAACTTTCTGCAAACATAGTCTAGACTTGAATACCGTAGAACTGTCTTGGATATGAATAGAAACCACAGGTTACCATAGAAAACATGTTATAGAGAGTGGAATTAAAAGTTAGTATGTTACAAATGAAATGTTAGTATGTTATAAAGCTCACACCTAGATCCAGTTCTCTCATTGTTATGACCGGTGCTTTTGCAGTATTTTATTACAAAAAAGTGTTATGAAAATCTTCAAAAAATGAGTTTAGGCTTTCTACAACGTGTCCCCAGCCTGTGGACAAAGCATGAACACCCTCGTAATACTACTGCTTACAAATTCTGTGAAACAGTTTTAGTTTTAAATAGTAGTAAAAATAAAAATAAAAATAATCTAACAAATTAAATTCCAAATAATCGACAGAAAAAAGTAGCATACTGTATCATTGTTGACACGAATAAGATGACAAGAGATGTCGTTTAAATGTCACTGATTAAACTTTTTAAAAGAAAATCATGCAGTTACCACAGAGTTATCATGCATGTCTAAATAGTTTCCACTTGAAAATAGTTATTACAGTACTTTAAACTCTTCAAAAGAGATTGCATATGTCCCATAAATGCGTTTTAATCAACACAATGTAAATAGAGGGTGCTCCAAAGGCTAAAATTTTAAAACCATTGTTTTCTCGGTAAATACTAGACCGATTGTTTTAATTCTTTGCATATTGCTCAAAAATACCCCAATAAACGTGTAGTGTTTGTCTATGTCCACAAACTGGGGACACCCTGTTTAAAAATAAAACATCTTTGATTTTATACAGCGTCAAGTGACAAGTGTCTTGGCATAACGATGCTGGAGTAGGTCGTAACTGATTAAGAAAATTTATTTGGCATCACAGTTTTCTACATCGCTTTTCTCAACTACGTACCTACTGCCGGTAGATAGTATAGTTACCAAGCGACATGATTGTATCAATTTCGAAACATGAAGGATAGTATGACCTTTGCTTATCACCCTCGGGAGTTTGTCCAGCCGAACGGTAACAGACCGCTGTAAGCTCGCTTACAAGAATTTCGTTATAGTGAAGTTCCGTTATCTGGTATCATTTTAGCAACCTATCTACCTAGATATACATACATTAATAGTCAAAATTAAAATTCATTTCTACTATAAAACAGGTAGTGCAGAACAGTTCGTTACTCTTACGATGGGTACAGTTACAAATATAAGTTGTATGAATCATCAGACTACATATTAATAAGTACATATACATGTAAAGGTGACTTCATCATCAGCCTAACGCAGTCCACTGCTACTAAACAGGCATCCCCTAATGAAAGCGATTGCACTCTGTCCTTGACACATCCAGCTTCTCCGTACCATATAAAAGTAAATTCGTGTTAAGTTTCATTAATCCAAACTTTTATAAATCTTGTTCAATTAAGTTGAAGAAAAACACTCGCTCCACACAAAGTTTTGAACTAAATTTGTCGATCAACTTTGTCAAACAAACTTCATAAAATTAGTTTGAAATCTCATAATGAGATTTTAATAGGGTAATTAATCACTCTTTAGAAACAGCTTCTTAGACACGTTTGCAAATTAGCATTGAAATTCGTTAGCAAAACTATATTCGAGAGTTTTAAAGTATTATTAGAAAATAACATTAGTGAAGACAATAGGTTGGATAATTTATTCATAGCACAAGTTGGATTATCTGGGAGTAATCGAGGGTGAAACTTGGAAGAACTTTGCCTTACCAACAGACTTTAAGTGCCTACCTGTGAGACTATAATATTTTATTTATTATTATAGATACTTTTGAAAAAGTTATCAGTTGATTTTCATGTAAATTGTGTTCCAGCAGGTCCCAGTCTTTACTTATAAGAAATACCTATCATTAGAGAATCATCCACAATTAATCGTTTGTGGCTTTTATTTACCAAAAGCCTAAAATTTAAATTTAAATTATCTATTTTCATTGCAATAAAAGAATACTTACAGAATTTCTCCATCCCTATAGGTATAACTTCTCTGAATATACAAAACCAAAGCAAATATTATTTCGTCTCGTAAAATGGATTTAATTTTTCACACGTATACCAAATTATTTATAAACAAGACCGGTAAAGTGCGAGTTAACTCGCCCACTGCGGGTGACGTTAATTACGTCCAATTCATACATTCAGTATTGTATTCTCGTGGATATCACGTGTAGTATAGTAGTGAGTTCTAGTGAGGGAAATATATAGTTTCTCTCACTCACACTCGATGTATGAAGAGGGGTAGGAATTTTTCTACCCCTCTTCATATTTCGCTTTTTTTATAGGTAGTTGCATCCACGTGGCTGACCACCATAATTTGAAACATAATTTGTTATTAGTAATTTTTATCCGTAGTTTAAAAAACTAATAAAAACCTGTAATAGAAAATCAAGGCCTTTCAGATAACACCCTATTAAACGTGTAACTCTCCTTGTAGCTTGACCACCGTTTTTCTTACAATTATATTTTTTCCACAAAACCGTTTTAAATATAGACTTCACTACAATTTTCCTGTAAAATATAGATATCTCTATATAAAATATACCAAAATCTGGTTTCTTACCTTGCAAACTTCGGAGATAAGGGTCATTTTTTGGATGTTTTTCATCATAAATTAAAAACGGTGCGTGATAAAAAAAAAATTGATTGAAGCGGTTCAAATCAAGCCTTTTCATATAATCCCCCCCATTTTGGAAGATTTTGAAATAATTACGAAATAGTTACAGACTTTGCTATAATTTTCCTGTAATATATATATCTTTCTATAATATATAAAAAAAAACAGGTTTATCACTTCGCTTCTTTTTATTTTTTTTATTTTGGACCCTTTTGGGTAGAAAACAATTTTTTTTTATTTTTGTTACTGGCAATCTTATTCAGTTAGTGCATTTTAAATCTATACCAAATTTCAAGTTGATAGCTTATGTAGTTCCTGAAATAATCAGGTGTGACAAACGGACGGATGGACAAAGTGGCACCATAAGGGTTCGTTTCACCGTCTCGGTAACGTCACCCTAAAAAGAAGTCGTTCAACAGTGGCTTCAACTTTTTTATGTTCCGTCACAGTAAGTGTTTTGCAAACGAATGCAGAATTCCCAGCAGCTCCAAAACCATTGTTCTCAAAATTATAAATTCCATACATTGATTTCCATCAGCTCCAAGAGATATTGAGTAGAGTCTAACACAAAATAAACGCGCGGCGTATTGGTAGGAAGATAGTATCATGAAATTTTAGGCAAAAGAACGCATTACTTTATTTTTAATTGGTTTATTTAATTAATAGCTGAACCGCGTGCAACTTCGTTTGCGTATATTATCTTTCACGTTTTTTATTTATTACAATTAGTACGTGCCCAACGAGCAGTTCTGAAAGTGTCCATGGTTTAAAACCATACAGATTTCCAACCGCTAACCTTTATAGTGAATGTGAAGTGCTAACTGTTCGTAAACTGTTTATCTGTAATATAATCTTATCACAGCATAAAGAAGTAAATATAAATGATAATCAATCCACTGGTAAAAGAAGGAATGATAGAATTTTGGCAAAACCAAATGTTAGCACTGTGTTTGCTCAGCGCCAACAAGCTTTTCTAGGACACCGCTACTATACAACAAAGTCAACCAAGCTATAAATTATTTGGTCTACACTAATCAGGCTGAATGTAAAAAGTCTCTAAAACTATGGCTTCTCAAGCTCAGCTACGAGGAAACGGAGTAATTATTGAAAATTGCTAGATGAGTGGGTACCGGCTCAAACTGTTTTTAGATAGAATAGGTACCTAAAACTAATTCTCTAACGTACACGCACTCATTCAAACAGTTACCCTCAACTCAACATACCGGAACCTTGCTCTTTCATTCAGTTAATTGTACATTGTGTGCTATTTTAGATATATGTACACGTCATAGATAGGTTACCTACTTTAACTCTTCCAAATTGGTAATAAATGAATAATTATAAATAATTAGGTTCAGAATAGCGCAGGATCGAGGCAAGTGGCATAATCAAAGTAAGGCCTATGCCCAGCAGTGGGTCGATAAAGGTTGAAATGATGATGATGATGAATAATTATAATTATATAGAAAGTAAATAATAGATAATATCAATACTTATAATATATTAATGTATGCTTTTTATTGAATTAAAAAGTTAATTAACTTTAATTAGATTGAATTGAATTAGGTTATTATATGATTAATTAGTATGTATACTTACCTCTTAAATACACGGCTGTACACAATGCTCTTCATCAATGGAAGGAAAACGGTATCTACAACACAAGTCTCGACTTAGTGTAGGTACCGTAGACCAACGACCATAAGAACCCAAGCCCTAAAACTTTTGTTAATTCTGATTGGTATACTTACCTATTAAGTATATTATGATTGTACAATATGCTTGATTTAGAATAAATGATTTATTTATTTATTTATTTAGTGTTATTTTTTGGGCCGTGAAAGTCTGGGAAATAAGCACAAGCCCTTTCAGGCAACGCAAACAATCTATCACTGATAAACAAATTTATACTTACTTCCAAACTTTTATAGACATATCTACTTTTAAATTGAATTTGGTGTTGACTCAAAAAAAGAGGATGTTGATGTACCTACTGTACTGTGGACACAGTATTTGTTTTTTCCTTAAAAAATATACCTATTCTATATATAATGAACATGTTAATTGGTTAATTGGAACTATTTTTAACCGATTTCAAAAAGGAGGAGGTTCTCAATTCGTCGGAACCTTTTTTTTCGACTTTTTTTATGTATGTACACCGATATCTCCTTCAATTGTAAACCGATTTTCAAAATTCTGTTTTTGTTTAAAAGAGTATACTTTACAGGTGGTTCCATATAAATTTTATTCCTGAGAGATTGGTACTTTTCCCGGAAAACTCAAAAAACCTCATCCTAACTTGTAATTTTCGCCCTATGATGATCACCAATATCTCCGTCAATTGTGAACCGATTTTCAAAATTATTTAGGGCAAGAAGTAAGAAGTGATTTATTTGAAGTCGGTTTATTTTTTTAAAAAAGTCCTACTTGTTGTTTTCAAAATGTTTGGAAAGTCCAAGTAAAGTTTTATGAAAGAAAAATTGGAAAACCGAAAATGGTTTTCTATGGGATTTTGGTATTAACTCAAGAATTTACACAGGTCGTCTATGGTTCGGTAAAGTTAAGCTGGCTTTTGACTGGATATGAATTACATCTTGAGATATAACATTATATCGCTCGTCATACACTTTTTACGAGATCGTTTACACTGTGCTAGTATTAGGCCCAGGTCACACATATCGGGCAAGGACATGGCGCGGACATGGCGCGGACGTGGCACGGACGTGGCGAGGACATGGCACGGGCATGGCGCAGACATGGCTCGGACATGACGGAGAAATGACGTGACAGAGGCACAAGTGTAGTGCAGTCTGTTGTCCGTTATCGATGTGTCAGCATGTCATCCTCAGAAGACGAAGATGCTCTTGCTCTCGTGGATACAATTAATTAATATACAGATCAGGGCCCGTACAACCTCGATTTCGAGTTAGTTGCTTCGAAAGTGAAACCCCTTCATTGGGTTATACAGTTGACGGGATTACCCTTTCGTTTGGGTATTCTCCTTTCCCTTCTCCTTTATTCCTCCTTCATAACACAAGCGAAAGTGTAACCCGTTCCTTTTGGTTTTCAGTCGATAGGGTTACCCTCTTATGAGGTTAAACGAATGAATATAGTTACCTCTTGATAGGTTTTTTTGAATGTTACACAATGTTTATCATTACGCCTGACACTGGGTGGGGGAATTTAGATTTTGACTCTTGATTTATGTCATCAATCATTAGGTATTAGTTCGGATCGCTTTATTTGGTTGAAGGAGAAAGAAAGAGCGTCACTGCATGAAAGAAAAGTTTTGAAAACATAAGGAAAGTGCTGTGTTTCAGTCAGTTTTCATTGGTCATCATCACAGAGTATGCGTTGTCATATACGAGATCCGCAGTCAACATATTAAAAAGAAAAAAAAATGGTGTTTCAGTTTTCATAAGTCATCAGTTATGTCATGACTGAGGCCCGCAGCCAACATGTTAAAAAGAAAAAAATGTGTTTCAGTCAGTTTTCATAGGGCATCATCGCAGAGTACTCTGCGTAGCGTTATTTTTTATTTTTATTGTATTTATTAGGCAAAGCCAACAGTACACATAATGAGCATTTTGTAAAGCGTTATGTCCGAGACCGTTATGACCGTGTTAAAAAGAAAAAATATGACCTTCAAAACTATTTTGAATAATAATTTTGGATTGTCACTGTCACTATCACACTCAACTCAACTCAAAGCTCCACTCAAAACTCATTCTACAAATTCATCTGTAAATGGTTATATCTCTGGAACTACTCATCCTAGACTAGCCGTTAATTGCTCAAAAGATAGCTATCGACAAGATCTTTATTTTTAATGACATATGTCAAACTTGAATTTGCCATATCTCGAGAAGTACTCATCCTAGACTTGCCATTACTAGCTCAAATGATAGCTACTAATAAAATCTTAATTTTCGATGACAGCTGTCAAACTAAAAACTGTCATCGAAAATTAAGATCTTAACAATAGCTATCATGTGAGCTAGTAACGGCAAGTCTAGGATGAGTAGTTCTCGAGATATGGTCGATTTAAGTTTGACAGCTGTCATCGAAAATTAAATTCATGTCAATAGCAATCATTTGAGCTAGTAAAAGCAAGTCTAGGATGAGTAGTTCTCGAGATATGGTCAATTTAAGTTTGACAGCTGTCATCGAAAATTAAGGTCTTGTTAATAGCTATCATTTGAGCTAGTAAAGGCAAGTCTAAGATGAGTAGTTCTCGAGAAATGGTCGATTTAAGTTTGACAGCTGTCATCGAAAATTAAATTCATGTCAATAGCAATCATTTGAGCTAGTAAAAGCAAGTCTAGGATGAGTAGTTCTCGACATATGGTCAATTTAAGTTTGACAGCTGTCATCGAAAATTAAGGTCTTGTCAATAGCAATCATTTGAACTAGTAAAAGCAAGTCTAGGATGAGTAGTTCTCGAGATATGGTCGATTTAAGTTTGACAGCTGTCATCGAAAATTAAGTTCATGTCAATAGCTATCATTTGAGCTAGTAAAGGCAAGTCTAAGATAAGTAGTTCTCGAGATATGGTCGACTTAAGTTTGATAGCTGTCATCGAAAATTAAGTTCATGTCAATAGCAATCATTTGAGCTAGTAAAAGCAAGTCTAAGATAAGTAGTTCTCGAGATATGGTCGATTTAAGTTTGACAGCTGTCATTGAAAATTTATTCCAATTTTACTAAAACATAATTATTATTGCGTAAAATAAACAATTAGTAGTCTGCATTTCCGCCCTTAATGCTTAGAACACAATTACCGCAATTAATTTTCGTCTTTTGACCGATTTTTTTTTCTCCTTTATCTCCTATATATATATAACCCACGTATAACCCGTGTTACAATGATAAAAAGGGTAACCCTAAGGAATGGGTTTTGGAATAATACCAAAACCCAATACTATTGATAACCCTCATGATCAAGTAACCTAATCAAAAGGGTTTTGAATGGTTTAACTCATGAAATAATATTGTAACCCATACGGAGAGGGGAAGGGGGGAGAATTTAACTAAGCTTTTGGAAAAACCCTGCCTCTTCATCGGGTTACCAAATCGGGCCCTGATACAGATGAAGAAAATACGCGCAAACGAATTTGCACAAGGATCAGCTAGTATTACCATGGGTATTACATAAAAAAATCTTAATATTAGTTTAACCTCTTTCCGATTTCCAGCCACAATTTATCTTGAACATTTTAGTTACAATAATCGGAACGACAATGATCATAAAGCGTTGCATATTTTACAATCAATTCACAAAATTCAATATTAAATTCGATATCGTCATTCGTCACGCATTTTTACATCACTAACAGACGTATGTCGCAAGCAAGTACATTCTACGAACTGGCGGCCATCTGACGCCCATCTGGCGGCGATCGGGCTCGGGCGCCGAAATGGCGCATCATACGTCCGATCAACGACATACCGTGTGTCCTAAATTGTGCTTTATTTCCATGCATTTTGTATGAAATTTGAATGGAATAGGAAACCGCCTGTGCCATGTCTGCGCCATGTCCGTGCCCGATGAATGTGACCTAGCGTCGGGCGCAGACAAGGCACTGGCGGTTTCTTATTCCATTCAAATTTCATACAAAATGCATGGAAATAAAGCACAATTTAGGACACACGGTATGTCGTTGATCGGACGTGCTTATGACGCGAAGTCGTCCGAGCTAAATTGTGCTTTATTTCCATGAATTTTGTATTAAATTTGAATGGAATAGGAAAGCGCCCGCGCCATGCCCGCGCCAGGTCAGACAAGTGGGGCCTGGACCTTAGATCCCAAACTATAAAAATTTTCCCTTCCGAAAAATGTTGTATAATCGAGGGCAGCTATCTTTTCTTTTGTAGTTAGAAGGTTTTTTTTCTGAGGAAACTATAGGTTTATTTTGAAGAAAAAACAATTGCATATTCGCAATTTTCAGTCACCCTAGAAAATGTCATTTGTCAAAAAAGCCATTTGATCTCAATCGAATCTATTTTCAAACAGGAACACTTTTCCCAAAGTAACTTACAAAATCAAATCGTAAAAGAAGAATGCCGAGAACCCGTACCAATTTCGACAAAACCAAACGTATATCCCATAAAATTTATTATATTTTATAAATGCCATAATTTGTTTCTACTTTTAAAAATATTTTGTTGGTTTGGTTTCCGCCATACGCCCCCATTAGACTGCAACAACCATTGATATCCAATCCAGTGTAGGTAGGTATTTCAAACTAATAACTATGCAACTTTATGGCAGTGTACTGGATATAAATAAGTACCTACACACACACACACAATACCCACGCTGGGCATGCGGTTTGGGGATCGCAGATTCTATAAACTCATTTGTACTAAAAGAGAAAAGAATTACAAAATGAGTTTGTTGAAAGTACTTAATGAAATTTCTCTCAATTTTAAAATAACCTTTTTCAGTATCCAAGCAAATACCTCACAGATAATTTGAGAAGTAAACTGAACTGGAGTAGGTACGTTCCATGAATCAGAATAAGGCTAGAGCGTTTATCTCGCTCGAATGGAGACTTTTCAATACGTCCTGGTTAAGTAAATATGAACAGAAGGGGTGAAATTCCGCACCCGTAAGCCCCTCATCAATCTTGGCTTTTTGCTGACGTATCGGGTTTGGAAGCCGTCTAAACTGAATCAGAACGGCCGAAATTAATGTTCATAATATTTCACGGGAAATCGACACAAAAATCCTTCCTCTTTCTCCGGTTCCTAGATGATAAGTAGTTTGAAATATAGCTGGGGTGTAATTTGTCTGATCTCCTTGGTATTTTTTTATCAAAAAAGACTGAGTAGGGTAGGTGTGTACGTATTTACTAGATAGACCCGTTTTTTGAGAATAAAACTAAACACAGTCTAGACTTGAACCACAAAACAAGTTTTTTTGAGAACTAACTTTGAGATCTAAACTGGTACCGAGTCTAGACTTGAACCATAAAACAAGTAGGTAGGTATCTAGGTAAAGTTTTTCAAAAAGATTTTCTTTAAAGAATCTATTGTAACGTTTACTGGAGTACAGTTCTAGTAGATACAGGCCTTACTTATGTACCTACTACGAAGGTTCTTCAAAGTTTACTACTTCCAATAGCATTTTCATTTAGAGAGTACGCTTCACAATATCTTTTAATGTTTCTTGAAGCGACTGGTCGTTTTTGCCGGGATTACATACATTCTAGGGGATGAAAGTCTACAACGTCGATTTATCGTTGAACACTCTTATGTAAAATGTTACGGGTCGAATTAACACTGACCTAACTTTACCGCGTTAGCTTCCATCTCACAGATGAAACAAGATCGGTCAAGTCTGAGTCAACTCATCCACCAAGGTTGATATCATATTGTGAAGGGTGAGATATTACGTGAAGAATTTTGAAGTACGAGTAGCTAACCTAATACGACCGCATTCTAATACGAAGTGTAGGAAGACGTGTCCGTAGTACTTACTACTATGAAGTACAACTGGTAATAAAAATGACACACCACAGTGACACACCTTTTTATCTCTGGTACTACCAGTAGTTGTACTAGTGACCTTATGCG
Source organism: Horisme vitalbata (assembly GCA_951804965.1). NCBI lineage: Eukaryota > Metazoa > Arthropoda > Insecta > Lepidoptera > Geometridae > Horisme > Horisme vitalbata. The sequence goes on from OX638093.1 coordinate 18,915,544, forward strand.
GTATTGGTAGTATAACTGAACATTTATTATGACAATCGATACTCTTTATTGATGATTCTAAACTGGCCACTTGTAATGTAAATTTTTTGACACGCCTCTCTTCTTGGAAACGTTATAAATAAAATAAAAATTGAAAAGCCTTTATTATTCCTTAACTTACCTCCTTAAATTACGTTAAGTAAAAAACCAAAGGCGCGTTCCCAACATCTTCGTGGTTGTTTATCTTATTTTTTAGAGATACAAGTTTTCTGTTGATTTTTTTATATTCTTTAGCATAAACTCAAAGTGGTATTTTAAATTTACGCTTTCTAAATGGCCAATATTTGATGTCTTACAATACGAACACTTTTTCGCTTTTTAGTCTTCGTGATCGAACCTCTGCAGACGATTGACTCCAATACTTTCTAGTTTCGGTACTCTGTCATATTTATCTATCAATTACATAATCTAGTAACTAAGATTTACCTTTAACACAATACCTACATTATTTCAATTGTCTCTTGGGTGAAATATTGTTGGTATCTACCAACTGGACCGACGACATTGTCAAGATCTTCAAGGAAATCCTTGGGCAACATATCCAGCACTGGCCTTCTGTAGGTTGTTAATGAGATGAAGGGTAATTGAAATGTTTCCTTCGAACAAAATAAAGAATGCACTCTAGTAGCAGTCATGAGGTCGAGTATGAACAAAGTTCCGAGATTAAATGCTCAAAGTCTAGCCGAGCTCGATAGGGGAACGGGTAAGAAGGGGTCTCCAGCAATCAAAACTTTAGACTTTGCTTACACCCTTATATTATTGTCGTATCCGTATATTCTACTTACTGCCGAGATCTATAACTGGGTAGGTACGTACCTACCCAGTTACTGGAATACATGAATATTATTTTAATATATAAATCGGTCAACCCATTTTCGTATTTTAATATACCTACACATAATTTAGATTTAGGTACCTGCATTAGTTCCGCTCATTATGGTGCTCCTATGTTTGTCTAGACACGGACTACACTTATCTACAAAATACTTATTTGCTTTTAATACGTAGAATGTACCTACCCGTATAAAAGTTACTCAGAGTAGGTTCTCAGGCATACAGATAAATGGATAACAATGGAAACCTTTTGCACAAAAATACTCAAAGGGCCTAATGGACATGTGAGGACAAACGAAATAATTTAGTACGAGCCTAAACACAAAGGTACGCCTTTTAGAAATTGCACTTAATAAAATGTGTAGAACCACAGAATATGTACCAATAGGTAGACCCAGAGATGACCCCGCTTTCTGATCCAAATGTGAGATCACATCCGTCGGCGGAAGTCGGGCTTACGCACACGAATGACCTCTTTGTCTTATGCTCAGGTTAATCATCTCCTGAAAATGGGATAAACATTTTTTTTATTATTTTTAATTAAATCCTTAGTATTTTTAGCCAAAAGAAATATAGGTAATAATTACCATCGAGATAAATGACGTAACAGTGAGTTTCAATTCGTGTTATATCCCGAACGGGGTAAATCTACTCGCAAAGAATAATATTTGTTCAAAGACATTGAATTTTGCAGAGAACTGGCTTGTAAATTAAGGCAAATAATTTAACTCGAAAAGTTTTTAGAAACAGTTTATTGTTAAACTTTGTCGCTCTGCCTTCATTTTAGGGCTCTTACACACAACACTTTTAAGTTTCAAAAAAGTTTTGAATCGCGTTGGGGAGAGCCAGGCAAGAGGGGCGGTTAGACGCTTTTTCTCGCAAACTAATGAACTAATCACGATCGTTGTCACGCGTGACTATGCGCTGCTGTGATGCCATTTTGACCTAGTAGTAAACACAAGCCTTACTTTGTAATACCAAAAAAAAACAGTTTTGCCGATTTACAATCTGTTTTGTATTTATCTGCGAACGTGTTTATGATGTGAACAACAAAAAATCTGATTCGGCTTAAAATTATAAGTGTGTCTACGATTAGTCACAGATAATAACTTATGCGGTACACGCTGCTTGTTAACAATTATTATTATTAAGAGCCTTTATTTCCCACTGCAGGGCAAAGGCAATTGTTAACAATATTTATTTTAAATCATTTTGTCATGATCAAGCTTGGGAACCACGTGACTAATATACCTACTACTAAAATACTTATTTATTGTAAATACATACATAATATACATAGAAAACACCCAGACCTAAGACAAATATTTGCAGAATACAAACATTTGTTCCACAGCGGGAATCGAACCCTCAACCTTCTGCGTCTTAGGAAGTGCACTGCGCTACAGAGTTCGTCATTTTATAATACAAGCTTAAAACAAACTGAACAAAATTAGTTTAATTAAAATTTCTGCGAGGCGAGCGTAAAGTGCGCTCGTAGCGTTCATACAGGACTTAACAAAGAGCGTGTCAGATTAAATACCTTTTATCTATGTGCTCATTATTTCATGGATAGAGCTATTTGAAGTAGTAAGGTACTCGAATTTTCCTTATTGTACAATCGATTTTTATTTTGTGAAGATTCTATTGATTGACACACCGTCAACACAATGGTACCAGGATTATTATAACGAATTACGTGGCGCAAAGGTCTGCCTGAGCCGCAGAAGGTTGCGGGTTCGATTTCCTTTGCAAGACAAATTTCTTTCATATTTTGCGAATGTCTGGGTGTTTTCTATGAATGATAATATTTTGTATGTAGTTAAAAAGTTATATTAAATCAGTCATGCGGTTCCCATGCCACGATCGAACTCTGCTTTTATTGGGGCTACATGATGTTCTGTGAAATTTTCCAGCATTTATTATATTTATTTATTTTTTTTAGGATTCATAGTAATAATCAGGCCAATAAAGTAGAGAGTAAAAAGTATTTTTTGTTATTACACAAGATTTTACAAGATTTTATATACCTGCGTTGTAACCAGCGGGGTGATCGGCTAACTCTGTTACAAACAGAAATGATGATCCTGTTTTTACGAACTTTGACATTTCATCCGTCGAAGTTCAATGAAAGTCAATTGACAAACTGTCGCAGTTTGTTAAAACAGGATCGGTGTCAATCATTTCTGTTTGCAACAGAGTTAGCCGATCACCCCGCAGAACTACTCAGTAAATCAACTGCTCGGTCGTCAAATGTTTCTTATAGATATAGTTTCATAGAGTTCAACAGGCCGATGCACGAATATTTTGTCATGCTGTATAGTATGCGTATCGTAAAAGTTTGGTCAATGACAAAGCGTTAATTAGAATTAGAAAGCTTTTTCTTTGGTCAACGTTTCAAGATACACTTACGCTACGACATTATGTCATGTCGAAATATTCGTGCTTCAGCCTATGACAATAACAACAACAACACCAGCCTATTCAGTCCCCTGCTGGACATAGGCCTTCCCTATAAGAAGAGGGATATGCCATACTCCCCACGCTGGGCATGCGGGTTAGTGATCGCAGGGCACAGCTTCTCGCACCACCGACGCTGCTGCCCGTCGGCGGCCAAGGGATTTAGCTGTGCCAATATTAGGCTGAGCTATACCGCAACCATCTGGCTGACAGAGCCCCGTTTGTTAGTAGTAAGATGGACCACGTGCAAGTGAGGTTTGCGTTGGGTTCCGGAGATGGTGGTGGCCCCTTTCACCCTCTTTCATAATTAAACTTGTAGTTACCATAAACACAAATAGAATGTGGAAGCGTAAACATTGGTACAGTAGTCACACCGGATCTACCTATTTCCCTTTGACTTTGACTTTCCAATCCGACCCAAATATATGAACTAATTCGCTACTTACTTTTGATGTATAATGAAAATAAATAAATAATGCTGGATACAATCACACATCGTCATGTAGCCCCAAACTAAGCAAAGCTTATATTATGGGAACCACATGACTGATTAATATTTTTTTTTTTGGTACTTGAAGATGGAATAAGCACATGGTCCACTTGATGTTAAGTGGTAACCATTACCTATCACAAAGCATTGCATCATAGATCGATGCAATGCCCTGCGTCCATCAACTTGAGGCATGAAGACTACTTACATACATATTTTTTTGTAAATACATAGATGTTATACATAGAAAACTACAAATACAAAGAAACCCAGACCTAAGACAAATATCTGCAAATAATGCAAACATTTATCCCGCAGCGGAAATCGAACCCGCAACCTTCTGCGTGTCGGGCGTACCTTCGCCCACTGTACCACAGAGGCCGACATGTGTATGAAACCTATGTGGTATATCAGTCATGTGGTTCTCATAATACAAGCACTGCTTAGTTTGGGACTACACGATGCTGTGTGATAGGTGATAGTGTCCAGTATTTATTTATTTACTTGCAGCCAACTTCAGCGGCACATACACTAGATAGGTTGTGTATTGTATGAGCTTTCAGTTATGTATTTGACCTAAGTTACCTGAAAGTTTTACCTCACGTGTTTACTACAACTTTAATGAATTCAGGTAAACTGTATTTTAAACAACGTACTTAAGTTTAAACCGACATACATCAAATAAAACACAGTCAAGCTGTTACTCAAACAAGCAAATACGATATTGTGTTAAGAGAACTCTCTATGCTAATTTACCCCACTCATGTAATATGAAACTGATTAAAATTATTTAAATACTAGTTTTGCCCACGGCTTCTCTCTCGTTATTTGATCTCGTTCAGATTATGTTAGAGCGATATCATCAAAAACAACAAAATGAAAACCGAATAAAAAGAGACATAAAAGTAGTCAGTATCGTAGATGGGAAGATGATATTAAAAAGGAGGCGGGAACTACTTGGGTGAGAAAAGCAAGAGATAGATCTTTATGGAGAACACTAAGGGAGTTCTATGCTGAAAAGCAAGACGATCTAGAAACCGGTGTCTCAAAGTTACAAACGTTGGTACACCTAAACTGTTATGTAGTACTAAGTTTTTAAGATTGTTAATAAAGGCTTTTCTTATAATATTATTATTATAATCCGTTAAAAAGGAAATTTTCTATCACAGAACAGTACTTTTTTCTTGATTGAAGATACCCTATACGTGTATGCGAAATTATAATTTATGATGATCGTTTAAGCTTAACAAACAAACAAACTCACATTCACATTTTTATAATATTAGTTAGGATAAGTTATGAAAATGATATTTCTGTTTGCTCTTTGCAACCTCCTTTCCTCTTAGTATTAATTAGTTTGTAGTAATATATACAACTAAACTCACATTATGTATTACAATTTTAACTTATCTTAGAACATAACCAATTACCTAATCAAAATAAGTTAAAATATTTTTATCCGTTACATATAACGATCTTTCCCTTCGTCTATCTATACAATCCTCCCTCTTCCTCCCTTTCTGTATACAGTTATGATAGCTATAGACTCTTAATACCATAAATTAAATTACCAATGATGAGCAGCTGTACAAATTGAATGGTAATATTTACTATTTCGTGAAATTGGAAGCCAATATAGGAGAGGAGGTATATAAATATTGAAACGTAAAATATTGCTCTACATTTCCCAAATTTTCATAATAAATTCATGGCAACGCTGCCGAGTTGGCGGAAATAGACTCCGTTCCTGCAACATAACAGACTTTTACAAATACATTTTGATGTTGTGTTGATTTTAACTATGCCACATAATATGCATGTGGAAAGTAAAGTGTGTATGTTGGCAGCCCTCGGGGCAGGTGAAGTGACGATCTGCTGAAGGGTGCTGGTGGAGGGTGGATGCGTGGAGCTGAGGACAGGGCGCAATGGCCCTCATTAGGGGAGGCTTATATCCAGCAGTGGACTGCTATAGGCTGATGATGATGACGATGAATGTTACCTTACCAAAAATAAAAATCCCAGGACTATTAACAATGATTAGGCCTTATGCCTACAGAGTGCAAAGTTGGGTTTGACGGTAACTACATCAATAAAGTTTCAAATTTATAAAGAATTCTTAATCATTCGAATATCATGATCGTTAATCATTTGTCAAAAAAGGTAAATAATGGTCAATTTCACACAACATCATATAGCCCCAAAGTAAGCAGATGCAGATTTCTGTTATGAGTATACCTACTACTTACCCATATTTTTCTAAAAACACATATTAGGCATAAAAAACACTTAAATTCGAAATAAATATTCGATCATGGAAATATTTACCCCGCTAAACCCCTACGTCTCAGACCTTTGCCTACTGCGCCACGATCGTCAAATTCAGTGGGCATGCAAAATACTTCATTAGATCGAGATTATTCGATCCAATTAATCCCTAACCACACGCTTTGTCGCAGGCTCCAAGGCTAGCTTTGTGCAAACAGCCTGTACCCCTACACACTCAAATTGACTCCACACTCCACACCCAACCTAAACAATGAAGACTACGTACATACATTTTCACTCTATTAATATAGTTACAGGTGAATTAAATTACAGGAGCTTCACAGTTTTAAAATTGTTGACTGACCTACGTATGTTTATCGGAATCATTAGTACCTAAAGCAAAGTTTGTTCGGTCTCTAACTTGACCAACCTTATAACATTTTCCATAAACTATAGTTAAAGAGAGTCCTGGGCCCTGATTCCATACTAGAATTCCATGGAATTTTGATAGTTCTCGGGTTAATACGAATAATGCTGTCTCTATTCCCGAGAATTAGGGCCCTTAATTATTGTACTAGGATTACAATTAATAAACAAAATAAATGCTATCAGTCTGCACTGCCTATAAATAATTCGTAAATATACAAGGTTAATTTGAATTATTTCGTGTGTTAACCCGAAAAGGGGATATCTAATCCTGACGGTCATTTTGACCTTCAGGAGTAAGTTTTATGGAATTTTATATTTTTTCATTGAAGAAATGGCTTAGAAAATTAACTGAGTTCTGATAACTTGTAAACAACCATGATCCAAATGACATTCTTTCGTGATAACATACGAATTCAAACTTACCATGTATAAGTATACCTACATGCAAAGGTAGTGACTTTTATTGAGAAAAGTATATAACAACAATACATTTATCCCCTGTGAATCTCACAATATGGGGTGACTGTTTCTTAAGGAGGTATATACTGACTATATATATTTTTGTCCACAGACAGCAACTTTGTCCTGGGCAACGCGCAAGTTCCCGCTTATCCCATCGTGTACTGCTCCGATGGTTTCTGCGAGCTGACGGGCTGGGCGCGCGCGCATATCATGCAGAAAGGTTGCGCGTGCAAGTTCCTGCATGGAGTGGACACCAGAGATGAACATCGGAAGGAGATTGACTCCGCGCTGGATTCGAAGAGTGAACTGAAACTAGAACTAATATTTTACAAAAAGAATGGTAAGTACAAATTTCATTTTAATTGATACATCCTGAAGATTTTACGTGCAAATTCATAATGGTCGTATCGACCATGGTAGATGATGATTATTGAAAAGTAGCCATGCATGCTAGGGTGTACCTGACGGTTTGCCTGTACAGTTCTACCTATCAGGTAAGCTTGAGCTGAGTGAGGGACATACACGTAGGTAGCAGCAGTAAACCATGGCCCCGGGTATAACGCTTGATGTCAACGCAGTAGAGCTAATAGGTTTATAGTTAGTTTTAGATAGCGCCAAAAGTGGTTTAAAACATTATTACATAAGAAAACATTACACTCATGTCAACTTATTGAAATAAACTAAGAAAATACCGCAATAATTATGTACTAATGGATGAAAACTGGATGAGAAGTCGTATCTCAAACTGTTCTCACTGGTGACTCCTTTAATTGAAAATCTCCAGATGGTGACCTACGCAGGTGACCACTACTCACGCTCAGGTTTACTGCATATATAAAACTGACAAAACATATCAAAATTCATATTTTATCCGGTTGCTTGTACAGGTCTGGAAACTGGCACAGTTGCAACATACAGGTTTACTTGACATTGTAACTGACCAGGCAAACCAGTCAGGTATACCCTACATAAACATAAACTTAAAACAACTCATATACCTATTTTAAGCAACAATAGGTCTTTAAAAATAGGAAGTGTGTGCTGGTAGAGGTAGGCCAAAAAAGAGGAGCGTGTGTTGAGAAGACGAGTGACAGAAGAAAATTGTGGGAGAACACGTGTTGTATTGTGTTGTACGTGGGATAAGGGCAGGAAGGTGATGAATAGGTGCTTTAAAAACTTTTAACTTCTTACTCGAGCAAAGGCATTATAAAAACGGCAAAAAAACACCTGAAAGAAAACTTAATAAAACGGCATGTCTTTGCATAAATCCACCGTCTGCATTGGTAACAAAGCTAAAAAGCTAAAGCTAGTTCGTTCCTTATAAAAAGTATATATATTTTCCACGACAGCGCAGCGCCACAAACGGCAGCGACAACAAAGTACCCTATTCAGTTATCCTGTCCGCTCTCGAGCTTATTCACAGCTTTGTCTCCGTGACAAAAATTTCATGCACTTCCAGTGATATTACTCATTGGATATGAAGCTTTAAAATATAAATTATGAAGGCCGTTGTACTTTTTAGGCGATTTAGGTTTTTTTTTATGTTTGTTATATATAACTCCGTCATTTAAACAGATTCGGAAAATTCTTTTTTCGTTTGTGTGGTTTTTTTTTAATAAACCGAATCGTTATTTGCAGACTGCCAACTTTCGGCCTTTTTTATCGGCCGATAGTTTGGTCGGGTTGGGCTGCTAGTGAATAATCGGCCAAAAAAAGTTTGCAGTGTCCGAATCGATTTTAACGTCTTTTGTTTTCCATACTAATGCATTCGATCATTGTAAATTGAGATCCACTGCTTTCTATGTTTTAGAAGAATATTATATATTCACACATTAATATTCAGGTTGCAGAGTATGCTTCAACTTTGGTCGATTCGACTTTTATCAGAATAACTCTTACCTTTTTGATCATCTTGAGTTAACTCCGCTTCATTATATATTCATGTTCTTCTTACAAAAAGCAGTAGTTAAAAGCGTTAAAATTAGAATAAGTATGGTAGAATTGATGGCGACGCTACCTTAACGTTTGACCTGTTTTTCTAGGGAAAGTAAATACAAGTATCTAATTAGAGCTATGTCGAGTGTCGAGTTTATTATGCTCGAGAGTGCGAAAGCCCTTTTGGGAGTTTCTTTTGATTAACTGTCTCTTTATTAGGGAGTAAGTACTTACTTACCCACCGGATATTAAGTTGGGCTATATTGTGAATGACCTATTTCTTACGCAAGGTATCAAATATTTAGAATTAAGCGTTATAAAAATGAAGAAGTCTTATAAAATATAATATATATAAAATATATTCTATAAGGAAAAATATTTAGTACAAATTCCGCTAACTTTCTCGGACGAGTTCCATAAAATGCATTATTTTGTAGAATATTGTAATGAATTTCTGCAAAGTCACGCCTGAGTCAATCAATCTATCTACATCTACTATATTATATTATATATTACTGTATTAAAAAGAGGAAAGATTTGATTGTTTGTTTTCATTGAATAGGCTCCGAAACTACTGGACCGATTGAAAAAAACTATTTAACCGTTGGGAAGCTAAACTATCCCTGGGTGACATAGGCTATATTATAATTTCAAACAAATTAGAGATCTTTACTAAAACTCCAATAACGTAACCCGAGTCGTAAAAACATGACTTACAAATTCCTTATAACGCGTGCGCTGCGAAAACGATGATAGAACAAAATAATGTACCTACGACGACTTTGCAGAACACATCATCATCAACAAAAAGTGTCGCGATGGTATATGTCTAGCTATTATAGTTGTCTATGTCACAATAACAGTTCTTTTATTTTAAAATTTTAAATGAAATGCCTGCGATAGAAAAGGTTCTTTATTTGTCGCTTGGTGTTAATCCTTATCAAAATAAATTACTTTATATTCAAGACTGTTTCAATAACTTTAAGTGTATAACTTTTGAATTCGGTCAATCCATTCGAAAGATATCACAAGTGTAAAAATGTTTGAAAAAGTCGCGTGGTCACCGCTTACCCCGCTCGGCTAGATAGGTTCGGGTACGGAAGGGAAGTCAATATCAAGAAATAAAGGGTTAAAATTAGTAATTTTTGAAATTTTTATGAACTACCCGTGCGAAACCGCGGCAGGCCGCTAGTAATATATAAAATAAAGAATAATATATATAGTTCGTTGAATAATATAAATCTCTGTAAAGCGCATAGGTAATAATGTAATGTATTGAAGAAGCATCAAAGCGAACCAATGCCTTATTTATTTGAAACTTCACTAAAGCGGAAACCATTCGATTCCTTTCGCAGAACTTATTAGATTACCAACTTTTCTTTAATACCTACCTACGTAGCAAATATCTCTAAGCACTCGCCTATTCCTTCATACGAAGATTGAATAAAAAAGGGGCGATTTAACAAGCCCCTAAATTGTTCGACGATGCTGAACTGAGGTACCTACAAGAATTTCAGAGCAACATCCGCGCCGCACTCAAACAAAAACCAATAAGAACTTTACGATTTCATTCGACAAAATTAAATTTTACAAGCAGATGTTCGTCACCAGTTTACTGCCTCTAAGAAGTCCCAACAACCCGGCATTAAGTAAGAACCACTTTAAAATAATGAACGTGTATAACATTTCAGCTCATGAGACGTAGAAGAAACATTACTTCATTATTAATAGACTAGGTTCATCATCTTAATAGGTAGGTATATACATTAAAAATTAGCTTAAGACAACATGCATAAATGTGTTGAGTCTCAGCATAGTGAGCAATTATAGGAGAATAAGCATTTCAAAATAAAACAAAAGACTTATATGTAGTTCAAACCTTGTTATAAAAATGCAAATGTTATGATCTTGGGATCACTTTGAATTACCGACAAAACAAGTGTCATGTTTTTTTAGTTAATTCATAAAACCGATTCATTATTCAAAGACCTCTTTATATTTACAGGCACTCCATTTTGGTGCTTACTTGACATCGTCCCAATTAAAAATGAGAAGCGGGAGGTTGTTTTATTCCTTGCTTCGTTCAAGGACATCACCAACACAAAGATGGCAGCCATGAACACTAATGAGGAGTTCGACAGCGGTAAGCATTTTTCTTTACACTCCACACATCAAACAAAAATAATGATGAATTACATAGCCCCACCAGCCACTGAAGCATCGCTGCAGTCGATTTTTGAAAGCAGCTACTTCATCGACAAAAACTAAAGCATTCCTTACGGAAGCAGCTGGCATACATACATATTATATCATAAAATCAACTGTATCTCAGCATCGACGCTTCAGCAGACGGTGGACATTAGCTAACTCTCATTAACATAAGCTAAGGTTTATAACTGAGCACGTTGTTCTAGTCATAGGTACACTGATAGCATTAGTGAGCTAGCTCCTTAGCTCCCGGTTGGTTGCGACCATCAACGCACGGTAAAGTTCCTCTACAACTGTAATTGGTCTGTCCATTGTTTCAATAGAGTAGACAGTAAACTAGTCAGGCGATTGGTCTGAGTAGAATAGTGTTAGTTCGTATCGTTTATTTGCCATGCTTGGAGAAGAGAGTTGTAAGATAGTGTAGAACAAGTTTATGCGGCATTTAATCATAGCAGCTATTCTTGACTGGGTCAGACTTTAATTTTCTCTGAGGGATAAATATATGAAACAAAGACTTGTTTGCGGGTTCAGAATACATACAAAAACTGCCGAAACTCGCATTTCCCTCCCCTTTCTGTCCCATCATACGCCAATACGCTGATTTTATAATTCCAGAATTTTGCTTATCTCCATAACAAAGTACTTATATCTTACATTAACGCAGATTAAAAGCATAAAGTTTGTTTTTAAGGACTATACGTGGAAATACGACACATTTAAACTTTTTAAATGGGAAAGACATTAAAGTTTAACTTGCTGTAAGCTTTTTAGTTTTTGTCTCCATATAAGCAGGTTATGGTTAATTGCATCAATTTAAAATTTTTGATTATCGATCAAAGTTGTTTTTATTTTTTACCTAAAATAAAAGTTGCAGTAACCTTCAATGTTTTGATGATTTTGTAGTGTACTTACGAGTAGTTACTAAACTATACCATCTATAGTAAAATATTTAGTGCATATTTTTACCATTGTAAATTCAATGATGAAACAAATATATCCGCTTACATTCACATATATTCAAAATAGTACATTAATCGAACTATTACAGGCACATATATTAAATGTGGTAGTATTAAGTAGCTACTATTTTTCATAGTGTAGAAAAAGTGTTAAGTAGGTATTAAGTAGAAATGCTAACCTGTTATTTTAGGTAGGCCTAGACGTTCTCTAATTCAACTCTATAGTAAATATTAGCGACTTAATCATAATATCTGTGTTGACTTGATAAGCCTAAACCACCCTGTTTTTTCTATTTTCTCAGGTGTATTTCTTAGATAATTCTTAAAATTATATGTCGCCAGTTGTGATGGTTTATTATCGAGCAAAACTTTTTTCTCTTTTCGCACAGTAAATTTTTACTCTTTATCTTTCTTGTCAGAACGTCGTCGTTACCCCCTGCGCTTTCTTTCGGAGTGAATCTGGCATTATTTTATTCTAACGCATGTTTGCATGATTTTTCTCGGTTTAAGGTTTTATTATAAGTGTTTTCTTTTTACTATTCTGAGAATGACTGGCAGTAATTTATCAGCAACCTACCTTCTGAAAATAATTCCCTTTTAGAAAATTTAAATTTACCTCAAACTATTATTAGATCATCGCAATAGTTCCCTTTAGATTTATTTTATTTTATTAGCTCTTTTTTAAAAGGTCTCGCTCAACATTAGTGTTATTTCTTACTTTAATGTAATTGTTTGTATATGTTGTTTTATAATTTATTTATTCTAAGTATGTCGCTTTATGTTTGCTTGAAATACTGGCGACTTTAGCAATTTTGCCAATTTGATATCAAAGTGATGTATCAACATAAGCATTACTGACCTGTAGGTATATTGAATTGAATTTATTTAGCTTATCCAATTTTTACTCTGCGTTAAAGTGAAATGTCCATCACTATGGTATCAAATTACTTTAGCGTCAAGACTTTCCACATTATAGAAATACATCTTTTAATTTCCACTAACATAATAATGTATTGACCTTTCGAGTTCACTCGATAAGAGTGCGTCTTTGTGATTATTTACAATAGATTTGAGGAAAGTATTATTACTCGTACTTCGGTAGAGAGATAACATTTCTTTGGAAAGTTTTGTGTACTGTATACGAAATAAAATCTAAGATAAATGTTTAGCTTGTTGTGTTTAGTAACAGGGTGGTTTGTGCTACAGGAGCCGCGGTGCGGCCTTCGGCTGGCGTGGTCACTCTAGCGTTATCCCCATTTGTACCCGCAGCGGCACTATTGGGCGCCCGGTTCCGAGCTGAATCTAGTTGCCTACTTCCAGACCCGAATGGCAATCTTGACCCTGAAGCGCCTTCGCCCGCCAACATGGGCAGGCGGCGCTCCCGGGCGGTTTTGTACCAGCTTTCAGGACACTATAAGCCGGATAAGATGAAGACTAAACTAAAACTTAACAATGTAAGACTAAAACATACTTAACTACTTGTAACCACACAATGAAACTTGATCTTTATTGTGTGCTACGCGCTCATAGTTACTCATGATATTTCATCATCCAAGGATACCTCTATTCAAAGACGATTTATTAAATTATATTTTGAAATTAATATTCTCAACATAATGGTTATCATTTCAGAATCTCCTCCATTCATCGGACCCACCGCTCCCCGAGTACAAAACATCAGCCATAAAGAAGTCCAGACTCATAATATCACATTACGGTGTATTCAAAACGTTCTGGGACTGGTTGATTCTTATAGCTACATTCTACGTGGCAGTCGTGGTTCCGTATAATGCCAGTTTTGTTGATGAAGGTCATCCAAGGATCAGCGTCACTAGCGACGTGATTGTAGAAGCTCTCTTCATTATCGGTACGAAATATTTGAGTTATTAGTTAATTACTCTGCTTAGTTTGGGGCTACATGATGCTGTGTGATAGTGTCCAGCATTATTTATTTATTTATTAAATTATGGTCGCCATTCAGCTTATTGACACTTATTGATTAAACCTGACCTGGGAAAGAATAACCCAACGGTAAATTGATAAAGTATCTTAACTAGGTCAAACCTCGATAATCAGCGGGTAAAATAATTTGAGTTTATTGAAACGAGAGGTAATTTGATGAAAATCTTTTAGTATTAGTTCCTTTATCATTTCAAATTCTTTTTAAAACTAGGGTACTTACTTTATTATTAATAAATTTTTACTATCATAATAAGGGAGTTTGCTCTGACTTTATAAGCAAAACAGTATGTAAATCTTATTTCCCAAGTAAAATTGAATAAACTCAAGCTTGGACCAACATCCCACAAAAGATAAGTAAAGAAACCGCTTCAGCTTGACATCGTCATGAGACAGGTTGAATATCAAACAACGTTTAGTACCTACTGTCCCTACTTGTTGAATTTTTGTTATAAAGTTTATCATTTTTCCATAATATTAGTCTTTGACTATTTTTTCACATTGTTTATTCATCTATTTGGTGAGATAATGGTTAAACTATTATATTTATTTATTTATTCAAATTATGTATGTATAATGAAACCGCTGATTCTTTTTTCTCATCATGGAATGAGAGCAAGAAGAGGATGGGATGAGTATGAGCACAAGAAGAGGAGGCATAGGAAGCGGAGCATGGGCCCCACTTCCTACGGTCTTCGCTGGTGCATTTTTCAAAATTAATATGGCGATTGCTTTCAGATATTGTCCTCAATTTCCGCACTACATTTGTAAGCAAGAAAGGCGAAGTGGTATCAGATTCGAAGTCGATAGCTCTTAATTACATCCGGTCCTGGTTCGTGGTGGATCTCCTGGCAGCGTTACCGTTTGACCTACTTTACGCCTCGGACGTATACAGTGGAGCGGTGAGTCATTTACACTAAGATAAACTAAATAGAGACCAAGATCTTATTTTTTAAATTGCAAGTTGTAGAACAGTTTCAGAGTAATAGAGAGCTAACTATGCAACGACGTGAAAAAAAAGACGTGTTTGTTATGAACTATTGTGAAATTAAAACAGAGTACCTAATGCTGCAACTTCGATTTTATTTTACTGCGAGTTTGATTTCTCATAAAGTCACGTTACGTGGCCTGTCATCATCATTTAAGGCTCTACAGCTGCGGATGGGACACGGCCTGTGCAAGTAAATTTCTCCAGCCGAGTCTATCTTGGGCTTTTTTGTCTCTTGCAGTCTTTTTTGACTCCGTAGCTCCAATAACTTTTAAATCTTGCAATAACGTTTATGTCTGCCACGAGGTCTTTGACCGTCGGATATGTCCCTCAATAGACGCTTTGGTGTACTGGCGCCCGACATAGCCACGTTCAACATGTCCAGGTTATCGGCCGGTTCCTGTGCTATAAACAAATAGATACCTCTAGTGTTTGTCAATAAAAACATCAGAAATTGTACAATAACTTGGTCAAATTCCTAAGTATTTACGTCCGAAGTATGTGTTTTGATTTCTGATTGGGAGATCAACCACTTACGTTTTTTGTAAAACGCTTTGAGTGCTGAAAACATAACGTCGCAACTGCAGAACGCCGTCCGCAGTCAACGTACTAAAACTAATTGACTTCGTTTGAATCGCAAATACTTTATACAAAATAGTTGCTTTTACCCTGTAGCTTGCTCACTATTCCTCGGAGGGAAAGGTTTCATTTCAATTAGTTGGGAGAGTTGAAGTCTGAATGGGTTCGCCAATTAGTCAGGTCTAGAAATTGGAACTGCAATTTGTCTTATCGACAACTCATTAGTGGAGTACAATATTTAACCCAGCTGGTTAATCTCAACATAGGATTTTTTTTTACCTATTATAAAGTACAAAGTGTCGCTCTATCTATGATAATTAACGGTCAAAAATTTAAGGCGAACACAATAGTAAATAGTGCAGTGGAAATTGCTGGTTAAATCGGCGTGTTAGATGAGTGATGCCACACGGTCGTTGGCGCTACGTCCGCGTCGCGACACGTCCCGCAGCGCAATTATTTCGACTCACCGGTGTGCCACACGGCAACTAAGTTTCACTGTCAAAATGCAATGCCACCGTTACTGTGAGATCGCAGCGTCCCGGTCTAGGGAGTTTCGTGTCAGTCTCTGATTAATGAAAAAAAATCATAATGTCATGTCAGTCTTTGATTAATGAACTAAATGGAATTAAATAAACAATACTGTGCTGCGCTGTATTGCCAATCCAGCGTCTCCCCAGCGCCCTCTTCCCTCTCCCCTCCTTGCTTCGTTTCTCTTATCCCATGTGCGTTGTGCATGCGCTGCGTCGACGCATGACATAGCAACGCATCGTGTGACATTACATTGCAAATAGTATGTAAAATTACCCGACGTCACCGGTCAATCGACACAGCGCACTGGTAACACACCGTGTGGCATCTCACACTAAGCTCATACATTTTTCAAATTAATTCAATTGTTAAACTATTAATTGGATTATATAACAAAGTGATCCTATAAGGGTTCCTTTTTTATTTCCTTTTGAGGTAAGGAACTCTAAAAATCAGAGCTAAATTGGTGAAAGACTAGGACAGTTTGTCACTGACTCTAGTTTACCTATATTGTCTCATAATTACAAATGTTTCAGAATTTCACAAAGGCTTACACATCATGGGGGTTCATTCAATTCATTGACAAAAGATCGTTTTCATAACATAATTTATTACTTGCACCCACGTTACGGGCAGTGGCGGGTTGTGTGGTGAGGTACTAATTAATTTACCCCAAGGCTGTTGTTTAAACTGTTGCAAGTTTTACCGCTGAGGGGAACGCTTTAATTTTAATTACAGCGTTTAAACCAATATATATGTACTTGCTGGTTTATAAATATACAGTACCTAGGTAGGTACTAATTTTGTTAATAGCATTATTTTGTAGTCTGTTACTTTTGAACTTGCAAAGCATTATGTAAAATGTTTCTAGTTGGACATATGTTTGTTTAAAAAGCTTTAGGTTGGATGGAAAGAGCTCAAGACTGTTCGTCTTAGTACCTAGGCTTTCGTCAGTGGATTAACAATCACTTATCTATCTAATAACCACTGTGAAACTGAGGTTATTATGTTATGAGGTATAAGATAAGGTTTTATTTTGCTAGGGGTTTTGTCTAGGTTACCTATTTGGCTGCCTTATTTTGCATAAGCCTGATTAAGTACTAAGATTTGAGATTTGGTCATAGTTAAACTTTAAAAAAATCTTTCCATGCTTACCCAACGGTCAGATATCATGACAAGAGCCCCGAATTCAGCTCAAAGTAGGTAATCACTTTAAATACATCTCTTTTTCTAGCCGTAGTTTGCATTTAACTAGATTTTTCTTAGTAATCTCTGCCTATTTCTATGCCACGAGTTTTTTTACTTGCATTTCTTCTAGGGAAGCTGGTGATTTTATTTTTTCTGATGAAAGTTTCGTTATACAGGAGTCAGCGCATGGGAACGTACATCTAGTGAAGTTGACGAGGCTTCTGCGTCTGGCGCGGCTGATGCAAAAAATGGATCGATATGCACAGTACTCGGCCCTCATATTGACTCTATTGATGCTGTCTTTTACACTTTTGGCGCACTGGCTCGCTTGTATATGGTTCATAATAGCTGATAAGGAAATCGATGTTCATAGAAATGAGAATTGGGACTTGGGTAAGTAAGTGTACAACGAAATTTAATGTTGTCTGCATATTCAGTGTATTTTTTTATGGGTATCCATCCAGGATTCAAGGTAAAAAATGCACGCTGTTCATTTTTACTGCTATATTTTTATAAAGTTTTTATTTATATAGTAGTAATTCTGTATGTAGTAGTGTTTTGCCGTTTATTGCATACCACCAAGCTATTCGGGTTCCCTCAACCAGAATACTCGTGATGAATTCTCCGAACTCAATGCAATATTTGAAACCAATCATATAAAAATTCCAATAAACCAAACAAAGGCATGTTCATATAAATTGAAAATGCTCTCTATCATCTACTGCTATGTATCAGTAGGATATTTACTATATAGCAGCATGAATTTTAGTACTTAGTACCGTATCGGTGAAATTGAATTGTTCCTTGTAAGAACCGACTTCAAGAGTTATTTTTGTTCGCATAGTTAATTTTATGTGTTCTATCTATTTAATTAAATTATGTAGATTTCTGCGATGTAAACCTGGTACTTTCACAATTCAAGACGTGCTCAAGAATTTGGGTAAGGTTTATTGTGCTTTTCAATTATTCACAGCTCACTATGCTTCATTTTAGGCTAGTTAAGCCGTTAGTGCTAGCCACAACCTCCACTTAATTACTCATTTCGTTGACAACTTAAACGGGTAGAGTCGGTAACCGAGGGGGCTATACTACCTACTATGCTTGAAAGTAACACAACGTACAAACGTTATGGAGTTGATAACTTGAACTTACAAAGAATGTCTTTGTAACCCTAGGTATTTTGTCTCATTTTTGTCAGCACCTGGATGACCGAGCTATAATCATTTTTTTTTCGTTTTCTGAAAATCAAACCTAGCTAGCCCGATTTATCACCCCTGAAACCCCCTGACAAAATTTCAACAAAATCCTACAAAATTTCATGAAAATTGTTGGAGCCATTTCCGGGATTCATTATATATATTTAAAAAAAATAAGTTTGTATACATATTGCTCGTTTAAAGGTATAGGATGTAGATAAGTACCTATACTTTAGAAGTTTAGATGAACTTACTCGTACGTAAGTGATTGTGTACATCAATTATATCTCCTTTGGTATTTACTAAAACAAAATAAGTAAATAGTATAGTAATAAAATAATACTGTAGTATAATAATACGTAGTAGTGATTAAATAACAGATTTAATATTTTATTTATAAATAAACGTCACTGTAACATTTTTATTAATAGAAAAATACAAAAATACTAATTGACACAGCTGTCATATGAAACTGCTATGTGTACTGTGTAGGCCTAATCCATACGAACTCGAACTTTATGCTGTTCAAAAAAAAAGAATACATAGGTTTATAATGCGCTCTTTCAGGATGGATAAACAATCTAGCAGAAAGACTAAAGGTGCCAATACACAACATTTCGCACAGTGAGAGCTACGTCACGGCACTATACTTCACTTGCTCATCGCTGACAAGTGTGGGCTTTGGAAACGTGTCTGCAAATACTCTGCCGGAAAAGATATTCAGCATCATTACAATGTTGATAGGGGGTAAGTTCATTTTAAGTTCAACCGCTTGTTGTAAGAGTACAGTTTGTCAAGTCGTTGGTCAGCAACAGAGTTTCATTTTGCCTCGCGCTAGAAGGAGAATGTGGGTAAGGCGCGTTGCTTGCCAGTTCAATTGATAAAACTAATCTTTGTCCCTCTGAAGTGACTACTCAACTGAGCAAGCGATTCGACCAATCCGACCCAAAAATAGGAGCTACGTCGCTTTTTGCAAATTCGTTGTGAGTACTTACACACATTTTCCTTCTAGCTTAAGGCAAAATCCATACTGAAAGCAATTCATTCAGAAAATACTTTAAAACAAGCCTACTACGCAGTAGTTTAAGTGTACGCTACACTTGACACACAATGCGGTAAACTACTTAGTGACACTGAGGTAAAGGCGCGGGCGTAACTTAACTGTTCCTAATGCCTCCCTTAACGCCCTTTGATGAACTCCATAACAATGGAATTAATGGCTCAATCCACCTCAACTTATTCATAAATTACGACTCTGTAGCTTGCGGATAATACTTATCGCTTAGAGTTCTGAAACATGATACTTGTTGAATCTACTTTTGAGATCGCTCGAAACTTTTGTAGCAATACTTAGCTCAAGTACGCTCGCCTGAATGCTGCCATTAGCAAAATTTTGTTTGAGCCTTAGCAAACAGAGTGAAAGGTTGAATTTAAAAGCTTGGTTTATAAAGTGTTGTTGTAAAAGGGAGCCGGTGGATCACTTTTTAGCAGACTATTTTTGTTTATATTCCGTCGTTACCCTGTAATAAATATTAAATACCCGCTACAGCTTAGAGAGGAATTATAAAAATAGATACTCCACTAATATAGGTTAAATGCAATTATAGTGAGCTGAGACGCTATTTTTATAAGTATCCTCTGAAAATAAACAATTCTCAATCTCCCACGTTTTCGTAATGATAGAAAAAGGTTTGAACTGATTTCAAAATTTATTAAAAAATTATTATGTGTATAACGTATTTCCAGGAACTCTTAATCATTTATTTCGAGACCCACAACCCAAGAAAATACTACTATAAATGTTTGCTGCAGATAATTAATTGACTCAGGCGTGATTTTGCGGAAATCCATTATAAGATATTCTACAAGCCTAAATATTTAGCACAAATTCCGCTAACTTTCCCTGACGAGTTTCACAAAATACATAAAAACAAACAGGTTAACCTGTAATTAGCTTGGAGAAACGACACACACATAAATACACAAGAAAAAACTCAACAGAAATTCGACAATGTTTCGCCCTCCCCATAAGGCATCCTCAGGAATGATCGACTCGCTGTCCACCAACGTCGACGTTGCTAAAATAAACCAACGACGCAGAACTCCGCAGACGTATTGCTCCGCCGACACCGAGCGCGAAACAGAAAGTTTACGGAATTTGTACTAAATATTTTGCTTTATAGAATAGCTTACTGCAGTTAAACATTTACATTTTAGCTTTAACCTAGTATATACCTTTTAGGATATGCCTTTTAGTATTATCTTTTTGCTTAGATATTTATCTATGTGACGATCTGCAGAAGGCTGCTGGTAGACGCTGGATGCTTCGAGCTGAGGACAGGGCTGTGGCACTCATTGCGGGTGGCCTATTTCCAGCAGTGAACTGCTATAGGCTAATAAATATGGAGTGATGATGGTGATGATGATTTGTTTAAGCATATTTTAATAATACATATTTGAAAGATATTTTGTAGTCATGAAATTACAGCAACCAACCATCCGTTCGGATAATAGGAAGTTTGCTTGAGAAAAAATGGGTAACTATTCCAAAATCCTTATCTTCCATTTCAGCTCTGATGCACGCTGTGGTGTTTGGTAACGTCACAGCAATTATTCAAAGGATGTACTCCCGCCGGTCGATGTACCAGAGCAAATGGCGGGACTTAAAGGATTTCCTATCCCTCAACCAAGTACCAAAAGAACTTAAACAAAGAATGCAAGACTATTTCCAGACAATGTGGTCTCTCAACCATGGAATTGATATTCACGAGGTATATCTTCGCACTGTAGATGTGACAAACGTAGTAATCGTCGTCACAAGATTTTTTTATGCGCTTAGTTCTGTTCGCTTATAAATCAGAATTGTTTTCTTTACATCGGCTGCCCTAATAGATGCCCGTAAGATAGCTTAATACTGCCCCTATACAGCCTTAATCACTAAGCACGAACCATTTACTTTACTACACGAGTATTAGTGTAAATTAGCTGTTTGAAATAAAAACGCATCATTAGGCTAGCATGAGCCCTGATAAAAAATAAATCCTAGCTTAATGGTCTTGAAACAGAATACAACGCGATAAAATTTATCCATCCACTTTAGAATACCCAACACCAACACCATTATCATTAATACCATAGAATAGATAGGTATTTATTATTTAAAATGTATGTTAAGTCAGTTCCATACCTAAGGACTTGCATAATTTTGTGAATAAATTGAAAGCTTAGAGGGCTAGTCAAAATACTGACCGAGCTGATCCTCAGCTGCCATGAAAAAGTTAATTCTGTCATGCAACCATGAAACTGCGAGAAGTATTGCTCTATAATATGAGTAAAAAGTTCACCTTACGCCAAATTGTCCATAACCAGAATCAAAAGGAAATGTTATCTCAAAAAGCTACTCTGTTTAGCTCATAGTTAACCAAAAAATACCTACACAAGCGCAACTTTGCGAGTCACCTGTGTTTACAAAACTCTTTCAGCTATTGTATATTTTTAGACGCTCAAAGAGTTTCCCGAGGAGTTGAGGGGAGACGTGTCGTTACATCTGCACCGAGAGATTTTGTCTCTACCTATATTCGAGGCAGCGTCGCAAGGATGCCTGAAGTTGCTATCTCTACATATCCGGAACAACTTTTGTGCGCCGGGGGAGTACCTCGTCCACAAAGGGGATGCTCTGACGTACATTTACTATATATGCAACGGCTCTATGGAAGTGATGCAGAATGATATGGTCGTCGCTATTCTGGGTAAGCAATTACGCGGGCGACCGGCGTGGCACATGGACATAGGCAAATCGGTCTAACGAGGAGCGTTCACACAATTTATATGTTAGTTTAGTCCATTTGACTGAAAGGGTTAGCTGGTAGATGTGTAATTGGTGTAATATGTTACAAGCTTTTTGTCTCTCTGTTTATGCTTAGGTATACTATGAATGTTCTAATTGAAGTAACTAAGCAAGTATAAGTTTTTTTTGTTTAGACAGTAAAGCCGGGGATATACGTGCCAGTAAATCGGGAAAGTAGCTGGCATAAAAGTTACTGGCATGTACGAGTAACTGGCACACTGCGGATACATTTGCAAGTAATGCTGGCATGCAAGTTGTGCCCTTGCATGCCAGTATTTCCATCGCGTATACACATTCTTGAGAGTCACTCAAAAACAAAAAACGTGCACCTCCTCAACGAGTCAGCTACTGGTACGCCCGTAGCTGTCGCGTCTGTTCACACGTGTCTGTTTGGCAACCCCCTGCGACCCCTCCCTAAACGGGCATGCAAGTAAATCAAATGTTGTGCTAGCTGCATGTATGCCAGTTACATGCCAGTTAGCGTATACACATGACAGTAGCTGGCACGTGCAAGTAGCTGGTATGCTAGTGAACGCTACAGGAAGCTACAGGCATGTGTATCGCTAGCCTTACACTGTTTGGCTACTTGCTGGTTATACCTACACTTATTTGCATACAAACATTTTGAAGATTAATTTAACCTTGGACAGACTTCGAAGAACTTCAAGTACTTCCTACCAAAACAATTTTATTCAAACACAATTTGTAAACCGATTTCGATCACAATTTGCTCAAACACAATTGTATCAAAATTCAATTTAAACTGAACCCAGTGCTTAACATAGGTAAAGGAGACTTGGTGGGGTGCGATATGAACACCCATTTGCAAGCCTACAATGGAACCGGCACGTCCCAGGGCAATAATCCCGACGTAGTCGTCAAATCTAGCAGCGATGTTAAGGTACCTATTATGATTTCATACCCCTATTATGTTGAACATGCACGAAAAAGATTTCATAACATAGCATAGGTATTCATTCAATTCTGTTAGACGATACCCTTATTATTATACTACCGGTATTTCTATACCGTTATGGGATCACTTTTACATATATATGTAAGTATAAATACATATTTACTGTTATTTTTGAATACTGGAATGGTTATATTGAAATTTTCTGTTTTCTTACTAATATTTATATAGATAGGTTTCATTTAAATAATTCCTTGTACAGGCATTGACGTATTGCGACCTAAAATCTGTCCACATGGGAGGGCTTGCTGAAGTACTCCGTCTATACCCTGAGTACCAGCAGGAGTTCATCCACGATATCCATCATGATCTAACCTACAACTTGAGGGAAGGCTATGAAGCAGAAGCTGAGTCAGATGGCAACGGACACCCGTCGCTGACGCTTCCTTCTATATCAGAAGATGACGAAAATGGTGACGAGCATGCTCCTTCGCCAAAGAAACCGACTTCAAATACCAACAGCCCACGTCATGCCAAGTTTAGGTGAATAGTTTACCTACACGTTTTATTCACTTAGCTCTCTTTTGCAAACTTGAGATCACCATTATCGATAGGATAAGGTAAAGTACGTACCTACCTAATGGCTCTTTAATTTAACTTGATGCAACTTTGTTCAGTAACTTGATTCAGATAGGTAATCTGTTTATCCTTACGGGAGTTAGTTTGTGACTTTTTTATGATTAGGTACTCTCTAATTGTGTAAAAACTTCAGCCCAATACAAGTTTTTTGATGGCTCAAATAAATTAATCACGATTTGCTTATAATAAAATAATATTTTTTTAAACCGCTGGTCTGGTTTCAATTGGGCTGATTCATATCAACTGCGATTAGCTCAACTAGACTAATCAACATGAAGACTGACCACATAACTATCTTCTCTTAGAACTGATGGACAACAGCGGCTCTCGCACAGAGAGTTGCGCGAGAGGATAGAGCGGCAACGATCGGTGGCTACGCCCAAGATCACCAGATCCGACTCTATAGAAGGACTGAACTTGGAGATGCACAATACGAGATCATCGGTTGAGAGGCTGGATACGCAAGTGTCTAGTTTGCATCATGATGTGGCGGCTCTAAGTCAGGAGGTAAGTTATTGTTTTTGTCGATATGTTGAGAAATATTCCTCTATAATATGGCAATGTTTGAATAGGTTTTTTTTAAAAGCCATACTATATTCCTATGTTTTACGATAGTCATCGATTCATTTCAAGTTTCATTTATTTAGCGTAAACAATAACATTAAGGATGCTTACGATCTAAGGCGTTACATTTACGGAGTCGGACACAGATAAACAACTAACATTTTACAATAATAGAAAGAAAGAGTGTGGGTACCTACCATAGATTTTCTTATATATAAAAAAAAATATAAAATCTACTTAGTTGCCTACAAAAATAAAATTAAAAAAATCTTCTTACTTCTACATAAATCGATCCTTACGGGATCTTCCTTAATCGTGTTTTACAAGTCGAGTAATAAAATATATTTAATTATAAGAAGGTTTCTTTTACTTTATTTTTTAGATTACAAACCCGAGACACTGTTCTTCACAAGTAAAAACCTAAATAGACCTAATAATTAAACAATAATTCTTGAATTTTAATTTTGAAATTAATTGTAGGTTTCAATCAAAAACAAACTGAAACAATGATGTCATACCAGTGTTGACCCATTTGTCGGGACAAGGATTCGTTATTAAGATATGATATCACTCCGATAAGCAGGAAAAATGTATACTTATAGCTTTGTTTTTATGGGTTTTATGACACCTTTTGACGTGGCAGCCCTGAGTACATACTCGAATATGATAACGTCAAAAATATAGGTGCTATCCTAAGCGTTAATACGTCACGTGCTGGTGCCATTAAAAAGAAGATTAGAATTTTATGAAACTCTGAATTAATGTGATGTTTTATGAAACCACGTTTGCTAGCTAGTTAATGGTCAGAATATGCGTACATAAGTAACAATAACAAAAGTTTATACTCACGAAATTTTACAGCGATTCGTATCAATTCATCGAGCCGTCTGTTGCCTGAAAAACTAAAAAGTAGAAAGACAAACTTTCGCATTTCATGCAGTTTGCAGCCAACGTTGCTTCTTTCAACTGGCTCATACGTATCAAACTAGCCATGTTATTTTAAAAAATCTACCAGTAACAGTCTGACGATGCTAGTCTTAACAATGGCATATGTTCAATTTATCTTGAAAATCATATTGATCATGTTTTTAACTAAAAATGGGGTCACCAAGAGTTATTTGACATTGTAAGTACTGGCTGCAAGTAGCGACGTAGATCCTATTTTTGGTTAGGGTTGTACTTGTATTAGCCGAATCGTTTGCCGAGCCTAGCTTCAGACATACAAAGATCCGTTGTGACGATTATAGAACTTTATTGTTCAGGTCCGACACGCAATCCAAGCGCTTCAAGAAATGACGGGCCCTCCGGGGTGGCACTCAGCACATTCCAATCCAAACCTGCAGTGGAACACTCCTCATAACCAGCAGCTCGCGAGGAGTTGCAGTCATCCTCCCGACGTCTTCTGCTGGGATCAAGTAAGACCTCGATTTTGTAAATTATTCGGTAGGAACATATCGAGTTGCATTATTTTACCACAGAATAAAGTATGATAGACATAGCTTGGAGCAAGACTAATAATAGGGTGACTTGTTAGTTTTTAGTGACCCTGTAGAGTTCTTACTGTTAATATTTCAACAATATTGAGTTATCTAGAGTATCTACTGTAAAAATTATAACTTTTTTGAATGGCATTTTGGCTTGTTCTCAAACCGTCTTCATTATCGCTCTTCAGTGAAAGAGTTCGTGTACTTATTGCCTCTTTCCCTCTCTCTCTCTCTCTCTCTCTCTCTCTTTCTCTGCCGAGTGGAAAATCTTATGTAGGAAAATATTGAATCCTCTGCACACAAAGCGAATCTTCATCGAATCGCGGTTATGAAGACGGCCAAATGTAGTTAAGTACTATTTAATTTAGTTTTGTAAGTACTATTAAAAATCCTAGTAGCAGCAGCATAATCATATTCCTAAATAAAATAGAAGCAAAATAATGACTGGCGAAATAAAATGGAGATTCGTTATGATTTTCCATAATTTCAGCTAAATAAATCTCAGCACAAACTTTTTATTATTTCATCGTTTATATCCATAGCTTTGTTATCTCTCTAAAAATTTAAATACCATGGCAGTAAAAAGCTAAG
The DNA here is from genome assembly GCA_951804965.1 of Horisme vitalbata. NCBI lineage: Eukaryota > Metazoa > Arthropoda > Insecta > Lepidoptera > Geometridae > Horisme > Horisme vitalbata. Next base: position 18,942,098 of record OX638093.1, read on the forward strand.
TAAACTATAAAAAAGCTCATTTCTTTTAAATGGAACTGTTTGTTCAGAAATTATGAACATCTCTGAATAAAGCTTATACAAAACGGCATTTAAAGGGTTAGAGGTCTGAATGGACGCTCTTGACTGAGGATTTCTTTGGCCAGTTTCTCACAAAGGCTTGTAATAAGATCATGAATCATTTGACTCCTTTAGTAGGCTTGTAAGATTTCCGTTTAATAGGATTTTGCGGGATCACAGAAAGCAAAAGCTTACCTGAAATTTGGCGTAACGATACAAAATTTAAATTTACTACTATTAAAATATCGCCCGAATATTGAAACTGTACAAACATAGTAGCACGTTTAGTGGTGATCAAATTGACGTTTCAGTCACAAAAGACTCTGAAGGATAATTGGCGTCTCGGTTGTAAGGGATTCCAACCACCAACTTCGGAATACTACCTTACTTACCCGTGGTGTACTACTCTGTTGTATACCTAACAAACGGAGCTCTAGCTGGCTGACTATGGCATGGCGCAGCCTAACACCGGCTAACATCTAAAATCCCCTGGCCAAGAACAAGCAGCAGCGTTGGTGGTACGAGATCCCCAACCCACATGCCGATCATGGGGATTATGGGCACCTCCCTCTTCGTATAGAGGAAGCCTATGTCTAGCATTGGACTGAATAGGCTTGTACAGTTGGTTGAAGAGGCGTTTCAAATGGTTGAGACCATCTCAAACGCTTGAGTATTCATTTCGTTTCAGTATTCGGGCGTAAGATTCGTCATCATTATTGTACAGTAAGTTTTTGGTATAACTAAATAGGTTCATTTTAAGAACTTCATTTCCTTTGACAGCAGGAGAGGCCGATCACCCCAGAACGACCAAAAGTACACCGATGTACACAAACTGAACCATTCCTACACTGCGTCACGCAGTACATAATGGAGCATCCGGCTACTGTCATGCTCCTCCTAGGCCTTGACCCCATGGCCAATCTTGCCCCCGTGATCGCTCCCACAGTGGACTTCTACGAGGCGAGAGGCCGAAGGCAAAGCATGCTGGAACAGATCGTAGAATCCGAAAATGGCAGTCAGACCCCTTCAAGTACGGGTAGCGAAAAGTTCGAGCCCTCTAGAAGCCTCAGTGGAAGCACTAGAGAACTTGACATTCAGCCAGAAACTCAAAATCTACTTGACAAGGAAACGAAAATTACTATTATGAAGCGAAGCAGGCATTCCGCGAGTGACTTGAGTGAAGCTTCTGAGAGGCTCCTGGCTAATAGATCTTCGCATCCCAGCTCACGCAGCCTCAAATTCAACATTAATACATAATTTTGTTTCTTTAGTAGTTTCTAGAAACACATGCTCACTACCTGATAATTAATTGTTCTATTGTTTACGTAAGTTTTTGTTATTGCCGATAAAATGTCTGCTGCGTCCTTTAAAGTTTTTTGAGTACGACAAAATTTTGTACATATCAACTTTAGCAACAATGTCGATGTTAGTCAATGTGTTAATTATCTAGTCATTGTTAAGAGAATGGAATACTTAAAATTCGTATTAGGTAATATAGCAAACATATTTTTTATGATTCAGAAGAAAAAAATGATATTATAGAATAAAAAAAATACATTTCATAATTATGTACATAGGTAGGTACTTCTGATTTAGTAGATATTAATATTATTTAATTGGAATGTGCCAACGACTTCGTAATATTTTTGTTGAATGTAAATATTTCCTTATAATGTAATTTATAAAGACCGTTTATATCGTTCAGTATAATACGACTAGGTACACAACACAAAATAATTTATTTTGATCTCCTAAATTCCTTACCTCGAGACGGTAAATGTCCAAAACATAACTTGTGCCAAATTAATATTAAGTACTAAGAAATATTATTGAATTTTCTTATTTTTTAAGTAATTGTAGTGCAATTTCTAAAGGCCACAAATGCCTTCCCCACCACCACCACCACAGGCCACCACAACACACCAACCTACATATATCAGTCCACTGCTAGGCCTCCCCAAATAAAAGAAGATATTGCTTTCAAAAATATAAATATAAGAGGATAATTTCATTCAAAAATAATGCCAAAACCTATTCAGGTAAATTATCAAACTTAAAAATTATCAGAACTAACTAAGTAGGTACCTACAAAATAATATACATTGTTTTAATCGGCATTACAATTATTGCGCAATTATAGGTATATAAGTATTATTAGTTAAAAATGTGTATAAATCTGTTTTGAATATTTTGAAATGAGACCGTACCTACTATGTAGTTTCCTTTTTTTATTTCAAAATGATCTACATAAATTACCGTGTGTTAGTATCGCAAAAACTCGATAATGGCTCGACCGTTATGATCTTTATTGTTGAAAAAATTGGAAAATGTGGATAAAATAGTTTTTTCTATGGGATTTTTGCATGAACTCTAGAATTTGGACAGGACAGCGTCTGTCGGGTCAGCTAGGTAGGTAATATTTAAAAGTAAAATACATAAGTTTCTGTAATTCTAGCAATTCAAAGTCTTTTCATGGGAAAATTGCGCGTTCAAGGATCCCACAAGAGTCTTAACTTTCCTCCTATTCGATACGGTTATAAAATATGTTTTATTTAAAAGTACTACGCACTTAGTGTGTACGCACTTGGTGTATACTTATAAAACAAGTTACCTAAATAATATTTTTACTTGATTTACAGTTACTGTAGATAACTAAAAAAAACAAGAGTTGAAGAATTATTGCACCCCGTAACAATTAGCTTATCTTTCGTACCTATATTATTAAACATACATATTATATTTAAAAAAATGTGGTATCTTATAGGACACGAGTATTAGAATCATATTTTGTGAAATAAAAATTATTAAAACTCTTCCTCACGTAGAATTATATTATTTTAAATAATTATCTATTACATATTATAAGAACGGTGACGCTTACTAGTATAATGAATATTAATCGTGGTGTAGGTACCTTGTATGTATAGCCCAAGTATGTGATATGATGTTAACACGTGGAGTGCCTAAATTCTCATTTATTTTTGTTTATTTATTTCTGATATCCTTAAAATCTAAACTATTTTACTAAGCGTTATCAATGTTAATGCGCAACGTATTAAACATTATTTTGTACATATTGAAAAGTTTATCTTGTAGTACAAGGTATTAGTTATCATTATCAAGTTTAATAAAGACAATCGATGTTGACAAACTGTTTTATTCATCCAATTATAGAAAATCCCGAATTTTAAGTATATGATGCAACTATTGAGTAGAGTCAGCAAAATAATAGAATAAATCTTTAGATTTTTTAATTGCTATAATTTTGTAACATTTAAACTTGTGACTAATCTTTCTCGCCTAATTTGAAGATTAGCCTTGAATTGTTGTTGTTTAATTCAAAAAAGTCTTGAATATAATCAAATACTTCTATCTATAAACCGACTTAAAAAAACACTTCTTGCTACCCTAAAAAGCGAATAAAAAACTTAATTAGATATTTATTTCAAACAAGAAAACAGGCACCTACTCATGTGTTTCAAGTCTGCGCAGTACCAAAGTGTAGGTATAGGGCCCCCGTCTCCTCCACGCTGATGCGTTGGCTGATGTGATGTGGTGGGAGCGAAAGTATGTAGCCTATCTCCTATCTAAATGGCTTAGCACCGACTTCAAACTGATAAGTAGGTACCTGTTTTCTTCTTTGCATAATATATCTAATTATTAAATTTATTTTTCGCTTTTTAGGCCGGTAAAAAGTGTTTTCTTATTGTCGGTAAATTTTTTTTTTAAGTTTGTTTATTTTTTCATTTTTAGTATAATTAGATAATACTGTTATCCTTAAGTAAACTAGAATTTTAGACAGACCAACTAAACGTGCCGCCCGCATGAGGGAAGACTCAGGGCGAAAATTACAAGTGACGATGAAGTTCTTTGTGTAAGTTTTGCGGGAAAAGTACCTATATCTTATGAATTGAAGTTTCATCCCAGGCTTTTAGATGACAAAAAGCTTGGGATGAAACTGCCTCCAACTCCATCAAAAACAATGTAATAGTTATTAAGAACAATGACGTTAAAAAAATATAAGCCAAGCAGAGTTTCTTGCCAATTCTTCTCTGTTTGGTCGCGTTACGAATTGGTGATAAATTAAAAAAAATTACGTTTCAAAGTGCACTATACAGTTCCTACTGAATAAATGAATTTTGAGTTTGAGTTTGAATCAAATTTATATGAAATAAACTGTGGAATTTACGCTTTCAAAAAAAAATTTTTGAAAATCGGTTCACAATTGACGGAGATATCGGGGAACATAGGGCGAAAATTATAATTTAAATATATGCACCTATTTTTACCAAAAAATTAGCTCTGTCATTAATGAAGCACAGAGTGACCTTACCTTACTCCAGACGTGGTATTCGTGCAACTCACTAACAATCAACGAAACTAAAACAAACTTTATCATCTTCTCATCCAAAAATCTAAAAATGGGGCACGTGACCAAACTCAAAGGACTACAAACAATACAAAATAAACGAATTAAAATACTGTTCCATTACAATTACCTAACACCAACTATGACAATCTACGAACATACAAAAATTATGAAAGTATCACAAATATATTACGACAACACATGTACGTATACTTATACGAAAAAAAACGGAATAATGATATACACTCCAAAATAATTTTTACGAAACATAATGACACCCACCATCGCAAACATAGAAGTGCTAACAACATGCATCTCTTGCATAATGCACGATGAAATTTATTAGAAGATATCGATTTAAAAATGGCGACCGTAAGTCCAAGTGATAGCCTACCTACTGATAACTGACCACCAGTAGTACCACTGCCCACTATCACCGCCAGTTCTGATCAGGATCAAGTATGTGATTGTGCACCCAGTAAATAAGTTAAAAATAATATCATGTGCACTTTCCAACTGCACTTTTCTGCTGGAAAGTGCAGCAAATAACGGTCTTTAGCCATTGTAATAAAGTAAGTAATGATGCAAATGTAGGTCGCGCTACGGGACCGTAATTTGCCGACGCTAGCTAAGCGAGAGCTCGCCCGGGAAATGATGCCCTTACCTTACACGGATACAACGTGTAATTATGTTGTTAGGTGTTCCGTGAGGGATAAAGAGGTAAGTAATAAATAGGCATTGGATTATTTTTACAATTTTCAGTAACTCCACAAAATTGAGCCATGGTAAAGACAAGTGGTAAATACAATATAGTGATGAGAAAAAGCCGCAACCGTTCGGTAGACAGAACGGAACGGAACTCAAAACAAATATTTGCAGTAAGTAGACTTAAAGCGGTTTCAGATTAGCGTTTTTTGGGGGCGTCTAAGCGCGTGTAGGGGCGTAAATAAATACGCGCTTTTGTCTTGAATGAGAACGTTGACGCATTTATAAGCTCACTAGCTTCCACCCGCGGTTTCGCGTGGTATGGGGATTAAAGGTAGATTATGTGTTAATCCAGGACACAAACAGTGTATATTCCAAGTTTCATCCAAAGCCGTTCAGTAGTTTTTATAAAAAAAAAATACAACCGAATTGAGAACCTCCTTTTTTTGAAGTCGGTTAAAAAGTAACAAAAATTCATCTATACATCCATACTCACAAACTTTCGCATTTATCATATTAGTAGGAAGAAGGATATAAGCGCGAGCCGCGAGCAAATGACCCACCGATTTGAGCAATCACGCTGGAATAAACGCGTTCGGATTTTTTACATTAGCGCATAATGTGGCGCGCGTCTAAGCTCGTTAGCTGATACGAGCCGTATTACTACGACTTTATACGCGAGAAAATAAACGCAAGTCTGAAACCGCGCTTATACGCGGCGTGTTAGATTTGATGCCTTATTGATTGATGTGTGCGTGCGTGTTTATTCAGAATTTGCCTACAATATCACTGGTTTGTCGGGTTGTTCGGCAGATTCTACGAAACCTTACCCTGCCTAAAATAATATTTTATGTTTGAGGGATTTTCGTCCCTAAGCTTCATCGTACTTACGTAACCCACATTCGACATATTGGTATCGATTGCGTATACTCTCCTATTTCAAATCTATAAAGGTAGCAGTAATTTCTGCTAAAGCCCGAAGTCCTATTGAAAGCCTCTTTGTGTGCAGTTTGAATGAAGGGATTTCACCATGAAGCAGCCGTTTAATCAATATTTGGTCCGGTTATCGGTCGACGAGCGTTTGAACTGCGAACCGCAAACATGTTTCAACAGCAGATTGTACCAGAGGGAGAGCAAATATAAATATGGGTAGGTATTGTTCATATAGAAACAAACCATTTTTTAAATCTCTCGTATTTTATCCATGGTTCGTATTTTTTTATAGCTGTTTAAATTTGATTCCAAATTTTAATTACATTTCGGGGTAGGTACGTACACAATCGTAATATTCTCGTTTCCTTTGTGTGTATTGCCATACTTCTGCACATTAATTTATAGTCTCGATGTCTAAAGTAGATAGGTATTTATACATATAGACTCCTTTGTGTGTATTGTCATGTTTCTACACATTCATCTAAAGTAGATATGAAGTAGATAGGCATTTATACATATAGACTCTGTGGTGCAGTAGGCGAAGGCTCGCCTGAGGCGCAGAAGGTTGCGGGTTCAATTTCCTCCGCGAGACAAATGTTTATATGATTTGCAAATATTTGTCGTGAGTCCAGGTGTTTTCTATGTATAATATTTATTTATTAAAAAAAAGTATATGAGTGGTAGGTATATCAATCATGTGGTTCGCATAATACAAGTTGTGCCTAGTTTGGAGCTATAGTTGATGTTAGTGTCATATGTGCAGCATATTAGACAATATATTGAAGAGTTCTGAATATTTTGTAATACAACGACCATAAAAATCATGCGCAAATCGAATAAATTCTTGAATTTCCGAAACACACGCATGACGTTGTTAGCGAGTTTTTGCATCTGATTTATCAGATGTTATAACATTTTGTTGCTTTCCGTTTCCACGCAACAAATGAGATCAATAAACCCGCGAGTGTACCTTCCCGTGGTACAGTCATTACTGATATTTATAATAAAAGTTGTAGGCTTTCGTGGGTCGGTATTAGCTGGCAACAAAGGTACCTAACTTTTATATGACATAAAATATAATGTAAGTAAGTTGTACCGAAGTAACGAGTTGGGTAAGATTACTTCCCTAATTATACTCGGTATGAATAATCATCACATAGCATAAGTGATATACAAGGTAGGTAATTATTTTGGTAAATACCATACGTAATATACATAGAAAATACCTGAGACAAATATTTTAAAATTTTCCAAACTTGCCTCGCGACGAGAATCGAACCCGCAACCTTCTGCGTGGACTGAGGCGGACTGCGCCACAAAGATCATGATGACTATACTGTTTCATTAATTATTTATTTGATATTTTTTTGCGCAGTAGCAAAATTATTGTACAAATGAAGACATACGCTGTTCTGATGATGTCTATGAATACATTGATTACCATGAATTCGTTGATGCGACAAATATAATAAAAAATTACTAAAATAAATAGTACCCAGGTCCTGATCCTGACCAAAGCAAAGTACCTATTGATGTGACACACGGGATTTTTTCTCGAGAGATGGAGAATCGAAAAGATCCGTGCCGTAAGGTCAGTTTCTTTTTGGAAAAATTAAAATTAACTATTTTTATCATTCCTATTTTACCTGCCTTTGTACTAGCAAACTTTTGGTGTATTTTTATTATTGATCTGTGTATTCCTATATATTAAAAATTATTTGTTTTACTTACAACACTTATTTGGGTATAACTTATTTGTGTGCATCATGGTTCAAATAAATGAATTTTCTTTCTTTCTTTTAGTACAAGACCGTGGTGGATGGTACAAACATCGGAAGGCCTATATCCAGCAGTGGATAAAGTCGGGCTGTAGATGATGATGATGATGATGATCTTCTTCTTCTTCGTATGAGCTAGAAAGCCGGGACCAACATCTTAACGTGCCTTCCGAAGCACGGAAGCGCTCAAATCTAAATGTCACTAAACGGTCACCCATCCAAGTAATGACCGGGCGGAGTTGCTTAACCAAGGTGATCTGCTAAAAACACCGAAGTCAACCATGCCACGAGCGCTTGACGAACGAGTGGTGATGATGATTCCTATACTATACTGGAATGAGTTGCTGAATTTAATGATCACTAAAACTGATCTGACGTTGATTAAAATATGAACTGTAATGGAACTGAAAAACAATTTTCTCAAGATGGAACCGCAGAGAAATCTTAGGCTTGGCTTAATAACATGAGACGAGATTATTCAATGCAAAATTTAAGTAAATGAGTTACGAGAAGATTAGAATTAAATGGGTTTTCGTAATACCTCTCCATCTTGGGAAGTACCTGTGTATACGAGTATTTAAAACAGGATTCGTGTTAAATTGAAAAACTTTTTAACAAGGCGTCATTTATCGGGTTTCTTGATTATTTAAGGAAAACGTTTGATTCTGGTGACTAATTTGGGCCTCTTAAACTATCGACAAGTAACGTCAGAGTAAGATAATTGCCGGTTAAAGTAAAGAAGCGCTCGTGGCGAGTTTACTCCGGTGTTTTTAGCAGGTCATCTTGGTTAAGCAACACTCCGCACGGTCACTAATTGTATGGATGACCGTTTAGTGGCTACAGTTGAGCGCTTCCGTGCTTCGGAAGGCCATTTAAGATGTTGGTCCCGCCTTTTTCAGTCGTAAAGCCATGACGGAGGCCTTTGGGTGGCCTTAAGCCTCCTACACTAGGATTGGCCACTAGCACATACAGACACAGCACAGAAGGGAGGTACCTTAATTTCACAAAAATAAATAACGCGGTCTTTCAGTATAAATTATTATTAAAAAAACTTTTAATAACATTATTTTATTTAAAGGGCGAAAAAGAAAAAAAACTTTAAATTAAATCAAACCCATCAATATAAATGATATAAAAGCTTGTCGCAAGTATTACATCTTTATCATTAGATCTTTACATAGTTTAAGATAAATAATAATAGTATTCTTCTCTATCTAATACAAGAAAAATAGAAATTATGTAATGTAAGAAATTGATGGGTTTGATTTAATTTAATGTTTATTTTTCCCGAAACGTTCGGTAATAATTTATTTTTTATTTTTTTACTTATCAATTACTGTGTTAATAACTGTATAATCTAAATGTTTCTTAACCTTTTATTTCATTTAAATCGTGATTGCTGACTGGTCGTATGCCTGTTAATTTAGTACAGTCTATAAGTTCTTCAAATGGGAGCGTTTACCCCTTCGTGGTTGAATGCAGACGTCAGTTTATTTGTATTCTTCTCAGCAAACCTTACAATTAGGTACCCATATTATAGCAGAGTGTAAAAATTAACTACTTACTTCCCCATCATGGACAGTCCGCCATATTGTATTTACAGTAAAGTCAGTTTGTTTATCGTTTTATTCTCAGAAAATTCTTTCATTTCATACCCATATTACGGGAGTGCACAAAAAATAACTATCCGCCATATTGGGTGTTCCGCCATGTTGGATTTCGAATGACGTCACACAGCTTAGCATGCATTGTCATCTAAACGTGTAAAAAAATTCAGCTCAATCGGTTGAAGATATCTGCTTCAAAATTTTGTTGCAAGATTTCACCCGAACATACATTCATATTTACAATGCAAGTTAAATAAAAGTTGATACGAGTAAATAATATAAGTACATTTTTACGGTTCCGTATGTATCACTTCGTTGTCAGTCTGTCTATCTATCCATTTTCTCAGGAACTCGTTGAGGTATCTAGTTGAAATTAATATCAAATAATAATAATATTGTCATTAATTAAGTCTGCAATCCCTGGGAGCTGTGAAAAAATCTAAATTCTAAGTCAACGCAATCAAAAGATAAGGCAGAATTTGACACTCGCAAGGGCCACTCGCAACAAAACCTGTTGACGTAGAATCTTGAAATGTGGCATTAAACAATCATATAGCTCAAACTAGCTGACCCGCCCGCAACTTCGTTTGCGTGTATGTGCTTTTAAAGTTACACGCAACTTTAAAAGCACATACAATATATGTAATAAAAAGTACCAACCTACATTACATACATTACCAGGTGAGGTCCGGGTAGGTACCCGGGCGCGATTACCGTTCCCGTTCCCACTCCCACTTCCGCTACCTGTTCCGAGCTTGTTCTTGCTCCCTTTTCCGTTTGCGACCCGTCGCCAAGTCAATAGTCAGTTAAAAAGTATAAGTATCATATGTTTTTGTATCCCTTCTCGTAACTTAGGAAATGATTAGTTCCCCTCCATGCAAACTTTCATCTCCTATCTGTACTTCCCACATAGCACTGAGTTACCATGCTAAAATTTAGTAACACTTTATGTGCTGAAAACACACTTGCTCTAGGGCGCGAGCTGCTACTCGATCCGATGACTGCTGCGAGGCCCGCAGTCAACGTGCTAGTGTCTAGTGTATGAGTGCTGAAAACACACTTGTTCTAGGGAGTGAGCAGTTATTTATGTGTTCTGACTGCGAGCAATGTGCACTTAGTAAGCAGGCATTTCTGCCAAACATAATATTTGGACTTGCCTCTGACTACCACCGATTAACTTATCTAAAGGTCATTCTATTATTATTCTTATTCATTGCTAGATGGAGTGACGATCTGCCTAATGTAGCTGGCAGACTGTGGATCAGAAGAGCCGAGGATCGGGCTCAGTGGCGAACCTTGGGAGAGACCTACGTCCAGCAGTGGACTGCGATAGGTTGATGATGATGATGATGATGATGATGATATAATCTAGAATTAAAATAGAAACTATTTTGGAATGAACAAACAAAACGATACATAATATGAATAGGTTTTGTTTGTCATATTATGACCTCCCTCAATATATTTACAATAGGGTAATAACTTTTTTGGCCCATTTTGGGACTCCATCTTGATGACCCCCTGTCTGATATAACTCGTATACTTCTCAGCAAAACAAATATACCAAATTGTATGCAGATTGGATCAACGGTTTGAGATGCTCGAACAAACACATACGAACTTACATCAAATACCACTTAACTAAGATGTCAACGATACCATTGAGATAAATAGTATATCTATTGATCTTTTATACCGTTATATCAATGAACGATACTCTAAAAAATGGGAGTTCATGTTGATATCCATACTCGTTAGGGTTTTTGATTTAAATATTCTTTTATATTTGACACATCGCGATAAGAAAGTACTCTATAGAGTCACAGTCTTCAAGTGAAACCTGACAATCCTCCATGCGTATTTGACATAAAATAAACTTCAAAATGCCAAATTTGCACTAATTTTGACCTTATGTAGCTTGAAAAATGTTCAATGTCGGTGTAATCGATAGCGTGCGTTTTCCACATTTGTGGCTCTATAGTATAATATCTCGATGACTGACATTCCAATTTTAAAGAGATCCTGATTGGGTTTTCAAAATGAAATTTTATTTAAATCAAATGCACTAGGGAGTATTGATATCATCTTCAATGCGAATCACCCCCAAAATAAATTTCCACCACTTTTTAACCCTGTTAGGGGATGAGTTTCAATAAAATACAAAACACATCTCTCATCAATTCTGTTAAAGAATGTTTACGCAAAATTTGAAATAGATTGGACGAAGGAATCACGTTGTCCCATACATCGTTTTTCACCCCTTTAGCGGTAGAATTTCGGAAAATCCTTTCTTATCGGATGCCTACGTCATACAAAGAACACACCCTCCAAGTTTCAGGTATCTACGATCTGTGGTTTAGGCTGTGGGTTGATCCGTCAGTGAGTCATTCAGGACAATGGATTTTATATGTATAGAAGATAAAGGGGGAAAAAAAGAAAACCGTTAATTTATAGTTATCGCCATTTATAGATATCATCACCAAAAAAAATTTGTATGGAACCCTTGGTGCGCGAGTCAACTCGCACTTGTGCTGTTTTTCTGGACGCGCTGACTTGAACATGCTTCGCTGTAAACTAGCGGGCCATAAAATGCAATTTTATGTCGCTACGGTTAACGGACTACGGCGTAGCAGGTCTACGGGCTATGGCGTAGCAAGGTACGTTATAACTGAAAAATATAGGTATATAACAGGTATTCTTACAACTCTGAAAGTTTTATTTACTTTTAGATGACTTCGTTGGTGCATAATTGAAAAATGCTGGCTGAGAAGCAAGAGGTTGCAGGCCCGCTACGGGTCAAATATTGGTCACAGGTCATCCTAGTTTGGATACTAATGTTATCCAATCATGAATTTCAAAATGTTCCGCCCGCGGCTTCGCTCGCCTGGTACCCAGATAAAAAGTAAAACACCTTTATGTTAATCCAGATTACATACTATGTATATTCCAAGTTTCATTCAAATCCGATAAGTAGTTTTTGCGAGAAAGAGTAACAAACATCCATCCATTTATTCATCTTTCCATCCATACCTCCCTCCATCCATTCTCACAAACTTTCATATTTATAATATTAGTAGGATTAGAAATTTGCAGGAAATCGGCTCCACGCATCATCACGTCAAGGCAACGCACCGGCGATAGATTTTTGACAAATTTTATTAAACATTATACACTAGCACGTTGACTGTAGGCGCGAACATGAGGCTCCGCGCCATGCTTGAGACATAACGCTTTGATTGCTGAAAATACATTAACGCATGTTCTCATTGAGGACCGAGGATCGACCGATGTAAGTACTTAAGACTATTGAAGGATAGGACATAAAACTACAGGCGTAAATGGAAAGGTAAGCAAATTAGGGAACATTTGGTTGGGTATAACCGAAGATGACCACCAGGTGTTGTTAACATCACCACGTCATCTCATCATAACTTGGCGGTAATGATGGGGTGTAACTTGTATCAGTCACGTTACGTCACTTTAGTCTTGTCGGTGCGGTGATGCAATTCTGCCTAAATAGGCAGAATTGCGCAGCTAAATTGCTCTTTCCATTGCGGGGTCTTTCACTTTTTTATGATGGCGACCTTTTTTATGGAGCTTATGTAGCTTTGATGATGTTTTTAATAGAACTGATAAGTCGTATAAGGTACATCCACTAATAAGTGAATTATTTTTCCTGTTCTGGTTTGTATGGTTTCCATCAAGACCCTTTTCTCATCCACTCATTTTATATCTTCCTCGTTAGTAATCTTCTAAGTCCAACTGATCCACCATATTTCGAACTTTAACAAACGCAATCCAATCTTTCTCTATCCTGATATAACATCGTCCATGTCTCGCAACCAAACTCCAGACTTGCAACAAAGTCAGACTCCAGACATACGTTTATCACTTTAGTACTTGGTATTTGGTAATAATTCCATGTGAAAATGATTTATTTCAGTAACCATACATAGTGTTGTGTTAGGGTATCTTGCTCTTAAAATATAGTGGATAATGGTTACAAATTCACATATTATAAGAACTTATTTTAATAATATAACCTACTAAAAACGTTCACGTTAACTTTAGAGACGTGGCAAGTTAATATGGTTCTCACACGTGTACAGGTTTAACCTAAAGCGCAATATAATAATGCTATCAGGTTTATGACGTAACCTAAAAAAAAATAACATTTTCATGTTATTTTTTTTATTATTCCAGACTTTATATTTTTAATAGTCTACTTCTTGACAACCTCTGTATTGTGGTGGTCAAAGGCCCGCTTGAGACGCAGAAGGTTGCGTGTTCGATTCCCGCCGCGGGACAAATGTTTGTGTATTCTACAGATATTTGTTTCGGGTCTATGTATAGGTTTTATAGTATGTAAGGTTTAAAAAATATATATATGTAAAAGAGAACTATCCTCACTCACTCACTCACGGACACACTTATCACGAAATCTCAGAAACTACAGGGCCTAGAGGTTTGAAATTTGGTACAGGTAGTCGTTAAAGAGTGTGAGCGCTCACTGAGAAACAGTTCTTGGAAATTCAACCCCTAAGAGGGTGAAAAGGGGTAAAAATGTTTGTATGAAAAATCGTATTCCTTGAACTTAGAAACTTGAAACCTGGGACATGTATTATTCCATACAATTAATGAAGATTGGTGTCATTGAAAATTTGAAATAGTCCTCGAGGAAGTTGTAATGGGGTGGTAAAGTTTGTATGGGAAAATCTTAACGCGTGGTGTGATTTTCTTGAAACTTCGTCAGAACACTTTGAATATTAAATAATAAAAGACCGCATACCAGGTTTTTGAAAAAAATACCTTAATGGAGGGAAATCTATACAAATAAAATCCTTTGTCCTGAATGACTGAAGAATCAACGTACAGCTTAAACCGCTGATCGTAGAAACCTGAAACTAGGAGGGCGTGTTCTTTGTATGACGTAGGTATCCGATAAGAAAGGATTTTCCGAGATTCTATCCCTAAAGGGGTGAAAAACGTGGGAAAAGTTTGTATGGAACAACGTGATTCCTTGGTCCAATCTACTTCAAATTTTGCATAAACATTGTTTAACAAAATTGATGAAATACGTGTTTCGTATATTATTGAAATTTATCGCATAGCGTGGTTAAAAAGGGGTAGAAAGTTATTTTAGGGGTGATTTGCATCGAAGTTAATATCAATACTCCTTAGTGACACATTTTATGCCATTTTATTTTGACACTGTCGTATTTGAAAACTCATTCAAATTTATTCAAAAAACGTTGTTCTCACATAAAGGCTCCTACACACAGGTGCGTGGGCCTAGGTACGTTATAATCGGCGATAATATCAGACAATATAACAGAATGTATCGCAATATCGCATGTGATGTGTGGGTGAATAAAGTGATCGGTCACAATTATGTCAATATTTGCGTCTGCCGGAGGGAATTGATAATGAAATTGAATTTCCAAAATCGGGTGGTAACTTTTTGAGATTTTCCATTATTTGTTAAAATTCAACAATTTTCTGGATCGAGAATTTCCCAATTACTTTTTATGAGCTCGCTATTCAAGAAACGGAAAAAAATATATCTCGAGATTGAATTAAGCTACAGCTCTAGGAGGCAGACGGACAAAAACTGTAGGCAGTAGAAGGGCCTTTACGCTCAAAGCCACTGCGCTCCGTTCACTTTTTCGTAAATACAATAAAGTCAAATTTTATCGTGTGCTTTATTTCTAAATTACATTTTCAATGCCTTTGATAGTTACGCGTAGTGTGAGATCTGTAGAATATTAGTACATTATGTATTAGGACGGCTAAAAAGTTACATACTGCTGCAATAACGCAATTATGTGCAAGGAATTGGGACACATTACCGCAATAACGCATGCGATATTATCGCCGATAATAACACACCTGTGTGGGGGAGCCTTAAAAGCTTAGTGCAATGCGATACTCTTTAAAATTGGAATGTCAAATAAAAAATAATACTTAAATCGGATTAGAATTCGTAATTTCAATTTCATTCATTTGTATTGGATATTTGAATACCATGGGGATAGCAAGTTTTTTTTTTTTTACTTATAGACTTGAGATTTTTTACAGAGACTATAACGAAAATAAATAAACACCTAAAGCGCTGAACCATGGGTGGGACCTTGTAGAAGGACTTGCTGCTTTTTGTAACGAAAATGAAACTTAAAGAGGGTGATTTATGTGATGAAAGTTTTGCATGGGTAACCAATCATATCAAGAGTTAGGCATATAAAAATTCATCATACCTATACCGGCTGTTAACTTGGCGACGGGTTTCCAACGGAAAAAGGAACGTAAAAAGGAGTGAGAGCGGGATTGGGAACAGGTATCTACATAGTACTACATTACGTGGTAGGTAATATGTAGGTACTTTTTATTCCATTCATCTTTAGGATTCCGTGTCAAATTACCGGGCTTGGGAAACATTTCACATGAAAGGACAAACGTAAAAAAGAGTTTCAACGCAAACGAAGTTACGAGCGGGTCAGCTAGTATATTTATATATAAGAGTTAAGGTTTCGTGATGAGTATGTCAGTCAGTGAGGGAGTTTATCCACTCCTATCCTCCTATCCTCTATCTCAGAAACTACAGAGTCTAGAGATTTGAAACTTGGCACAAGTATTATTTTTAGGGTGTAAGCACTCACTAAAAAACGTTTTTCGGAAATTCAACCCCTGAAGTGGTCAACGGGGATAAAAACGTTTGTATGAAAAATCTAATTCCTTGAACTTAGAAACTGGAAACCTAGCATATGCATTATTCCATAAATCAATAAATATTGGTATCATTGTAAATTTGAAACACTCCTCAAGGATGCAAGGGGATGTTAAAGAATGTATGGAAAATTCTTAACGCGTGGTGTAAGGGAACTTCTAAATGCGTAGGAATTGGTAAATGCGTAATTGGTTTGAAACTTTGTATAGGATATTCTTCACTACAAATGGTTAATCATCTACCCCAAAATCAGGGTGCAATAGGGTATTATAAGGGTGCAGCCAAGAGATCTGAAGAAATTCGTTGATGAAATGATTTTTGGAAATTCCAGCCCTAAATGGGATGATAGACATGCGAGTAAGTTCGCGAACTTGTGGCTCGACGACCTTTTTCGCTTGAATGTCAACCTAAGTACGCGTATTTTAAAACCGCCCAGTAAGTTCCTTGGCGAGCCGAGAGCTACCATTTTGTTCTTATTTTAAGCTTCTCTATTTTCGTAAGCCAGCTCTTTACCCAAACTTTAGGTTTTCATCTTTTTTAGTTTTTTAAATGTGATATGATATAATGCCTAAATAACACAAAGGTTCTTCTCTCGACGACATCGCAATACAGGGTGAGCAAGCTTCATGTGTGTCACTGACGTCGAACCGAGTAAGTTCGCGATCTTAAAAACCACGTACTTTAAGTCCGTACGTCTATCACCCCTGCTAGATAAGGGGTGGATACGTTTGTATGAGAAGTCGTATTTTGAACTCACAAATTTAGTAACTTTGCATAAATCCAAACTAAATTTAGATGCGACAACAACTCCATCTGTCGAACTGTTAAGTTTTCCGCCTAAAACGCAGAACAGATATAATGAATTTTGGCATAGAAATAGATGGGACCTTGGAAAAGAACATAGGCCACAATTTTGTTGCAAAAATAAATCTTGAAGAGAGTTAGAAAGGGAACGCAAGTTTGCATGGGGACCCAATCATTTCTTAAGATAAGGCCATATCCCTAAATGTTAAATACATCGTATACTTTACGTTTACTTTTTCAAGCGGCTGTAGATATAATGAACGGGAACGGGAACGCAAACGGGAGCGGGAGCGGGAGCGGAAACGGGAACGGGTACGGGAAGGTAGGTAACGTGTAAAATTCCCATGTTTATTTATCGTGACAGTAGGTACGTATACAAAAAGCTTATACACGCAGACGAAGTTGCGGGCGGGTCAGTTAGTCAGTCCTATAAACTCTATGTAACAGTGACGTAAGTCTCAAAATAGTGATGTACAGGCGTTAGAGAATCTTTTAAAGTACTTTTTCATACTATACAAGGCTTAATGTTCCCTTGCCTCACATGATTCATTCACCATACATAATTTTATCCTTCGTTCAGTGTAGAGTGCAAAGCGTAAATAAAATAAATTGTAAGGGATAATATTTTATTTGAAAAGAGAAAGAAAGCGTTGGCTAGATGATCTTGATGCATTTGAGAAGGAATGGTGGGAGACCGCCTAGTTAAAAAAATAATTTATTTTGTTATTATAATATTCTTCTATTACGGTGGAATTCATGTGCGATCGCAGTTAGTACTTCTCATGATTGTGACAATTTTGCACACGCCGAGTCAGTATGGCTGAGTTGTTGTACATTGAGTTGTGTGTTACGAGATAAAAATCTCTTTTAATGCACACAATTGACATTTAATAGCTTTATGTATCTATCTTTATATGCCAATTTTGTGTTATTAGAAAGATAGATACCCTGTTATAATACTAACATGTCGTATTAAAGGAAATAATAAAGTCATTATACAACAATTCTGCTCTGAAAAAGTGTCTGTATGATACTTATCAGTAGAACTATAACAGGCATCGCTTTTTTTTTACCTAGTGCACATTATTATAAGAAATGTACACTTAACATATTACAATCTAGCCTTATGATAGACTAATAAGTAACTTAACATTGACCTAGTTTTATAGTATAAGGTATTTATAAGATTGTGTCCATCAACACTTTCTTGCTGTCTCTATTTACTTAAGGCGACACGTTGTTCTGGTGTTCTGCTTGTGCTTTATAAAAGCATTATTGCACTATTTTTACTTTTGAATTACACTACACTAGCTCAAAAGGCTTTAGTTCTTTTGAGTCTTCTCACTATGTCCGTGTTGTCGAGGAGCTGGATGGCCTCAACGTTCACGTGGTGAGGAAGTCTATGTTCGTGAGCTTCTGTATATTTTTTAATCACTTTGTTGACGAACTCTATGTTAACGTTCCGGTAGAGGTCATCATTTCTTACGTACCAGGGTGTGTTCACTATTCCCCTGAGCACTTTGTTTCCATTTCAAACCAAAGATTTCAATCTAATCCAAATAATTTATTTTGTGCCGACAGAGCAGAATTTCTTCCAAACAGACAATACATCCTTTTATGGCGTAGGTCTAACTCGTTTTTTTTCTTTTTCACGTGAGCTTTCCAGCGAAGCATAACAGGCACTTTAATAGACATATAGGACGGGTACATCACATAAGCATACACTATAATATCCCCCTATAGTGGAGTGTTTATCACTGCTAAAACGAAATGATATAGTTAGTTAGTTATAGTTCGTTAGGACCCCCTTGTTACGCAAAGCAGTCGAATAAAGGCAACGTTTAACAATTTTATATAGCAATATATTTCTTTACCAGTTTCATCAGAACCATTGCCTTAGCACCTGACTGTAACGGTTGGATAAAATTCATCAATTCTTTTTGGTCGTTTTTGCCCTATAAGCTTATAGAGCCAAAATGTATTGCCGAACGCTTTTATACAACACGGTGTCACCGCTTAAACCTTTATAAATCGTTTACACAGCGTTTTAGAGGTATAAGATTTAGCTATACGACTATTTTACTGCTTGGAAACTCTGCTTAGTTTGGGGCAATATGATTTTGCGTGATAGTGTCTAGCTGTATTCCGTAGTGGCCGAGAGTACATTAAATAAAAGTAATATAGCCTAGAGAGAGGTATCATCAAGTTTTTATGTACTTTCGGGTAAAACAGAGCACGTCAGTGCCTGCGAACCGTGAAACGCAATTTTCCATCGCTACGAGCTACGAGCCGCTGCTACGCCGTAGCAAGGATTAGCTACATGTTAGTTTCATAAAAGTTTTGAAATAAAAACGCGTCTCTTTATTAATGCCCGGTTTCAGTAAGTAACCATGCTCATCTATACTTAAGTAATAATCTGAGCTGAGATTTGCATGTATGTTAGCATCTGTGCCGAGTCCAAAAATCTGCGACCACCATTGAATTTAGTTCTTGAATACAAGAATTAAAACCAGAAAACCATATAATTTTCAATTACTTATTCAACGAAATATTTGTGTCAATAATCATGACCACGATCCAGTATACCAACATGTCCTCGCACTCTAGAAATCGGATAAAAAAAAAAGTAGGTTTTAGTAGGTAGACAAATATATAGACAACTCTTTATTCACTATCAGAAAATAAAAAAAACAGTATAAAGAAAAGTTATAAGTTATAATGGTACAATGGGCGTTGTTATCGCTAAATGCGATCTCTTCCAGACAACCTTTATTCGCTTTATTCTTTATTGTACATTATAAAATACATACAGAAAAAGTTTTCTTAAAAGCTATGTACAAAGGCGAGCTTAACCCTGACAGAGTTTTCTAACAGCAAACCTTTGGGAATAAAGAAAAGTTATAATGAAAAGGATAGATAAATGTGTACATAAAAATGATGAGAAATTGAGAATAAACCTACATAAAACTATTACAGACATATATATGTTCCTAACAGTTCCTAAAAGACAATGAATAAATAAACATACAAAAAATAGTATGATACATATTGTACGAGTACATATATAAACTCATATATGTACTCATATATGTATATATTCTACGGTTCTACTAAGTTTGCTAGGAGAGAAAGTGCTCTTTCAACTACGACTTAAAAACGTATGGCGAAGGACTATCACGGATAGTATGGGGAAGGGAGTTCCAAAGTCTCACCGCCTTAACGGAGAAAGACTCACTATAGCGGCAAAAAGAATGAGTAGGAGTTTTGAGAAGTAGAGACTTAGTCGATCTGCAGGGCACACCACGAGGGACAAGAAAATCAAAGTGCTCACGGAGGTAAGGTCAACCTTTGTATAAGCAGGATAGTAGTACAAAGAAAAGATGGCGGTATACATACATACGAGTATCTACATAAATAATATCATATCTAACTAATTACCTACGTTAGTAGTTATTTATACTACAATGTTGTTTGTGATTCAATACTGTTAAGGAAATAGGCTATTTTCTATAATTTAGTTTCACAGTCTACCGCCTTTCAATATCCGTTCCTAACAAAAGTATGAAGTCGATTTGGTATCGAAATGAAACCAGACTTCGACGTACATGTATTGTACCACTACTCGAATAATTTAGGTCATAAACGATATATATTCCAAGTTCCATTCAAATCCGTTCCGAAGTTACGGAGTGGATTGGGAACCAACATACTCGTACATACACTTTCGCCTTTATTATATTAGTGTGATTTGTAAAACATGTGTACGTTTACTATTAGTGGGTAAAATGTAATATGATGTACATTTATGAATTTAAATAAATACATTTTACTTTACTGTAGTTAATACGCACAAGTTTAAAAGTATTAACCATAATTATAGTAAGTCCTTACATGTTAGTGGAAAATGTCTAGAACATGAAGTACCTACGCAATTCTGAAACTGGGTTTCATACAATAAAATGTGATGGAAAGCTTTTGTTTTATGACGTGTAATTTCGACCTTTTAAATTGATATAGTTAATGTTGGGAGATTTTCTGTTGTGAGGTCGACATTATTGGTTTCCTATCTTTCGCCCGCGGCTTCGCTCACGTGGTAACCAGATAAGAAGTAGCTTATGTGTTAATCCAGAATAAATACTATGTATATTCCAAATCCGTTTCATCCAGTAGTTGTTGCGTGAAAAATTAACGTCAATCCTTACAAACTATCCAAATCCGTTCAGTTGTTTTTGCACACATTTATAACACAAAAAAATAGTGGGATTGATAAACTAATAGCAAATTCGTGGTTTCAGGCATTTATTTTGATTTCAAGCTATTAGAAAGTTTTTGCATTAGGTATATCTACGACGTGTAAAGACGGTCGATCTAAAGCGGTTAAAAGTTAAAAAATTAATAAAAACTAAGTTCTTACTGAAAAGTGTTTCAGTTTCACAGTTGGAATAATCCAATTTAGGGAGAGTATAGGGTATACTTTTCTAAGTAATACATATTTGGTGGGACACCTTGCATGTGTCCCACATTATAGCAGAGATACATCAATGTTATACATCGTGTCCCCAGCCTGTGGACAAAGAATGAACATCCTCGTAATACTACTTCTCACAAATGCTGTGAAACAGTTTTGGTTTTAATTAGAAGTAAAAATAAAAATCAAAATATTCTAACAAATTTAATTCCAGATAATAAAAAAAAGTAGCATACTGTATCATTATTGACACGAATAAGATGAGAAGAGATGCCTGTGTGAGTATGAAATACATACTTTTCACCAATAAATCATTTACACATTTACATATCACGTCATGGCCACGTCACATTAATCAATTATTTTAACAATTTTAAAACCATTGTTTTCTCGGTAAATACTAGAGCGATTGTTTTAATACTTTGCATATTGCTCAAAAATACCCTAAGAAACGTGTAGTGTTCGTCTATGTCCACAAGCTGGGGTCACATTGTATAGTATTTTATACCACGAATATACCTAAATCGAATTCTTACTTTACGTAATGTATACCTAGGTTGATACTACTGCTGTTAAATAACTTAACTTTCTTTAATATCCCGAGTTAGAAACAGGTTATTATAACTTATAAGAATAGATCCCAACCCTACTTATAATTCACCTTGCATCTGATTAAAACCTATTTGATTTTTTTTGTCAGGGTTCCTAAATATACCAAATCAGAATTAAAATCTTATCGCAAAAATAAAAATCAATATGGCCACGGTGTCTACACAATTTCGATATTTATTTTTCCTACCACGTTATCCCTAATATCATCATTTTGTCGTAAATAATATTTTTAAAGCTAAGGAAGTCATAAAACGGTATGAGGTTAAAACAACAACATTTATTCTTTCGTTTATGATGGAAAAAACTGTCTAATATCTACAGTAGATGGCTAGATCATTTTTACAGTTAAAAGGGAACAATTAATTCCGCCATTTTACTTTGTGGCCTTATTACGGTGTTGATGGGCTGGGTTAGTCCTAAAAACTGGGTACGATCCGTATAGCTGCGAGACCCTTTTTTCATGCATCTTTATAATGTAGAGACTCTTTATACCTACTAGTTAATAGACTCAGGCCTCACAGACATCACAAGATATTCAGAGAATTAGCAAGCTGAAGTGGCAGTGGGCTGGCCATATCTGCCGAAGAACCGATAACCGGGTAAACGAGTTCTTGAGGCGAGACCGCGGCTCGGCAAACGTAGTGTAGTGACGATCTGCGAAAGGCTGCTGGTAGAAGCTGGATGCGTCGAGCTCAGGACAGGGTGCAATGGCGCTCATTAGGGGAGGTCTATGTCCAGCAGTGGACTGCTATAGGCTGATGATGATGATGATGAGGAAAATTTGTAGTTGGAATATTGAGACCTATTTAATATTTAGACTAATGGTTTATATTTCTAATTCTAGATCTTCACATTAAATGCTTTCAGTTTGGCCCATACATTAATCTTACGTTAATAAGAATAGTCCAAAAGTCCAGTGAGACAGCTAATTTACAAACACTGTGTCATAGTTACTATCTTTAATAACTGTTGTACAAACTATAGGTTGTGTTTGTGCCACGCCAAAACATAGGAGTGATTTAGTGGTTGTTATACCAGGTGTCATGTTTTCGGTGAAATCACAAGCTGTACAATAGCTTGTTATTGTTAGAACAAACGAACGTATTTGTTGCAATCACTGGAACAACGTGATTGATTGCACGGCACAGGGAAGGGAATTGAGCATGTGCGTAGGCATCGAGGAATTATGTTTCCCCTCAACATCATCAACAAAATCATGAAACAGGACAGTCCTCTTCTGCTCGCACGGTGTTTACGATTATTTTATTCTGACTGCCTAATATTGGCTAATTTGGATTGCAGCGGGTTCCAAGTTCCAACCTCCATCTTCGGAGCCCTGATAAGCCATGGGCCCCCTTCGTTTAAGGGAGCATTATGTCCAGCAGTGGACTGAATAAGCTGGTGTTGAGAATAAGTTGAGGCTATTCTGAAATAATTTCACTAAACTTATGAGCTGTCTGTTTCATAAAGATGGTGATAATAGGGACGAAATGACTTTTAGTTATATATAAGTAGTTGTACCTTTATTGTAGCGATTAAAAAGTGTTACGCAGAATCCCTGCCTGTTATTTTAACTATGTTAAAATTACTGTTATAATCTACCAAATGAAACAATATAGTCTATCTATCTATCTATCTAATCTATATTATAGATTATAATAATGATTACCTAGTAATGTAACAAAGGTTTTTTGGTGATGCGATTTTGTAAAAGGTACCTAATTTAAATAAGTGCCTACAGTCAGCGACAAAAAGTAGATTGGCATTTATTTTTTTTTTATAAAAATACAATTCTGTTAATAAGGATCAAAGGAGACGGCCCATTCCGGCCTCAGAGTAGTGTCGTCGTGATTGAATTTTGAAAAACCCCGAGGGGCTGGACAAAAATATTGTCATAAAATCACACTTATTTAACTAGTTATAATAAGTATTTCATAAATCTCGGCTTAGCTGGAGTTTTATATTCTTTTTAATAATACTAACTTATTCATATCCGTTCGTTGTGGTTTGCTGGTGCGTTTCGAAACCTACTCGATTTATTTCATTTCATCAAAAACGTTTTGCTAATTATTTTTGTAAATACTCGGTTTGAACGCGCTCTTGCATGAAAAAGATTTATTGATTCGATAATTCTTGTAAAAAAGGGTCATTTCCTGTCACTTGCATGTCACTTATAACTAGGGATGCAACATCGCATAAAAAAAACGATGTTTGAATGAAGTGTAATATTTAGCAATGTCGGAAAGATCAATATTCATGTACGTTAAATTGATATTGTTTGTGTTTTAGAAAAATTATGTTATTTATAAACATATTATTTCAATTATTATTTCAAGAATGTTGAAAATGTTTATATTGGTTATTTATTTCGCAAAATATAGTTTTAAAAAAACAATTTTGACAATCTTGTACCTTAGGCTGAAGAAACGAACGAGCTGCAAAAATAATAAAGATGGCATTTCATCAGGTGACTACATCGAGATATTTATACTCTAGAGTGGAAAACGTGGAAAAAAGTGTCTGCTCCAAAACTCCGCGCACGCTGTATATTGCACGATCTTTAACACTTTTCAAGCGACATAAGGTCTAAATTAGGAATTTTTGTATGATGGTACTATGGAACAAGCTATGCTCGGAGTTTCTCTAAACGATAGAATCCGCAACGAGACTATCCCACAAAGAACTAAAGTTGTCGACATAGCTCAGAGAATTAGCAAGCGTAAGTGGCAGTGGGCTGACCATATCTGCCGAAGAACCGATAACCGTTGGGGTAAACGAGTTCTTGCGTGGAGACCGCGGTTCGGCAAACGTAGTGTAGGACGCCCTCTGGCCAGGTATAGTGACGATTTGCGTAAGGCTGCTGGTAGAAGCTGGATGCGTCGAGTTCTAAACAGAGCGCAATGGCGCTCATTGGGGGACGCCTGTATCCAGCAGTGGATTGCTATAGGCTGATGATGACAATGATGAATGTTAATAAACATCGGTCCTAAAGACAGATGTATTGGATGAATTGTCGATTTTAGGGGTTCTTACAAAAACATCGATGTTTTAAAGTATCGTTTTCATCCCTACCTGTCACAAGCAGATACATCAAAAGGAGCAAAGATTACCTAAAGTATGTAATAGACCATAAACGTCGGACACCATTTTTTTCATCTTGAACGACGGTTGTCAATTTTATTAAATTTTATTTTCTAGTGTTTTTCTAATGAAGACACAAGTATTAGTGAAAGGGAATAAAAGAAGATTGAACGGGAATGCTCTGATAAAGAAAATTGTGCGCCGATCGTTTTTTGTTATAGTCGCCATGGCTATAGCAGAAAACAGGACCTGACCGAAGACTGGACGACTGGACTTCTAAACCGTACTACGTTGCCTCATATTATTAATAACAATTATTCTACTTGATACTGACGAAATTGTGGATAACTATCCCAGAAGCCATTTAATAAAGAAGTGAAGTGACCATAAACGTCAGTAAAATAGATGATAGACCACAAAGGTCACAAGGAATTTCGGTTAGGTAGGTACTAAATGTAGGTAGGCTTTGTGCTTTTCTTTATTTTTAGGGTGACGTTACCGAACCGGTCAAACGAACCCTTATGGTGCCGCTTTGTCCATCCGTTTGTCACACCTGATTATTTCAGGAATTACAACAGCTACCGACTTGAAATTTTGTATAGATTTAAAATGTACCAATTAAATACGATTGCCAATAAAAAAATAAAAAAATGTTTTCATTTTCATCCCCAAAAGGTCCAAAATAAGAAATGTCAAAATTTCAAACTGGTCGTAGTAGGTCGAGTGGCATATCATATGAAAGGAAAAGGGTCAATTAACCTAGTTTAAAGCAGTTTTTTATTTTTTTATACGATTAATGATGTTTTTATTTTTTGATCAAAACTGTTCAAAAAATGACCATAACCCCCCTAACCTCCGAAGTTTGCAATGCGAGAAATCTGAAACTTATCTAAGTTAAAGAAGAATATCTACATTTTACAGGAAAATTATAGTGAAGTCTCCACCTAAAGTTTTTGAGAAATCTGCCAAAATAGGGGGATTGAAAAATAAAAGGGGGGGTTGCTAGGTCGAGTTGGGTATCAAATGAAAAGGCTTGATTTGAACAGTATAAAACAGTTTTATTTTTTAACTGACTTCAAAAGGGAGGTGGTTCTCAATTCGACTGTATGTTGCTTTTTTATTTGATAACATGCACAATTTTTGATTTAGGATGGAAAATGTCAAAAAAATGACCATACCTAGTGACTGTGTTGTTTGTGTTGTGTTTGCTTTACCTCACATTACAAAAATGTTATATTTCTCTATCTTAAGGAAAACAATGGGGTCTTAAAGAAAAATTAAAATCCCATCCAGACATCCAAAAATGATCGTGATGCATGCATTTTTATTTTTGGGGCAAGCAATGTATGGAAAGTGGCCCATCTCCTATCACTTTAATTATAATAAAACTTTAATTACATACACAAGTAAAACTTAAATTTTAATTTTGTTAATCCGCTTTTGGCATTGATCCTCCTTATATTTATTTGGATTCTCATTTTAATTTTAGGAAAATAACACGAATATTAATAGGTATTTACTAAGTATTTTGTTTGTATTTATTCTATAGAGAAGACTTTAACAGTCTTCATTGAACATAAATACTTATATTAAATGAAAACTTTCCATATAAAAAGACACTTACCTACCTATACTTACCTACTTTTCTAAGAAAACAATGTAAGAAAATGAGGGAAGCGAAACAGCAGCGCGTGTAGAAAAACGTTTTCTCGCTAAGAGGATTGGACTTACTTACGAAGTCTTTTGTTCTTGTTTTATTATCGACTTTTACTAAACTTTGTCTCTGTAGATAGGTACCTTCTTCGTCACTATTTATGTCTTCATCATCATCATCAGCCTATAGCAGTCCACTGATGGACAAAGACCTCCCCTAATGAGCGCCATTGCGCCCTGTCCTGAGCTCGACGCATCCTGCTTCTACCAGCAGCCTTTCGCAGATCGTCACCCCACCTGGCCGGAGGGCGTCCTACACTACGTTTGCCGAGCCGCGGTCTCCACTCAAGAACTCGTTTACCCCAACGGTTATCGGTTTTTCGTCAGATATGGCCAGCCCACTGCCACTTCAGCTTGCTAATTCTCTGAGCTATGTCGACAACTTTAGTTCTATGTCGGATAAACTCGTTACGGATTTTGTCCTTATTATGAATTATCAGTTTTATGTCTTCGCTCTGTTTTAAATAAAAAAAGTCGATGGGTAGGTAGGTACCTACCTACTTACCAACCTACTAGGGTGATTGCATAATATTGTAAAAGTCTGTAGGCTATTTGGATGTTTGTTAGACCATATTTACAGAAAACCATTTATGATCCGACCTCTTTGGTTTGTATATTCATTACCTTAGTGATAGGTACTTATTACGATTTCGATATACCAATATTAAGGTACCTAAGTACTTTAAAACACAATGTAAGTGCCACGACGTGCACACGATTATGATTAGGGTAGGATGGTTGACAATGAGCCAGTCGGGTACAACGATCCAGCCCTCTCATGCGCAAGGTTGCTGGTTCGTGCAATTGACATATATGTAAGCTGCTTAAACTACAGCTGCCCCTATCTAGTTTGCGGTGAGCTCGCATTGACGATATACTTGCATGGGCGTGCAAGTATGTCGTCAATGCGAGCTCGCTTGTTTATTGTTTTTGTATTGTACAGAAAACCCAGCCTACTCCGGTGGCTGGAACTCGTCGAGTCTTCTAGCGAGACTATTCGTTATGACCCCAATTAACAGCTTTTATGTAGCTCAGGAGCGAGATAGGTTTGTAGTTTTTAAGAAGGGTCTTATCTTCCTTATTAAGAAACAGAACGACCAAGCTCTTGTTACACACTTTTGGAGTTTTCCCACAGTGAAGGACGGAGTTGAAAAGGATTTCTGCACAACAGGAACTACTCCAGCCAGATTTTTTGAAGTAGTGTGACGGCGCTTTCATAGAACCCACTCGATCGTGTTGCAGGTTAGGGTGGCTCTAGAATCGTGGTTGACGCGATGGAGGCAAGGAGCATGTGCACTGAAGTGCAGCGTACAGTCGGTAATACATTTTTCATCCCATGTATTCGAAAAGAGGTGAAGGGTTCCGCGATAACTGCGCGCAAAATGGCTCATTCCGGCGCACTTACAATAACAGTGACGAAACGATTTTTGAAATTGCAACACATGTTTATTGAAAAGTTGGAACGCAATTTTCTTCAATAAAGTCCTGGCTGGTGATAAAAAAGCGAGGTGATGGCCTGCCGACGCACAATGACTAACAAACAAAAAAAAAAAGAAATGGGAACTTCTTTGTTCGTTTTAGAATACCTACTTTTTATCAAAGAGTTTTAGTAAATTTTAAATTGATTCACACAAATTGAATAAAATATAAGACCTAGCAGCAGAGCAGAGTGTACTAAAATTATTTTACCTCGAGCGATGTACTTTGAATCTCTCGCAACGCTTTAGGATTCCCCTCGCTACGCTCGGGATTCTGCACTATAATTCTTCGCTTCGCTCTGGATTCAAACAATCGCTCTTGCCTTCAATACATTATTTTGGTCATAGTATGTTATCCCCAAAAATTGTAATAAAATAGTTTTTAATACTTTTATTTGATTATTTTTAGGACATTTATTTAGGGGCCGAATTAAAATTAGTACAATTAACATTTCAAAATAGGCTAAAAGAAAACTGAACATGAAAATCTACTACCACTTCAGAAATGAAACGTGCAGTTAAGTGTCATTTTTTGTTTAATAAAACTGATTATTTCTTTAACCCACTGTTTTACTACTTAGTATGTAATAATGCTTAGTTGTTACAAAGAATTTGTTAAATTTAAATTGAAATAAAAATATCTTTATCTTTATCTTTTAGTTTAACAACCCATGTTAGAAAACCTCATTATCACAAATTATTGGCATTTTTGTTCAAGTGGCTCACTGAATACCAAGCCCCGGCTCAATGTGTACTACAGGGTGTACGCAGTGAGCCAATATCTTTTCTTTAAAAAAAAAATATTTTATTAATAAACTGGATACATTGGTATGAACAATTTCGAGATGAAGGCCAAGAGGAGGATTCAGCTGGGTTGGGCAGCATTTGGAAAACTACGTCGAGTTTTCTCGTCACCCATACCACAATGTTTGAAAACAAAAGTTTTTAATCAGTGCGTCCTACCCGTCATGACATACGGAGCCGAAACGTGGACACTCACAGTACGACTAGCCCACCAGTTTAAAGTCGCTCAGCGAGCTATGGAACGAGCCATGCTTGGAGTTTCTCTGAAAGATAGAATCCGCAACGAGACTATCCGACATAGAACTAAAGTTGTCGACATTGCTCAGAGAATTAGCAAGCTGAAGTGGCAGTGGGCTGGCCATATCTGCCGAAGAACCGACAACCGTTGGGGTAAACGAGTTCTTGAGTGGAGACCGCGGCTCGGCAAACGTAGTGTAGGACGCCCTCCGGCCAAGTGGAGTGACGATTTGCAAAAGGCTGCTGGTAGAAGCTGGATGCGTCGAGCTCAGAACAGGGCGCAATGGTGCTCATTAGGAGAGGCCTATGTCCAGCAGTGGACTGCTATAGGCTGATGATGATGATGATTATGATGGTATGAATTGGTGAATAGAGTTTTTACCCATGAAATGTTTTATAATTTGGTTTATAAAACTTTTTAATAACATAAACACGGACAGAGTTCTGGCATTTCAGACTTTTAGTGGTTCATTGTCAATCATCCTACCCTACCTATAAGTAGATAGGTACCTAATCATAATCATAATCATATTCTTTATTGTTTCATGTGGTACAGTACAAGGTGTTCTTAAATAAAATTTGGTCCGCAACATGAGCCCCGTTGGGGCACTACAATAGTTAGGTTCTCAACAGAATAGTTTAAGCCTAGATATAAACTATAAAGTTACATATAATATAATAATAATATTATCTTAAATTATATAAATTATTATTATCTTAAATTATATTATATTATTACTAAGTTATAATTAGTTAGTATCACATACTACATTAAGACAGACAAATCTATTTTAATTATTAAATGACAGAGGTTTCCTAAATTAAAATAATATCACAGTTGGTTTAAGACCTTATAACGAAGTAATGCTTATTTATAACTATTCCTTATATTCGAAAAATTCCTGCAAATTGTAAAAACAGTTAGTTATTAGAAACTCTTTGAGTTTTTTATAGAAAAGAGTGTCTTTTTCAATATTTTTAATTTGTGAAGGTACCTTATTAAATATTTGAATTGCCATATGATGTGTGCCTGTTCTAACTAATTTATACTTTGTATATGGTAGGGCTAATTTATTTTTATTTCTTAAGTTATGGGCTCGTGAGTATTTTTCTTTAGCTGAAATAAATAATTTACTATGGGTTCTTACAAATTTTGAAATTTCATAAATATACATAGATGTTAGTGTTAAAATATTAAGATCTCTAAAGTGTTTTCTGCAGTGTTTTTGTAATACAAATAGTTGACTACTTTCATTGCTGTTTCCCCATATTATTATGCAATAGTTAAGCCATGCATGCGCATAGGCATAATAAGCACTAGTAGCTGTTTTTAAGTCTGTGCATTTTTTAAGTTCATAAAGTGCATAGGTAAATCTGGATAGTTTACCTGCTACTTTTTCAATATGTATTTTCCAATTTAAACAGGTGTCAAAGGTTACTCCTAGTAGACTGCAAGAATCTTCAAAATAAGTTATTTCATCCGTTGTATCATTTTTTTTTGAAATTTTATTTGTATTTAAGGGGGATTTTTGATGTGGTCTAAACTGTATTACTTTTGTTTTAGATGTATTTAACTTTAAGTTATGATCATTTAGCCATTTTGTAACATTTTTCAGCGAATTTTCAAGATTTATTTTGAATTCTATAAAATTGGTACAAGGGAAAACTATAGTAATATCATCAGCATACAAAATTATTTTTTCATTTATATTTTTAGGTAAATCATTTATATATAGCAAGAATAAGATACATCCCAATACACTACCCTGGGGAATAGAATTATGAACCTTAAGTTTTGGGGATCTTACATTGTATATTATATTATTTTTATAGTCAAAGTGTTCAATATCTACTAGTTGTTCCCGGTTGTAGAGATAAGATGAAAACCAATCATAAGCTGGTCCACGGACTCCTATTCCACTAAGTTTTTTTAGCAGTATTTTATGAGACACACGGTCATATGCCTTACTCATATCAAGCATTACCCCGATGGCATATTTTTGACTATCAATTATTTTGATTACTTCTTGAGAAAAGGTATACAGGGCATAGGCAGTAGAACGTTGCTTTCTAAATCCATTTTGGTTGTCATCATATATTTTAAATTTTTCACAGAATTTATTTAATCGATTAGCTATAGCACATTCAAAGATTTTTGAGAAAGTTGACAATAATGATATTGGGCGGAAATGTTGAGGTTCTTTAGCTGATCTTGTTTTGGGTATAGGTTTAATTATTGATATTTTTAAAAGGTCTGGAAAAGTAGCTTCTGAAAAAGACTGATTTATTAAGTTAGTTAAGGGGATTATTAGTTCTTCCTTACAGTGCTTTACTAATGTTGGTGAAATTTCATCAATACCACAACTCAATTTACTTCTTAGGGATTGAATAATATAATTTATTTCTAGCGGAGTGACTGGGTATAGGAAAATAGTGTTTTCATTGGGAGCAATGATTGGTCTGCCTTCAGGTATCTTATTGTCTTCCTGGTTCTTCCCTATATCTATGAAATAGTTGTTAAATATGTTTGCCACTTTGGTCGGTGATTTTACAGTTTCATTATTTATTAAAAGATTTATGTTTTTTACTTCTTTTTTATATACTTTATTTGTGCGCTCTTTTATTACTTGCCACATTGTTTTAGTTATATTTTTAGATGTTTTTATTAATTTCATATAATGAATTTTTTTAGCAGTTTTAACTGTTTTCTTGAGCATTGTTTCATATTTTTTATAATACTCATTTAAGAAACCATCTTTTAAATGAGTTTTTAGTATTTTTAATAAACGTTTATTTTTACATGATACTCTGATACCAGCTGATAACCATGTTTTCTTTTTAATTCTTATTTGTCTATTTTTTTTAGGGATACAGTTGTCTAAAATTGCTGCTAATTGCCTGTGAAATGCTTGATAGTTTTCATTAATATTTTGATTAGTAGTTATTATTTTATCCCAATTTATTTCTTTAAGTATGTCTTTGAAAAGTTGTAAGTT
Source organism: Horisme vitalbata (assembly GCA_951804965.1). NCBI lineage: Eukaryota > Metazoa > Arthropoda > Insecta > Lepidoptera > Geometridae > Horisme > Horisme vitalbata. Next base: position 18,974,464 of record OX638093.1, read on the forward strand.
TTTATTATTAAATATCCTTTTTTCTCTGAAATATGAATTTATTAGTTTAGATTCAGATCTTAATGAAATAAGAGTCCCTCTATGGTCAGATAATCCATATTCATCTACTTCAATAATGAATTGATTTCTATCAAAGTTGGTGTAGATAACATCCAGGCACTTTGACGTTGTTTCTGTAATTCTAGTTGGTTCTTTTACATTTTGGCAAAAGTTGTATTTTTTAAAAAGTTGAATCATATTTATTGCTTGTTTAGTTTTCCCTAAAACATCTACATTTAAATCTCCACCTATTATTATATTCTTTTTTCTGTATTTTAATTGCAATATTTCCAAGAGTTTTTCTAGCTGTGTATTGAATACATTTACTTCTCTTTTACTATTTGGCCAGTATATTACTATCAATATCAAGTTTAAGTTAGTTATTTCTATTGCACAAATTTCTATAATATATTCTATTGATAAAGTTTTTATATCTTGACATTCCACATAATCTAAGTCTTCTTTTAATAAAATGCAAACTCCTCCACCCTCATAGTGCTGTCTACAGAAGGTACATGCAGTGTTATAACCATCTAAGTTAAGTTGATCAATCTTTGCTGGAGAGATAAATGTTTCAGTGAGGCAAAGGGCATAAAGATGTTGTTCTTCAGCCAGTGTCTGGATAAGGTGGATTTTATTTGATAATCCACCCCCTATGTTCTGGAATAATATTGGTCTAGCAGCAATGTGAGGATCTTTTTTCTTTACGAAAGGAACTTGCCTGCTGGCTAAGGGAATGGGTGGCAGCTTTTGTCGTAGTCCTGCGTTGTACTGGAGGTTTTCGGTTTGATGGGCTTTGGCTTAGCTGTCCTTGGTCCTGCTGAAATGAGAGGTTGGTTTTTTGCTCTTGATCCACATGTTGTATGGGATTCTTTTCATTTTGCATGATCGGCAGTGATGTGTTAACCTTTTCCCCAGCTTGAACTTGCAGAGTCATCGAATCATTTTGTTGTTTTTGGCACTGCTTCTCCGCGGCTTGTGAAGGTGCTGAATTTTCATTATGAATCTGGGTGTGGGGCCTTACGGGTGTTTGTTTTCCTTTCATTGTGGGATTTTTTTCAGTAGTTGGTGATGTCTTTCTAAAGCCTTGTGAAGCTGTTTTATACTTCTTAATTTTTAGTTTCCTTTCCTGTATTCCATTTTCATCTAAATATTCAGATATCCAAAGTCCTGTTTTTCTAAAATACTTTGTACAAGCGAGCAAGTGTTTTGTAATTCTTTTGCTTATTAATTCTATTTTTAATGGTCTTCGGAAACCTTTGTAACCAATTCGTTTCAGTTCTTCTATATACCCAGTTAGGTCGGTTTGTGTTATATCATAAAAAGCATTTATGACTCGGTCATGAAGCTCGTCCTCTGTTTCATATTTGTACTCATTCAGGCCATATAGTACAATAGTTTTGGTCTGTTCTGTTTCCACAACTCCCAAGAGCATTGGGATTTTTCCTACTTCACTTTGAGGATCTTCTCTTGTGTTTTGGCAGCTTTTTTGTTGTATTGACGTTAAAATCATTTTTGTCTCATCAAGTTGTTGTTTTAGTTTTTTGTTTTCATTTTCTACTGTTTTTACATGAAGATAACTTTGTTCAATCTTGGCTTGTAGCACTTTTAGTTCAGTGTCAAACTTATCTTGTAGCATTTTTATTGTATTTACAAGGTCTTGATGCCGTGCTTCCTGAGTCTGCGCCTGCGAGGTCAAGGTTTGTTGCAGTTCGTGGATAGTTTTCAGCAGGGTCCGTGGTTTAGTATCCTGATTGTCTTGTAGGATAGTATTTCCTTGTGGTGGAGAGTCCTCTAGCTCGTACGTTGAATTATGTTTTGACAAGCTTTCCTTCCTTCGTTGTTGTTTTAGCGTTGACATGGGAGAAGAAAGCCTACGTTGACTTGCCGGTGGAGTTGCAGCGACGTATTTGGCAGCTTCTTGGTTTGCAAGGAAATTCTTTCGAAGACAGGGTCCGCATTGCCAGTTAGCTCTGCTTTTATAGGTCATACAAGTGAATAGCGTAAAGCTAACGCTAGCGCAAGTTAGATCAAGATTCACTTTGCAACATGAACATGTCAAATGTTGCCTGGTTTTCACTGGTTGGAGGCACTTGTCGCACACGAAAGACATTTTATTGAGGTTTTGGAGGTAATATTACTAAGATTATTTGTTAATTTGTGATAATTCCTAAGTATATTCCTAGACACACAACCTAGCCCAGTTAGGTATGTAGGTATCTAGGCACCTAGGCATAAACCTACGTAAGAACCTATTCGGCCTATTTGGGCTTTACTAGAACCAACAAAGAGGATTTGAGCCGATACTGTATTGTTAAATTTCAATGCATACCATTACAATATCCTAGGTAGGTATTTTGGATCCATTCTTTATCTGCAGACAAAGCTAGATTGTATTGGAAATTCAAATCAGGATTTACGTGCAACGAAGATAATACTGAATATTCTACAAACGTACGTACGTACTTTTTGATAGAACAACAATAGATAGCATACTTACCTAATACCTACCTTAGTAAAAATGTAGGTTACCTAACCCATAATAGTTTTTTTTATTTCAGTTCTTACCTACCTACCTACCAAAAGAATTAGATAATGTCTTCAACAATGTGGACTTCACTGGCCGGTACAAACTAAATAAAAAACAAATATTCTATGTAATAAAACTTTTTAGTGAAAAATGAATAAAGATTAACGAATCGCGGGAGTTTCAAAGTTGGAACGTAACGCAAAGATTACTCATAAATTGCTTGCTTTAATCGAGTAAGCTGACCACCCGCAGTTTACGAGAAACCCGGGAAACGATGTTACGCCTACACTCGACTTGTTACAGTCGAAGCAAGAAACTCTTAACGACTAAGTAGAGATATTATTAAAATAAAATAAAAGTAGAGCTAACTCCTCATTTTAAAATAGCAAAAGGAACTAAGTAGGTACCTAGTAAGTACTGCTTCAAAGGCTTATTAGTAGAGATGTTCCAACTAGTGGGTAAAGCCGACTATCCGGCCACTATCCGGCTTCATACTTTGTATGTATTTCTCAATAAAAAATCCGTAAAGGAGACTTTATTTTTGACATGATTTAATTTTAATTGAGTTCTTTCACTTTGATGAACCGTTTCGAATACATTTTTAGGCGAGTGCGATTTTTAACTTGTCTAAATTGTAGATTGTGTCACAAGGGACAAAAATAATGTATTGAAGGCGAGAGTGATTGTTTGAATACAGAGCGAAGCGAAGAATTATAGTGCAGAATCCCGAGCGTAGCGAGTGGTTCAAAGTACATCGCTCGAGGTTAAATAATTTTAGTACACTCTGCTTTTCATCCCTCTCTATGAGAAAATTGTGTATGACAGTTTCAGCGTTTAACTTTACACTTTCTGGTGTTGATATTTCACTGACACTGCTAGGTCTTATCTTTTATTCAATTTGTGTGAATCAATTTAAAATTTACTGTTATATTTTGATAAAAAGTAGGTATTCTAAAACGAACAAAGAATTTCCCATTTCTTTTTTGTGTTTGTTAGTCAATGTGCGTCGGCAGACCATCACCTTTTTTCGTCACTGTTATTGTAAGTGCGCCGGAATGAGCCATTTTGCGCGCACTTGCGCTGCGTGAAGGCGCCTTCACATTACTTCAAAAAATCTGGCTGGAGGAGTTCCTGTTGTGCAGAAATCATCACCTTTTCAACTCCGTCCTTCACTGTGGGAAAACTCCAAAAGTGTGGAACAAGAGCTTGGTCGTTCTGTTTCTTGATAAGGAAGATAAGACCCTTCTTAAAAACTACAAACCTATCTCGCTCCTGAGCGTCTTGCTAGAAGACTCGACGATTTCCAGCCACCGGAGTGGGCTGGGTTTTCAGCGCCTATATCTGGCTTTTTGGGCTATGAGAAAGCCTTTGACTCTGACAAAACCTGGGCTGTCCTGAAATTCTTGCAGCGATGCCAAGTGGGCTATTTTTATATCGAAATGTTGAAATGTCTGTACGAAGCTGCCACTATGAGTGTCTGAGTACTTTTAACCCTAAGTCTCCGAAACTGTTCACAAGCGCGTTGGAGAATATGTTTAAGACGCTGGACTGGAAAGGTATGGGCATAAACACAAACGGCGACAGCATCTCACACTTACGATTCGCTGATGAATGATGATTGATGATATAGTCCTGCTGGTGGAGTCACTGGAGGAGCTGCACCAGATGCTCAACGGCCAACATCAGCCTTGCGAAGGATATGTCTAAGCATGATTATAAGAGATAACATCGTTAACAACATTAACAACCGAGACATTATCGACGACAGCGATAATGTTGTTTCGGAGTACACATTATCTTGGGCAGATTTTGCAGTTATGTAGAAACAACTTCGAGAAGGAAATCAAGAGGAGAATTTAGCCAGCTGAATTGCAAGCCAGCTAAGATGAATTGCTGCCCAACCCAACAAGGTTGAGCAACATTTAGATAACATGTCGAAAACAAAGTTTGCGGAACATAACGTACACAGTACGGCTAGTCCACCAATTTAAAGTCGCTCAGCAAGCCATGGAACAATTTATGCGATGTAGCGACTTGCGCGAATCAGCTGTAGGCAGTTGAATACCTATAGACACCGTCCTATCGATAAAGCATACACCAGCGAAATTTGTGCCTTAGTGGGTGAGTCTAAAAATTTGAGCCCCAAGCAAATTTAGTTAGGTATTCTTCGCTAGCTGTAGGTAAACAAAGAGTAACAGAAATTACCGAATACTCCTGAAACCGAGTTTAATGGGATTAGAACAACTACCATAGCGGTTTTGACATTTTTGACAATGATCGGCTAGGACGTCTAGTCGGCCACTTTACGACCAATAACTAACTAATCGGCTGGTCGACTAAAGTCATAGTCTGCACATCTCTACTTATTAGACCACGCGGTATTCAATCTGTCTTAGTACGAATGTCTTACTGACCTAATTAGACTTACTATGACGCTGTGCTATGACCGACTTAATGGCATACTCTTAACACCAGACTAAGTGTAAGACAGTCTTACTAAGACAGAGTGAATACCGCGTGGTCTAATAGACCTTTTTCTCTATTATCCAGCTCCCGTTCGTTTGTGTTCTACCACTTCTCTCAGTAGGTAGGTACCGTAGGTCCGTAGTAGATTGGAAGGTAGCACCTAGTTAGGTACACTTAATATATAATAATCCAATTATTACCTGTGTACCTACCTACCTGGAATATTAAACTAGACATAAATAGTTTTGAATGTTTTTTGTACTCAGAAAGCAACACACAACACACTCCGTGATATTTCATTTCTGTAATGGATGACTCGCAGAGTCGCCGAAAGCAAGTGTTGACACACTGAGCGTTGTATCTATGTTTTACGGTATGGATTTACCACTCGAGTGTAAAAATGTCACGGGCTTGCAAATTGCAATTACTTTCCACTGCCACTGAAAAGTCATGTCAATGAAGTCAATGCATAAACAATATGTTGCAAATCCTGTTAAGCTTAGTGATTATTATGGCAAAACCTCCCAAGTTGGAGATATGTGGATTTCTACAGAATGAGGAGAAAGTCCAACTGAAAAATTGACATTTTCTTAATTAAGGCCCGTATTAAAAAATCAAGATCAGAGGCCAATCTATCCCTGAAAACTGAGCTAAGATATTATTGAAGATTGCATTGAAAACTATCAAAAAATCTACGATGACTCACGTTCCCTTTTGAATAAAGTTCCTGACGCGTAAGAATCTTGAATCCGCCGCACAGAATAAGTAAGAGTAGGAAAAAGAGGAAAATATTACGACCTACCTATAATGTATTTCCAAATATCGTGTCATACCGATAAGTGAGGACATTAGCGGTTCCACCCAGTGGATCTAGTGGTTCCGCCCTACCTTCGTCACAGCTCGTCAACTCTCACCTAACATCACAAGATTGATGTGTTTTAAAATACAGCTTCACAAAAAACTCATGACTTGGAGCGATGATTTACTCGTGCTAAGTACGAACCTACTTTTGGTTATTGAATGAAAGCTATCAATCACACTGTTTAGTTGATAGGTATAGGTAGGGTACGTCCTTTATGCTCCGGGACATCCCCCTCTCCTGATAAGCAGAGACCAATGGATTCGCTTCAGCAAAAGCACACTGATAGGGCCGCCGTGGTAGAATCTTACTGGGACCCCATGACTGTCAAGTGTTTTTGCACCATTGAACCATTCAACGCCTGATGAAGAGCTCGATGCTGCACTAGCACTACGGCGAGTGACGGTGTGTTTGTAGTCGGTAAGTCGCCGAGCTAACGCATTTTTTTGTTTTACATGTTTATGTTGATGCGTGTACAATAGAGAGTTTTTTCAGTGCGTCAGACACCTTAATTTCAACCCTAAAGGAGATGCGAATAAAGCATTTTCACACTGTCAAAAAAAGGTACCTACCTACACCTTTAAGTAGGTAGGTAATCTAGATAAGGCAAATACTTGCTAGTTGTGTTTCCTTACAAAGTTATAGGATCCTAGTTCAGCCTTTTTCTACTTACTTTTAACTTTTTCATTTACGAGTATTTCACAATAACGTTATACTATTTATCCATGCTTTAGATACAATCTGAACAGTTGAATAGTTTCGTATCGCATTTCAGATCTGCTCATTATAGAAAATAAACTTTGCTTTGCTGTAGTAATTTGGTATAACCTACTTAATACGAGACTTTTTAATTATCGCGTTACAATCTTACGTTAATTAACAAACTCGTAAATTTTCATTAGTGAAAGAATAAGCTTAAGATTTACGACCATTAACGTTTTAGGCCAAGGGCATTTTCACAAGACAATTTATAATTTCAAAATATGTACCTCTTCTTATTGTTATCTAAAGGGTCACTTTTTACACTGTTTACCGGCAGTTACTGTTGAATCAGACACCCCGGAATACTAATAGGCTCCTCGCACAATTAGACATAAAGGCGAGATAATAAGCACTGCTCTATTGCGATACTGAAACTGTTAAAATTACCACCCCAAGTTGTAAATACATCGTAAAACAATACTTGTGCGTGATCTGCCTCACAAAAATTAAGTAGCTCCTTCCTTCGAAAGTACTAGAGGCCAACGCTGGTGTTGGGAGTTATTAGACCGCCTTTAAGTCTGCATCTAGGCTTAGGCATGTGGCACCACCTGCCTAGGCAAGGTAAGAATTACTTCATCCTGCCTAAATCCAGCTTATGAATTTTGTCAGATATGAAATGACATGAAATTAAAAGAATGCTTCCCTTTTCTAATAACTACCTGTTTTGAGTACATACCCTAGCATTGATAAATCTCTAATCCTCAGGAGTATCCGCGCGCCGAAACTTCAATTTCACGCCACAAAAAACATGGCTACGTTTGTGTATGACGATCCAAAATAAACTACCTGCGGATACGTATTTTTTATACGGATTTGAAATCGCCGATCAAGCTGATCAATTGATATATTATACTGGGTTCGTATTTCGTTTTATCTAACACACTTCGCGTACCTAGGTGGTATATAGGTAATAAATTAGGTACTACACAGTATAATATATAATACACTAGGTACCTACAAAAAAATTAAGTAAAATATACCTACTAACCTGGGGTGTACAGGGTTCCAACCCCTATCTCCGGAACCCAAGCCAACCCCACCTGCCTGTGGTACACCCTGCTAAACAACGAACGGGGCTCTGGCGGCCGGCTGATTGCGGCATAGCACAGCCTACATCCACACAGCTAAATCCCCTGGCCACCGACGGGCAGCAGCGTCCGTGGTGCGAGAAACTGTGCCCTGCTACCCCCAGCCCGCATGCCCAGCGTGGGGATTATGGGCATATTCCCTTTTATTAGGGGGAGGATGTCCAGCAGTGGACTGATATAGGCTGGTGTGGTGTGGTGTGGATACCTACTAAGCAAATTTTGCTTGAATCCTGATTTTAATAATATTTCATTTAATTATCGTGATAATATTACAGTGGCGACAAATATGATCAACTTATTATTTGGAAATTAGAAATAGATATATATATATATATATATATATCGACTCAATAAAAATAAATATTTGATGCTTATTCCTTTATTTGTACACTTCTCAAGAACGCCATAGTACAGATCTAATCAAAGATAAGCCGAAAACGTGAATGTTTGTTTGTTTTGTACATACGAGTAGGTACTAACTGTACTAGGTACTTTAACAGCTACAACACACTATAACTATTTACATAGAACTATGACATGCATATTTTCAACAATATTATATCAACAACAATATGTAAGAGCCAATACATAAGAAAATTGGGCACACTTATTAAGAGCATCTGATTTTCAGATCATAGTCGACAGAGATAATTATTTCACGACAAGTCTTGTCTTCAACAATTATGTAATGACTAGACCCGAATTCTGAACTGATAATTTAGAAGATTTTTGAGTAGGTCCGTCTATATTTTCATACAAAAAAGTCTAGCTACATTCTGAAATTGTACCGTATTCAGAGCTGATTTTGGTCCTGGATATGTTCAATATGCGGTAGTTACAACTATATTATAATTTTCTTGGTATCAACCAGAAAATGTTGTATGTTTGATGTATCTCCTGGTATCTCCTGGTAAGTGCCCTATATTATAATCTAACTCTAATATTATTATACAAACGTTGCAACATATACAGATAAATTACAACTACGAAAATTTCATACTAGTACTTATTGCATGTATTGTGATCTGGTATCATTTTGTAGCACTAAAGCCAATAAGTACATATATTAGTAACTTCTTGGCAAAACCGTTTTAAATTTTTCGTTGTTATGATAATGGTACTTAAGTACATAAAAAAGTTAATTATATTATGTTGTTTTATAGCATATTGGTGCAAAATGATTTTAAAAAGCAGACTGGAAAAAATACAAACAGGAAATGGACATAAATAAACTAATACACCAATTTTGTTCACTTTAAATAATGCCTGGGAAATTGACATACATTGACATACACGTAGTGACGAACGACGACCAATGATGAACGATCAGGAAATCAATTTGGTTTGTTAAACGAGTGAAAAGCCATTTGTTTTCTTTTCGTCACCGTTTGTTGCAGCAACATCTGTGCTGCCACTGCTGAACCACAAGGTATGTAAGAATTTAAGCTTTACATATTACTATCGAGTTCCTCCGATAGAGGCGCTGATTAAAACTATAAAAGCAAAGATGGCGGCTCCTCCAAATTCCGAAATTTGCGCAAAATTCCAATTGAAGGACAGAGATGAATTCATTCCGAACGACGTGTCGTTTCGTAGGTAGACAGTCGTCGCGACGACTGTCTACCTACTTACGGCCGGTTTCTATATTATACCGTTACCAATTACGCCTCGTTTTCCCTTGAAAAACTGACAAAAATTAACAACGAGGCGTCGAAAATTTGAAAGTTTTTCAGGGAAAACGAGGCGTAATCGGTAAATACATATTACATATTACTCTGTTCTAGCTGGGTTTTTCTTGGTCCAGTGCAAGAGAAAATACACCGTTCATCATTGGACGTCGTCATCATGCGCGTAGGCATGGCAATGTCAATGTCGTATCAACCTATATTTAACAAACTGTACTGATCTTACGCCACGCGTATTAAAAATGTTTGTAAGAAATATGAAAATTAAGTAATCCACACGTAAAAAATTGCGTAAACGCACACCATGCGACCAAAAGTCTATGAGATAGTCCAGATACGCGCGTAACCGATCAGGCTTGCGAAATGGCACGTGTAATGTGACGTGCGTCCATATGACTGGATACGCGCAACTCATCTCGCGCCTAAATCGCCCCATGAACTTAGCTTTATCTGTTGGCCTACTTTTAAGTCTACTCTGTGCCAACATAGACTTTAGGTCACAACAAAACTATTTGTCGCAAACTAGTTATTGTACTAGCTTCTACAAATTTAATGTTATGATCTTGGGCTACGTGTACGAACATTCTAGATTTTAAAGTATACAATATACGTAGTACATAAATATTTCCCTACCAAGAATTTTATATGATTAATTTAATTACCTTGTAATGGTTACATTAGATGATGAAGTTTTTATGTTTTCCTACTGTGGTGATTGGTGACTCAAGAATTTCACATGAACCTCTTTCATATTCCTCATCCTCATAAAAATAGTTGCGGTTACAGTGCTGATACAAAAAATGCTTTTAGTGAATAATCAGAAATCGTAATAATAACGAATAACAAATAGTGAGAATTATTTGTTCTTCACAACTTAAGATTTGTCAATCCCACAATGAAATCCTATTCTGGGTTAAGTAAGCATTATATACATAATGCTGTACATAATGCTGCGACAGTGTTACTTTTTTTGATAAATTATAATTTAAAAAAAAAAGAGACATAGAGCCACAGAGCCAGCGAATGGGCCCTATAACTATGAATAAACCGTCTGTCTGCCCGTCTAATTCAGGCTAAGATACAACAGGCCTATTACGAAACTGTTAGAATCAGTTCCAATAATTTTAGTTCCGTCGTCATAGCTGGAAAATAACAGTCAACTACAACAGACCCATCAGATCTATGTCCCTCTGAAGCTGCAAGAACGAAGTAGTGCCTATATTTGGGTCTGATTGTACTAGGATTGGTCAAATCATTTACTGAGCCTAACTCTATAGGCACATAAATCAGTTGTGACTACTGTAACATGATTGAAATGTATGCGGGCTTTACACGGGTGACTAAAGCCGCACGGCGAGATTCGACTGCGTAAATTGGAATTCAGTTACGAGGCAGTTGACCGTGTGAATGCTCATTTGCAGGCGATCGCTTGTCTATCAATTGTTTTCACTTTGTCAAAATACTGTGGTCACCTGATTTTGATTTTGATCGACCCATGTGCCTAAGTCGGTTGGTGATGGTGATTCGATTAAGCGATTCCATATGTGACTTGCAGCACGGCTTTAATCATCCGTGTCAATCCGCCATAATGGCAACCGAAGTTACATATTTGGGCCACAGTAAAAACTTGGCCAGACCAAGTTAGTACTATTCTGAGTTGTAACCCGAGAAGTGATTTAGCCGTTCGACCAAGTTTACATTATTATAGCACACCCCATGTATTATTTCGGCACCTGAATTTAAAAAGAACGTTGGCGGTCAAGCTGCGCAATAAGCGATTTACCGGTCAAGCCCCACATGCTTGACGGTGCGCTATTGGTCCGTCCGTCAAACTTTGTTCTCCGCACCATCGCGCAAAAAGTTTTTAATTAGGAAATGGTTTGACATAGAGTAGTGAGAAAAATATTTATGACGTATATTGTTTTATGAAGAAATTGTAATTAAAAAAAATGTAATTAGATTAAACATTCTACTAAATGATAATTCTATCTAATATACTTTTCAATTAAGGTACCTACCAATAACCAAATTACGAAGCCGCAAGCGAAAGGCTACTTCAACAATATATATATAGGTACAATTATGTTCAGTTTAGGCATGCTAAATATGTTACTAAATAATAACTGTTACATTTATTGGTTAAAGTTTATTAAGTATTCGTTTTAAGTTTTTAGTTTTAAATGCTTTAAATATTTTAAGTTCTAATAATAGATATGTACCTATTGCACTCTTAGTTACCCTACTACTTAGTTGTTATTATTATTATTATAAATGCTGTGTCCGTCTGTAATTAGTTTCTATATCAGAATGAAAACTTTGTCAGTGTGACTCTACAATGTATTGATATTTAAGCTGTTGGCGTTCCTATTATAAAAAAAATAGTTTATTGCTTCAAAAATATAAAAATATTACATAAATAAATAAACAATAAAACAGTAGGTCTACTTTACTTAGTACTTTCCGAGTGTACCGATGCGCAAACACCCCCCGCTTCAATTTCTTGCAGCGTTCTTTTTACGTTACGCGACCTGTACTCACGACGGATCTTTAATCCTTTAAAGTTAGGCTCAGCAAACGATTCGACCAATCCTAGTACAATCCGACCCAAGCATAGCAAATACGTCGCTACTTGCATCCTGAAGGACAGAGATAATAATAGTGTAAATAGCCAATCTCCTACAAATATTTAAAATCAAAAAACGGCTATTCGTATCACACCAACAGATTTTGGTGTACAATTTAACAAATTGGAGGATAAATAAATTATTATTTTGCTTCAGCTACTAACCATACTCGCAACCTTTAAGTATTGTGCAACTCTACATTGCAATCCTACCACTCCGAGATGCAGACACCAAACCACAATGTGTTGATTTTAAAATTGTACCCAGTTTGGGTTAGCTGGTGTCGCCGGCTTCTGACTGGGTTGAGTACTGAAAAAGTAATTGAGTTTAATTAATATTTTTATGATTAATGGTCATCTCACCAATATTAAAATTTACTACATCTGAACCTGTTGAAGACCATGCAATAGGGATGACGAATGAAAAATTCTAATTAGGCCGTCATTTACATCATCAAAAAATATAAATAAGTGTCCAATATTTTTTGTTGATCTATCTGACGAACCAATTAGATTTTTTTTAACACAGTCGTCTTCCCTATTATAACATAATTTATAACCATAGCTACGTATAGCCCACACTATGGTTTCTGCAAATATTTTGTTCTACAGCGGGAATCGAACCCGCACTTCTTGTGCCTCAGACCACAAAATGGGTGCTATGAACTACAATAATTATACAATAACGCTTTCACAGCTAATTCCTGGACTGAATCTGATGAAATATGAAGAGACCTTGAACTTTATAGAAGATCACTCATAGCTATTATGATTGTGATTGCTATGTTGACCCTTATCTATCTCACAGCATCATCTAGCCCAAAACTAAGCAGAGCTATCATGAGAACCACATGACTGATACAGCTTTCGTAATTATTTTTTGTAAATACATATCATACATAGAAAATCCCCGGAGTTTTTTGAAGATCAAGTAAACATTTATCTCGCGGCGGGAATCGAACCATGAACTTTCTGCAATTCAGGTAGGCTTCACCCACTGCGCCACAAAGTCCTATTAGGCTTCACCAAACATTTAAAATCATCCACTTCATCTCCATTCCACTTTAGGATAATCAGACGCACGGCTCAGTGCCATTCTTGCTTAGTAGAAATACCACCTATTCGAACTAAGCGGTTTTCTTCTACTTTTATTATGAGAACTGCTAAGGATTGGAACTCTCTACCAGCCTCTGTCTTTCCTGATAACTATAATCCGGGACTATTTAAGTCTAGAGTGAATAGGTGTCTTTTGGACCTTTGTGCTCCATCTTAGATCACAACGTTACTTAACATCAGGTGAGTTTGTGGTCCATCCAATGTAAAAAAAAAACGAATGAGACAAAAACATACCTAGCAGAGCTAAAGTCTCCCCACTCTGAGTTGGCAGGGTTTGTCGCAGAGGCGGGCGCATGCTGCGGAGAAGGTGGAGGAGGAAGTCGTGACGTGCCTGTGCCCGGTGGAGGGGGCAGCAGGCTACCTATAGCCCCACCACCAACGCCGCGCCGCGGCTTACTGCCTTCACTGCCATCTTTCTTCTAAAAAATTCATGGTTTATATAAAAATAAAAATAAAAGAATACTGGACATCATCACACAACATGGCCCCATAAGAAGCAGGGCTTGTATTATGGAAACCAGATTACTGATATACTACTTAAATACTTTTGTTTTCAAATACAACATATTATACATAGGAAACATCCAGAACCGAGACAAATAGTTGCAGAATAAGTTTAAACTTTTGTCTCACATCACGGCGGGAATCACGCCGGCAATCTTCTGCATCTCAGGGGAAACTTTGCCCACTGTGCCATAGATTAATGTATATGCAGACGCACTTACAAAATCAGCATTACAGAGTTGATTTTGGCAATTTTATGTATGTTAGCTTTGAATTTTGAGAAATCACTATAGAATCATCTTCTTCAGCCTGTGGAATGTCACTGTAGGATATAGGCATTTCTTAGTTTGGGATGGTTTGCTAATCACTATACCCAGTCTCGTATAAAGCTGCAAAAAGGGTAAACAAAGGGGATACCAGTAAAAACCTTTGTAGAAGGTAACCACGACGTGACTACGTTTAATCATAAAAAATCTATGATTTTTTATTTTAGCCTAAACTTGCCAAAGTGTATATAAATTATGATTTGGGCTTATTTTTAGTCTAATACTTTGTTTTGTTTTTTTATTATAAGGAATGTTGGCCACCGAAACCTCAAGTGCATGGGTATTCTACACATTCGGTATTTTTGAAAATTTTGATGTCAACTGCTGTAAGTATTTGTGAGTATATTTCTGTCAAATATTAGTAATTTATGTAAGTACTGAAAACTATAATAATGTACCTATAAGCTCTCTAATGAAACACGCATGTATAATTTGTTTGTTTTATTTAATCTCTAGGGAACAGCCTTCAGCTAGTCTGGCTAGATAATTAGGTACCTATGCTTTTCCAAGAAAATTTGCTGCTAAAGCAAAGCTGATAAGCAAGAACTATATAAATAATGAGCCTATGAAAACAAGGCTTTGGTCCACTATCATGTCATTTTGTCAGTGACATTTCTTTGTTTACATTATTTGCAGGATTTAAAAATACAGATGTAACGGTTAGATTTGGCATCTCCTATGCGGATTCGGGTTTTCAATCACAAACACCGGAGAGCGGGTTAAATGTAAAGTTAGGTTTATTTGTAGAAACACACTGACACGAGTTTAAATTTTTTATGCCACAGACAAAGACTAGAGTTAGGTTATACAGACAAGGTTATGATAAAATACAAGGGTGCGGAGCCTGGCCGCGGAGGAGGGGGGAAAATACGGAGGCATTTTGCATTGAAGATGATTATAGAAGCCAATATATATAAAAGTTTTCTTTAAATTGTAATCCTCTAGTTAGGGCCCTAGCCTTGCAGGGTTTCTAATACAGCAAAAAACTCCACATTATATGGGCCTCTAAGCTACTGCAGGATTTGAAGCTAAGTGCCATAATAAATTATATTAGTAAAAAACCTAGACTTATTTACACACAGCCTTGTAGTTTGGCCCGTAATCCTTCATTGTGTATGCAAGGTCAAATTCCTAGCCAGACAAAGAGAAACAGACTACCTTCACAATCACAAGGTCATTTTTATACTTACTGTAATTTTCATGTTGATTTTGATAGTCTCTCCCTCTTTGAATCCAAGGTCTAGCTGCTGAGCTGGACCTGCTTGTTCTCCTTCTTGCTCTTTCCTGAGCCATTTGAAGTGATCTTGTAATGCAACATTGAGGTCAAAGGAGTCTGACCTGTCACCAAATCCTAGCCCAATATAAGCACTGCGACCTGAAATTTTAGTTTCACTAAGTATTGATGCAATGTAAAAGACGGGAGGATACACTCAATTTCCCAGCATGTCCCAAATGAACAAGTGTTGCAAAAGATAGAAAGCAATGAAAATCTTTAAAGGAGGCCTTTGCCAAGAGGTACACTGAACTCTAAGACCTAATATAACTCAGGAAAGAAAACAAAAATTTAGCTTGCACAATTTTTTTAAATAGTACTTGAAGGTGAAACAAGCACATGGTCCACCTGATATAAAGTGGTAACCATTACCTATCACAAAGCATTGCATCATAGATTTTGATTTTTTGAATAATGCCCTATGATACTAGGCCCTGCATCCATCAACTTTAGGCATGAAAGTGATAAGCCTTCTGCGCCTGTAATTTCACCGACATCCTTCGAACCGAGCTAAGTACCTACTCATTGTTTTTTCATACTACCCTGAATAATACCTAAATAGCAATTTGATAATAAATAAGCCAATTTCTAAGCAGAAGTCATCTGATACTACTCATAACAAATTCTTTACCGTTATCATCTTGAATCTTGACGACAAAATAACGTGAACTATCAGTAACTGATTCAAGTGCTACTCCAGGATATTTGTCGATGGGACATTTGGCAAACAGCTCTCCGGACGCCTTATCTTCAAGCTTCATTATGAGCTCCTCTCCTTTTGCAACCAGTCTCATCCGTCCCGTCCATTGCGGTTCTTGTAGGTTCCAATCTGCTGCCCTAAAAACGCCCACATTTTTAGCAAATATACAACAAAAACAACAGTTCACGGCAATGTTTGTTACCATACCGATATCCTCTGTTTGTAGTCCTCGGTGGTATTTTGAAAACAAAAACCTCGTTTTTAACAAGTAAAACGCTTTCGTACGTATCCATATTCTATGAAAAATGGTTAGGAAAGAAGAGAAAGCGAATTATTTTCATAGAAATTTAGGATTCAGCAAAAAAATGAGACAGCCTATGATTGGAGACAGCTCAAACGAAACTCGAAAGAAACATGCATGACATTGACATTAGTAAGTAGTAACACCGGACTTGTCATGACACTGACAGTGACATTCACGAATGGGACCGCTTCACTTCACTTCTTTCAATGGCTTTCGGGATAGTTTCAAATTTTTAATTAAAGATCGGAATAGGTAGAGTGATTTGGGGTCAATGGTCTCAAACATGCATAAAACATAGACATGCCTCCGGGATTCCGATATTTTAAAATTAATAAGATATTTTTTACGGGATTTCAAAATTATTACGTGGAAGTGAAAGGTGAGAAACGTACAAGCAAGTTTTTTTTTTCTTTGAACTCGTTCAACGCCCTAGGGATTGCATAGGTAGCCGGCATTTTTAGAACAAAACTGTGGTGTTCAAACTAAAGAAGTAAAAGCCTAGCTAAGAAATAACCAGGTTAGTAAAATATGCACTTTGTAATAATACTTACCTACCAGTCGGCAAACAGGGTCTTTTGTCACCATAATCTTAGACTATATACACAATAGGTTGGCGACCAATCATAATAGATTATCCTGGATGACTCATTAACTGTTTGTAAAAACAATGCGCACGCGCCCTCACTCGCTTACTTCAGTTCGTTGAGTGTGTTTCTGTCTTTGCTGTGTTGTGGAAAATAAAACTTGCCCTTGCCTGGTGTATTGCCTTCTGAATCTTCTTAAAACAACGAATTTGGCTTGTATTAACGGACTTCGATTTCATTCTCTTTGATTGGATTGGACACATTTGCAGTTATTTTTATACCAAAGTTTGGGTAAGTTTTAGTATTATTTTTCCTAGTTAGTAGCTTTTAAGCCTTTTAATAATGAACATTTTAATGATGCTTTTAATCGCAGCTTTGACGTGGCTCTCACACTTTGTGCAGTATCTTATACCACTAGCATGATCGTAAAGTAGCCCTGGATAATTGGATATCCAGTTTTGTACTGTTTCAGCCTTGACGTTTGACATAAACTCTTTCGAAAAGAAAGATGCAACCTCTTTAACACCTAAAACAATGATTAAAATGTTGCAGAACTGACATTCGTGAACAAAATAATATAATTTTTTTTCTTAAATAGATTTAGCCTACCATAGTTGTTAAGAAATGTAAATAAAGTTAATTAGTTACATAGAAAAACACTTTGGCAATTATTTTGTTCTCATTAGCTAATATTATCTTAATTGACGCTAAGCTCACTATGATTTACTTTGAACTAAAAATTAAAGACTCATCGTATGAATAACAGTATAATCAATCGAAGACGAGACTTAATAGACATATCGAAGGCGCAGTTCATCAAGGAAGGATAAAGCAGCCGGAAAAGGACTTTTATTTTGAACTTATTATGTTCTTGATCCTGCGCAACATTCCATGGTCTCAAATGAAAAATCCAGTTTTCATAGAATTGTTTCATAAATACGTGTGCTTACTTGTTGTGTTTTTACTAATCGTAAAGTACCCGATGAATCACTATTTATTTGGACAATTTTTTGTAAAATCAATCATTAATTTACCCGGTCGATTAGTTGGTAGATTATAAAAAAAGATTGTTAAATTATAGTAGGTATTTTCTGGTGGAAACGTTTTTTCCCGTGCGTAAGAATTTGCGCAAACCAACTTACCAAAGCTTAAAATCAATCGAATTAATTTTATGGAAGCACAAGCTCCGAAACCTTTGATGACAAACATATTTTTTTTTTATTCAAGTGATAGATATAAATCTGTTTTATACGTAGACAATTTGAATCGGTTCCTTGAAATTTTAAATATAGTAATCACTAAATTACTAGTTTAATAATAATGCGGAAATCAATCCCGTGAATATCGAAAATTCCCGGGAAAAAGGCATGTCCATGTTATGTTATCATGATGCAAGGACCAAAAATCACTCTCACTCTACCTATTCCGTAGAGGCAACGTAGAACCCATTGATTTATATTGTTACTATCGTAACCTCAATGGTAGAACCACCATGGAATTAATAATAGTACGGGAATGAGCGCTTTGAACTAAATCAGGCACAGATATTTGAACTAAGCGCGCATTCACTACTAATAATAATAATACTATTATTAATAACATGAGAACCGCAAATTATTTTTTTATTTTTTATTTTATTGACATAACTAAAATAATTTCAATTTCAATTTATTTATTTATTGGCATAAGTATTACATAGAACAAGATACAGTGGAGACGCTGAGAGTTGCAGTAGTATGAACTGTGTCGCAATTTTCAGCGCCCAACCTTAAGACTAGAGGAGCACAAGGACATCAAAACTTACACTAAAAGTAAGTAAAGATAAATAAACACAAAAATGGCAGTAAAATAGAAATAAGACTTTACATAACTTAGTATCGTAGTGTATAATAATAATATATATAGTGTGTGTGTGTGTGTGTGTGTGTGTGTGTGTGTGTGTGTGTGTGTGTGTGAGTGTGTGTGTGTGTGTGTGTGTGTGTGTGTGTGTGTGAGTGTGTGTGTGTGTGTGTGTGTGTGTGTGTGTGTGTGTGTGTGTGTGTGTGAGTGTGTGTGTGTGTGTGTGTACTAACTATAAATATAATTAAGGTTCATAAAGCAAAAAATTATATTATTTATTAGGTAGGTAGGTAGTTATTGCGTGCTAGCTATAAGCAATTCTACTTCGTCGTAGGTCAGAGTAGACAGCCATTTTTTTAAGTGAGTTTTACATTTAATATATGTCATGCTATAAATGTTCTGTGATTTGTTGACTCTATTGTAAAAGACATGACTTAGGAAGAAGTTATGTCGAAAAGCAAACACTGTACGAGACAAAGGACCCGAACACACTGGTTTTTTCCTACGTTCAGTGTTGTCTATGATTTGGTATCGTAGTTTTCGATGTTTGCGAAGAATAATATTAAGGACAAACATTTTTCGAACAGAAAGCACGTTGCTTATGGAATAAATTTCATGTGTGGGAAAAAGTCTAGGCTTGGAGTACATAACTTTTAGAACAGCCCTTTGTGCTCTTTCTAAACGAATTAACTATACGTCGAGATCACAAGTCGAGACGTTTTCATCTTGCACAAAGGCTAATAATATTTCCATCAATGTATTTTTGATGTCAAAGTCCAGAACTAGTGATTGCAGCCACATTGAACGATTTTTGAATCGATTATTGACACCATCGTCGAATAAAAAAACTGATATTATTATTTTGTCATTATCATTGTTGGGTCTTAAAAAGGGAAAGGGATGTGACTTTCGATAACATAAGAGAGCAAGAACCAATCCTAATAAATTTAGGCGAAGACTCAGCATCTGATGCCAGTTTGTTTATAGGTAGGTAGCTGGTACTATTTACGTATAACAGAAAAAAACAAAGATCAAACATCATCATGAATTTTCCCAATATGAATATCCTCAGATATTGCTTACGCGAATCTATATGGGAATAAATTATAATATATTGAGGAATCCGTAAAATGGAGTAGTCAGGGGGAAGTCCAAGGATTATATTTTACAGACGATCACTTTTTGCAAGCAGTTACTATGCCACGCAATTTACCTGCTGTGTAAATCCCACTATATTGTAAATACCTATTCTTAAATATTTTTATTTTTAAATATAATAGTAACATAAAATTGAATATACCTATTTATGTCAAATAACTAAAACCGAGAAGTCTAATCGATTATCGATTTTACGTTGTCAAATCGCTAAACCAAGTATAAAAATAGCTGCAATTAGTACTTCCATCAGTGTTTCTGAATGGAGACTTTTGGTCCGTTTTCGGACTTCATTTGATTTCGGCGGACTTTTTATCCTCATAAATTAGCAACTGGCAACGCATCTGATAACATTTTTATACAAAATAATAATGTATTTAGTATTATTTTCCTATTCATCCTGTCATATTGTTAAAAAGGATTGTTTGATATGCAATTAACTTATTTTTGTTATCCATCTGTATGATACCTCTTTATCTATTAGGGCATCATAGCTAATTATGTAAAGTCATTAATTTATTACGAAAAAAAATCGGATTGCAAAACGAACCTTTTTAGCTTTGGGTTCGGACTGTTTTAGATAAGAACGTATTGAGTTTAAAATGTCAAAAAACCATTAATAAGATGGAAGAACTATAGTCATTCTTTTTCTCTGGAACCATATTTGATATGATCATAGATAACAATCCTATAATATACCGTAATCGATAACGCTTCGTTATCTATAGAAAAACTATCAAAAAATAAGAACGCGGCTTCGAAAATTTTAAAGTTTTTCAAGGAAAAACGAAGTATTAACGATAACGGTATATTAAAGGAACAGGCCATAAATCTATCCGGATAAAATCTAAAGTCCGCGCCACGACGCAAGTGCGATAAACCATAATAATTCTGGTCTAACCTTTCGCAGACAAAATCGTCCACTTTCACTTTCGGGATCGAGGTTTACCCCTTTTGCCGTCGGTTGGACGGAGTTGAGTCGCGACGTGGACTTTATACCACATTGTCAGATGTTGTATCAGGCGATGTCAAAAAATATACAATTGTCAATTGTAAAGAAAGTAAGCAGTCTCGATCGGTCGGCCGAATTCGATTGATTCCGTTTTCGGATTTTTTTCAGATCATGAGGTCTTTTATACCGTACTTTTTTACCGTATATTTAAGTTTTTTACCGACTTTAAGAAACAGAGGTTATCAATTCGATACCGTATGTATGTAATATTACTGGAATGGCAAAATATTCATATAATTATATGATGAATCTATTAGGGCTCCCAATACAAATCTAGAGTTGTATGTATGTTATGTATGTATGCATGCATGCATGTATGTATTGTATGTATATATTTGTCCACGCATGTCTCCGAATCTTGACCATTTTTTTATTAGCTTACATTTACTTCAACTTAGGGAACAGTGCAAGTTTCATCAAAATCGATTTGGCCATTTTCAAGGTACCTATGGACTAAACAAGTATCATTAAGTGTGACGGCCAGAGGCCTCATTTAATAACTTGGTTGCTCACCGAAATGATAAACACCGGTCCTATTTGTACAAACTTTGACAGTTTGTCAACTGACGTTGTTCGAATTTCGATAGATGAAATGTCAAAGTTGGCAAATAAAGGTCCGGTGCCGATCATTTCGGTGTGCAACTGAGTTAGTAAATGAGGCCTTTGGAGCTACAAGCGCGGTGTCAAAGGGAAAATCTCTCAAAACTTTGGTCAATTTCTAGTGCATGTAAGAAAAATAGGAATGGGAATGGGAATATGAGTGAGAGTGAGGTTAAAAGTTTAACATGAATATCGTTATTTAAAGTTTAAATTTTAAACTTTGGGTCTGGATCTTTTTCGGTTTGACGGCAACACTGAAATTTCTAGTTTTCATTTCGTCCGTCTGGAGTTTTTGAAGTCGTTCTGTTTGTTTTGTTGTTCTTTAAATTTTCAAGGTTTTTCGAATAAAGTAGAATTCTGCTCTTCTGCTATCAAGTTCTATAATTCTTTAAATTTATACTATCTCACTAATACTACCTACATTGTTCGTTATAATATAAGGTGGTCAGCAGCGGTTTGTCAAAATTAACTTTTACTAAACGCGCGAAGTCTGGTAAGTAATAAAAACCTAACCATTTTCCATACCAATACAAATTCAATAAAACTGATGTCTCCTAAAATAAATAAACTTCAGATGATTTTAATGAAATTATTCTGTCAAGATTCTATGTATCCTCATTGCTCTCAAGTAAGAAGATATCTACTAAGCAGTAAGTTAAGTAATAATGGCATTTTAGTGCACTTACTGCTTATTTTATGGTTTTCGGTCAAAAGAGACCCAAAAGTTCACCTTTTGGGTAAGAATTGGTCTCCGACACTATTGACTGACACATATAGAGCATGTTCCAAAAAAGCATGATCTACGATGCAATGCTTTGTGATAGGTAATGGTTACCACTTAACATCAGGTGAGCCATGAGCTTGTCCCATCTTCGAGTACCTTATAAAACAAACACATCACAGGCTATCCTCTGCCATGCCCAGCCAGACTCATAAGAGACTGGAGCTTTGCAGAGAACCCCAAAGACTTACTCAACACTCATCACCCGTATCAATAATAAGTATGTAACAGTTTTGTTTCTTTTGTTACTCCTATTTTTATGTTTATTTTTCTTTACTTTGCTTAAGGGACTCCATTTGTTTTGATGTCCTTGTGCTCCTCTAGTCCTAAGGTTGGGTGCTGAAAATTGCAACACAGTTTATACTACTGCAATAACTTAACTAATTCAAATTATGTTCAATTTATTAACTAGTAGGTAATTAATTTTGTGTAAATAATGTTGTTTTATAATGGATAATTTTGCTAAGTTATATTATTATTGTAACAGATGACAAGCTCGAACAAATTTGCTGCGCCCTGACAGGATACATGTACAGACTTATTAAAGCTACTTAGACCAAAGCTACCAAACAATGTAATGTGTTGCAATAAATAAATAAATATGAATATGGATTTTGCGCTATTGTAAAACTTATACCAAATAAATACATTTCACATTCACATTCACTTTTCAGTTTAAGACATTCTAAATACTCTTACCCAGAGACCACACCCGAGGCTATTGATACTTTAAATTAGAAAAGGAAATGTTTTAATTAATTTTGATCTATTTTTTTCTTACAGATAATACTTACGAAGGACAATGGCCTACAATGTAAGTAAATAATTGTAAAAGATATAATTTTATTGATTTATGTCAAAGCGCTCCGGGCACAGCTTAATTTATTGTTTTAGCTGATCATCTATGTTCAGTTACCCGACCAATGAAATGGGTGATTACGAAGTGGCATTTCGATTTGAGAGCTTACTTTATTAATTAATAGTAGAAGAGATCTTTGTGAAGGGCTCTTCCAGGGATTTACTACTACCATGCCTATTTCAACTGTGAAGCAGAATTGCTGTGTAAAGGGTGTGGTTGCTGATGAAATTAGAGGCACTTATGTAATCTGCATACACTGATAATCTCTGTAATATGTATTATTATTTTTTCTGGTAATAAAAATATTCGTATTTGTATTTATAAGACATCATTTTCACGCCTTGAGTTATTGTGACATAATATGATGAAACTTGTGGGTAATAGTTACCACTTTAGGGTCGCCGCAAACGGGCCACACGCGCCAGCAACAAAACGCGGCCACTGGCATATTTCCTGTAGTTTCCATACATTATAAATGGACTCGCCGCACACGCTCTTAGCTTCTCGTTGCGGCGTTTGTGGCTGTCGCGTGTGGCCCGTTTACAGCGCATCTTAATGATTACCACTTAAAATCGGGTGGGCCATGAGCCTATTTCTTTTTGCCCATTGTGCCAATAAGGTCTATAGGGATCATTCCCATAATCCCCACCAGATTTGGCCCACTGGTGGTGATTATAAGACTGAAGTAAAAATCGACTCATTAACCCCACCACTCAGACGACAATTGAGTATAATCAATTTTTGTTTGTGTAATAATGCCCATCGGTGGGCTAGAACTGATGGGGATTGTGACACAGAGCAAAAAAAACAAGCTATCATAATTCCCCAAATCAGTCATTGGAGAAGCAAACTTTATTGTTATCTGCCTGTTAGGCGCATACCTTTAACTCTGATTGATCTGTCATTAAAGTATGAGACTTAGACCTGTATATTATAAGTATTTCTCTAAGAATATTAATGTTTAGTTATTATTATTTTTAAATAAATTAACAAATAATAATAATGATAAACATGACAGATTAATATTTAACTGAAACACTGTTTCATGAATACAGTCGAAAACACTTCTTAAATCTCACGCGATGATGTCGTAAAGTAAACAAAAGCGTATCAGAAAATAGAATAGAGTCAGTCTTAGGCTGCCTGTCCATTGACGTGGTGCTAGGCTGCGGAGCGGAGAAACGGAAAAATATTAACCAATAGGATTGCATCAAATCTCCGCTCAGCTCTAGTGGACAAGGATTTGCGAACTAGTTTAAAAATTCATACATTTTCGGAAGCGGCGCGTGGTAGCGGAGCGCGGCCACGGAGCGAGGCGGCGGAGTGGGGCAGTGGATGAAACCGGAAGGGAAACGGACCGGCCTCGGGGGGATCAGCACTACTCGCTCGCTCCGCTCCGCTGCCTCGGTCCGCGTCAATGGACAGGCAGCCTTAGGCACTTTTGCCTTATTTAATTTAGGTGCGCTTGTGTTTTGTTTGATTTAGAAACTTCGAACATTATTGAATATTCAATCAAAATCAAAATTGATTTATTAAATAAGTACTGTAAATCGTATTTTTTTTATGTACACTAGTAGTACAATTAGTAACGCCACCAAACTGAGAAGAATTAGCAAGAAACTCTGCTAGGCTTATATTTTTTTAAAGTTCATGTTATTACAATCTCTATTTTTGAGGGAGTTGGAGTTTAGAGAGTGAACCTTTTACTTCACTATTGATAGTGACGCTAATACGTTTGCCACATAATTACGGTACCCTAATTGTATTAAAATCTAGCCAAGTAGGCTAATGAGTAATTTGAATTTAACTTAATTTTATACAAATATTATTTATAAGACTGTGTCTATTGGCACTTTTCTTACTGCTTCTAATTAAGGGGAGGATACTTTGTTCTTGTGTTCATTAAAAATAGCACTAACACTATACACTACACTATGCTTTTGTTTGACACTACACTTACCAAAAGGCTTCCTTTTGAGCTTTCTCACTATGTGTGTGTTGCCGATGAGCTGGACGCGTGAAGGTGCGTTTACAATGCCCTGAGCACTTTATTTTAGAATCGCTGTATTATATTAAAGTTGCTCTTACGCATAGAGCCCCACAGCTGTATCTGTATACCATATTATGTTCATACTGGCATCAAGACTTCCTTGTATAACATAGTCAGAGTCAGAGTCATCATCAGATCAACATCATCCTGTAGCGTAACGCAAACTCTTGTTTTTTCTTCTTGACGTGTGCTTTCGGTGGAGATTATGAGTTTATTATTTTCTTCTGTCTCATAATCCCTACCAGTGAGCCAGACTTGTTGGGTATTATGGGAATGAGATGAAAATAGTTTCATAATCCCCACCAGCTCTCCACATAAAAAATGCTATATTAGGTTTTTGGTGAATGCACCATCTCATGCCAATTTATGTAGGTAGTTAAAATTGTCATGATGTGGTCAACGAAAATATTACAAAATTGATAGTGTTTGAATTTATGAAAGAAACAGTGCAGACTTGTTTTTGTACCTACCAATCGAAGTTTGTGAATCGCGAATCGCGGAACATTTTTATTTACATCCTCTTTGCCACACAAGAGACAGCACACTTCAAGTAGTTCTATACTCTTTGGCACACACAGCCACCAAAGTAAAATGGCGGAGTGGTTTATTGCCGTGATTATGTTGCGTTGTTATTCGGTTTCATTGTGGAATATACCATAATGCAAACATTATTTTCAGTGATTATAAGTGTCGTTTCTTTAAATATCTAAAAACTTTACATGAATAGTGATTGAACAATTATGTAAGGAGAGATTTTAGTGCCCGTTCAATGCACCAAACGGACATCGACACAAATGCATGAAAATGGGATACTTCTATTTGTTATTGTTTTTATGTGTAATAAATATAAAGACAAGCTACTCTACAGTTGCTGAAAGCTTGGAGTGCCCTCAGAAATGTGATTGCTTGCAACTGTATGTTGATTGTTCCAAAAAGAATTTCGTATCCGTGCCAAAAATTCCCAAGTGGGTGGAACAACTAGATCTTAGCCACAATAGACTGAATGAAAATGTTACAGACGCATTTGACAAATTATCGAACATGGAAGAGTTGAAGTTAGACAAAAATAACTTACATAATTTACCTAATCTCATAAAACATGAACAGTTACAGGAACTGAGTTTGAATAAGAACAACATTCAATCCATTGATGTGGGCAAGTTCCCTGACAATAGCTCTATCAGAATACTGAATTTAAACAGCAACCAGATACAATTCATTAAAGATGGTGCGCTTAACAATCTCACTAATTTAGAAGTGCTGAAGCTAAACAGAAATGAAATTAAATCCCTCCCAGCTCACCTGTTCAGTTACCAGGGTAATCTGAAAATGTTGGAGCTGAACCACAATAAGTTGACTAATATAACTGGATTGTTATTCCAAGGATTGTCCAACTTAACAACTTTAAAACTGAGATTTAATAACATTGAAAATCTAACCGATGGTGCCTTTTTTGGTTTCAAATCGCTGAACTTACTACAATTGGATCATAATAAAATAAAAAGTGTATCAAAAGGATGGACCTATGGCCTGGAGTCTGTGATTACACTATCACTTTCAAACAATTTAATATCAGAAATTGACTTTGGTAGTTGGGAGTTGTGTGCAAATTTGGAGACATTAGATTTATCTCACAATTACTTAACTCAAATAGAAGGACGAACTTTCCAGCACCTAATAAATTTGAGAACTCTTTACCTCGGTCATAACAAAATATCATCAATTTCCCAGGAAGCTTTCAGCTATGTAGTGCAGTTACAGACATTGCATTTGAACAATAACAAAATATCATGGACTGTTGAGGATATGGCTGGACCCTTCTCTAAGTTACATAATTTGATGTCTTTCAGTCTAGCAGCTAACCACATAAAATCAATCAATCCAAGAGCATTTGAGGGATTAACCAATTTATATGAACTGGATTTGAATGGTAACAATATCACATCAATACAACAACATGCCTTTGAATCAATGACAAAATTAAGAAGGCTTCATTTGAACTCTTCATCCCTCCTATGTGACTGTAATATACTATGGATTGTTAAATGGATGAGGGAAAAAGCAGAACATAAATACATTAATGCTAACTGTGCATACCCTGCAGAAGTCAGAGGAACCTCCATTACAAAGTTGAAGGAAGACAACTGTGGAGACTCCCCAAAACCTAAAGTAGTGGAACATCCAAAAACTCATCTGGCAATCAAAGGCAGGCCAGCTAATTTAGTCTGCTCTGCAACATCAAATCCTTTCAATAATATGACATTTTTATGGAGGAAGAACAACGGAAACATAAGTAATCCATTGGTGTATGAAAACATCACGGTATCCAGCAATGGACATCCCCGGGCTACATCAGTTCTTATTATACCCAATGTTACCCATGCTGATTCTGGGAAATATCAGTGTGTGGTCAGCAACAATTTCGGAACTACTTATTCATCGAAGGCTAAAGTGAACATTGTAACATTTCCTCGATTTATTCAGACACCAACAAATGTTACTGTGAAGACTGGTGAAACAGTAACTCTAAACTGTGCTGCTTCAGGGGATCCTCCTCCTGAAATTTCATGGAAAAAAGATGGTGGGAATGATTTCCCTGCAGCCAGAGAGAGGAGAATGAATGTCATGCCTACTGACCATCTCTTCTTCATTGTCAATGCTAAAACCACTGATATTGGCATTTACAGTTGTGCAGCAAAAAACCCCGCTGGTACAATAATTGCGAATTCAACCTTGACTGTATTGCAAGAGCCATCCTTTGTTAGAGTGATGGAAAATAAAGAAGTCACAAGTGGTGACTCTGTTGTATTACAATGCATGATATCAGGGTCACCAAAACCTGTCTTGAAATGGCTAAAGGATGGGACTCCTATAGCACCCTCTGAACGGTATTTCTTAACTGCTGAAGACCAGCTATTGATAATAATTGGTGCAGAAGCTAATGATGCAGGTCGATATGAATGTGAGATTACTAATGAGCTTGGAACAAAAAAGGATATGACTGAGCTCCGTGTCTTGCCACCTGTGGCTATAATGGTTAATGAAGAAGATATGACCGGCATTATAATAATAACAGTTGTGTGTTGTGCTGTAGGGACATCAATAATATGGGTGGTAATAATATATCATACAAGAAGGCGTATGGCACGTGCTGTACCTACTTTTCCTGCGGAGAGTATAAAAATGACACATGTTGTGCATAGTGACAGTGAATCTCCTCAAATGTTCTCAGACAATTTATCAGAGCATTCCTCATGTAAAGATAGTGGGACTGGTGATTCTGGTAAACAGACAAGCTTTGATGGTGTGCCTACTGAAAGGAGTGAACAAGTTCATTTTGAGACTGCTGTACACAGAAGTTACTCTCCAGTCGCTGAGGCGCATAAACTTCTCCCATCCTCATTTAAGCCATCTATTCAAGTGTGTGTAAATACATCTGTAACACCAGCTACATACAGTTTTTCTAGTCACAGTAGTAATGTTTAGTATTGTTGAAATATTCTTTATTTTTATAGTACTCTCAATGCAGTTTCACTAATTATAATAACATGATAAAATAGATACTTACAAGAAATAATCTAATGTAATGATGTTTTAAATTGTTTTCATACTGAATTTTTTTGTTAGATTTTTTATTTCCACAAAGAAAAATATGTAACTTGAACAATTAAAAATTTTCAATATGGCTGAATAGGTGGCTTAAAATGTTACTGATTTAAGTAGTAAAATGTCAAATTCATTAAGATACCAATGACGTATTATTATTAGTAATGTACCTTAACAGTTTGTCATCAATCCAATGGCTAAAATATGAAGACATTGTTCTTGTTTAATAATGTAAAAAAAATGGCGATCGTTTTAGAGCAGCAATGCATTGTAATTAGTGAAAAAGCAATGATTAACCTTACTTAGTACAAAATGTAACAAACTTGCCAGTATTGGTTTTGATTTAAAGACTGAATGTCATTTAGTTTAAGTTATTACAGTTATTGTTATCTTTCATGCCTAGGCAATATAAGTAAGTACTGTTAATATGTGTATTAAAAGTTTCTCAAATATGTATGAATTAAGTTTAGCATTTCATTATGTGTGATTTAAGTGGCAGCTTTTCTTTATAATGTATCTCTAAGATGCTTACTTGAAAACAAACATTATTATCACATGATTTCAATTCATATCCAGTTGATTCCATGATAATATTTTATGGACATTTCGTAAAGGTTCAGAATACCGTTTACATGAGATTCAACTTAAAAAAAAACATACTTATTACTTAATGTTTTATATCGTGGAAATATCCTACAAAGTATGAGTGATATTTCCTAGAAAAACTAATAACTACCTCACTGAAATTAAATCAAAGGGAAAAACCTCAACATTTACCTACAAATACATTGATGACTTGCTAAAGTAGAGATCTATGATTCTATGCAACTTATATAATTGTTCTAAAAGACAATGTAACGTAAAAGTATAAGCACAGAATAAAATTATTAGCCTGTATTATAGTACGTGAAAGTAAGCAACTACTTATGTCCATATACAGGAATAGAATTCAAGCTCTATTGTGACTTGAACGTAGACTTTTTGACAAATTCAGAGCCCAATGAAAACTTTGAACTATCATACTAAAGAGGTTCTTTATATAAACCTTGATCTAATATAGCCTGAAAGCCTCCAAATTCTTAAGCCAATCTGGATACGGTCAAAAAATCTGCTCAAGTTACAATCATGCTGGAGTTCGTTAATTACGGCTTTTGACAATTTTTTCTGTCCTTGACAGACAAATAAATTGCAGCTGTTTTTATTTTTATCTAACATTGTAACATTAATTAAATATGGCAACTAGTGTTTAACGAAGCAAAATGTCTAGCTAGTAATTAATTACTCAATTGCGCCTTTTTATGCACACCTTATGAATTTTCCGTCTATCAACAAAATGATGTACCTAGTTAAGAGTATAACCAGATGAACAAAGTAATTTGAACAATAAACTTATGGCCTATAATGTTATAATTAGATGTTAGAAGGAACTATTAAATTAATGCTGAATAGGGTAAAGTGTTGCCTTTAATATTTTTAGGTATAGGTTGATTAATATTAATTAGGTTAATTTTCAGTGTAAATACATTGTTTGTAGCATAGAATTTTTGCATAGATAATTATGCAGTTTTGTATTGTTTATAAACTTAACTATTATGTAAATAACTACAATAACTACTTATTTATATACATATAAATATAGAATAAAGTGAAATAAAAACAATGAATTTTATTTCTTCCATGAATAGTATCACCTACCCTAGAGAGTGGCAAGTGCGATGAACTACCATTCATATGTCCACCCACCTACGTAGACCTATCGATTGTTTGGTAGCAATGCAAAATTTGGGACACGAAGGGGAAATAGATAGACACATACCCGCACCTTTGAGAACTTTTAACTAATGTTGGCTATTTTAACTAATGTTGAGAATTTTTAACTAATGTAACAATGTTTTCAATGTGCCCTGCTTGATAGTCTTCTAATTCCGTCAAGGAGATTTCTAGCGCCATCGAGACGACCTAACGGACGACTATACCTACTTCTTTGCTGGCATCTACTGTAACACAACTATTAAATTTTTAGCCTGGATACGGGCAACCTGGCTACGGAGGTCATCCACAGCAACCAAACTATGGAGGTCAACCTGGCTATGGACAGCCTGGCGGCCAGTTAGAGATGGGCCATGGACCTTATCCATCGATCGGCGCAGGCGGTACCGTTTCCCCTCAAGTGCAGCAGTGGTTCCGAGCTGTTGACAAGGATCAGTCTGGCTTTATAACTGCTCCAGAACTCAAAGCAGCGCTGGTGAATGCGCAAGGAAAAACCTTTTCTGAAACTGCTTGTAATTTGATGATAGGTAAGTCATCGTCTTGTCATGTAAAGGGTTCCATATTCGGAATCTAAATTCCCTGACGGGCAGCAGCGTCGGCGGTGCGAGAAGCTTTGCTCTCTACGATACCTAACCCGCATGCCTAGGAGTGGTGGTTATGAGAATATCTTCCTCCCTCCCTTCCTTAGCGGAGGCCTATCTCCAGCAGTTGACTGATATAGGCTGATGTAGTGTAGAAGTCTTCGTCAGTCAGAATGTCTGGTAATCGCACTGGGATTAAAAATAATATACTAGAGACAGACTAATAGTGGATAGGTACCTTACCTATCTTCTCAGTTGGTATAAATTTTTCATATCTGTTTGTTTGCGCCAACCCTATCTTAATTTATTATGATATTTAAGCTCGTGTTTTCGCCTAAAGGACTCGATTCTTTCCGTCTTACTCCCACATACACACAACAGCATACATTATAACATCCGTCTCATGTGGTGCGAGCTCTGGAACGTACGGCTCTGGAACATACACTCACATACCGCGAAACGCTATGAAAAAAGAAAAAAAGGCTGTAAGTGTCAAGTTGAACGACGCGAACGAAAAGGGCGGTTATTTTATCATTACGCGAATTATTAATCAAAACCCCAGATTGTGACTAGAAGAGGAAAGACACTGTTTGTTCGCCGCAAGCCGGGCCCGGCACGCATCAAGGAAAAACCACCAAGACGCAGGTTAGTGTATGGGGAATTCGCCATCGAGTCCTTGCCGGCCGGTTCATTTTATGGGATATTTTACTACAGCTTCCACCAGCTCTCCACTATATCGAAGGTGCCAAGGTCGCTTCCGGTCTTTCACCGGTGGTCCTTCCATCTAAACTGATTTCTACACACTATATCATCATCGCTAATCTACCTTGGCAAACCGCGTAACCATTTGGTCCTTTCGAGCAGGATATTTTCATATCTTTATGGAACTAGCCCTGAAAATCTCCCATTATTATTTATTTTAGAAGTGTGGTCCTCTAGTAAAACAGTGTTTTCACCCGCGAAGACAATATTTTGTGCTAAAGTTCATACGTACGCGTGGTCTTTGAATTTGTTGTAATGTAACGCCATTTTGTCGAGATTTGTAAAGCCTACGCAGTTTATCGAGGTTTCGAAAGTGTTTACCTATTATTTTACTTATTATTGTGCTACATTGAAAACGTTCGGTTGAATAGAGCAAAATAAGTTATTTTAGTGATTGCATCTGGATTTACCTTGTTATTACAATACAACAAGTTGGTGAGAATAGTGGTTGGATAAACACATATTTCTTTGTTTTCATTTATCGGCAGTTTTATAAGTCTATTTAGAGAACAGATTGATAGGGTAGATAATCACAATAACAAATTAATATTGAAACATTTGCAACACTAATGATTGATTTAAACTTATTTTGTAATAATTTATAAAGAAATATTAGTTACTGGCCTGTTGGATAACTTAATATAATTATATTGGGCTACCAGCCTACCGCGCTTGGCAATACTAGGCTAGTTGCTGGTTAGAATATTTGATATCGAGGAACATACATAAAAGTACTCCCTTATTTATAGTTAATACGCCTTACTTCTAACCATGTCTGTAAAAGATAAACTTGAAGGTGGAAGTCGGAGCTTAGTAAGTGATTCGGTTGAATTAAAGGTTGCATTAGCTCTTCGGAATGCTTTGTTTGGCAGACTTCAAACAATTTTTGATATTTCCAAAGTAGCAATGGATGAATGCAATAAAGAAAAATTTCTTTGTGCATGCATGAATCTGGACCAGCTTCGGGAAGAATTTAAACAAGCATGCTACAAATATAACACATGTAAACTGCAGTGTGATGCCAATGCACATATTGATGATCAGGCGTTTAATGCTTTTGAGGAATTGTTTTGTCGCATTAAATTTACATATCACAAAATGTTGCCCTCTGTCATTCATGAAGAAAAGCCATCATCAGATGCCCCTATTTTAAAAAATTCAGTACGATTGCCACCTTTGGAAATTATTTCATTTGATGGTGATATACGGAGTTGGCCGCTATTTTATGAAAATTTTAAAGCTATTATACACAATAACAGTACTTTAGTGAATGAAGAGAAAATGTACTATTTGCTTAGCAAATTATCAAGCAAAGCAAAGTCCGCGTTCGCAGGTATAACACCATGTGGTGATAATTATGATATGATTTTGAATGCTCTCATCAGCAGATATGCTGATAAACGCACGCTCGCTACCGCTCATTTAAGTAATATATTCGATTATAAACCTTTTGAAATTGCTACTACGGCTAACTTTGAAACGTTCCTTGATACATTTGTGTCATCGGCCCACTCATTGAAAACTTTGGGTTTGAGTGATGTTACAGACTTTATGTTTTTAACAATTGCGCTTAAGAAACTAGACAAGGAAACAGTTAGATCCTTTGAGATGGCTGTCAGAGATATGGATGTTCCGTCTTTTGAAAGCTTAACTAAATTTGTTCGCGACCAAGATAAAATACTTAAAAACACCAGTTTTGGGAAAGCGAATCAGCGTGTGGTGCAACCTTCTCGCAAACCGCCCCAACCCCAAACTTATGTGGCTGTATCTAATATACAAAAGTGCCTATGCGATGAGATTGTGCATGATCATTTATTCAAGTGTCCTGCATTTGGTAAGATGTCACCGTCAGAACGCTTTATGGCGGTCAAATCCCTAAGTGCGTGTGTGAACTGCTTGAGTATACGGCATAAGGCTTTCAATTGTGCTTCACAGTCGGCTTGCAGGACATGTAATAAAAGGCACCATACGTCATTGCATTTTGACACTAAACCCGCTCAGCCACTCTCCGAGGGTTCGACGATTGCTGAGGTAACCCCCACGCCTGAGTCGGAAGCACCCCACTGTTTCGTGAATTCCATTGCGCCAAACCCTGCAAGTGCTACGCACGAGATCGCTCGTACCGTCTCGAGCCAATTGCCGACTCGAGACGGGCTAGAAGATATGCCGTCTACAATTTTGTTAGCCACCGCTGTCGTTAACGCTATGGACTCACAGGGTAGGCAACATCAGGTCAGGTGTTTACTGGACTCTGCCTCACAGAGCAACTTCATAACATGGGACTGTTGTAAGCGCCTAGGCTTACACAAGAATATGACTCACAAACAATCAAAAGTAAAGGGGCTGGGAGGCACCGAAAAATCTGTGAAGGGATCAGTGTCATTTGGTTTTTCTTCTCGATTTGATTCAGGGGTTACATATGAGGCGTCTTCATTAATTGTTGACAAAATCACAGAAAATTTACCGACCGCTCCAGTTAATGTGTCCGCGATGCCGCATTTGAATTGCCTACGACTCGCGGATGTATCGTTTGGGATTCCTGGACGAATTGACGTGCTCTTGGGCGCCTCATTGTTTCCACACCTCTTGTTGCCAGGCGTGATAAGCGCATCGGGTATGCCGCCCGCGATTGATACGGTACTTGGATACGTTTTGATGGGATCTGTACCCGCGGTACGTGCACCATACGTCGCTCCACTCGTCAACTGTTGTATAGTACAGCGCGATAATGAACAAGGAGTGGAAAGCCTACTCCAAAAATTTTGGCATTTGGATGAATTACCGACAAAAATGTCTCCCATTCGTTCATCGGAAGAACTAGAGTGCGAATATTTATATCGCGAAACCACGGAGAGGGATAAGGACGGTAGATATATAGTAGCGTTACCGTTTTGTGCCGATGCAGACTCGTTAGGAGATTCTTACGAAACCGCACGCAAACGTTTTTTATGCTTGGAAAAGAAGCTGCAATACTCGTCAACGCTGCGCATAGCTTATGACGGGGTAATCCGCGAGTATCTAGATAGAGGTTATTTGTCACCCGCACCTCTTTCAGAGATTAATGTTCATACCGCGTCCTATGTGATTCCGCACCATGCAGTAATACGACAAGATAAAACTACGACTAAGCTCCGCGCAGTGTTAGATGCTAGTTGTGAAACTAGTACCGGTGTTTCGCTTAATGACATTTTGCACAGTGGCCCTAATTTACAGGGTGATCTTTTCACCATTATACTCAATTATAGATTATTCGCGATCGCGCTGTCCGCAGATTGCAAACAGATGTTTTTGCAGATTTCAGTACGCCCTGAGGATCGGCGTTTCCAGCGTATCTTGTACAGATTCGATGTTCGGGCGCCGTTGACCGTTTATCAATTTTCGCGTGTGTGTTTTGGTCTGAAGTCTAGCCCTTATCACGCGCTCCGTACCGTGCAGCAGCTTATCGACGACGATGGTGATGCCTTTACAATGGCTCGAGAGATAGCGTCTAATTCAATATACATGGACGACATCGTATTCAGTGAGAAATCAGAGGATAGGGCGATAATCGCGTCACAAGAATTGATCCAGTTGTTTAAACAGGGGCAGTTTGATCTCGTGAAATGGACAAGCAATTCTGAAAGGGTTTTGAGGAACATTCCCGCGTCTCATAAAAACAGTGAACTATTTGAATTTGATAAAACGCAGCTTAAAATTCTCGGTCTTCGCTGGTCGCACTCCAGCGATTGTTTTGAGTTCGAGGTTCATACCCCAGAAAGACAATGCACCAAGCGTATAATTTTGTCCACTGTGGCTAGGTTGTGGGATGTAATGGGTTTCGTTGCGCCCGTCGTGTTATTCGCGAAGTTATTGATCAAGGATCTGTGGTTGATGCGGCTAGATTGGGACGAATCTCCACCGCAGACGATTACCGAGGTTTGGCATCAATTTTGCTCACAACTCCCTAGATTGAATCGTTTGAAAATTCCACGCTATCTAGGCGTTTCGGATGGTTGTATTGTACGGCTAATGGCTTTCGCGGATGCTAGTGAGCGCGCATATGGCGCAGTAGTATATATGCACGTCACGAAAGGCAGTAGAGTTACTGTGCGTTTGGTATGTGCCAAGTCCAAGGTCTCGCCGATTAAACCACTATCTATCGCAAGATTGGAGCTCTGCGCGGCTGAGTTAATGTCAAGAGTTTTGCGTCGGGTGCATGATACTTATAATCCACGATATAATATTGAGGATGTATTCGCTTTCACGGATTCCAAAGTTGTACTTTGCTGGCTCAGAGCCCCAGCGTCTAAGTGGCAGACATTTGTCGCAAACCGCGTCGTAAAGGCGACTGACAACATTCCTATTAATCGCTTTTTCCATGTCGCTGGAAAAGACAACCCTGCGGATTGTCTTTCTCGCGGTTTAACACCGGAAAAGATAATAGACCACCCGTTATGGTTTCAAGGTCCACCCTGGGCCCTTTTGAGTCCCGCCGATTGGCCTATTAATAAGATCGAAGAAATAGAAGACATGCAAGTGCCAGAAGAGAAGACACACATACCTGGCGTCTTCTTGACTTGTGACAGTACTAAGTCGCTCATAGAAACTCTTATTGAACGCATTTCCTCTTGGGCCAAGCTTATAAGGATATTAGTATACATGTTTAGATTCGCGAGAAAACTGCCTCGCCGGGAGTCAGTATCTATTGTCGCGCGCGAAATAGAATTCGCGGAACGCATGTTGTTAAAGGATGTTCAGCAGCGCCATTTCGCTGCCGAAATTCACAACCTGGATAAAGGAGAGCGGGTATCACCCGCTTTGATGAAACTTCGTCCATTTATGGACAATGGCCTTCTCCGTGTCGGTGGGCGTATCGAACAGTCCGCAGAAAATTATCATAAAAAACACCCAGTAGTGTTACCGCGTCATGACCGAGCGATAGATCTGCTGATTGATTATTATCACCGTAAATATCTGCATGCCGGACCTGAACATCTTATGTCCCTTTTGCGAGAGAGATATTGGATTTTATCTGCGAGGCGTATTGTTCGAAGTAGAATTCACAGGTGTAACATTTGTTACAGAAGTAAACCGCGCCCTCTTATCGCCCCAATTATGAGTGATTTACCCGAGGCACGTGTGATCCAAGCCGCTAAGGCGTTTGTTCACACCGGTTGTGATTACGCGGGGCCTATATCATATACACCCATGCGCGCTCGAGGAGTTAGAAGTAGAAAGGGGTATATTTGTATTTTTACGTGTTTGACTACTCGTGCTTTACATATTGAGGTGGCTACAGACTTGAGCACTGTCAGCTTTCTTTCAGCGCTTAAGCGTTTCCTCGCCCGTCGCGGTCCAGTGAGCTGCATGTATTCCGACAATGGTACAAATTTCATCGGGGCTAAGTCTTATCTTAGAGACCTGTATGACTTTTTAAATAAAGAATACATCCCTCGCTTTGAGGAGGAGCTTACGGAAAATAGAATAGTTTGGAAGAATATTCCTCCCACCGCGCCGCACCATGGAGGTTGTTGGGAGTCCATGGTCAAATGTGTTAAGACTCATTTATTCAGGGTTATCGGGCAGCAGATTCTGTCGTATGAAGAGCTTCTCACTGTTCTGACGCAAATAGAGTGCTTGCTGAACTCGCGGCCGCTTACAGCGCTGAGTTCAGATCCGGCCGAACCTGCTGCCCTAACGCCAGCGCATTTTTTGCACACAGCTCCGCTTCTTTCGTTGCCCATGGCTCCGGAAATTGATTTAACGGAGAATCAGATCAGGCAAAGACAAGTATTGCTTGATAAGCTGGTCCAGTCGTTTTGGAAAAGGTGGAGAAGTGAATATTTACATAAACTACAAACGCGAGAAAAGTGGCATGTAGAGTCGACTTCGATAGAGCAGGGCAAGGTGGTTATAATAATAAATGATAACGCTCCGCCCTTATCTTGGCCCTTAGGCGTTGTGCAAACACTTCACCCCGCTAAAGATGGAAGGATTCGCGTGGTTAGCGTTCGAACCGCCAAGGGAGTATTAGTGAGACCTGTGACACGTCTGTGTCCATTGCCAACGCAATAATTTTGCTTAAGCCTATTCATGAAATACAACTTATCTAACCACTCTTAAATTTATACTCACGCATAACTTACATTAATCGCTTGTTTCTTTCTATTCAATTCAACCGCTGTTAGATTTATCCAATTATTCTTAATATTTTATTAAAAATGAATTCTAGCACAAAATGTATTTCTTGGTGGATATTCTTTATGTACAACCCTACTTATTCTACCCTACTTTTTTTCCTAATATTTAAATAAAGGGTCTCCATGCTACTTAGTATGTCCGTACCCACTTCTTTTTTTTTTTAAGGTAACCCTTCAAGGTGGGGGGGATGTTTGCGCCAACCCTATCTTAATTTATTATGATATTTAAGCTCGTGTTTTCGCCTAAAGGACTCGATTCTTTCCGTCTTACTCCCACATACACACAACAGCATACATTATAACATCCGTCTCATGTGGTGCGAGCTCTGGAACGTACGGCTCTGGAACATACACTCACATACCGCGAAACGCTATGAAAAAAGAAAAAAAGGCTGTAAGTGTCAAGTTGAACGACGCGAACGAAAAGGGCGGTTATTTTATCATTACGCGAATTATTAATCAAAACCCCAGATTGTGACTAGAAGAGGAAAGACACTGTTTGTTCGCCGCAAGCCGGGCCCGGCACGCATCAAGGAAAAACCACCAAGACGCAGGTTAGTGTATGGGGAATTCGCCATCGAGTCCTTGCCGGCCGGTTCATTTTATGGGATATTTTACTACAGCTTCCACCAGCTCTCCACTATATCGAAGGTGCCAAGGTCGCTTCCGGTCTTTCACCGGTGGTCCTTCCATCTAAACTGATTTCTACACACTATATCATCATCGCTAATCTACCTTGGCAAACCGCGTAACCATTATTAATAACTCTTTAACTTCGTAGCATTGTCTAACGCACGATCAACATAATGTCGTCATTATAGCTTCTTTTTTGTTTTCAGGCATGTTCGATAAAGATCGTTCGGGTCACATTAATCTTGAAGAGTTCGATAAGCTCTACACTTACATAAACCAGTGGTTGGCAGTCTTCAAAACTTATGACTTGGATCAGTCTGGGCAAATTGATGAGGAAGAGCTTTCTAAAGGTATGTAATTTTCACTTCTCTTGCTCAAAAAGTGTATCATAATAGTGTAGCTTAGCAGGCCTAAAACTCGAGTTTAATACCTCGGGCTAAAAAGTATTTTTTTCTTTTTAATTTTTGTCATAAATCATCAGCCCGTAGTAATCGTTCTCTTACATAAAAACTCAACTTCTTGGTGCTCCGTCAATCTTTTTTTTTGAAAATAGAACCGTCTTGGTGATGTTTTATGAAGGTTGATTAATTTTTGATAAAATTTCTGAAAATTGTCTAATTTTGAATTGTTTTATTTTCTCGTAATCGAAGTGAAAAGTAGAGTGTTTTACTCGGGCCAAAACCACCCATTATAACTCGGTCTTGTCATCCTCCCTCAAATAAAACAATCTACTATTAATTATGCACCTATTTTATTTATTTTTTCGGAAAACAAACAGTATTCTTAGTGTAAAATAATATTATAATGTAATTGATAATATAGGTTAGTTACCTACCTTAAAATTCCTGAAAACAGTAAATTTTTAATTATAGGGCCTGTTACATACAACGCTTACGGTCGTACATACATACTTACGACATTCTAGTCTGTAGTCCACGACCAGAGAACCACCCTTTCTCTCCAAGGACGGATCTTTCACGGGTCGTTTCCGTAACTTTAAATTTTTACTTAAACTTTAAACTTTTTTACTACTTTTTCCGCTGCTCAAAAAAGAACCTACGACATTCTTTTGCAGGTTTTATTAAATGGGCCTTTTATTTATTTTGTTAATTCCCATAACTCGCCAATAGATGGCGATAATATAATAATAGTTGATCGATATCGATACTTTTTATTTACTCATCAAGTCATCCTTTAAATTAAGACATTTCTGAAATTAACGAGGACAATTCAAAGCAAATCATCAAATTATGCTTGTACGTTTGATATTTCCTCCCCATTATAGCTGTATGAAAAATCTCATGTTAATCTTCTTTTGTAGCCTTTTGTATGATGTGATGATTGATGAATTTTTTATTAACCAATTCTTATTTCTTTTTACAGCCTTGAATCAGATGGGATTTAAATTCTCTCCAGATTTCGTCAGTTTCCTTGCTAAGCGGAGTGACCCAAAGGAAAATAAGATTTCTGTGGACAGTTTCATCGTTTTGTGCGTGCAAATGCAGCGGTTCACTGAAGCATTCAGAGCTCGGGACACGCAGCAAAACGGAACTGTCACGATTGGGTTTGAAGATTTTC
Organism: Horisme vitalbata; assembly: GCA_951804965.1. NCBI lineage: Eukaryota > Metazoa > Arthropoda > Insecta > Lepidoptera > Geometridae > Horisme > Horisme vitalbata. The sequence goes on from OX638093.1 coordinate 19,014,728, forward strand.
TCAACGTAGCCCTAAGCTGTTCTATATGATTGTATTGAATGCCTAAGCTTCAAATATTCCACACCAGATCTGCAATTATATAGTATTGTTGTTATTATGTTATTTTTCTTTATGACGACTGTGACGGAATAATATGAAATGCCTTATCAAACAATCTCAATTGTTATGTATAAATAATTATGATTATGAAGCATTGTGAGCTTTTTTTGAAGCTTTATATCTTACATGAAGCACTATGAAGACTCTTTCACATGGGCCATTAGAATAAACATTTATTACTTTCCTACATGCATTTTTTGTTATATATATCACACATAGGTTCTGTTCAATGTTATCTTGTTAAAAAAATTGTATTGTATTCTTATAAATCTAGCAAATGCATATTCAAAGTGGAAGTTTATTTATATGTTAAGAATGACTACCCTATTATTGTATTGGCCTAGCTCAGGGATCGGCAACCTTTTGGGGCAGAAGAGCCAAAACTCACAATTTACAGTATATTCCAATTTTTAAAGAGCCGTCACCGATCATCCGTCAGACTTGTAGTAGCAACCCTGAGTTTGCTACTACAAGTCTGACGGATGATGCGCTGCACATCGCCAGTTAAGTAATGCCAGAACAGTCAAATTAGATCATAAAACATCCCACCTTACACACATACATAACCTATAATGCGTTGGTACCTCAGCCGTACTATCTGTCGCAGCTTCCGTCAGAATATATTCCTCCGCCCTTTATTCCCCAGGTAAGACGCGAGTGAAAGTGGCAGGGAGATAACGAGATAAGAGATAGACTCAAAGTCGCGCAATCCATTTATCAGCGAGTACCATCAGAGAATATCACTTGAGGATGATTGTACGATTTTTAAGGGTTTTGATGACAAATTTCTTATCTTTTATGTATTGAACTGGAGAGCCGCAACTTTGAATCGAAAGAGCCGCACCGGTTGCCGACCCCTGGCCTAGCTAGTTAAAATACAGACAATTTTATTATTTTGTATGTTTGTTGTTAGCCAGCAGCCTAAAATATTTAATTCGAACACAAGTTGTACGATTTGTACATGGCAGCAGCCTAAAATATTTAATTCGAATACTTATTTTATTTTCTTTCACTATTGTAAAATGTTTTATTAATGATTATGACACTTGGATTTATTAATCCATGCTTGAATAAAAAAATCATTTTTACAAACTTTGTTTTATTTGTACCAAAAGATTCCTTATAATTACAAGGCTTTCATTTATAAATAATGAATGAAGCATCGGTAGATACAGTTAGTAATTTTAGAATTCCATTGATAAACCTGAAACAAAAAAATGATTCTAGTTTCATTCTAATCATAGGCTAGGTTTATTATGTAGATCATACATTCCAATTGAAAGGGTAGCCTGAGTCAGATTTAACCAAAAATAATTAGTTACTTGCTCAACTTAATAAGTTCTACGTCAAAGGGTTGGATATCTTTATCCCTCTGAAATTGTCTGCAAGAACCGACGTAGTTCCTATTCATTATCATCATCATCAGCCTCTACACACTATCCAGTGAACTATATCCACTGCTGGACATAGGTCTCCCTAACGAGCGCCACTACGCCCTGTCCTCAGCTCGACGCATCCACCTTCTTTTTAGTAGTAGTAGAGTTCTTTATGGAGGGCTCGTCCGGGGAAGTACTGCCACCATGCCTATATCTGCCGTGAAGCAACTGTGCTGTGTTTCGGTTTGAAGGGTGTGGGTGCCGGTGAAATCACAGGCACAAGAGGCTTATCATCTTCATGCCTCAAGTTGATAGACGCAGGGCATTGCATCGTATAGCACGTTCCAAAAAAACGTGATCTATGATGCAATGCTTTGTGATATGTAATGGTTACCTTCACATCAGGTTGACCATGTGCTTGTCCCATCTTCAAGTACCATAAAAAAAAAAGCTTCTATCAGCAGCCTTTCGCAGATCTTCGCTCCACCTGGCCGGAGGGCGTCCTACACTACGTTTACGAGTTCTTATGATCACCACTTAACTATATTGAAGAATTAAAAAAATTTTATTGCAAAATCACTTACTGGCATCATTCTTCCTCCTTATTGCTTCTGATTTCTCCAATGAAAACACAACTTCCTGGAAATTTTTAACAGCTGTTCTCATGTTTGCCTGGTGTTGAGCATTATCTGGTGCACTGTCATCTAACAGTGTGTAGATTGTTGGTACTTCATCTAACTTCATGCTCTTCACATTACCCGGTTTGAAAACCACTGAGACCTTTCCAGTCTTGGGATGTATACTGAAGGGTGATTTTAGCAAGTGGTTGAATCCTTTTGTAACATTTACATCTAATCTAGGGTAAGTATACTGAATCTTGATTTCTTCTATCAGGAACTTTATTTTTCTAATTGTATTGCCATTCTGTAAATTAAATTAGGACACATTTTCTAATTCTATTCTGTATTTGGGGGTTCCGTACCTTAAACGGTAAAAAGGAACCATTTTAGGATGACTAATGTCCATAGTCTGTCAAGACCCTTTTTAGGGTTCCGTACCCAAAGGGTTAAAATGGGGACCAATTACTAAGACTCCACTATCCGTCTATCTGTCTGTCTGTCACCAGGCTGTATCTCATGAGATGAACCGTGATACCTGGACCGTTGAAATATGATCGGCCAGTTTCATACAACCTGTGACCTGACCATAAAATGTCGCGATAGATCTTATTGCCGGACATCATGTGCAATTAATAGTTTTTTTTAATGAAACCTGAGATTTTTACTGGTTATTTATTTTATACTTTTAAGTTAGGATCGATAAGGACACTGGCGCCATTAAACAAAAACCAACCTTATCGTCTCTTACTTATTTTAGTCACAAGTCACTACGTATTATATACTGGTGAATACTATAGAAAAACCTTTTATATATAACTAGCGACCCGCCCCGGTTTCATACGGGTGTACTGCTGATATAAACCTTTCTCTCGAATCACTCTATCTATTAAAAAAACGCATCAAAATCCGTTGCGTAGTTTTAAAGATCTAAGCATACATAGAAACAGACAGACAGCGGGAAGCGACTTTGTTTTATACTATGTAGTGATATAGATGTCAACAATAACAGCTGGATTGTATCTTTAAGTAAAAGTGAAAATAGTACTAGAATTGTCTTTTAAAACAGCCAAGGTGGCAACTCCACAATAAACTAAGAGAGTCAATAGGCATCTTCTGGGAAAGCTCGCCCCATCGTCGACCTCATCCTTGCCTATGCAAGCCTTGAGGTCAAGAGCTGGCTCATATACAATATTTAAAAAAAACTTGCACTTCTTTCTTTCTTTCTTTCTTTTACTTTTTTCAGGAACGCATGGAGGTTTCAAGTTGAAATTAATATCAAATACTCAAGTCTGCAATCCCTTAGAGCTGTGAAACTATTAAACTTCTAAGCAATCGCAATCAAAAGATGCTACCGTTTATGACTTTCAAAGGAATCAAAACCTATGATGGAGTACTACAGGTTCCACATCCACATCAACCTATATCAGTCCACTGCTGGACATAGGCCTCCCCTAATAAAGGGGGATATACCCATAATCCCCACGCTGGGCATGCGGGTTGGGGATCGCAGGGCACAGCTTCTCGCACCACCGACGCTGCTGCCCGTAAGTGGCCAGGGGATTTAGCTGTGCCGATGTAGGCTGTGCTATGCCGCAATCAGCCGACCGCCAGAGCCCCGTTCGTTGTTTAGCAGGGTGCACCACGTGCAGGTGGGGTTGGCTTGGGTTCCGAAGACAGGTTGTCAAGTCTAAAAAACAACTGATTACTACTGGCGAGGGACGCCACGCCAAGATCGTGTATACATATAGGCAAACAACGTACATACGTTGTCTGTCTGTCTGTCCCATGTATACTCGTGTGTCGTCGTAAGAAAAATAAGGCCGCCTATACCACGCGATAAACTCATCTGCAGCGTAATCACGACTATTTCAAACATTCGTACTAATTGTAAGAGCGAATTCAGAAGGGGCCATTTACGCGCGAGTTAAAAAGCACACAGCCAATCATATAGACGCACGTAACATTTTGCAAGCCTGATTGGCTACACGCTACTCAACTCGCGTAAATCGTCCCATGTGGACTAGTTCCAATTCGAGGTGGGGAGAAAAAGTTCTAAACTGACGACGTCCCGCTTGTGTATTTTGCAACCATTGGTAAAGAGTATTTAGTCAAATGTTTGCCAATGATCTGCGCTTTTTCATTCGATATGGGGCAAGGGGCGCTGCTGTATTGATTTATTTATACTGAACAAATGCGCAGACTGTATGACTTATAGGTCTATCATGCATAAATAAACTCATAAGCTGTCCACGAGCGCGTGCATCGCGACGATACGACGAGTGGCTGAATGCGAGAAAATGTCAATGTACGAGTATCATAGCCTTAGAAAATACTATAAGTGGTGGTGGTGGATTACTTACTTCCCTGCAATACGATTTATATTCGTTAAGAAAAGCATTCCACCTCTCCAAAGAAGAGGGATTCATTTTCTCCAGTACTTTTTCAACTTGTGATCTTAGATTTTCATCTGATATCATTTTCAGAAACTTGTTCAATCGTTCTGGTGTTGATAGAAATTCTTGTTCTTGTAATATATCCTCAAAATATTTGTCAATTACATTGAGGGCTCTCCTGAAAAAAAATGTTATTATCATTTATTTATTCATGAGGGGTGTACGGGATTCTAACATGCATCTTCGGTGCCCAAGCCAACCTCACCTGCACGTAGTGCACCCTGCTAAGTAACAAACGAGGCTATGGCGGCCGGCTGATTGCGGCATAGCGCAGCCTACATCGGCACAACCAAATCCCCTGGCCACCAACGAGCAGCAGCATTAGTGGTGTGAAAAGCTGCGCCCTGCGATCCCCAAACCACATGCCCAGCGTGGGGATTATGGGTGAACTCTTTATTAGGGGAGGCCTATGTCCAGGAGTGGGCTAATATAGGCTGGTGTGTGTGGATGTGTGTGCATGGTTTTATTGACAGGAGTTTCGTTCTGATAAAGAAGCCAATTACAGACGGACACAGCAGCCTATGCGTATTTTATAAACACCAGTCTGTGTTTATTGCAAATGCAGATAATCTAACTAAATAGTGCCTTTTAGTAGGTACGGTTACTATAGTAACATCGCGTTACTATAGTAACCCACTAGTAGCCTACTTCGGTGTTGTTAGCAGATCATCTTTGTTAAGCATGTAGTATCAAATGACTTTGAACACTGAAACACATCTCTAAGTTTGAGCTCCCTCGCCAGATACCTACATGGTTCAGTTAGTTAGTCTTAGAAAATTACATGTTTTAAGCGCTCTTAGGTTGGTCGCTCCGGCACCAGAGTTAGCCACTAGCTCATATGAAGAGGGAAGAACATATCAATGTCTGTATTAGGGTAGGTCCCATTTGTTCTATGGAACATGACGTCATCGAACAAAATGATACATTTTCTTCCCTATTTTTTCCATAGAACTACATACTAGCTTTACACCAGAGTTTCATGCCACAGAACAAAATGGGAATCACATTTTCCCAAAATCTTCCATGAGAAGCTAAATGACACTGATAATGACAATTATACCGTCTTATCATTGATCAAACATCTGCCTGGGTCAAATAATCCTACAAAAGAATCTTAAAAATCGAAAAATGCATATTCGTAAGAAGCAACAGGAGGACTCTCCAGATTATATAGAGGATTCTCAGTCTCACGATAATTTTTGTGCCTATCACCAGTTCACAAAAAAATTGAAACGACAACCCTCACCAATAATATGAACCTGAAGTGTGCCTGAAGGAACATCACCGGAGATATAAGTGAACTGTGCTGATTGCGTCGAAGAAAAATAACACAAGAGCAATTAATATTTCGGGCTTTATGTTTTAAAGATAACCTTAAAGAGGTTTTATGTACCTTGTCCTATAGAACAATTTCAGATATTTTTTTCTTATTTTGTACATGTTCCATAGTACAAAATAAGAAAAAAATATCTTATTCTATTCGATGACGTCATTTTCTATAGAACAAATGGGACCTACCGCTGTATTATGGTCAAAATATTTTATTAATGTTTAAAAACCCTGTGGCGTTTGCGCACAGAACAAGGGCTTTTACCCAAGTATTATAGGGCATGGCTTATAGCAGTTCAGACAGGTTGAGGCAAAAAATATAGGCCAGGAGGTGGGCAGAAGCATTCACCAATACTGCAATTAACAACTCAGGCAGGTCTTCGAGCAAAAGAAGAGGCAGGTTGGTAAAAGCAAAGCCTCACGATATTGCCGTGTAGCTAACCCTCCAAAATTTAGGAGGCTTGAATTTGTGTTGTTTTACCTGCAGCAAACTTTAAATTGCAGACTGAAGGAGACACACTTACATCACTAATTTAACTTCCAAAATTAAGATACCTGATACTAGAATGAACATTGTCGCCTCCTAAATGCACCTTCTTATTTTGGTTATCTCCACCCATAATTAAGCAAAGATAATCAGCGACTGCCCCTCGACCAGGGCTGTCAAGGGTGCGTGCCTCATAGTCAGAAATCCAGCAATGCACGCCCCTTCTTCCCGAGAACACCCAGAGAATACTTTGGAAGCCGAAGTCTTCTGTAATAACAAACATCATTGACAATAAGCAAATAATAATATAGCTAATACAATGAGTCTCCAAAGAAAGTTTATATTTGTTTAGCTTACTGCGTGAACGTATCGCTTTGGAGGTGCGTGGAGACATGTTAATCGGTAGCCTGGCTCTTGGGAATTTAGTCACTATGAAGCGTTTCTCAGGAGCGGATCGCGCGTTGTGCGTACGCGAATTTTACAAAAACTGTAATCTGCGACTATAGCGCGAAGAAATTTCTGCAATGTGCGAGGTTTTAGTCACTTGATGATGCGCCAAGCATTTCTATCATTCGGTAATGGGTAAAAAAGTTTGAGGACCGGTTCAACACTAGATAAACCAAAATCTGGGCGCCCAAGGTTATCCAGATCGGAGGAGAACGTGGAACGGGTTAATCAGTCTGTCTGTTCGTCATGATCCCGACCTCTCCATTCGGAATCATGCAAGTACTTCAAATATGCATAGATCTTCGGTACACCGCATTTTGCACAAAGATCTAAAGCTGCACCTATAAAATTTAATTAGAATTGAAACCCCAGGATGCCAGTCAGATGCTAGAATTTGTAAACCAGGCAATTGAGCGCTTACAAACGTTTACCAACATCGTATTCTCTGGTGAGGCTCCCCACACCACACCAGCCTATATCAGTCCACTGCTGGACATAGGCCTCCCCTAATAAAGGGGGATATACCCATAATCCTCACGCTGGGCATGCGGGTTGGGGATCGCAGGGCACAGCTTCTCGCACCACCGACGCTGCTGCCTGTCGGTGGCCAGGGGATTTAGCTGTGCCGATGTAGGCTGTGCTATGTCGCAATCAGCCGGCCGGCAGAGCCCCGTTCGTTGTTTAGCAGGATGCACCACGTGCAGGTGAGGTTAGCTTGGGTTCCGAAGATGGGGGTTGGAACCCCGTACACCCCATGGTGAGGCTCATTTTTACCTTAATGGGCACGTCAATAAGTAGAACTGCCGCTACTGGAGCGGAACCAACCCGAAACGCAAGCATCAGAAACCCCTTCATTTGCCAAAAGAGCCTAAACATTTCGGAGCCTACTTGCCAAGCCTTCATCAGAAATTTTTGTGTTATGATTGATCGAGTGTCGCGATCGCGAGGGTAAACATTTAGACGACATCATTTTTAAGAAAAAAAATCCCAAATAGTGTATTTTAATAAATGATAAAAAATCGATAAAATGCATAATTATTTTTAAATCGATTTTTTACATTTAAACTTTCTTTTGAGACACCTTGTATATAGGATGTTAGTTAGTTCATAGATTACAATAAAATATTTTTATCTTAAGCCTTAACGAGCTTCCGCACGCGGCCTTCGCGTGGTGACGTGATAAACAGATTAACATAAAGCCTATATCCTAATCCAGGTCTTAACTATGTGTATTAAAAGATCATCTAAATAGCCATTACAGAGTTGAGTGGTTGAGTTGAAACAAACAAACAAACACACACACACAAAAACTTTTGCAGTTTAATGTAATTAATGTAGATACCTAATTCGAATTAGGTATTTCAGACACTAAAAACTTTGAACTGATATGGAAGGGAATAGACAAAAAGTACCTTTTAAAGCTTTGTCTATAATTTCACAGGCAACTACCATAAATTTCCAGCACTTTTCACATACTTTGGCTTCTTGGCAGCAAGTTCTGACTTCATCGTAATCAGTGAGATCAATGTCAAAAACTAACTCTCTGGATAGTACTACTGCATCATGACGACCAATTGAGGGCCTGGAAATAAATGTGTAGAACGAATTATTGAAAATAAATTTAGTGATCGGAATAGGTAGACAACCTGGGCTCTTATAATTGAGATTGGACCACCACAGCTCTGGATTGGGTAAAATGGAAGGGGGACTTTTGCCCTGCAGTAGGACGATGTAGGCTGAAATTAATAATAAATAGAGCTAATTTACGGCTGTGTGAACTTGGCACCCGACTTTGGAAAATCGATTGTTTTTTATTTTATTCTTATAGATATTGGTTTGTAGTTGATTGTAGTAACAATTTTTTCGTTTGTAGTTACTCCAAAAAAAAATTGGAGCACTTTGAAAAATACTTGGCACCCGACTTTGGAAAATCAATTTTTTTTTTTTCGATTCTTATAGGCTTTCGTATGTAGTTGATTGTAGTAAAAATTATTTCGTTTGTAGTAGCTCTGAAAAAAAGTTAGGAGACTTTGAAAAAAAACTTAGCGCCAAACTTTGTAAAATCTATGTTTTTCATTTATACTTATAGATTTTGCTTTATATTTGATTGTAGTAACCATTTTTTCGTTTGTAGCAGCTCTAAAAAGGAATCCGGAGATTTAAAAAAATCTCACACAGGTTTGGTAGACACTCGGCAATGAAGTGTTTGTATGAAATGAACGCTACTACAAACGAAATGAAGTTACTACAAACGAAATGAACGCTACTACAAACGAAATGAAGTTACTACAAACGAAATGAACGCTACTACAAACGAAATGAAGTTACTACAAACGAAATGAACGCTACTACAAACGAAATGAAGTTACTACAAACGAAATGAACGCTACTACAAACGAAATGAAGTTACTACAAACGAAATGAACGCTACTACAAACGAAATGAAGTTACTACAAACGAAATGAACGCTACTACAAACGAAATGAAGTTACTACAAACGAAATGAACGCTACTACAAACGAAATAAAGTTACTACAAACGAAATGAACGCTACTACAAACGAAATGAACGCTACTACAAACGAAATGAAGTTACTACAAACGAAATGAACGCTACTACAAACGAAATGAACGCTACTACAAACGAAATGAACGCTACTACAAACGAAATGAAGTTACTACAAACGAAATGAACGCTACTACAAACGAAATAAAGTTACTACAAACGAAATGAACGCTACTACAAACGAAATGAAGTTACTACAAACGAAATGAACGCTACTACAAACGAAATAAAGTTACTACAAACGAAATGAACGCTACTACAAACGAAATGAAGTTACTACAAACGAAATGAACGCTACTACAAACGAAATGAAGTTACTACAAACGAAATGAACGCTACTACAAACGAATTGAAGTTACTACAAACGAAATGAACGCTACTACAAACGAAATGAAGTTACTACAAACGAAATGAACGCTACTACAAACGAAATAATGTTACTACAAACGAAATGAACGCTACTACAAACGAAATGAAGTTACTACAAACGAAATGAACGCTACTACAAACGAAATGAAGTTACTACAAACGAAATAAACGCTACTACAAACGAAATGAAGTTACTACAAACGAAATGAACGCTACTACAAACGAAATGAAGTTACTACAAACGAAATGAACGCTACTACAAACGAAATAATGTTACTACAAACGAAATGAACGCTACTACAAACGAAATGAAGTTACTACAAACGAAATGAACGCTACTACAAACGAAATAAAGTTACTACTAACGAAATGAACGCTACTACAAACGAAATGAAGTTACTACAAACGAAATGAACGCTACTACAAACGAAATAAAGTTACTACAAACGAAATGAACGCTACTACAAACGAAATAATGTTACTACAAACGAAATGAACGCTACTACAAACGAAATGAAGTTACTACAAACGAAATGAACGCTACTACAAACGAAATGAACGCTACTACAAACGAAATGATGTTACTACAAACGAAATGAACGCTACTACAAACGAAATGAAGTTACTACAAACGAAATGAACGCTACTACAAACGAAATGAAGTTACTACAAACGAAATGAACGCTACTACAAACGAAATGAAGTTACTACAAACGAAATGAACGCTACTACAAACGAAATAAAGTTACTACAAACGAAATGAACGCTACTACAAACGAAATAAAGTTACTACAAACGAAATGAACGCTACTACAAACGAAATAATGTTACTACAAACGAAATGAACGCTACTACAAACGAAATGAAGTTACTACAAACGAAATGAACGCTACTACAAACGAAATGAAGTTACTACAAACGAAATGAACGCTACTACAAACGAAATAAAGTTACTACAAACGAAATGAACGCTACTACAAACGAAATGAAGTTACTACAAACGAAATGAACGCTACTACAAACGAAATAATGTTACTACAAACGAAATGAACGCTACTACAAACGAAATGAAGTTACTACAAACGAAATGAACGCTACTACAAACGAAATAAAGTTACTACAAACGAAATGAACGCTACAACAAACGAAATAAAGTTACTACAAACGAAATGAACGCTACTACAAACGAATTGAAGTTACTACAAACGAAATGAACGCTACTACAAACGAAATGAAGTTACTACAAACGAAATGAACGCTACTACAAACGAAATAATGTTACTACAAACGAAATGAACGCTACTACAAACGAAATGAAGTTACTACAAACGAAATGAACGCTACTACAAACGAAATGAAGTTACTACAAACGAAATGAACGCTACTACAAACGAAATAAAGTTACTACAAACGAAATGAACGCTACTACAAACGAAATAAAGTTACTACAAACGAAATGAACGCTACTACAAACGAAATGAAGTTACTACAAACGAAATGAACGCTACTACAAACGAAATAAAGTTACTACAAACGAAATGAACGCTACTACAAACGAAATAATGTTACTACAAACGAAATGAACGCTACTACAAACGAAATGAACGCTACTACAAACGAAATGAACGCTACTAAAAACGAAATGATGTTACTACAAACGAAATGAACGCTACTACAAACGAAATAAACGCTACTACAAACGAAATGAAGTTACTACAAACGAAATGAACGCTACTACAAACGAAATGAAGTTACTACAAACGAAATGAACGCTACTACAAACGAAATGAAGTTACTACAAACGAAATGAACGCTACTACAAACGAAATAAAGTTACTACAAACGAAATGAACGCTACTACAAACGAAATGAAGTTACTACAAACGAAATGAACGCTACTACAAACTAAATAATGTTACTACAAACGAAATAAACGCTACTACAAACGAAATGAAGTTACTACAAACGAAATGAACGCTACTACAAACGAAATGAAGTTACTATAAACGAAATGAACGCTACTACAAACGAAATTAACGCTACTACAAACGAAATGAAGTTACTACAAACGAAATGAACGCTACTACAAACGAAATAATGTTACTACAAACGAAATGAAGATACTACAAACGAAATGAACGCTACTACAAACGAAATGAAGTTACTACAAACGAAATGAACGCTACTACAAACGAAATGAACGCTACTACAAACGAAATGAACGCTACTACAAACGAATTTAAGTTACTTGTAGAGTAACTTCATTTCGTTTGTAGTAGCGTTCATTTCGTTTGTAGTAACTTCATTTCGTTTGTAGTAACTTTATTTCGTTTGTAGTAGCGTTCATTTCGTTTGTAGTAACTTTATTTCGTTTTTAGTAGCGTTCATTTCGTTTGTAGTAACATTATTTCGGTTTTAGTAGCGTTCATTTCGTTTGTAGTAACATTATTTCGTTTGTAGTAGCGTTCATTTCGTTTGTAGTAACTTCATTTCGTTTGTAGTAGCGTTCATTTCGTTTGTAGTAGCGTTCATTTCGTTTGTAGTAGCGTTCATTTCGTTTGTAGTAACTTCATTTCGTTTGTAGTAGCGTTCATTTCGTTTGTAGTAACTTCATTTCGTTTGTAGTAGCGTTCATTTCGTTTGTAGTAACTTTATTTCGTTTGTAGTAGCGTTCATTTCGTTTGTAGTAACTTTATTTCGTTTGTAGTAGCGTTCATTTCGTTTGTAGTAACTTCATTTCGTTTGTAGTAGCGTTCATTTCGTTTGTAGTAACTTCATTTCGTTTGTAGTAGCGTTCATTTCGTTTGTAGTAACTTCATTTCGTTTGTAGTAGCGTTTATTTCGTTTGTAGTAGCGTTCATTTCGTTTGTAGTAACATCATTTCGTTTTTAGTAGCGTTCATTTCGTTTGTAGTAGCGTTCATTTCGTTTGTAGTAACATTATTTCGTTTGTAGTAGCGTTCATTTCGTTTGTAGTAACTTTATTTCGTTTGTAGTAGCGTTCATTTCGTTTGTAGTAACTTCATTTCGTTTGTAGTAGCGTTCATTTCGTTTGTAGTAACTTTATTTCGTTTGTAGTAGCGTTCATTTCGTTTGTAGTAACTTTATTTCGTTTGTAGTAGCGTTCATTTCGTTTGTAGTAACTTCATTTCGTTTGTAGTAGCGTTCATTTCGTTTGTAGTAACTTCATTTCGTTTGTAGTAGCGTTCATTTCGTTTGTAGTAACATTATTTCGTTTGTAGTAGCGTTCATTTCGTTTGTAGTAACTTCATTTCGTTTGTAGTAGCGTTCATTTCGTTTGTAGTAACTTCAATTCGTTTGTAGTAGCGTTCATTTCGTTTGTAGTAACTTTATTTCGTTTGTTGTAGCGTTCATTTCGTTTGTAGTAACTTCATTTCGTTTGTAGTAGCGTTCATTTCGTTTGTAGTAACATTATTTCGTTTGTAGTAGCGTTCATTTCGTTTGTAGTAACTTCATTTCGTTTGTAGTAGCGTTCATTTCGTTTGTAGTAACTTCATTTCGTTTGTAGTAGCGTTCATTTCGTTTGTAGTAACTTCATTTCGTTTGTAGTAGCGTTCATTTCGTTTGTAGTAACTTCATTTCGTTTGTAGTAGCGTTCATTTCGTTTGTAGTAACTTCATTTCGTTTGTAGTAGCGGTCATTTCGTTTGTAGTAGCGTTCATTTCGTTTGTAGTAGCGTTCATTTCGTTTGTAGTAACTTCATTTCGTTTGTAGTAGCGTTCATTTCGTTTGTAGTAACTTCATTTCGTTTGTAGTAGCGTTCATTTCGTTTGTAGTAACTTTATTTCGTTTGTAGTAGCGTTCATTTCGTTTGTAGTAACTTTATTTCGTTTGTAGTAGCGTTCATTTCGTTTGTAGTAACTTCATTTCGTTTGTAGTAGCGTTCATTTCGTTTGTAGTAACTTCATTTCGTTTGTAGTAGCGTTCATTTCGTTTGTAGTAACTTCATTTCGTTTGTAGTAGCGTTCATTTCGTTTGTAGTAACTTCATTTCGTTTGTAGTAGCGTTCATTTCGTTTGTAGTAACATTATTTCGTTTGTAGTAGCTTTCATTTCGTTTGTAGTAACTTCATTTCGTTTGTAGTAGCGTTTATTTCGTTTGTAGTAGCGTTCATTTCGTTTGTAGTAACATCATTTCGTTTTTAGTAGCGTTCATTTCGTTTGTAGTAACTTTATTTCGTTTGTAGTAGCGTTCATTTCGTTTGTAGTAGCGTTCATTTCGTTTGTAGTAACTTCATTTCGTTTGTAGTAGCGTTCATTTCGTTTGTAGTAGCGTTCATTTCGTTTGTAGTAGCGTTCATTTCGTTTGTAGTAACTTCATTTCGTTTGTAGTAGCGTTCATTTCGTTTGTAGTAGCGTTCATTTCGTTTGTAGTAACTTTATTTCGTTTGTAGTAGCGTTCATTTCGTTTGTAGTAACTTCATTTCGTTTGTAGTAGCGTTCATTTCGTTTGTAGTAACTTCATTTCGTTTGTAGTAGCGTTCATTTCGTTTGTAGTAACTTTATTTCGTTTGTAGTAGCGTTCATTTCGTTTGTAGTAACTTCATTTCGTTTGTAGTAGCGTTCATTTCGTTTGTAGTAACTTTATTTCGTTTGTAGTAGCGTTCATTTCGTTTGTAGTAACTTTATTTCGTTTGTAGTAGCGTTCATTTCGTTTGTAGTAACTTCATTTCGTTTGTAGTAGCGTTCATTTCGTTTGTAGTAACTTCATTTCGTTTGTAGTAGCGTTCATTTCGTTTGTAGTAACATTATTTCGTTTGTAGTAGCGTTCATTTCGTTTGTAGTAACTTCATTTCGTTTGTAGTAGCGTTCATTTCGTTTGTAGTAACTTCAATTCGTTTGTAGTAGCGTTCATTTCGTTTGTAGTAACTTTATTTCGTTTGTTGTAGCGTTCATTTCGTTTGTAGTAACTTCATTTCGTTTGTAGTAGCGTTCATTTCGTTTGTAGTAACATTATTTCGTTTGTAGTAGCGTTCATTTCGTTTGTAGTAACTTCATTTCGTTTGTAGTAGCGTTCATTTCGTTTGTAGTAACTTCATTTCGTTTGTAGTAGCGTTCATTTCGTTTGTAGTAACTTCATTTCGTTTGTAGTAGCGTTCATTTCGTTTGTAGTAACTTCATTTCGTTTGTAGTAGCGTTCATTTCGTTTGTAGTAACTTCATTTCGTTTGTAGTAGCGTTCATTTCGTTTGTAGTAGCGTTCATTTCGTTTGTAGTAGCGTTCATTTCGTTTGTAGTAACTTCATTTCGTTTGTAGTAGCGTTCATTTCGTTTGTAGTAACTTCATTTCGTTTGTAGTAGCGTTCATTTCGTTTGTAGTAACTTTATTTCGTTTGTAGTAGCGTTCATTTCGTTTGTAGTAACTTTATTTCGTTTGTAGTAGCGTTCATTTCGTTTGTAGTAACTTCATTTCGTTTGTAGTAGCGTTCATTTCGTTTGTAGTAACTTCATTTCGTTTGTAGTAGCGTTCATTTCGTTTGTAGTAACTTCATTTCGTTTGTAGTAGCGTTCATTTCGTTTGTAGTAACTTCATTTCGTTTGTAGTAGCGTTCATTTCGTTTGTAGTAACATTATTTCGTTTGTAGTAGCTTTCATTTCGTTTGTAGTAACTTCATTTCGTTTGTAGTAGCGTTTATTTCGTTTGTAGTAGCGTTCATTTCGTTTGTAGTAACATCATTTCGTTTTTAGTAGCGTTCATTTCGTTTGTAGTAACTTTATTTCGTTTGTAGTAGCGTTCATTTCGTTTGTAGTAGCGTTCATTTCGTTTGTAGTAACTTCATTTCGTTTGTAGTAGCGTTCATTTCGTTTGTAGTAGCGTTCATTTCGTTTGTAGTAGCGTTCATTTCGTTTGTAGTAGCGTTCATTTCGTTTGTAGTAACTTTATTTCGTTTGTAGTAGCGTTCATTTCGTTTGTAGTAACTTCATTTCGTTTGTAGTAGCGTTCATTTCGTTTGTAGTAGCGTTCATTTCGTTTGTAGTAGCGTTCATTTCGTTTGTAGTAACTTCATTTCGTTTGTAGTAGCGTTCATTTCGTTTGTAGTAACTTCATTTCGTTTGTAGTAGCGTTCATTTCGTTTGTAGTAACTTCATTTCGTTTGTAGTAGCGTTCATTTCGTTTGTAGTAACTTCATTTCGTTTGTAGTAGCGTTCATTTCATACAAACACTTCATTGCCGAGTGTCTACTAAACCTGTGTGAGATTTTTTTAAATCTCCGGATTCCTTTTTAGAGCTGCTACAAACGAAAAAATGGTTACTACAATCAACTATAAAGCAAAATCTATAAGTATAAATGAAAAACATAGATTTTACAAAGTTTGGCGCTAAGTTTTTTTTCAAAGTCTCCTAACTTTTTTTCAGAGCTACTACAAACGAAATAATTTTTACTACAATCAACTACATACGAAAGCCTATAAGAATCGAAAAAAAAAATTTTGATTTTCCAAAGTCGGGTGCCAAGTATTTTTCAAAGTGCTCCAATTTTTTTTTGGAGTAACTACAAACGAAAAAATTGTTACTACAATCAACTACAAACCAATATCTATAAGAATAAAATAAAAAACAATCGATTTTCCAAAGTCGGGTGCCAAGTTCACACAGCTCTAATTTACCTAGTTTGTGGTAAGTTTGTGAAAAATCAGACACATTTAGAATTTTTTCAGGGACAAAATTGACCCTGGTTTCAGTACATTATTTATTCACTAAAAATCCTTATATGAAATACTACCTAAGCCGGCCGCAACTTCGTTTGGGTGTATACTAATGCATTCATATATCCCTGAAAAAAGTTTTTTCTAAGGAAGTCTCTGTGTTGCCCTACCGATTCCGATCACTGATATACACATCAACACAACTAATATACTGAATAATTTTTCTAGACCCTGAGACAAATATTTGCAGACCAAACAAACATTTGTCTTGCTGTGAGAATTGAATTTGTCTCCTAGCAGGAAATTAATGAGCAACCAGGCCAGCCATCACCCACTGTGCCGCAGAGGTACTCTATTGTCTTCAGTCTGATTGTTGGATTCTAAGATTTTCTGAAAGATAGTTGCTAACATAGCTCAGAGAATTAGCAAGGTTAAATGGCAGTGGGCTGGGCAAATTTGCCGAAGAACCAATGATGATTACTAGGATTGGTAAAATTGTTTGCTGAGCTTAACTTTAGAGGGACCATTCATTTAGGGGGTCCATTGTGACGATTGTATGAACATACATATTAACATACACTTAAATAAATTAAATAAATTTTTACTTCAGAACAAAATCCATATACAATTTTTTAAACACAAGAAATTAATAAAACACCAAAATTAGAAAACAACAAGCAACAGTTAAACAGCTGATAAAAAATGTTGTGTAGTTATCACTTTGTATTACTATCTAATCTCCTTGCAACTTTTGTTTATTTACTGACACTGCCTCTCATGGGGTTAAAGGACAGAATCAAAGAAGTTCTTGGCAGAATAACAGCACTGACCTGTCTTCGGAAAGCATAATGCTGAGTTGGGACCTTTTTACTGCAGTACCAAGCACACAGAACAACTAATATAGATTTTTGTACTAATATAACTTAGTCTTCTTTTTTTTAAAATTTTCAATATTAATAGTATGTACATAGGTTAACCATAAACTGTTAAATTAATAATAATGATGTGTGTAAGAAGTAAATAAATGTTTGTCTATGTCTATCTTACTTTGTATTGTAAACTGCGCCAATATCCAACTTGTGAGGGCATTTTTTCTGCAGAAGAGTCTGTAGTTCTTTTTGGTTGCAAATAGACAAATAACGAAGGTACACATCGTCGGCTAGGGTGAAAGACAGTTCTCTGTTTGAAAGGGGCTGTGGGGCACTACCACATGCAAGCCAGCGGCAGAAAATGTTTTGCGGGAATAACCTTGTGTAATATATTGGCAGCATATCAGGGAGCAAATTCTCATCGTAATTACCCACCTGAAAACAAAGTTCAAATCAATTTATAAAAAAAATTCAAAACAACAAAACAAGGTGTGGGCATGTTACTTACCATGATGTGATATGTGTTTGTCGCTGCGTTCAGTTCAAAGGATAATTATGATCAATAAGGTACCTTACGTTTAACTACACCAAACCAACCAGTAACATGAATAATATTAAACCAAAGAATCAAATTGTTAAACGCGCGAGATGCCCCCTTTCAATAATTCACATAGTCTGTGCATAACAGAGAAATTAAACGCTAAGTCTGAACTACTTATGCGTGCTTCATGCAAATAAGGGAGACCGCACTATAGATTTGCTGTCCCTTATCGCGTGCCGGTTTTTTCGTTGTTTAGCGCAACATTGCGCTAAACAAACTTTGGCAGCTAGCAGCAGTTTCGGGAGATTTTGTGAAAAACTTGCTTGAAACTAAATTATTACCTGGAAAAATTATGTTTCATCTATTGTAAATCAATAATAGCAAATGAATGTTATGGATTTCTCTATCAAAATGGATCGGTGTAGTGTATTTTGGTGCAAAAGTGGCAGTGATCTAAACATTCCGGATTTGTCTTTTCAAGCGTAAGTATCGTAATTTTGACGAGGTATTTATTCAAAAATGGATTATTAACTAGACTTCCACAATAAATAACAACATTTAGAGCAGAAATCTGTAAGAAAATAAGCCAAAAAGTGAAATTCAATTTTGTTTTGTTTAGTTTGGTGTTGCCGGCATTTGAAATGAATTTTGCCCACTGCACATTAATTTTTGGCTCAACTTTCATTTATTTGTAGTGAGCTAGGCGGCTGGAACTTTTGTCACAGATAGGTCTATATCTAGGAAGCCTAAATCTAAAATGGCGTAGTGCGGAACCAAATAGTTTTTGAGATATGATTATTTGAAAATTCATCTTCTTTTTATTTATGGCCTCTGTGGTATTTTTTGGTGATTCGACATTGACAATGATATTTCTCGTTGTTAATGTAATACGTTGAATAGACAGTCGGTTATTAGATTTTTTACAACCACCTGGAAATCCTTCTCGCAGCAGTAGGTTCTAGGACACCCCAACTTGAGTAGCAATATCACAGAACTGACGCAGATCACCCCGATGCCACGTAGTCTTGTGGTCCCTATGCGTAGATTGGATATAAAAAATGTGGAACCAGAAATTCCCGTGGAAGATCCTGAGTGGAGCTAGCCCGCGAGGACGAGTGGACGAAGCGACACTCAGGGCCGACGAGGTCAAATACCCGAATCAAATATCCATTTTTATGATTTGAAACTGTTTTTAAACTGATCATAGGTCATAGGTCCGTAGTAGTCCGGTAGTGTGTTTTGGCGTATATTGTTTACTTTTTTCTCTCTCGTTAACCTCAAAACGTAATTCAATTTTTCTCGGAAACTGAGTTTCACCCTTTTAGAGGGAGGGTCCTCACTCCCTCTCTGCCCTTCCCCACCCCATAAGCTATAAGCTATAAGCTATAAGCTATAAGCATATAAAGAAAAGTCTTTTCATTTTTTATTAGAACTTTAAATAATATAATTTCTTTGGTTCATTATTATTTGCATAGCCCAGTTTAAAGATGACGTTTTAATTTCAGGATAAAAAACCAAAGGCCACGTAATTTAATGGATGGTAACTGAAAATACACCTTTATGTTAGTTATGTGAATCTTCCACAGTATGTATAAAAATCTTTAATCTTTAATCTATTTTGATACTGATTTTATCGTTTAAAAGCCATGTGCTATATTTAGTCAACCTTGACAAACCGAAGTTTTAATGAATGTATAGGAAAAAAGACCACGAAAACCAAAGAATTCATTATTTTTATATATGTTGTGCTATTAAATGTTAGGTTATTGTTATTATTATTATTATCATACCTACAATGATAGAATTCGTTCATTTTTGTTTTGGTTTAGAACTGTTTTTTTATTTCAGACTAGAGAACCAGAGGCTACGTTAAATCAACGGATCATTCAGATTTAAAACGGATTCGGGATTCGTCAGTCACAACTGACAGCATTTTTTGACAATACACCTATATGCCCCCAATTATTTAAATCTGCCACAGTAAGTAAGTATCAAAAAGCCTAAGCTATATTTTATCAAAACCGGGTAAGTGAAACCCAAGATACTGCTTGCCTTCTCCGAAGTACCCGCAAATTAAATTAGCTAGTTGTGGGTTCAATTCCCACTGCGGGGCAAATGTTGCATGTTCTGGGGCCGTACCACCGACGCTCAATTTTGATCCAGTTCTCGATAAATTTGCAATTTACTGTTATTTCGCACTATTGAAACCAAATAGAGAACAGGATTTGAAATGACACCTGGTGGAATTTATTTGAACTAAACTCAATCGACTTTATCATTTATTTGGCACTTTTGAATGAATTTGACGTTTACAAAACGAAATTTGAATCGAGTTTTCCTCAAAAAAATCATTCAACAAGCAATGATTCTACGTTTCATTTTACCATAAGTATTTAATCCATTTTTTAGCTAAAGTACTTTCAATTAAATAACCATCATAAGAAGTGTTTTTTTTGGAAAAAAATTATTTAATCTGGTTGATTTATTATTAATTTTATAATTTTAATTCAAATCTTATAAAACGATGTACCAACAGTACATCGTTTTTGGTTGAGTTTTCTATGGCTACACGAAACAAAAGATTTGGCGGTATGTTTGATGGACTTTAGCCTGCCCAAAAGGCGAAGGAAAAAAAATTGTATCAAAATAAAGTCGATCAACAACGCGGTTTAAATTTAGAAGTCGATTTTATTCAAAAGTGCCGATTAGACGCTAATCGAGATCAAAACTGGATTGTAATTTGAATTGGAATTGGAATTGAGCTGGATTCGGTGGTAGGCCTGCTGTTTGGGGCTACATGATGTTGTGTGATTACGTCCCGCATTATTTATTTATTTATTTATTTACAATGTACTTTGACTGACAGGAAAGAAATACTTTAATGCTAGCTCCATTTTTCAAAAAGTTTTCACTAAGATTGTATACTAGCTTCTGCCCGCGGCTTCTCACACATCTGGTGTAGCTCTACATAATGTGCAATGACAATTTGTTATATAGGTACACCTAGTTAACTACCTACAAAGCCTCGGTCTGCCTACTATATAACCATATTGCTAAATTTACCCTTAGACAGGGTTTATGTGAGATACCTTACCTATAACCTGTAACATAATGCAATTTGACACCATGTAAATAATTTACTCCGGTGATCTTCGCAGATCATCTTAGTTAAGAAACACTTCGCCCGGACACTACTTATATGGGTGATCTGGATGGCATTTAGATCTGAGCGCTTCCGTCCTTCGGAAGGCACGTTAAGATGTTCTTCCCGGCTTTTTCAGTTGTTAGCCATGTCGGAGGCCTTCGGGTGGCCTAAAAATTCCGACATCAGAGTTGGTTACTATTATATATAGTATATCTTACGAAGAAGAAGAAGACCAATATATTCCATGCCTCAATTCATATGTTTCATCATCATCATCAGTAGCGCCATTAATAGCTTGTTATTTTTCCCAGCCAGAACGATGTACGTGTGTAACTTGTAAAAGAAATAAATTTATTGTATTGTATTGTATTTTGTATCTAAATTTTGCGTGAGGGAGAAATAAACAATACTCAATACCTTTCGCCTTTATTATATTAGTAGAATTGCTAGCCTTTTATGTACGCATTTTCTACAGATTACATTTGTTATGTTTAAATACTGAAATTAATTTTTGATTACTGTTTATAGGGTAAATCACCATCATACACACCTAGAAGGCTGCGAAAAAATTTGCGTTGGACTGCTGAGCTATTAGAAGATACGCGAAAAACTGCGAGCTCTTGGGGAAAAAAGTTGGTGTTTAATAAAAGAGTAGCGAATTTAGAAAATATGATTGCAGAATCGAAAGCATAATTTTCTAAATGTTGAAGTTTTTGAGAAATAAAAATATATTTCCTATGATTCTATTCTTTTTTGCATGTAGGAATTTTGAAAGCTTATACAAGAAACATAAAGACATGCGTGAACGACAACTTATTAGACAAATAAATAATAGGATATTTTTGCCGTTCTGTAAAAAATCAATGCAAAACATATCTTTATTCATGTCCGTTAAAATATTCAATAGTCTCCCCGAAGACATGAAAGATTTGACACTTAGCCTTTTTAAAATAAGACTTCACAAATGGCTTGTAGATAAATGCTTTTATACGATCAAACGAATTTATTAAAACTAAATAATAATTTACTATTTTTATTTCTTCTTTTGAATGGTTAGTTTTCATTTTGACATATATTTATTAAGTAATCTTGATTGTCAACTTAATTATTGTTAATTAAAATTAACCGATATCAATGATAATTAATGTAATGACATATAAACATATAACAATTTAATATCTGCACGCTTCTGTAATGAAGTATAAGTATGCGATCCACATAGCCTTTAAGATCCTTTCCTTTGTAATTGCTTGTAATGGCTTGTAGATAAATGCTTTTATACAATCAAACGAATTTATTAAAACGAAATAATAATTTCCTAATTTTATTTCTTCTTTTGAATGGTTAGTTTTCATTTTGACATATATTTATTGAGTAATCTTGATTGTCAACTTAATTATTGTAAAGTAAAATTAACCGATATCAATGATAATTAATGACATATCATTGCACGTCGGTTGCAGGTTCAATTAGGGTAACCGCCAATACCCAACTTTTCAGTAGGAGCATGCAAAGTTTTTTTTCATATTAAATTGAACATAACTTTATTCGTATGTGACCTTTTTTGGATCTGTTTTCACAGAAGAGCTTATAATTCATTGAATTTTCTGGCAAAATATGAAGTTTGTTCCTAGTAGCCTTATTTTTGGATATAAATTTAAGTTACATCAATTTTTTTTATGATTATGGCAGTTACACTATTTTGCACTCGAGATTTTTGAAATATTGCAGGTCAAAATGGTTTAAAGCTCGTAAAAAAATAACTTTTGGCTATTCAATTTGATGTAAGAGACGGCGTCTACTTTGTTGGTTGATGTAACTTCCATATAAATGTATAGAAATATGCATAATATTAACACCTAATGTCGTTTACGCAAATTTTACTGTATTTTTAAATTTATTTATAAGGGATTATTTATTGATAAATTATTGATATACCTACGCACTTTTTATGTAAGGGTAAGTAAAAAACCGTTTTATTTATTCAACTTATATTTATTTTAAAAAAAGGAAACAGCTTTAAATGGTTTTAAGAAGCTTACTCTACTATTGAGTAAAGTTTCTTAAACTTAAAGTTAAATTATTATTTTTTATAGGTATCAAAATAATCAATTATTATATGTATTTATTATAGGTATCAAAAAATCAACTCAAATACCTAGGTACTCGTACCTTCATCGTTTAACATAATATTTCTTTTTATTTATACTTATATATTCTTCAACAGAGTCTTCTTCATCAGTTTGGTTGAGCGTGTCTTTTACATTTTTGGTAACAGGTAGGTTTAAAAAGTCTTTGTGAAATCTGTTGGGAATAATTCCGTCATCACACATTTTTTTAAAATCTGTATACTTTGCTTCTGATAAAGAGGTTTCAATTCATGGAATACTTTTCTAATTCTTGTTTCAAATGACTCGGATGGGTCACAGAACTTTTTCACTCTTCCTTTCCCTTTTTCTTTGCCTTTTCATTTACATCTATCTTTCCTATTTTGGTCGAAATCTTCTTCATTGATCGTAATTACATAAGTTGCCGCATTTGCTTTCATTGTTTGGTTTTGATAGTTTTTACATCTTTTTTCTTTATTGTGGCAATCCTAATCAATCGCAATAAAACTATACTGTCGGTTTTCCAATACTTTTTGACCATATCTAAAAATGTTGAAGTCATCAAAATTAATTACTTACTGCCTGGCCATAGTTACATGCCAGTAGACAGTATGCACTCTGTAATAGAACGTGAACTGGCAGTTTGGAGTCCTACGCAATGGCCAAGTTACATG
The DNA here is from genome assembly GCA_951804965.1 of Horisme vitalbata. Classification (NCBI taxonomy): domain Eukaryota; kingdom Metazoa; phylum Arthropoda; class Insecta; order Lepidoptera; family Geometridae; genus Horisme; species Horisme vitalbata. The sequence goes on from OX638093.1 coordinate 19,038,476, forward strand.
GAATCAGCTCGGAAAAATCCTCGTCCCTACAATGTATGTGTCCTGGAACACAAAGATTTTATTGATTGGGATCCAGTGACGCAAGAATGTTTCCCACCTAGCACGAAAAATTTACAAATTTGACATTTGTCATTTGACAAATTTGACATTTGTCATTTGACATTATTGTTGTACTCCATTTTGAATAAGTCCTTAAATTTTCGCTTGCCTAGATAGTTTTGCTGTTTTTCTTCACAAAACTTACGGTACAAACGATACAAGTTAGTGACATTTTTGTACTCTTGTGGCAAATACAATTTACTTGAATCTTTGCGGCAGTAATGTGAAGGTAGGAACGGAAGAGACTCAATATACGTTTTTGCTGAAGCTACGACAGTCTCATCATACTTTACGTTAGACTTATATATCTGTGCTTTACGTTGATGGTTTTTTTTTCGATTTTCTTCTTGATATAGTCCTTCTTTAACATTACTCAGTGTATATAACAGAAAATTCTGAGTGATGTCTAAGGTTAGTAAAATAAATATCTGGCACACTTGCTTTCCAATAAGCTGAAATCGGACCTTAAAAAACTTATGGAAGAAAATATGGAGCTAAGGCATGACTCTGTGCAGAAAGACATTATTATTAAAAATCTTAAAAAACTTGACAGCTACATCGAAAATGCAAAAAAAGAGTTAAAAGAGATTAGGAAGGACCTTAAATTCAAGAACGCTGAACTTAAAGTACTAAAGAAAAAGAGATATAACATTGAAAAAGCAGCAAACACTAGCGCTAAACAAAAGATAAATTCTACTCTTGAACTAACAGAATTACATAGGAAGTACTATCTTCAAGAAGAATATGACTTAAAGTTGGAAACAATGGAAAGCAATACACTTAAGCTTAAGGCAAAAATTGCAAGTTTAGAACATTGCTGCAAATATTTAAGAGAATCGTACGACAATCTCAGTGTACAAATTATAAAGAAATCTGAAAACGAAGAACTCATCCAAGTCATCAAGGAAATGGAAAGAATATTACAAGAAAGTATGTTTCAACACTCTAAAGCAATCCCACCTGTAAAAATAACTAAAATAGCCGAAGAAAGCACAAGAAAAACAGAAATACGAAGGAAAAATATAATAGTCATAGGAGATGAATGTCTGCGTGGCCTAGGAACAACACTGCGATATGCTCTGGATGAGTACATTGACGATGTATGCTGCTATACCTTCAAAGGTGCTCCAATATAGCATCATGGAAAGAGCCAAACAACTGGCTATACACAGTGGTGACTCTATACTAGTGATGGTAATGGTGTTAAAAAAAAAAAGCATGCTTAAATCTATGTTGATGGCATTATGAGTTTGCATGATATAGTAAAAGCTAATGGAATTCATCTTATGTGCTCCAACCTTACTTACAAAAAAGGATACTCAAAATAGACTTCACTGACTAATAAAAAATTGTTTTACAATAACACAAGGCTACATAATCACTCAATTTTTGATCAATTGATATCATCAACTTTCTTCTTTCACCTTCATTTATATAGCACTCGAATATTACTTATCTTTTACTTTCAACCACTTCTACTCCCGGTCTCTTCACTGGTACTCTTTGAGTATATTGTACTATACAATATTTTTTCTTTGGGCTTCTAAATTCCAGTAGAAGTTGAAAATGTTTTGTCGTCTTTGGTCTGTGATATCAAAACAGTTTCTAGGACATTTTCCTGGTTTACAGGGATTTGTTTGTAGTTTTTTAGCTGCTTTTATATTTCCAGATGAAGTTTCATAACTGTCGCCTTGCTCTCGTTTTGTTTTCCTAATCTTCCTTTTGTTGACTGTTTTATTTTTCTTAAATTGAACATCATCTTTTAAGTTTTCGCTAGAATTTTTCTTCTTTTGTAATTTCTTTCTTGTTTTCTTAGTTTTTTCATTTTCTTTTTCATCTGTTAAGTCAGATAATATGTCCCTTTCGTTTCCTGACCATAGCTCAGAGCTTCCAGTTGAAAAATCGTCATCTTCAGGAATTTTATTTTGATGAGCCATAACCTCATCATCTGACATGAAATCAACATGTTCCTTCTTGAATTTTAGGGGATTTTTATTTTCAAACTAAGGTAAGAGAAAAACATATACTATTGATTGCAATGCTCAAATTGGTGTAACTGACAATAAACTTAAACTTGGTTCGGGTCAATTGGTGTAACGTCAATTGGTGGAAGAATATTGGTTGTATTTTGGTGTAATGTCTGGTTATAATTTTTCGTTCAACCTAAGAATTAGTGTAAGAGCAATGCTGGTTTACCAAGATACATACTCTAACTTAAACTTCTTCGGTCATAGGAATACACCAATTCGATTTATGTAAATAGATCACATACTCAGTTACAACATAATTTCGACTGAAATCTGAAAAATTCGCAGTTAAAATGTGTAGCGTAACTGTATTTTTTCTTAGGCTAGAATTTTTTTAAATATGCCATTCGAAAGAGCAGAGAAAACTAAAAAAAACTGTATACTCAACTTATTTTACGTGTTTTGGCGGTTACCCCAATTGAACCTGCAACCGACGATATATACATATAACAATTTAATATTTGCACGCTTCTGTAATGAAGTATAAGTATGCGATCCACATAGCCTTTAAGATCCTTTCCTTTGTAATTCTGCTCGCAGTTTTTCGCGTATCTTCTAATAGCTTAGCAGTCCAACGAAAATTTTTTCGCAGCCTTCTAGGTCTGTATGATGGTGATTTACCATACTTTTATGCAAATAAATATAATTTGATTTGAAAATTATAGAGGTTGTAAATATAATTTGATTTGAAAATTATATAGGTGGTGCATTCAATCAAATTTGCTAAACATCCTTCCTTCCCTTACATATTATCAAAAGTCATTATAACTTGTTAGTGAAGCAGATTATAAATGAAAAAAAATTTCGTCATGCAGGTAAAGTATTAATCAATAAATTAATACTTTGCAGGTAAAGTATAGTAGTACCTGCAGTATAAATTGATAGATTAATCGTTTACGTGCATGACAATAATTTCTTGTTATATTTGTTTGTCTTTGAATTCCTTGTGCAATATGCAAATATTTTACCCATTATCATCATCAGCCTATAGCAGTCCACTGCTGGACATAGGCCTCCCCTAATGAGCGCCTGAGTTCCTGTCCTGAGCTCGACGCATTCAGCTTCTACCAGCAGCATTTCGCAGATCGTTACCACCTGGCCGGAGGGCGTATTATCAGTATATTTTACCCAAATCTATGGAAATTTTAATTATGTGGCAACCCTGCAGTTGAAATGAGAAAGACTAGGGTGGCCACGCAAACTATAAATCTATATATATACTTAATCTATGTCTGAAACTGATCTAATCCACAGATTATTTTAACTAATCTGACAATGACAAATGGTTGAGTTGATTGAAACAAATAAATTAAATAGTGTAAAATGAACACTAATAAAAGTCAACGCGCGATACCTAAAAAGTTAAACGAAGAAAATAACAGAGCTACCAACATACAAAAGCCATAAAATAAAGATGAGTACGGCAGAGTTATTCAAAATTAGTCAACTGCTTTGAATAATCTGGGGCTGGGGCCTTAGGCTAATTTCAGTCGATACGTATTCAACTTCAACGTTCTGACTATTTGCTTACCATTACCACTTATTGGGCTGATTGGGGCATCATCATCATCAGCCAAAACACGCCTCCGTCTTCCAAGCGGAAGTGTACGCCATTCTCGAATGTGCATACATTAATCGGCAAAAACGCTACTCCAAACAAACAATATACAGTGGTGGTCATATAATTAAGAACCTTGATATAAAGAGAAGATTTTTTTCAAACTAAGACGCAAAACTAATTGTATGCAATTTTTTTTTATTTCTCTCGGTATCGTAAAACTTTTCCATAATACCACTGTATTCATTGATACACATAATAAGCTAAAAATAAATAGACAAACTTTTTACACTACTGCGACTGTGCGACAGTGGAAAAATGTACTTTTTTCTGACGAGACGACAATAAACAGAGTAGGGTCTGATGGAAAACGATATGTACGACGTCCCCTGAATACAGCATTCGACCCTAAGTACACGAAAGTTACATTAAAGCACGGTGGTGGAAATGTGAAAATTTGGGGGTTCTTTTTCTGGACATGGTGTTGGACCTGTAAAGTTGATAGAAGGTAACATGGATCAGTTCCAATACAAAAATATACTTGAAGAAACAATGTTACCTTATGCTGAAGACGTTCTACCGGTTATTTGGACATTCCAGCATGACAATGATCCAAAGCACACTGCACGCACCGTAAAGGAATTTCTTACAGCGCATTCAGTTTCTGCCTTAGACTGGCCAGCTAACAGCCCAGATTCAGGTCAGATACAGGTTTCAAATACACAGTGTGGGAATTTAAGAAAGCTATACGACGTTTTTTTTTGAAGAATGGAACTCTATTTTTGAACACTCTGAGCCTAAAAAACAGGGTGGTTCTAAGATGGGTTCCAGGTCATGCTGGAGTTCACGGCAATGAGTGTGCCGATGAACTCGCAAGGGCCGGATCAAACGGTACACAGTTGGGTCCTGAACCGTTCTGTGGCATACCGAAAAGTCTGGCCCATAAGAACCCTAACAGATTCCTGCTTCGAAGAGTCAACCATATACTGGTATAACTCTCCGGGCATGAACCATTCCAAATTGTTAATTAGAACCTTTGACAAACGGTACACCAACCAAGTCTTAGCGCTAAGCAGAAACAACCTACGCATTATGGTCAGAACCTTAACTGGACATTGTCGCCTTAACAAGCACATGTTTAGGTTGAGGCTTTGCGACACTCCAACCTGCAGGTTCTGCAAAGAGGCGGATGAATCGCCCTTTCATCTGCTAGGAGAGTGTGGGCCACTAATGCACAAACGTAGCGCCATTCTGGGCAAATTCACTTTAAGCCCAGAGGAGCTAAGAGAATTCACACCCAAAAAGGTCCTACAGTTTCTGTCAGCAATAGGGCTTAGTTGTGAACTATAAACGTCCCGCTTCAAGGGGCGACTTGAATAGAAGTGGCGATCACAATAGGTCTTCATGGCCGCAGTGATATGAAAGCCACGCAATCAATCAATAATCAATATAGCAGTCCACTGGCAGTTGCACTAGCAGTTGGGCTGATTGGGGCATAGTGCAGCCCAATTCCGGCACAGCTCTCAATCTTCTTCCGCTGTCTGTATTATGCTGGTGTTAGCAAAGATTTCACTGAATTTGTGACATATCCCGCCTTTTGCAGCAATGGTGCTGTTAGATGTTTTTGTTTCAATACTGGCACGTCTATTGACTGAATGGTTAGAAATGCCACCATTATTTATTTTGAAGTTTATTTAACTGTTGCAAATTTAGATAGGTATAGCGCATTGGATTAATCTGTAATGTTATATCTTGTTCATATTGAAAAACGGGAATTTTCACGTACCGTTACATCGGTGAAGGCACCGACGGCGTTTCGACTCGTTAAGAGAGTCTTCATCAGGGTGAGTGAATGCGACGCTCTCCCTCCGCGTCCCGTCTTGCACTGCGTGCGGCAGCTCTTGCTGCTCGGCTCGACACGCCTGAGGCCGGGGGGGAGGGCGCTTGTGTCCGGTTTAATGTCGGCGGCGCGGCGGGCAGCGTTGATCCACTGTCTTCACTACTACTCTCGTCACCATCTCCTTTTGTAGCGGGCAGGCAGACCACGCTGACTGTATCACTACCAGTCTCTTCTATCGTGCCGTCTTGGGTAGCATTTAGACACGACTTCCAGGCAGGTGGTAAAGCCCATCCGCGGTCTCTGTTGAAATTTGGTACACGATCTATCTCGATCGCCTCACGGATCTTGCGGGGGACGAAAAACTTTTCTCTAGCCAAGACCCGGGCTTTGTCAAAGCGGATATAGAGTTTCGCTCCAGAGACCAACGAATGCTCCGCAAATGCAGAGTTGTTGATATCTACATTCTTCACAGCGCGGATATGTTCAGAGAGCCTGGTAGAAATATTCCGCTTGGTTTCGCCAACATAACATTTGCCGCAGTCGCAGGTAATTGCATAGATACCGGGGACACCCAGTGGGTCTCTATCCTTAGGAGATCGCAACATTTGTCTTAGTTGTGTCAGGGGTCGAAAAATCGTTTTAATGTTAAATTTTCGTTCTAGATAATTCCCGTTTTTCAATATGAATGAGTTAATTCACGTTAGTTTTATGTTATATCTTGTATTAATAAACGAATTGAATTGAATTGAATTGAAAGCCTAAGACTAACTAAGTGACTTACTCTTATTATACTACGCTAAGTATAGTCTAAGTACGCTAAGACAGTCTCATTTAGACTGAATACAGCGTGGTCTAATAAGCCTACGTAACTATGATAGTAAAATATCAGAATACAATTTGAATTTTTAAAATCGGTTAATTAGTTTTCTTTTCAAATAAACATACAAAAAATCTAATCTTTCCTCTATTGTAGATGTAGGTAAATATTTATTTTATTTTGTATACATTTGATATTCTACACTTATGCCACAAGTAGGTATTTTACAGTGCTTAGGTACTTATTATTATTATTATTTATACGTTATTGCACAATAAATGTAACAAAAAGGTGAGCTTAATGCTACGAGCATTTTCTACCAGCCAAACCTGTGGTTAGTTTTTAGATGATGGTAGGCGTGCTTTATAATTCAATCTTAAAATGACTTACGAATGTACCTACATTAAACTTGGGCAAACATTTTGTAATAATTCACGCTAGGCTTAAAATTAAAATAAACCTATTCATTTGAACCCACTTTAAAACTACCTAGGACCTAGGTACTCCAAAGTTTAATAATTAGTGTGTGCCGTAACGTGGACACAGGGTCAAAAGTTGGAATTTCAATCTGGTTTTTTTTTACAAGATAAATCTCAAAAATCCTTACTACCTGTAATAAATAAAAAAAATCTGTAAGATGCGTAGTTTCTGAGAAAATAAAGAATGAATTATTTTTTGTATAGAGGATTTTATACTTCATTTTTTTTTCTCGAATTGGGTGAACTTGTTGCGTGATTTGTGGTAGTCCTAATGATATTATCTTATATATACAATCTCATTAGCCTGTCTAATCCCACTGCAGGGCAAAGGCCTCCCTTCCCTCTTTCCACACATCCCGATCTTGCGAATATGCCTGATTCCCTAATGATATCACAACAAAAAAAAATATTCTTATTATTGCTTGATTGGTAAGTTGTTTTAAATTTTTGACAGCATTAAATGCATTTTCGTGGACGTGACTTTATTTCAAATAGCTTTGCAAGGAATTTTGTTTCAAAATCATGATTTAATCAAATAAATATAAAATATATTAAAATCAGAGCGAAATTACTGTGTCCACCTTTATTTCAAACGGAACCACTGTGCGGCGCTGCGATGTCAATATTCAAGTAAGAAAGCTCTATTGCAAGTTGATCTTCAGAACCACATACATATTAGACAATTTACACCTAAGAGATTCTTACATCGTCGTCATACAAAATGGAGATCAACCTGGAAAATGCATTTTTCACTGTTGTTAAACGTTCCATAGGTAATTAAAAGATTTGTTATGTGAAATTGTTGAATACCTTTTGGTTTATATTTGCCATGTTTTGTTTCTTTCATATTTATTTAACGATACCGACTATGACCGTGCCTTCATAAAATATACTTTATTTGTTTCTAGATCCATTTGTTTCAAGTATGAACGCTGCATCTATAAAAATTGAAGAAATAATCTACCAACAAACATTGAACATTTTAGAAAAACCCTTACTCTGCACTTTAATAAGCTCATGCACTCTGATATTTTTCCTGAGCGCTATTACATTGTCTATTACAATAACAACTGGATTTCTATGCATGACAGTTGTTATATTGATAATTGAAGGTAAGAATTGAATTAACCGAAATTGAAGGTAGAATTAAGCTTCGGAATGTTGGTTGTACCCAAAGAGTAAAGTAATATACAATAATTCATTGTATACCTACGTAATGTTGGTTAAGCCTTTAGCTTTACAATAGGTTGGTGTGTTTATTATTAATAATAATAATAATCTATATTCATAAAAATGAATAGCTGTCCGTTAGTCTCGCGTAGGTAAGCTCGAGAACGGCTGGTCCAAATCGGAGTGGGAATGAGAGTGGGAGTGGAAGTGGAGTGGTGGTGAGCGTAAAAGTAGGATAGGGTGTTGGAGTGCAATCGAAGTGGTGGAGTGGGAGGGGGAATGGGATCGGTAAGAGGCGTGGGCATTAAGCATAAGCATGTTGGTTAGAGTGGGATGGGGAATAGGACAGGGAGTGTGATAGGGCGTGGGATTAGGGTTGAGAGGGGGAAGGGTGAGAGAGGCATAGCCACGTGCGTGGGCGTGGGGTAGGAGTAGGATAGGGAGTGGGACCGTGAGTTATAATGGGAGTGGTTGTGGGGCAGGAGTGAGTGGGTGTGGGATGGTCAGAGTGGAGTGGGAGTGGGAGCAAGAGTAAGAGTGCAATTGGCGTAGGCGTGGGCGTAGGGGTGGGCGTGCGAGTAGGATAGGCCGTGTGATAGGCCGTGGGCGTGGGAATAGTTTTGATGTATAATACATAGATAGATGAACTCTTTATTGCACACATCACCAATCAAAAACCAAAAATTTAACAAAAACAGAGAAATAAAACAGTAACATAGGTGGCAAGATAAACAATATAATTTAAAAACTTCGATGTTAAAACGAAGGGAAATATCAATGTTTAGGAACATCATATCGAATGTTTTATGTTTAGAAAACATCGATGTTTTAGGCGGCAAAATAAACCGTCTATTTATTTAAAAACATCGATGTTACAACTATGTCAAATATCAATGTCGGAAACGTCGATATTTACGAACGTTATATCGAAGTTGTTTAGAAAATATAGATTTATCGGAACCAAAATAAACAGTTTGAAACCTTATTATTATTTTATTATTCGATTATGTTAGAACGAAGTGAAACATCTATGTCAGGAACATTGATGCTTATGAACGATATTACATTGATAATCCATTCCAGAGCAAAGCGCCATCAAACATCATTTATAATGCGCACTGCTAAAATATGGAATCAGCTCCCAGCGTCTATTTTTACATATACCTATTTACGATAGTAGGGTATAATAAGCATTCTTCGATATTATTCTTGTAACATCGATGTTTCGATGTTTTTGAGGACTTAACATTGATGTTAAAATATCGATGTTTTGTCGCTTAACATCGATGTTTCTTTAAAATCGATGAATATCGATCATCTCTAATGAAAATTAGAATGTACCTTTATAGTTTGTGACGGGCACAATTCTTCTTTGTTTCTTTCTTTGAATTATGGATCTGGATTAATTAAAGCATAATTTTTTTTCAGGTTTCATTTTGGGTATGATTTTTAGTCTGGCTGTTGCAATCGCTATTATTATATTTGCGGTGGTAATTATCATGGTTGGACTCTTAACACCATGCAAAAGGAATTGACAAAAGAAATTATGGGTAAATAGGTGGAAAACAGCTGGAAATAGGTGGATATTTACCATAACTATTTCGGTGCATACTTTGAGAGATTTAAAAAAGTAAAAGACAATCAACAATTTCTGTATTATTAGCTTTGAAGTAGGAACCTGGATTAGTTTATGTACCTTTATTACATACGTGTGAAATTAATGTGTTTGGTAGGAAATTAGGTAGGTAGGTGCATATTTATAATTAAAAACATTTTTTTCCTAAGAATGACTTTTTATGATTTTGAATAAGTTTAATACTTTATTTTTTGTAATAATAGAGGTAATAATAATGGTTTTTATTCAAAGCTATCCTATATTCAGTGTAAATGCATGGTGAGATTGCTACGAAGTGAAAATTGTCGTTCTAAAAAAAACTAGCTGTTACCAGTAAGACTCCAAAAGTTAGTCAATCTTTTAAAAGGCAATGTACCTACGTTTTTTACCAAAATCCTAAATGACGTGATTAATTTATATGTAAAAAATAATTTAAAATTTAAAAAAAACTGACTTCAATAACAATAGTAGATTGTTTTACAAGGGACTAAACCATCCCATTATATACGAGGTTGTTATACTCCCGAGCGTAGCGAGGTAGGATGACAAGACCGAGTTATAATGGGTGGTTTTGACCCGAGTAAAACACTCTACTTTTCACTTCGATTGCGAGAAAATAAAACAATTCAAAATTAGTCAATTTTCAGAAATTTTATTAAAAATTAATCAACCTTCATAAAACATCACCAAGACGGTTCTATTTTCAAAAAAAATGATTGACGGAGCACCAAGAAGTCGAGTTTTTATGTAAGAGAACGAATGCTTTGTACGGGCTGATGATTATAGACAAAAATTAAAAAGAAAAAATACTTTTTAGCCCGAGGTATTAAACTCGAGTTTTAGGCCCGCTAAGCTACACTATTATGATACACTTTTTGAGCAAGAGAAGTGAAAAAACTATTTTCACACTATTATGATACACTTTTTGAGCAAGAGAAGTGAAAAAACTATTTTCACTTCTCTTGCTCAAAAAGTGTATCATAATAGTGTAGCTTAGCGGGCCTAAAACTCGAGTTTAATACCTCGGGCTAAAAAGTATTTTTTCTTTTTAATTTTTGTCTATAATCATCAGCCCGTACAAAGCATTCGTTCTCTTACATAAAAACTCGACTTCTTGGTGCTCCGTCAATCATTTTTTTTGAAAATAGAACCGTCTTGGTGATGTTTTATGAAGGTTGATTAATTTTTAATAAAATTTCTGAAAATTGTCTAATTTTGAATTGTTTTATTTTCTCGCAATCGAAGTGAAAAGTAGAGTGTTTTACTCGGGCCAAACCCACCCATTATAACTCGGTTTTGTCTTCCTCCCTCGCTACGCTCGGGAGTATAACAACCTCGTATATAATGGGATGGTTTAGTCCCTTGTAAAACAATCTACTATTATCTAAAAAGAAAAAAAATAATTGCATATTTTTTGGTTCATACAACTAACTAACAATCTTTTTTTAACTATGCGTTTACCACGTAAGTAGATCTAGATACCTACCTGTTATTTTTGGAGTCAGAGTCAGTTAAGGAAATACGCGAAATACTATACTATAGCAACTATACCCCTATCACCTCGGACATGCCCTCCTCGCGCCGCTTGTTAGTTACCTACCCTTCTTCTTCTTCTATGAGTGTATGCTACCGTACCTAGACGGTAGCAAAAAATAACTAATCTGTGGTTTATGCAGTATGTTTACGTCTGTGGGTGTATGGTAAAATTGAAGTGATACTCTGTGATACTGGAAAAAGTATTGGCAGTGTTGCCACCTTAGCCCTTTTCGGGCTTCATCTTGCACTTTTAACCGTAGGTGCACTCGTTTTTTGATGATGTAGCCCGGAAAGAGTAATCCAGCCCTTTTTATATTTAATAACTAAATAATGCTGGACGTTATCACACCGCATCAGTAGCCCCAAACTAAGCAGAGCTTGTATTATGGGAACCACATGATTGTTATACTACAATATATACAGATTTTTTTGTAAATACATACATATATTATACATAAAAAACACCCAGACCCGAGACATCTATCCACAGAACATGAAAAAATTTGTCTCGCGGTGAGAATCGAACTCGCAAACTTCTACGTTTCAGGCGGACCTTCGCCCACTGCGCCACAGAGGTCGTCAATTGTGATACGAAACCTCGAAAATTCGTACCGTACCTACCAAGTTATTAAACAATGCGTGCCACGTAGACTAGATTTGGTCAGTCACACTCCTCATCTCTTTGAATGCCAAAATAGCTATATTCCAGGAAGGGATAGGAATTTTCAATGAAATAAATAAAGTAAATCAAGAAGAGACCAAAACACAAGATCCAGTACAAGTAGCGGTACGTAACTTTAGCGCTGACCGTTAGTGCCGTTACCGCTGACTTGAAACTTGAAACTTGAGTGCGCAAAAGTCAAACGTAAGGAATCACATGGGAACTGAGGAGAAACAAAATCATTTGTCAAATAATTACATAAAACCAGAAAAACGAGACATTAAATAACGTATATAGAATTTTGGATTGGAAGATTCCGATTATGACTCCGATTTTTAGCCCTTTTAATGACAAAACTAGTCCTTTCTAGCTTGATAAAATGCCCTTTTTTCTAAAACCAAGGTGGCAGCACTGAGTGTTGGTTGGGTTGAGTGAAGTGAGTGATCGTGATCTTCAATGGATTTAGAGTAAAAAAATGTGCAACTGCGAGTAGTGAGTACAATTTTGGCTTCAGTAATTCGTATTTCGATGTCGTGTTTGTTTGGGTCTATTAGGTGTTTGACTCTGAAATTCAGTGTAGAATTAAAAGGACAGGTGTTTTGAAAATTTTGTACGTTCAGTTTCATGTGAACAGACAAGTGCTGGAGCTTTTTGGATTTTGATCATTTACAACAAGGTCATGTTATAAACGCCTATGATGTAAAGTAAGTTGTGTTGGGTCTTACAGTTTCACCCTCTGTTACGCTACCTACATATTTCGTATCACCTGCATGTTATAAATTCATAGAAAAATAATAAGAATATACTTTAAACCACTAATAATTTAACTTGTTATCAATAGTTTAAGATTGTCCTGTAAACTGGTAGGCACCAGATAAGTTGAATACGAAGATATGATTCAATGTTTGGTTGGTCACATGATGAATACTTATTATTGTTTCTGTACCCACCTACCAAGGCATGTATCTGTACCTATAATGTATACCAAGGCAGTCTCAGAACTCCCTCAAAACATAACAGAAGTGTTACAAGTAGGGAGGTTCATCAGCGAGGTGATCAACGGGGTGATTGGCTTACTCTGTTGCAAACAGAAATGATTGACATCGATCCTGTTTTAAACTGTGACAGTTTGTCAATAGACATTCATTAAATTTCAACACATGAATCGTCAAAGTTTGTAAAAACAGGATCGCTGTTAATCACTTCTGTTTGCAACAGAATTAGCTGTGCGGTGATCAGCTAACTCTGTTGCAAACAAAAATGATTGACATCGAACCTGTTTTAACAAACTGTGACAGTTTGTCAATTGACATTCATTGAATTTCGACGGATGAAATGTCAAAGTTTGTAAAAACAGGATCGGTAGCAATAATTTCTGTTTGCAACAGAATCACCCCGCTGCTAACTCTATTGCAAACATAAATTTTTGATACTGATCCTGTTTTAACAAACTGTGACAGTTTGTCAATTGATGTTCATTGAATTTCAAAATTAAATGAATGTCAAAATTTGTTAAACAGAATTGTGTCAATTATTTCTGTTTGCAACAGATTTATCCAATCACCCTGCTGGTTTTAGATTTATTTCTCAAAAAGAATGAAATTCACTTATATAAGAAATCTTTATTATGTTTTCAGATTATAAATATATTTTATTGTAGGATTAAACCTACATAAGAATTTTCAATTTCAATTTGAATATAGCACTTGTGGCGTACCTTACTTTGCCAATGTTAGCAAACACTCTGCTCAGTCACTCTAGCACTATTTAGATGGGTAACTATTTAGTGGCATTTCATTTCGATCTGAGCGCTTCTATACTTCGTAAGACACGTTAAGATGATTTTCTTGGCTTTCTCAGTCATTAAGCCATCCAAGATTTTCCGAATGTCACATAACTCCAACATCAGATTTTGAAACTAGCTCATACCAAGACGGAAGGAATCATAAATAAATAATAAATAAAGAAATAATGCTCCCAATTATCATACAATATCATCTAGCCTGAGACTAAGTAGAGCTTGGATAAAAAGTAGCCCAGGACATAAACTATGTATATTCCAAGATTCATCCAATTCCTTTTTGTAGTTTTTGGATGAAAGAGTAACAAACATACAGCCATACTCGCAAACCTTCTCATTTATAATATTACTAGCTTCCGCCTGCGCCATGAAAGAGTGACAAACATTCATCCATCATACATCCATTCTCACAAACTTTCGCATTTATAATATTAGTAAGAAGATAGTAGGAAGTAGGATAGGAAGTAGGATAGTAGGAAGTAGGATTAAATGAATGCCCACAACTTTATCTGCAGTTTTTCAACACCTTATTAGTTCACCATTGCATCCAAGAGCATAATACTGCCATTTCGCTAAGTCTCTAAATTACACTATATTATAAGCTGCATGTTGAATATATCAGTCAGTACTGGAACCATACTGTTTACAATGCGTCCAGCAACAGATGTGTAACCCTATAGTGGTAAATAGAATAAATTTTATTGCCACACAAATCAACTCCATACATTTTTTTTCTATTCATTTTCTTCATATGAGCTAGTGTTTAACTCTGGTGTCTGGGTTTTTGGGCCACCCAAAAGCTTCTAAATGTGAAGCACTCAGGTCTAAATGCCACTGTTTAATGGCATTTGGCCACCATTTGGTCACCACAGAAGGTGATCTGCCAGTCAAACATACAATGAGCGCTCAAAAACTGTTGGCTTAGCAATATTTAACTGCATCATAATTTTTTGATTTCTTAATATCAAACCAATTTTTTTTCCAAGCAAAAATAACTTGTAATCAAGAATGTAATGTCCAGCATTTGGCCGAAAATGGCTGAAATTATGATCATAATGATATTGATGATGATGATGATGAACAATGAATATGAATCCAATTATTGTTTATTGCTGTTAAATAAGCAAAAATGCCATATAATCAAAGGCCCAGCATTTGGCTGAAATGATGTTGATGATAATGGCATATCTATGACAAACGTACATTATTCACCATATACTTAAATACAGTATGTAAGCCTTATTTAAGGTATTACTTGACTGAGCTGAGTTGGATGTTTTATATTGGTGTTAATGTCAACCTATTACGTGATTGTCCTATACTATAACATAATGTAATGCATTCTGTGTTTTTGTAGATCAGTCCGTCAAGCTGGCGGCCCTCCAGGATGTGGCTTGCGCGCCCTCGCTAGCTACGCGCACTCGCACCGTTTCTACTATCACTGGTGAGTTTACAAAATGATCTTAACGAATAAGGTAATTTTAGAAAAAACTTATTCTTATGCCTATTGCATTCCGCGCAATTTAGTCACGTGACTCACGTGGTTCGTCAGAGGACAACTTGTTGGTAGATTAAGCTTACTATAATAACAATGGACTGATTTGCCTGATATCCCGGATCACGGTGCAATTAGTTCGATGATCTAGTCGGCCAGACCTGGACTTACGCGAGCCAAAATGGCCCTATCTGATGATTATTAAAATATTTTTGAAACGGAACTTCCACAATAAGCTTTCCAGCAAAGAAACTGTATATTTATTGAATCTTTGGATGCTATAGACAGGTACTTAAACAACATATTAATCTAAAGTAAAACCACATAGATATGTCTTTGAACCATCAAGATGATACGAAAAATGCAGAAAAAAATAAGACCTCGTTTCCGTTCAGTCGACCTAGATCTAATTTGTGTAATATGTAATAATGAACGCAAAACTACTTATCTTGATAGACTTTGTCTCTGTATTCATGACCTAATAGCTTACCTAGGTCTTATCATCATCATTAGGCACAAGATTCCACTATGTTATCCACTCAAAAATATAGAATTGCCTGTTTTTGGCCTCGAGCGAGGTGGAACTTACGCCTTCCGGTTTTAAGTATAACTAACAAGGGTTGACATTCTTGAATTTCTTCTCGAAAGCCTGGGGTTTGTGAATGGGGTGAACTATTGGTGTGATTGGCTGTTTGCCAAGCAGTGCTATTCTGAGTTGGGTGGGCAGCGCGCGAGCATTTCAGTGTAACACCGCGCTTTCTTCCAACCGCTATCGGAGACGTGGGCCCCGTTCATGGCACACGCTTTTGCGGAACGATTAATAAATAAAAACAGCTTTTACAAATAAACAAGGTTTTCATACAGGTGTCCAATAACATGTCATTCATTAAAAGTCAAAAGTTCCAAACTTGGCATTAAAATACCGTCTCACCGGTTCCGTACCCACTTGTGTTCGAATAAGGATTCTAAGGAAAATAAATATTATTAGTTGGAAATTACTATAACACAATTAACAAAGAAATTTATGATGTAAATACAGTGTCATCTATTTTTGTATTCAGCTACAATCTGCTTGAGACTCCAAACAAGAACTGAGCAATGAAAGGTATACCTAGAGTTGATAATCTTGAGTTGAATAGCATGCTCATAACTTGCCGTTTGTCTTCTTTTGATTAACTAAGTCATGAACACGATAGAAGGGATCCTTGAAGATTTCTTTACACTCATTGAAAAGAATACACGACACGGTTACACAACAAACTTGCAACTAAATACACGTAGGTATATAATTTTATGTAACCCTGTTGCAGAGAACGTAATGTACGATGACTACTAATCAGCTGAATTTCAGGTTCTCTACGTGATTGATAATCCACTAGATTAACGAGTTCAATAAAATACTGAACGATTGGTTTTTAGAGCGTGTTTCAACTCATATATTTACTGTCAGACTAGAAAGTCTACAGATTTTTTGATTTAACAGACTAGATACCTTCCATCATCATAGATTGTTAATGCATAACTTCCTACCTGTAATAATTAAACTGCAGGACTGCACTGCAGGTGGTTTAATGCTATAAAAATGAAATGTACGATAGAACATTGTGAAACCTATCTTAGTAATCAATCGAGCTTTTGTTCCTTCAATCACAATGTCACTGATAACGACAAATACGAAAACGAAAGCCAAAATTAAAGCGAAAGTGAACTACAGAAATTGAATTGCCAAAATAAATAATTAATCTTACATCCATCGGTTGTGGCACGTTGAGTTTGTTTGTACGATAATTGTACAGTTGTTTTTTCGAACTGCAAACACCTTACATAACCACCTTCAGCCACTTTGGCGTACATTTCCTAACGTAACCCGTTCATAAATGATCGTGGGAGTTGATGGCCCAATTGTATGAATCAACCGAATGAATACAAGTTAGAATCTAGTGAAACTAACCATGTAAAATATTTCTGAAGCGCTATAAAAGGTCAAGTATTATGGAACATGACTGGTTTCTCTTGATATTTCCAGTAATTATGGTTGAATCGGCCCTTGATGATCATACAAGGTCGAGCTTATAGTGGTTACGTCAGCCAACTCTAGTGGGACAGCCCAGTCGAGGTGACCCCGCTATGGCAGCGATGCCAATTCATTGACGACATCCTTATTTTTATTTTAACTTATTTTTACTTTTGTCCTATTTCTTTGATTTAAAAGTACATGGATAGTTTATTTAAAGCTCTCTTTAATTCAATTTTTCCGCAGCTCATTAGCGAGTTCCGCATTATTTTGATAGTAATGATAATGATCTTCATTTGCATCCTACGCCAAATTATTCACTAATTTAGAAGATTAGAATAACAACCTTGGTGGATTTTTATATGCCTGCTGGAGATACAAAAATCCATCAAGCTTTTATTTACGCAGCTTATTAAGTATCACTACCATTGATAAAAAAAATATGCTTGAAAATATGTATACGAGAATAATTATGGCTCTTGGCATCGAAATAAATGCTGAAAATATCACAAACAATAAATAATTAATACCAAAACCAGCTAATCCGAAGAGAAAAAGATTATTATTCCTACCTAAATAAGCAGTATTAATTCTATTCATATTAATTAATATTCATTCAATAATGATGCATGCGGCGGAGATGTGAAATGGATGAGTGGAGTTACGCATAAAGTATAGACACAATATAATGGCAATGATGATTAACAAATGGCAATCACAATAGGCCTCCATGGCAGCAGTGATATCATAGCCATGAAATCAAACAAAACAAATACGCGTATAGACAAGATTAGGTATAAGTTTAGCAGGGTAAGTTTGAAAGTAGCGCCAGTGTCTGAAAAATTAAAGACCACTGGATCAGCGTGGTATAGGCATATCATGAGGAGGGATGAAATTTGTAAGAGAAGAGTTTTAGGTATAATGCTCGTAAGTTGGTTAAGGTAGGCCAAGGACACGATGGATTGTGTGAAGGGAGACATGAGGATGGAATAAGGGAGATGATGACGACAGTGGGTATTATTGGACCTAACCACAGAACTGTAAATATTACCCAATCGTAACATGACTGTGAATGTGACAGCATTTTCCTCAAAAATCTGTTGAAATAAAAAAATGCTCTGTTTATTTCAGATTAAGTATGCATACCTAACTTTTTAAGATATACCTGCTGGTAGGTACTATATTAGGTAGTAAAGTTGAAAGATTTCGTTTTGCTAGATCTCACATCAAGCTTATTGACACCAATAATGGGGGTAGTCAGAAGCAAGTAAAAAATAGCGTTGGAAACATGTCCATTTTTTGCTTATGATCTAGATAAGTTAGGTTATCCTATGTTAGTACATTTTGTCCACATCAAAGCTGTCAAAGTCGAACACTCAATCGATGAAATGGAAAGTTTTTTTATCTTCTAATCTTTTACGTTCAATCTTTAGTAGGTAACTCGAGAACAATCTCACTTTTGTACTGTGTTTGTACTTAGGTAACTCTTTGTCCCCGCTATGGCTCTCGACTTTCAAATAATCATAACATAACTAACAGATGTTAGCATTAGAATCTAGACATCATGTCCACGGTCATTGTCGCCTGTCGCAGCTGATCAGTTTCGCTAACTCTTATCGGATTTTATGACGTCTTATCTGCTATCTTTAGGCAAATTATATCGGCTGATTACGACCGCTTTCGTTACACAGTGCACGTCCGCAGATCCAATAGTGCAATTGGTGGTATTATAATATTTGTTTATTGTGATGTGACTGTATTATCGGTGTTGAAGTGGTATTAAGTGTATAAATAATGTCGGCGAGGATAAAGAGACCGCGGCCTCGGCGCAAAGATGAAATGCACGAGAAACGCCAGGATATACTCCTGGATTGGAGCAATGGTGAGTTTATAAGAATGGCAGGCTTGCCATTGAATGATCGATCGAAGATATCCCATTTTTAGTTGGCAATTGACATCATCATCATCATCATCATCGATCATGATATAAAAATTAATTCATCCCAACAGTCTGTATGTAGCGTAGTGGATTGGATGCATGTTGCATAACTCCCTAGTTATAACTGCTGTTAACTATTCGTGTATAGGATTGAATGACTACTAAAACGAATCCCATCAAATATTAAATGATTAAATGCTTTGATGCTGCTTCTAAGCATGCATCAAAGTTCATAGGTGAATGCACCTGCATTCAAAGATAAACTTTCGATCAATCTCGTCAGCTTTGAAACGTACCTTATTAAGCATGCCGCTTAATTAGCTCCATCGCTTTCTATTCATCTTAATCTTAAGCATGCTGGTCGTTAGTTTAATGAAAATGGCGGCGTTGCTTATGAATTACCTCTTCTACGTTAATTGTGTAGTTTGTATGTGTTTGTGGTAATGTAATTTACCCAACTCGGACGTTTCTGGTAACAGAATTACAGTATCTGTCGTTGTCATAAAAACCCCATCTATGTTAAATATAGCAGAACCTAGGATGAGCCTTTTCTTTATTACACCGACAATAGTATCTATTATAACATTTCGTTCATATTTGACGTTTTCAGTAAATAATTTCGCGTTTTTTCGCATCGTTTGTATTTTTCCACTACCAGTTTTACATGTCTTCGTCAATGATAAGAAAAGATATCACAGTACTGTGGCTACTTTATATTTTAAGGGTGGGGCAGTTTGATTGCGTGTTGTTTTATCTGTGATTCAGATTAATCATTCAAATGAGTCTAATTGATCGAGTGAACGAAGCCGTGGAGCGAAGCGATCGAAGTTAGCTAAAACAACTAGATCGATTTGCCTGTGTATTTTTATAATGTTTGCATGTATGTTTGACCGTGCATAACTTTCGAACCGTTCATCGGACATTAGTTTTGCATAAAAGGTGGTAGAACAGTTGTTAGGTTTTGTTCTTAGGAAACTAGATTTATTTTGAAGAACTACTTTTTAAAAAAAGTAAAAAAGTATTGCTTTGGGAAACGTATTCCTGTTGGGAAATAGAGTCGATTGAGATCAACTTATTTAAATAAATAAATAATGCTGGACTATCACACTGCATAAAGGTAGCCCTAAACAAAGCAGAGCTTGTGTTATGGGAACCACATGATTGATATATTACTACCTATATATAAACTTTTTTTGTTACATTCATATCATACATAGAAAACACCCATTCCCGAGACAAATATCTGCAGAACATGCAAACATTTGTCCCGTGGCGGGAATCGAAACCACAACCTTCTGCAACTCAGTTGAACCTTCGCCCACTGCGCCACAGGGGTCGTCGGGAGATTTTTTAACATTTGTCATTTTCTAGGCTGACTGTATATTTTTTCAAAAATCGTAAATGCAATTGGTTTTTTCTTCAAAATAAATCTATAGTTTCCTAAGAACAAAACCTTCTAACTACAAAAGAAAAGGTGGTTGCCCTCAATGAAGTAAAATGTTGCCCCACCCGCCCCGTATTCAATTATTTAGTACCAAGTAAATCATAATTATGTAAAATTTTTTTATTACAGTCAAAAATTTAACCGATCAGAACTATTTTTGACCAATGCATATAGTCAAAACTATTTGACTAAAGGGTCAGTCCGCAGTGACGGGTGTGACATTTCAACTTTTATCAGAGTCCATAATTTATAAATAGTAGTCGAAA
Organism: Horisme vitalbata; assembly: GCA_951804965.1. Classification (NCBI taxonomy): domain Eukaryota; kingdom Metazoa; phylum Arthropoda; class Insecta; order Lepidoptera; family Geometridae; genus Horisme; species Horisme vitalbata. Next base: position 19,059,237 of record OX638093.1, read on the forward strand.
TTAACAACATTATACTGTTTTTCTGTAGATCCTAGTGTAGTTTATGTACATAGAAAAAAAGAAAGGTCTACAGATAACACAAAAAAAAATACGGCCAGCTAAAGGCCTGAAGCTGGTGTGACGCCAACTATTAGCAAGTCTTGTGACCTCGTCCGATATCTATGTTTTAGCGAAAATAATAAACTAGTACATCAAATAATTTACCATAATTATGTTAATAATGAATTAATTAATAGTATTGCAGTAGGAGCAGGTAAATAATGAATATATTACATTTTATATCAACCAATAAACATTGGGACGGGTGTGACAGGTCTTTGTGACGGGTGTGATAAGTTGATTATTTGTATATATAATATAAAAACTTATTTTGTGTGGTTGCTTATTTAGTAGTGGAAGTAAGAAATATAAAAATTATATTTCAAAAACTTGAAAATTCATCGTAAAAACTCTTGGCTACCAATGTTGGGGGTTATGGAATTTGTTCAAATGGGACAAGTGATAGGTCATCATCAGCGATTTCTTGTAATTTGTCCTGATTGTCACACAATCTTACGTAAATTATTGTAATTTATCATTCTGCATTATCTATGTTGTTCCCTATATCAAATAATTATCGATACTTGACCTTGCTAGGTACAGTATATCATCAACGTAATTTCACCCATTTTCTTCCCACTGGTGGGCATATGTTTTCCTTTGATTATGCCACTCGCCTCGACTCTGCGCTTGCCTTAACAATGTGCATTACCACATAATCTAAATTCTACTAAAGTTGAACCCACCAATACCATCAAATTACTTACTGACAAGACAAATATATGAAAAGTAATGAAATCTAGCACCACTGGTGCCTGTAAGAGTTAATTACACTACTGCCCCTGCAAAGAAATCTGTGTTGTATGTAAATGGTTTTGTGATAGGTGATGCATGTGACGGGTGTGGCTCATATAAATCAGCTTCTAAACAAAAACTACTCCATTTTTCAAACACCAAAACACTTTTCAGATGTTGTTTTGGTCATTATCCTTACTTTCGGGAAGTCTGACCAGGACAAAGGGTGATATTGTTCATTTAGGATTAACTTTTATATCTATTTTGGGACGGGTGTGACTGAAATACCTGATGGAACACATTTACTATCAAAATAATCAGCACTAACCGGATAAACTCCGATTTTTTTTACGATTAATTATCAAAAGTTGTAGCTTCCAATAGCAATATAAAAAGAGCGCTGGTAGTGCAATTAAGAGACAAAAAAGAGTTGCAAACTATGTATATTTTTGTACCCCATTACTAGCTTAACTTTCTTCAGGTTTGACGTAAAATATTATGAAAATGAGTAAGAAAAATCAGTTTTTTGTTATGGTAGGATTGTAAATATTCTATTTTAGTATTCATTTTCGCATTATATTTTTTTGATGTTGTGGTATCGATTACCGCGGACTGACCCTAAAGCTGGTAGACTAAAGTGATATATATATTGATATGTAATACAGTCACGCCTGTTTCCTGAAAGGTTAAACTACCGATCTCCACTTGCGACGATCCTCTGACATATTTATTTTATTTCACTCCCTGTTATGAAATTTTTCATTTGATGTCTGGTAATTAGAGTACCTAAATAACATCTAAATGAACTCGTTTAATCGTTCCACTCTTTCTACATCTAACACAAAGCATGCTGGCATCTCTACCAAGTTTTACTTTGGAACATTTACGTTAATAACCTTTCCTCTCAAAACCTGATCGTTACCACCTCCTTTCATCGCCCTTACACAATGTAACGTACATTATTGTAATTTATCCTTCTTCATTATCTATTTGGTTGTCAATACCAACATAAATATCGCAACTTGACTACTAGCTAGGTACACAATATCATCATCATTTCAGCCATTTTCTTCCCACTGCTGGGTATATGCCTCCCAGGGATTGCAATCCAGCGGCATTTTCAATCCAGCTGGATTTATGCTGGATCAAAGCAAATCCAACTGGATCCAGCGCAGATTCAGCAGTAATTGATTTTTTAAAGACATGAACGTTTTTGGAACTTTATACACTTTAAATCCTTCTTTTTTGTACGTAGATAGTACATTTACATAATAATACCACATTATGAGCTTCTAGTTGACAGTTTGAATATTTTTTTGTGAAAGCAAATGTAATATTACGTGTATGAACTCTGTGGTGCAGTGGACGAAAGGCACGCCTGAGACGCAGAAAGTTGCATGTTCGATTCCCGCCGCGAGACAAATATTTGTACGTTCCGCAAATATTTGTTTCGGGTTTGGGTATTTTCTATATATAATATGTATATATTTACAAAAAAATATGTAGTATATCAGTTATGCGGTTCCCAAAATACAAGCTTTGCTTAGTTTGGGGCTATAATGGTGCTGTGTTTTCATGTCTAGCGTATTTTTTTAAAACTATTATCGCAAGCAAAGCTTTTGCTCGCGTAAGCTGCGGGTTGCCAAATGTTTGGTTTGTTTCCTAATTTTATTCTGTCTTTTTCTGTACCCCTGACAACGTGTATGTGAAATTTCATGAAGATGGCGTGTAAAATATTAAGAAAGAAAGAAGAAAGAAATACATTTATTTTTACCCAATACAAATACAATGAATACAAAAAAGTAATAACTAATATCTATGCTATTATCTAATAAAAAAAATTAAATTATGATGCAATAGACGAGAGAATTTTGTTTTCTTCAGTGTTTTTACGTAGTCTATTAGTTAGGATTTCACATAGCATAGATAATATAAATTGATATCCTAGATATCTGAAATAGCTATTCTTTTTTTATTGATGGAAATAGGTCATGGCCCACCTGATGTTAAGTGGTAACCATTACCTATGGCAAACTTTTGGTTCGTAGCTCACGGATCTTTGGAACAAGCCCTACGATGCGACAACCTGCGTCCATCCACTTGAGGCACAACGGTGTTAAGCGTCATGTGCCTGTAATTTTACCGGCACCCACACCCTTAAACCGATACACAGTAATTATTATTATTATTTATTATAACACTTTATTCTATAATATTTTATATTATTATTTATTATTCAGTACTGGCCTGTTTATTTAATGAATTACTGTGGCCATGAGCGACACATTTGTGCATTAGTTGCCCACATTTTCCTAGCAGATGAAGGGACGATTCATCCGCCTCTTTACAGAACCTGCAGGTTGTAGTGTCGCAAAGCCTTAAAGTGAACATTCATTTTCACATTCATTTCTCAGTCTCACTGTTTTTCGAAATAAAATAACGTATTCCCCTTATTACAAGTAAAACTTAGATACAATATAATTGTAGACTAGTGTTAATTAGAATGAAGCCAAACAATTATTTAACAGCTTTTTTATATTTTCCGGCTCTATGCCTATTCGCTGTCATCGTACAGTTTTGCGGAGTTTTGGCACGAAAAGAAAATTAGGTTTTCCTCATAAATAACTTGTTTTAGCTCATTGCGGATCCGCCGCTGGATCCAGCGACAGAGGCTGGATCCAGCAAGCGCAAAATGGTGCTGGATCCAGCTGGATTGCTGGATTGCTGATCCAGCATTGCAATCCCGAATGCCTCCCTTTGATTATGCATATTCTTCTCGACTGCTCTAGTTTGAGCTAGGTGCATTACGACTACCACAATAATAATATAACAAAATATATTATATTAACAGTCAAACCCACCAATCCCAGCAAATGACCATACTGATAAGACAAATAATATAACAAAAAATAATATGAAAAATAATAAAATCTAGCACTATTGCTGCCAGGACATACTATGATAATTAATAACCGTACAACACTTGCATAGAAATCCATATTGTATGCAAGTATTAGTTTTTGTGACAGAGGTGCTACATGGGATAGGTGTGACTCATATAAATCAGCTCCTAAATAAAAGCAAAGGCTTTTTTCAAACGCCAAAACACTTTTAAGATCTTGTTTTGATCATTATTCCCATTATTCCTTACTTTCGGGATGTCGGCACAGCATAAAAGGTGATATAGTTCATTAAGCATTAACTTTTACATGTATTTTGGGACGGGTGTGACTGAAATACCTTCCGAAACATATTAACTAATAAAAGCATCAGCACTAGCCTGATAAAGTTCGTTTTTTACGATAAATTATCAAAAATTATAGCTTCCAATAACAATGGAAAAAGAGCGCTGGCATTGTGAAATTGTGATAAAGATACAAAAAAGTGTTGCAAACTTGGTATATTTTTTTTACACCATTGCTAATTCAAACTCCAGGTTTGACGTAAAATATTATGAATATGAGTAAGAAAAACTTCTTTTCTTTGGTTTATGAAAGATGATGGTTAAATCCTCTGTAAAGTTTATATTTTAGTACTAATTTTCGTATAATTTTTTTTTGATGGTATCCTTTACCGTGGACTGACCTAAAGGTATTTTTTAACCCCCGACGCAAAAAAAGGTTGAGAGTTTGCTATATTTGGCGTCCTAGCGCCGATGAACAGATTTTTATTGTTTTTGTTTGAAAGGTGACTTGCTCGAGAGTTTCCTTAGCTATGACCTTATAAGGTTCGAGATTGGTTTGAAGCCGATCATCGAACCTTTGAGATCATCAGTTTTTTCTTGTTGATGAAGGGATATGGGCAACTTCTACATGTCTGCACGACTCAAAATTTGGTATCCTGTTACTTCAATAATTTAGCAAGAACATGGTAAACTAACCTGATGTTACAGTATGACCCAAAACCTGCAGGATATCCAAATCTTTACATACATACAGCAGGGTATCGGGTTTGGGCTCATTTTAATTTTCTCGATTAATAGGTTTTAGAGAGACGGCGATCAGGATCGATATGATGGAGTTCCTGGAGTGAAAAGAAATAAGGCTTTTATGTCGGGTGTTTTATACATTTTGAATTTATCACTTGTTAAACTTGACCCTAGTAGACTCATGCATGGCATGACCCACCGAGACTTTGTTTAGAACTTCATTGTAATAGGATGTAAAATCAATTGCGTGCAAAATAAATATAGAACACCACTAAAGAAGTCTGTGGCTAATACAATATTTTCGGTACGCACACGTTATTCTTCGGTACCATATTTACATAACCAACATAATTTGGAAGGAATCCAACGGAAATTCTAAAATAAAATATTGAATGAATAATGTGACAAATCTATGGCAAATTTATTTTAAATGGTACGATGTCTAACTAAAACAATATAAGCTCTTGAAATGTATAGCCAATATATGGCCAAGTTCGTCTGAAACCGAATGCGCGTAAAATAAACTCTTAAAATATGTTCAGGGTCTAAAAATGTACTCAATTAATTAAAATATTTAAATAATGCCGGACACCATCACACATCATCATTATGGCCCCAAACTAAGCAGGGTATTATGGGAACCTCATAAATAAAAAATAAATAATACATAACTAATATACTACTGAATATTTATATATATATACTTTTTTGTAAATAAATACATATTATTTATACATATATAAAAAACACCCAGACCTGAGACAAATATTTAAGTAAGCAATTTTATTATTTACAATGTCTTTAATACCTTTGCCCTACTAAGTAAGACTACTTAAATACATTGGCATTTGATAGTACAAAAGCTAATATATATATTGGCGGAACGCGGAATACAAACATTTGTCTCGCATCCGGAATCGAACCTGCTACCTTCTGCGTCGCAGGCGGACCACTGCGCCACAGTGGTGGTCACTAATTATTTTAATCTCGCCAGAAATTATAATGATGATGATGAACTTGTATATATGTATGTCAGTGTGTAGATCATAGTTCAAACCATTTGATATACTTTTAAAGTACCTACCTAGGTACTTTAAAAGTATATAGTATATAGTATATTATATCATCACTTTACTTACTGAACCAAGTTGCTCAGTAAACACTGGTCAATTTGAAATGCCTGACATTCATCATCATCACTCTGCCCATATCCAAATAAACCAAAAAACCAAAAAAAACCCCTTGACATAAATTTGACATATAAAAATATTAAAATAGAATGCGTTAATACATTTACATTATTAGGACTAAATATAGACTCTAATATAAATTGGAAAAGTCATATTCAAAAGATAAAAACTAAATTATCAAGCTTCACATACGCACTCAGAGAATTACGTAAAGCAACTGATTTAAGAACGTCCATGTCAGCGTATTACGCGTACGGCTTATGCTTGGATTCGGTACGGCATTATACTTTGGGGGAACAGTGGTGACGCGCAGGACCTGTTCATAACTCAAAAAGAATGCGTACGGATCTTAGCAAATATAAAAGTACCCGATAGCTGTAAACCACACTTTGGTAAATTAAGGATTTTAACACTAACCTCAATAATATTCTTGAAATTTGTAAATTCGTAAGAAGGTATGCTAACTTTTTTCAAAAAAACATTGACCAACCTCGTCGCTTTATATGTAGGTATAAATATAACCTTGTTATACCTACGTCCAAATTAAATATACATAGCTCGGGTCCAAATGCGATGGCTGTAAAAATTTACAATAAATTACCAGAGAAACTTAAAGCCCAAGAAGAGAATAACATTTTTGCAAATAATTTAAAGGATATGCTATTAAATAAAATATATTATTCTCTAGACGAATTCCTAAATGAATCAACTAATAATAACGACAATCAGTAATGTGCAAAGTATATAATGTTAGTACCTATTTAAAATATCGGTCTGCTCCTACTCAGTTGTGAACACCCTAACAGGGTACATATTATGTATTGATTCTCAACCTAGTCTCAACATCTGACTTTTTTTTGTTTAATGTACCTACATATGTAATATGATTGCAATAAATATTGAATACTGAATACTGAAATCTAAGTGGGGTCGGCACATTCTCTCTTCCATTTTCTTCTATCAGCAATCTATCTAACAATAATCTAATATCATTCTTAGCAAAGTTATTAAATAAATAACCTACTTATGTTGCTCAGTGTGCTCTTCCTAAATCAGTGAAGGGATTATCTTACGAAAAGTGTGAAACGGTATTTGTTATTAACTTGTTATCGATTTTTTTAAGCTTAAGACATAGCACGAGCTACTAGCTATAGCTACTATAATAAATTCCTACAAATTCCAAGATAAATAAAGGTATAGCCTTCATCTTATCTTTCTATTCAAAACTTTACTTTATACCGCAGCTACTTATTTGAATCAGACCTTAATATACTCGTACAAATATACAACATTGCAATAGGCGTGCTTGTATTCTGCAGCATTTCCAAAGTGCATGCCCCCAGGCTCCGGGTGCTCAGTACTTACTATAATTTCTCTGTGGTTCGGTCGGATGACCGAACTTCGCGTCTCGGGGCAGGGAACTATCGATTCTGTCTGCAGTTTCCATACTAAAACGGAATGTCGACGCCTTCTGAAGCTGTACATTGTGTACTTAGGCTGGTTACCTACCGCTATACCGCATTGCGAAGTTCACTACGATGCCATATGGCATTATTATGTTTGATCTTGTTGATTTCTCATATTAATTACCTAATATATTATAATGCCCAATTCTCAGAAGTTTTTATTGCTCGCGTAGCTTTAACCATGCATTTCTACTTGTCGTTATACAGTGTTTATTAAAAAGAGTATTCAAACGAGTCAATCGAGCAGTCGCACCACTGTCATATCCGTCTACTTCCTTCATACCTATTGGAAACCTGTTGGAAGCACGACTCATTGTAAATGATCAACGAGTCAGGTTAATAGGTTAATTCATTGGAAAGATTGGAAACGACAGATTCTCAACTGGCCAATTTTTTTACTGGACGGAACTTTTACAGTTCTTTCGGACTTATTCACAACAGTAATAAGCTAATTAACTATAATGGCCGATTCCATATTTTTATTATATGTATACAGTAACCAATGACGCTTCGTTTTGCTTTCGTCATATTTTTGTCAGTTTTTCAAACATTGAAGCATAGTGGGCTACTTTTTGAATCGTCTATACCAGGCACAATATAAAACCTATTATGTATCGCGTGTATCTGGGTTACGTATAAGAGGTAACAAACTCCCGTGGAAAATAGTAGTAGTCAGTTGTATGTCTGAGTTTTGGAAACAATAATTTATGAGAAATTCACGTAATACTTCAATAAGGTATAAGCTATATCGTATTTTGTTTTGTTCACAGAGGTGTGCAATAGCGAGGAAGTGCCCGAGGTAGAGATCGTCAGCCTTCTTCAAGAACACATACCGAAGTACCGCCTGAGAGCCGACAGCCTCACGCAATTCGGAGGCAAGTTCATCATCATAAAAGAATCAACCGTTTTCTATATACCGACCAATATACCTGCTGAATCTGCAGTTGTATAAACACGAAGCGTTTGTTGAAGTAGGATGTCTCTTTGTTCGAATGTTTTTGTTTATTTACTGTCTGGCTGGATGGTCTTCAACTTATCAGCTGTGCACTGCGTAACGTACCCTTGTATAAATTGACAAATGCAATGTCCCTTTAAGGCGACTATAAGGGTCAAACCTCCCTCTCGCTCGCACTAATCAATATTTTTGAAGATATAAAATCACTGAATGTAGTATGGAAAAAAATTTATCACATTGGTACCAGTTTTTTGGTAAGAAAACGTGATAGAATCAAAATGTTATATTGCTGAACCTTTGTATTGTTATTTTCTAGGCCGTGAAGGTTTGCTATTTTGCATAACTACATTCAGTGATTTTATATCTTTAAAAATGTTGAATAGTGCGAGCGAGAGGGAGGTTTGACCCGTGAAGTCGCCTTAAGTCCCTTGGCTTTGTTCAAATGTTGAAGGCTTACAGGTTAGGTTTGTTGGATTGCAAAGCAACAAAATTATAATACATCAGTCATTATATTGTTAATAAAAAAAAATATAGTTATTTATTTCCGAATACAAAATGTTATCTAGTTTATTATCTAGCAAAATTTGCCTTTTAATCTTGATGATGCTCACATCAAACTAGCAAACTCTATGCGGACTACCAAACATAAAGTCTATAAGTCTTCATAGTCAGTGTCACTTTCCAGGACTTCCTCCTGTTATGAAGCTACGAATAGGTACCACAAACTCTGTTGACGTGAATCAATTATCAAACTATTAATTTATTTTGTTTATATCTCAAGAAAAGCCGAACCCCTAATACATGAACTGATTCCACCATCTCCAGTCCACTTCAGGACAAGCAGACGCACGGCTCAGTACCATCCTTACTTAGTCGATATACTACATATTCGTACAAAGCGGTTTTCTTCTACTTTTATTATGCGAACTGCTAAGGATTGGAACTCTCTACCGGCCTCTGTCTTTCCTGATAACTATAATCTGGGTCTCTTTAAGTCTAGAGTGAATAGGTGTGTTCTGGACCTTTGTGCTCCATCTTAGACCACAACGTTACTTAACATCAGGTGAGCTCGTGGTCAAACAAAGGTCCTTTTTCGATGTAAAAAAAAAGCGCCACAGAGTTCTTCCGTGTGTATTTTAAGGGCCATAGATGGAGAGAGTTTCTCGAATGTTTTAGGGGGAGAATCGCCTGGCGAGTCTGACGGTAATCGTATCTTCGAGCTGATAAACTCTCTCCATCTAAATGGCCCTTTATGTAAACTTGTGACTGGTTCATTTGTGCGTTTCCTGTAGTTCGCACCTGATTTGTCAGGCATGGCCAGGATAAGATTGCATATTTTCATTATTTTCTATTCGTATCAAGATCTTTAGCAACATCATACAGACTTTTCGTAAATTTCATTATAACCCAATAAGTAAACATTATTTTGACACCGACGACCTTTAGCTAAATTAGACTGCGTTATCATTACATCAGAGAAAGGTACAACATGACACCGAATTTATGCGAAATACGACGTCGATAACATCAAGACCTTAAAATAAAATTGATACTTTTCATCATGAGAGAGGATCGTTTATATACCTATAAAAAGTTTTATTCATCGTATAGTTGATAGTGATTAGATAGACCAATGCCAATTAGAACAAGAAAATGCTATAGATAGACTAAGGTCGATTGAGTTCTATCACCTTTAACGACACCTACAACAACAACGACAACAGCCTAATCAGTCCACTGCTGGACATAGGCCTCCCCTAATAAAAAGGGGGATGTGCCCATAACCCGCACGCTAGGCAATGCAGGATGGGGATCGCAGGGCACAGCTTTTCACACCGCCTACGCTGCTACCCATTGGCGGTCAGGGGCTGTTTTGATTTAGCTTGTATTTAGCAGTGCCGGTGTTAGGCTGCGTTATGCCGCAATCAGCCGGATGCCAGAATCCGTTTGTTATACAGCAGAGTGTACTTCGTGTAGGTGACGTTGGCTTGGGTTCCGAAGATGGTAGGTGGAACCCCTTACACCCCAACGACACCTATTTAAGTTTAAAGATTTAATGCCTGGAAGCCAATGGCTTTTGTCCTTGAGATACCAAAACCTACCGACCGACAAAAGATTCGGCTAAATAATTAGAAAATGCGTGCACATAACTTTAAAATAAAAATACTTCACACTGTCCTAGTTTTGTTTAAAACGTTCATAAATTACATAGCTAGGTCAATGTTCTGAAAGTAGTGCACGGTCCATTTCTTTAGACTAATGAAATGTTAGATTTTACTTCAGCGAATGCCATAAATCAGATTACCGAGTGTAATGAGGAGATCATGTTATTTAAACGATGCACTCAATACAGTGTCACCTCAATCGGGATTGCCTGATTATGTTCGATCAGCGGTATCTCTTATCCCATACGCAGTTATATGAGTGCTTTACAACTTAACTGTGACTTTATTAACTTCACCGTTTGCTCTCATCGAAGCCACCTAAGTCCTCTTTTTCTGAAGTCGTCGTAGAATGCAATCTCGATTAGATGGCAAGGTCTTTTGCAGAACATGCTATATCTTAATCGACTATCTTTAGAAACTCTTGTGGATGCGTTTTTCATTTCGCTTCTCGGAAAGTCGATAGCCTCTTCATAGTGTGCCTTGGCCATATTTTTATCTATTCTCTAAATCGAATTTCCCATTTCTCCGCCGCAAGAATTTTAATTCGTCACAATCGTCACCGTGGATTGAAAAGTAATTTGTGGTGTAGACAGAGAGCAATAACCACGACAAGAAATCAATGCACTCAAGAATCGTTTCAATAAAGTGGTAGGATAAAAAAGCTTTCCTCTACCTGCTACATTGTGACTGAAAGTCATGTTCCAGATAAAGGAGTATAAGTAATCATCATCGCCCTTGCCTACTATATCTTGGATTCCATTATCAACAGTTCCTTGGAAAGTTTTGGAATAAGTTTAGTTTGGAATGAAGTGTTCACCTTACACCAAAGGCGAAGTCTATATCGGTTGTTCCGTCCCAGTAAGTGTTAGAGGCACGATTTCCGGCGCAGGCGCCGCGGCGTTCGTATACGCTATAAATAATGGTGTCTCATCGCTCGAGTCATCGCCCGCCGCTGCTTCGTTGCATTATACCTATGTCACTCTAACTCTTGTAAATGTTCTCCAAAAGCTACTGGAACAGAGCTTCTGGAGAATAGTGTTTACCTACATTACATCTTTGTAATTGTAAAATTTCATACCTTACCGCGCTGACTCAACAAAAATATTGATAGTTGGCAGCCTGCTCACCTTTCAGTGCCTTTAATTTTGCATTACGAAATTATGTGAATTGTTGTAACAGGATTTAATTTTCATAATCGTCCATGATGATTGCAAATAAATAAATAAGGAAACTGGGGTCCTATGTCCAGTTGTGGAAAAATATAGGCTGGCGTAGTTGTTCTTGTATACTAATATGATCTCAAGTGAAACTAGTATACGTTGTTCTATTATTTATTCTGTGAGCTAAGCGTCCCAACCGGTCCTATGCGTATGCATGCTATCATCCGTCAACTGCATCTTGGAATTCTACAGATACCTCTTATAGAATGTTAACGATACTATTGGAATGTCACCCTAACGATCTCGCATAATACTGAAAAAAATACTTAGGGTTCGAATGCTTTTATGACCGATCTTCTTCATATGAGATTATGATTAACTCTGATGTCGAAGTTTTTAGGGCACTCGAAGGCCTCCGACATAGCTTAGGTAACTAAAAAACCAGGGACTAACATCTTAACGTGCCTTCCGAAGCACTAATCGATGAAATGAGATGTTTGTATAGCGCAATGAAGAAAACTTAAATGGCTTCTGAGTGGTGACTTCAAGCTATTTTTTAATTGTATAACGTAATTGTTTGTAATATTATGAATACTAATCGAAAATGAAAGTGCACTCTCAAACAAAGTTGTAAAACTAGTAGTGGCCCTTGCTTGTGTAATGCTGATTGCTGAGGTGCGGCTCAAACGGCATCGAACTGGATCACGAAGTGGTTGGGGAATGATTCAGCGTTCCTGTGACGCATTTCTGACAAAATGAACGGACGCATGATTATTGTTGGAATTTTGTAATATTTTTCGTTTATTTCATAATGTTCCTACTGCTGAAACAACTAAGAAGCAAGAGTACTCAATAAGCGCGAATAGAACAAAACCCTTTCTGTTTTCATTCCTTGAAATGAACTGCTGTTTTGCAAAATGTATCTGGTTGATATTAATTGACGTTGCTATATTAAAGCGTGTTCATATTTCAGGTTACGAGAATCAAGACTGGTTCATACCATCGCCAGCCCTTCCAGTCAAGCCTGAGGACCTCGCGCTAACACCTGACCAGATCAGGGAGACGCTTAATTACTTCCGTGAGTAGTTTGCATACCACATGTATGAGTATGATTACTTATGTAATTTATGACTAATAAAAGCAGATGTTTAAATGAAATACTGATGAAGCAGCGTACTGGCTGGTCCTATGAGACCTCTGTGGCGCAGTGAGGCGCAGAAGGTTGTGGGTTATTTTCCTGTCACGGGACAAATGTTGCATGATCTGTAGATCTCGTTGTTCGTTGTGTCTCGGGTTTTTTTTTATAATGTCTATGTTACAAAAAAATATATAATACTATTATAATATATATTGATTCCCATAACACAAACTCTGCTTACTTTGAAGCTATTTAGATGATTGTGTGAAAAATTACCAGTATTATTTTATTTTTTACTGGCCAGCCCGCCTCATGAAATTCTATGCGCCAATCTGCGTAATACAGGCAACGTCTGTAGTTTGAATTTTATGGGATAATGTCATAGTAATTTTTTTCACTGTGGCAAGAACTTTTAATTTGAAATAAATTACTAAGCGGTCGCATTGGTATTGTTAGGGTTCCGCACCTCAAGATGAAAAAGGAACTACCAGTGACGTTATTTTGTCTTTCTTCAAGGTCCTTTTCCCTTTTCATTTTAAGTATACTTTTTTTTTACATTTATGAACCAGTAACGCCATCTAACGAAAAAAGATTAAAACTCTGGTTTGATTTTTAGATAGGTCCAAGTCCTTCCTTCCTTCTTCGTATAAGCTAGTGGCCAACTCTCCAACCTACCAAGTGATCTATTACAAAATTATTCTAGTTTTTAAAAACTGAAATAAAACTAGCTCTTGAAGTATCCTGTTCAGTGTTCACCCTATGCTGGCCATCATCAATCAAACCTTTACTTTGAACTTTAGATCGATGGTCATCATCATCATCATCATCATCCACAGCCCGATTTCACCCACTGCTGGGTATAGGCCTCCCTCAACTTGTGCCATCCACCACGATCCTATAGATAGATCCACGATAGATCGATGGTCATTCAAAGTAAATGCTTGTAAAATCCATAAACAGGAACATAGAGCTCTAGAAGTACTTATCTGGAACCATTTTATTCTACGCTGCTCATATTATTTAACATAACAACTTTCAGTAAATAGCTTCAGCTGTATCTATGCTTATACGGAAGCCTTAGGGCGCGAGTCTCGCTCGCACTTGTCAGTTATTTGCCTTGAACAAACTTGTTGGGTTATTCTCGTGTAGGAACCGTTGATTTCTCCGGTTCACGCTGCCTTTACCTACCCGGAAGTTAACTGACAATATTATACTTGGTAGTAGAAACGATTTTATTATAATAAATAGTAATTATTGGCAAACATTTAATGCCACTTTACATTATTGACAATTTCACATCAAGTATGTACTCTTTTGATAGTCCGATACCGAAAAAAACTAGTTCATGTCTAGTTAGACATAGTTAACAAATGCTCTGAATTATAATAGGCATTAAAAAAGTACCCATTTGGAGGCTTTAGGTATGTTTTAATTTGATATGAAGATATTTTATTAGTTCAACAGCCGTAAACAACAATTAGCATAGAATCTATCCTAAAATGATTTACGTAATTGTCTAAGATAAAAATATATTCAATAAACAATGCCTGGAAATATTGTTACCGTTACAAATATATATGATATCGGCAAACTAGTTAAATATTCCCCAAGGTTTTCTGGTTCACTTCACTCATTGCTTAAGATAACAAGAGATGTATGCCAATTAAACTTAATATAGCGTTTATATTTGGGCGATTCTCTGTAAACTCGTAATGGCCCATACAAAATCTGTCCTGGCATATTTTTCTTTCATTGTCGTGAAAATATAATAGTATTGCTTAGGAAAGTAACTATTAATTTTAGTACATAAGAGAGCCAATTGAATTTATGTGTATTTTTAGAGTTATTTAAGGTTTACTGAAAAATTGCGACAGGGGACTGTTAGGTGCAACAGGGGACTGTTTTGTACATGAAAGTGGACTGTTTTATGTAGAAATAGAAGTCATATTATTGGTATTAATAATTTATTATTTTATACGATATTTACGCATCAACATAAAACGCTTATATTTAAAAATTTCTTAAGAAAAAGAACCAAAAACAAAACTCTTCTAACAAAATAAAAACTTCAATGTCAAAACCATGGTACTAGAAACATTTTGTACCTGAGATCAACTTAGATGAATACTAATAACAGTTATTAAACTTACGCAGTCTTTTATAAAGTACTACTATTACAATCATAACAAAGATGTCTTTCCTCTCACCAATAATAGTAAACTAGTTATAATTCAAGTAATTTGAAATGAGATCTATAAAAAGTCCTTTTCTTAAAACTAATAAGGCACATACATAATCACAATGAGCTTAGTTTGACATAAGAGCAATTGACATTAGCGCTCGAAAATATTTACTGGAGTAGTGTAAAATTGGTGCAATCTAGAAATCTAGATCAAAATTTAAATGCCAATAAACTTCGGAGCTACAGCCTAAAACTATGTGTATGCCAGAGTGATGGGTCTCCAGCTTGCACATCTGAAACCAGCAAACGGCAGAAGCGAGAGTTATGAATTATTGCCCCTGATTTAGTGCTGAAATGATGCGTAAGGAACCAAAATTTTCAGCCCGCTAGCTATAATACTTTTGGAGCCATAAGGCAAAAACAACATGTCAGCTGGAGACCCATGTCCTCAGCATGCACACGTGGCTACGGCAAACCGCTGAAGAGAGAGTTCTTATGAATAGCCTAGGATTTAGTGCTAAGTAAGTTAGCTATGTACCAAATATTTCAGACCTCTAGCTAGAATACTTTTACGAGTTATAAGCAATAATTAAAGTGTAAGCTGGCGACCCATGTCGTCAGCATACACTGTTCGTAACGCTCTCACATGCTCGTCACGCTATACGTCTAAAGAATATAAAGGGTTCTAAGGAATAGCCTAGGGTTTAGTGCCATGTAAGTTAGCTAGGCACCAAATATTAACGTATTAGTAACGCTGTTCAGTCTCTTAGCTTAGATCGGTATACAGTGTAGTGTTCTTTCCACGTCTTTAAGGCAGGCCTGTGTTTACGTCGTGTCATAATCTTTCACTAATTTTCTCAACCTTTTTCTTTCTTTCTCTGATATTTTAACCTCTCCTTTTCTTTCATCACTTCTCTCTTTAGAGAATATTTTTTTTACGTATATATCTTATTCTCTCTGCTTGTCTTTTTTTCTCCAATAATTCCTCTCGCGATAAGTTTTTTCTTTTTAGGAGCCATCTTGAGTTTATGCGGGTCAGCCTGTAACATAATTAACTTCCAGTGAGGTAAATTAATGCAAAACATATTTGTGAAGACTCCTATGTTCCTTATATGAATAAATCTTCGACGAGTGAACTAATTTTTGTAAACAAAACCTTTTAATTATTACCAATTTATTAAGATACACAGTCCCCTGACACATAGAACAGTCCCCTGACATATTACCAAGCAGGGGACTGTTGCTAGGGGACTGTGTATTTTGGTTTAGTTTCAAAATATTTACAAAACTATTTAAATATGATTCGATACGAAGCTACCGACAAATATGGACACAAACCACAGACATAATAAACAGTTTATATAAATATTTAATCTAATTAATATTATTAAAATCACTTACCAGAGGACTGTCATCACAACGACGAACACGCGTACTCACACCACAAAATGCGCTCGGAGACTAAACAAATGGCGGCCTGACGCCGTTCTCGGCCATAATGTTACAACTTCACATTGGTTGTGTTTCGTTTCTCGCATGAAAACTTTTGTATACATAATAGATTTTCTTTATTTTAGCTTTAAATTTTTGACAGGGGACTGTCTAAGAAAACTTCGGACAACAATAACATGAGATTATTACAGTTAAAAAATAATAAATTAGACCTTGATAAATGTCATAAATATGTATTAATTATTTTATTTAAAGATAATAACTGCAAATTTAATTTAATTTTCATAGTTTTTTTTTAAATATTATCGTAACGTGGGAATCCGGGAAAAAGGACAGCCAGGGGACTGTGTTTTTATATTTTTTAGAAAAAAAGTAAAAATGTTATAAGTATAAATTTAATAGCGCTATAAAGTTCAGCGTTAGATTGAAATTATGAGGCATGGTTATATTTCTATACTTTATATTTTTGGCTTAAATTTGGTCCGGACAGCCGTTTACGAGTTTACAGAGAATCGCCCATTTATAGTAGTATCTTTATGGTTTGGATCTCAAAAAATGTGAGATTTATGTAGTCAGTGTATTTAGATTGGTTTCTTTGTTCTGTGGTACATAAGTTAAATAAGTACGTACTTGATTAATGTTTACTTGGTCAATCAATTTTACTCAGAAAACTAATATAATGCGTAATAAGTAATATCTGATTTATATATATCCCAAACATTTCGACTCAGGCGGGATTTGAATCCGGTTTTTGGGATATATATTAAAAATCTTAGATATTCCCTGGAGTAAGACAAAAAATAATAATAACACATTGTTCGACGAGTCAAAAACTCGAACAGCAATAAATTCATATCTAAACTAACAGTCAAATGATCTAGTCCGTCTACTTAAATGATTCAATTTCGTAATTATCATGTGCGCTCTATGATATTGAAGTGCTTTTTTCGACCGCATCGTTGGCGTGGCGATTCGAGTGCCGGTATGCTGTAGTGGTGACCGGCGCGCACGCGCGTTGCTAGCGCGTCCAGCAGTGCCGGTCGCGCCGGTAGCCACGCGGCACGCGTGTATCACACCGCCCCCGGTCCTCGAGCCCACGCCGATCAATAATACCCGAACCCGTCCTATGCGCCGAACACACCGCGCATCCAAACGCCCCAAACGCTAAACATAGAAAAGGTGCACCGCTGCACCCATAAACCACTCTATTATACACGTGCTCTGCTAATATTGTCTTGACCTCCGCATTTGTGAATTATTGTAAATCTGTATCTTTCAGTGTGACCTCTTTATCTTTCAATTGTAACTGTATTGTTTGTAGTAATTGATCGTTTTGTCCGAGATGGTAACTGAGCTGTAAATTCGCACTCTCTGCGTCATCGATCGGGGTGGTTTCGGGAGTGAGGGACGCTACGACGCCAAGCTACGGTTTAAGCAGCGTCGCAGCGCGCAACAGCTGTGAGCCAGATCTCTTATCTTGACCGTGAGACCATAAAATATACATTATTTGTTTGTGTAGAACTATAATCGGACGTATTTAATATTTTATACTTTGTTGCTATATGTATGATGTATGTACTTAGGAGTTTGCTTCGAAGAATTTATTGCGACTAGTAAGTATTCATATCGTCATTGTGTTTTGTATTTTATATAAATACTCTTTATTCTAGACGCTTTCCGGTAGGCATTCTAACTGCTTGTGTATTACAATTTGCGTTTTGGCATAAATAAGACCTTGGAATACAAACAATGTTGTTTGGGCTTAGGTCTGCGCATGACCGAAGTGAAATCTGACCTCAAAAAGGTCGAAGGATCGTTTAATTATGGTTAACGTTGTGCAATTTGTTAAGGACATTCCTTTCTTTACAAAATCCAAGTTTAACAAATCTGCTCCAAATACAACTTCATTATTGTCTTAGACTTTCATTTTCTCAGTAAATGTCAGATCCTATTCAACGTCCTTGGGATCCCTTCGCCTCTATTGCCATTGGACACAAAGGTTGTGTAAATATTTTGCCCACCGGACGATGTAATTCATCGCTGATGAAAGCTTAGAAATAGGAAATGTAGAACTGTAACATAATCTTTAATCGCGGAACTAACCGAATTATGACTAGTCCGTGAATCTTAAATTTATTTGTTGCTCCGTAAGTTTATCGATTGTTCTTTTGACAAATGTTTTGTTCTTGTTATTGTTTTCAAATTGAAACAGTTTCCTCTATCGTTCTTATAAATTATCGGAGAATTCGCACTCATTTTTTTTACCATTCTCGTCTCCCTGCTATGCCAAGGTCTCCCAACCCCCATACATTTGCGGTCCAATTAATGTGAAAAAATATTTCTGTACATGCTTATGGGCTACATTCGGAAATTGTCTGTCATGTAATTTTCCATCTATCCCTATGAATTAAACATGTAACTTTCATACGCAATATATTCTATTACCTAATTTATATAGGCATATTTTATAATATATTATGATAAAAAAACTTATATTAAAGAATTATTCATATTGCAGTAATAATAATTTATTATCATATTACATGATATGCATTGCATCAAGTTTTATAGTGTTGAGCAAACTTTCTTCTACGGAGAATTTGATGTAGGTAGTAAAAAGTATTAAGTAGATGATCTTCTTTTGTAATTACATAATTATCATGAATAGCAGCACCTATATACCTATAGCAGTCCACTGCTGGACTAGACCTCCCCCTAATGAGCGCTATTGCTCCCTCTCCTGAGCTCGACGCAAACAACTTCTACCAACCAGCAGCCTTTCGCAAATCGTAACTCCACCTGGCCGTACATTATGCCGTTCCATAATTGGAAATGTTCAATTGCTAATCCGGTTTTAATTGGTAAAATGCAACATACCTACTGACTAAAATGCAACTCTGTACGGTAACTAAAACACACCTGTCTTTTAAGAATACATGAGAGAAGGAAGGTCGAAACAACACGTCTATAATCTTCTTGTTCTTCGTATGAGCTATTGACCAACTCTGGTGTCGGAGTTTTTAGGCCACCGGAAGGCCTCCGACATGGCTCAACAACTGAAAAGCCTACGTCTACAATAGGAGGTAGACATTGTGGTTTATGTTGGTGCAATATTCATAATGATTAATGATCTATATATCTACTTTATAATACAAAGAATGTATTGAAAGAAAATTTAAGCCCACCTCCATGCTCTTGACCTAAAATCTTTACCAATAGCAATTCAGTGTATCAAGCAAGATCAAGGAGTGCTATTCTATTAAACTGTTTGCTATAGGTATCGTTCACCAAACGTGCTATACTAGTATGCTATTTAGTTATCGGTACGGCATCGACGGAAGTGGTCGTCTCGCCGCGCCCCGTGGTCTGTGTAGTGCGGATTCGTTTCGTGAGTGTTCGTATGTGTCGCGCGTCCGTCTCGATTGTAAAACTCGCGTGATAACTTTGCAGAAGTAGTCTCTGGCTGCACTTGATCGTGAAAGTCTATTACCACTGGCCTCAAACACTGGAACCGTTATTAAAAGAAATCGCCTTGTTCTAAAATAAAGGTTGTTTTGTACGTTCAGTCGCATTACTTTTTTCATTTCGCTACCATCATCAAACAACAGTTAATACAATATATATTTTTATTTTGCCTTAGATAACTATTGTTTCGGTTACGCACAGAACACAATCTCTATCAAAATCTATTTATGTACGGTGTTTCTGCTTACCTTTCCTATCTTAGATCTGTAAACTATTTTTGTAGTGCATGTTGAGTGCGGGCAGGGTCGATATTTCGTCATATGTTTCGTGTAACCTACTTTCGTTTATTGTAAACTGAGTAAGGGTATTGTAAGTCGTTATGATTTTATTAAATTGCATATAAATCAATAAATTATGTTCAAAAATAAGAAAAGTAAAATCCTTGATTATGATTACTGAATTCTCAAAGGTTATTGTTCATTGATATAACTATGCGAAATCTATTAAAATTGATTTTAGTCTTTAATTGGGTTTTGCAAAAGTTTGTTACTGCTTAGACGCATATTTCGTGAAATAGTGAATAGAATAGTTAAATACATATAGTAATTATTCCTCGGTCTAGTAACTCGACTAGTATACTACGAAAAGTAGCAGTCTCACTTCATTGAGCACTTTGAAATTTACTTATCCATCTATTTATTGTATGTATGGATCTTAGTAAGTGCCGATTAGATTGTTGATGCAGTAATCAAGGTTGTATCATCGTTTCTTTTAAATTTACCTCGCAAAGGTCGGCATGTCGTTAATCTTCAATTTTTACCTGGAGGAAAAAATATATTTTGCTGAAGGAAAAAGGTCTCCATGAATAATAATGATCATGTTATTATTGAAAGAAACCTTGAATTTATTATGAAAGTTTCAAAACAAAACCAAAAAACTCAAAAGGTAACTTATAAAAAGTTATTTTTGAAAATAGCCTTTATTGATTGGATTTTATTTGTTTAGAGCTCAAGTGAATCAAGCTCCTTATTTTATCAGTTTTACACTTATTTATTCAATTCACTGTCCATTAAATCAATTATGTTCCATCCAGATAGTCTCGAATCTTGTTAACTTATTAATCATTATTTCCGGCCGCGGCTACTATGATAAAAAAATATTCTTCTTCCTGGTCTAAAACTACATTAAAAGCAAAATTTCATCCCAATCCGTTCAGTAGTTTTGGCGTGAAGCAGAAACAAACGTCTTATTTTTTTTTACAAACTTTTGCCTTTGTGATATTATAGGTACCGAATTAATGGTAGAATTATAGTAATATTAATAATCCGAACTGAAGTTTTTAAAGCGGCTTTAACAAAACTGCACAAAATTGTTTTAGGAAATTATTCGAAAAAGTGTTCTTAAAATATTTAATGGTTCTTTTGAGAAATAAAGGCATTTGATAATTGGATTTAGTAGACATCGTCTGTGCCATATAGTATCTCAGTGCATCAAACCTAAAAAATCGACGTCAGATGATGAATCACGTGCTTGAACGACCTTCGGTCTCCGGCCGAGCCGGCTCGAAGCTACTTTGCATAAGTAGGAAATTCTGTACCATTATAACACTGTCGTAGTTCGAAAGCCTGCCTGTGATTGCTATCTATTAAACACAATTTTATAAAGGAAACAGATTATCATGAGAAATAAACTAGATTATCCACCATTTAAATTGAGGTTGTTACAGCAATGGCTTTTTTATCTGACCGTGAATATTATTATTTTGATTAAAAACCTGATGGTTAACAATCCATTCGAGGTGAGATCACAGCGTATTCAATTCACTTTTGTCATAATATACAACCCATTGTTAGGGCATATTTATTAGTTTTCATGATCGATCATGGATTGTCTTTCGACGTCTATTGTAACTGCAGTTCAAACATTTTCAACGGTTCAATCGATTTCTAGCTAGATTGCTAAATGTTAGATTTGGATTATTCGCCCTCGATACTTTGCCGTGTTCTTCCCGGTTTCAACCCTACTTTTCCCTCCCTCAAAACCAAACAATGACCCCTCCCCTAAGTTGTATAGTGTCGTGTTACATTGCATTGCATCCGATCGATAAGGGTTTGAGTTGTCAGTAGATTTTTTATTAGGAACATATAGTAGCATGTCCCTAAGTAATAGCACTGTAATAGCTGGTAATAAAATCGTCGCAATTATCTAAATTGCAGTTCTGCTTATCTCATGAATTCACATGCGGATACAAAAACTTGGATAGTTTTGATCGATATTATCAATCTATCTCATGACTATGTCCTGACCAGAGATTTAACATAGACTGCTGTCATTTTAGCAATGTCGTGTGGGAGCGTTTGGCTCGTGTTTCACATATTATTGCGGATTTCATAAGAGAGTTAATTTAAACATCTCGCTTGGTCACCCGAGCGTGTTGCAGTTAGCCACTTGCGAACTACATTATGTTAGTTTGTAGGTACCTAAATAGGTGGAATCTATATCACACGGTACAAGGTTCATAATATTCAAATTAAGGTTTTTCGCGATTTTACAGAGTTTACGTCAGGGATTTATAAACATTGGTTCTTTCAGTGGAGTGTAAAATGGTTTGGCAGTTCAGTTTGACCAGTACTTTTGCAAGGATATATCGTGGATCGTTGAGACAATAAAAATTAGGTGTGAGTGGAAGAGTGATCGCCGATTGGCGTAGCGCGGGCGAAGTCGATGGTCGCGGCTCGGGCGCGTCACGGCGGAGGGGTCAGCGGGCGCGGGCGCGGGGTGCGCGGGCGACTCGCGCGCCTCGCCGCCGCCTGGCTTCGATCCCGAGCTCTTCCAGGAGTTGAGCACCCTACCAGACGCGGAGCTCCGGGAGTGCCTCGGCGAGTACCCGGACTTTATCTACCACGTCGCACGAGATAGATTCGGAAGACTCTATTTCCGCGTCATCCGCACGTTGCTCCTTGATCGAGGTAAACTATGCGGTGCGGCTTCCATCTTCGTACACTTCATCGCTATCTTCAGTTTCTTCAGATGTCTAACCTTCATTTTTTCATTTGATTCATTGCGCTGATTACACAAATTCTTCCAGCTGATGATATTTTAGCCACGCTTATATCCTAACACCAATAACATGTGCTCGCTGCTTTTATATATCCACAAAACCTAGTTAACTAACCATGACCTAGTATAATGATTGAATCAGCTCGTTGTAAATGGCTTGAAATTATAGGTGCTATTCATGCCATATCACTAACCTAATCGTTATAAATTGTTGAGTTCGTAGTGAGTATCTACGTCATTTCTTTCATAGCTTAGCATAATATGTTGAGAACGTTCTCATTGGGGTCGAAGAGCACTGATTAGTACGGGAAATGTGTCTCACAAAAACTGTGAAAGTCTTTCGTCTTCGTGTGCGACGTAACAGCGAACAATCAATATCCGTTGTAATCGTAATGTTAAGTAAGAATGAGAAACCTGGCATATCTACCGCATTCAATGCTTCTATTATAGCTGTATGTTCCCATACCTTTTTGTACTGGAGAAGCATGATTCTGTTATACGTAATTAAGTTTGAATGTAATAATGCCATTATTTAGTAATTATAGTTGAATTGCCTTTCAACTTTAGCAGTGCTGTGACTTATATGATAAAGTATAGTAAAATACACTACGGTTAGAAAGAGCAAGATATGAGCTTTCTAACCCCGTGTATCTTTACTCCAGTATTTTTGATAGTTATCATAATTACTTTGTCTTCCTATTTTGCACGGTGAACGTATCACCTACGTACCGTTGTTTTCAGTAGGCGCTCCGGGACTTACAACGAAACTATTGTATCAATACTCTCCGATTACCACAAAAAGTATAATCACATGCTAATAAAAATAGTCGATGCGTTTGTGTCTTTTGTGATCGAGTTTTCCCACAAACGTGTACAATAGAATCGTTTGTTTTGCCTGTGATCTGCACAAGTGGTGTGCCCGGGCTCGAGCGTTGCTTGCGTACACCACACCAGTCGCTAACTGGATCGGTTACTCCGCGCCCGCATTTGTCGATTGTTGACAACGACACCTTTATTGATATAACACACGATTCTAACATCCGCGTTGTTCCTGGAAAATTCTGTTCGACAATAATGCTAGTGCTGTTGTGACAACATTTATACTGTCGAGGTTCGATGAACGTGCCGAGGCCTTGTTTAGATGACAGTCTCCCTGGTCAGAACTTCGTAGTACTATCAGTTTTATCTATAGTCTAAGTGATTGGCGAATAATTTAAACACTATTACCTACCTGCCCTATCTTATCAGCACTCAAGGCGAGCAAGTTCTGAACTCTATTCATGCTAAAGAGCTCGCCCATAATCGTCGTTGAACGATATCGCGATTTGTGTTGGTGTACGGAATATTGTTTAATATTTTATTGGACGTTTGTTCGGTTCAGCCATGTGAAAAAACTTATGTGAAATCGAAAATGATTCGTTCCGTGTGAAATGATTAAACAAAGCAAAATGCACGTCTCAGGGGGTAAAAACCGACCGAAGTTGGACTCACGATATTATAACGGTTAGTTACTACTTGTCATACCTGCATCTAATCGCATTTATTTATTAACCGACTTCAAAAAGGAGGAGGTTCTCAATTCGTCGGAACCCTTTTTATTTCGTTTTTTTTATGTATGTTCACTGATAACTCCGTCAATTGTGGACCGATTTTCAAAATTCTTTTTTTGTTGAAGTAATCTCTTTTAGAGTTTACTTCACAGGTGGTCCCATATAAATTTTATTCCTGGGGGATTGGTACTTTTCCCGGAAAACTCAAAAAACCTCATCCTCACTTGTAATTTTCGCCATATGATCACCAATATTTCCGTCAATTGTGAACCGATTTTCAAAGTTCTTTAGCGCAAGAAGTAAGAAGTGATTTTGAAGTCGGTTTTTTTTTAAAGTCCTACTTGTTATATTGTGACTATCCTCATTTATCATATTGATACATTTTGAAAAAATCCAATTTGGTAATATTATATGGAATTTTTGTATTAACTCTATTATTTTGACAGAACAACGTCTGTCGGGTCAGCTACTATAAATATAACACAATGTAACTATTCCCCTAACTTCCACATACAAATAGTCTATTAAAAAAAATCATAAACTAACACTTTGATTAAGATTATGATCATTTCCGAGGGATTGAAGTCTAACTGCTGAATTATTTTGTCTTCATTATTTTGTGTCAATGACACACATTAATTACACCAAGTTAGGAAATCTCATAAACAGTACCTATATATTTTTAGTAAAATATAATACAGGTGTCAGTTCTTTTACTATGCATAATAGCAAAGTACTAGCAAATCATTATTGATTGACAGGTTTACAGAGGGCTTACCACAGGTTTTGATAGTTTTCGAAAACTTTATAAGTTTCGGTATCTTTCCATACATTTTCGTACAGCGCCTCTAGGGAAACGTGAATGAACTAAAATCGGCAGTCGGCACCACGAGTTCTATCGACTCGTAGTTTTCGACCACGGAAAAAGTTTTCGATCAGTTTTGTGCTAATTTGGCAGTACGAGTTCGTATTTTGACAAGTCTGTGGAAGTAAACTATTTAGTATATCGTAAACTTTCAGTCGCTAGATAAATCTTTGTGAGAGACGTTATCTTGAAAACTACTTGTTGGAAAGTTGTTGGATTTTTTGCGTTTAGGTATGTTTTCGAGAAAAGAGCGCGTTTTGTTGACAAACAACTAAACACCATTTACAAAACGTCAAAACGTGTCGTTTACACGGTTTGTTTCGTCTCTTTTCTTTTGCCTGTGTGCAAGAGAGATAGAAGTATGCAGCATGAAGTCCGTTCAATCGAGCTAGTCGATCAAAGATATGGTGTAAACTATGCTATAAACATAGAACTCATGGTACCAATCACCGGAAAACCATATGGTATATCGAGCTCACCGAAACCATCACACGGATGGTATGCAAAAAACTCATGGTAGGCCCTCAAGTAACAGATATAACAGGTTTCTACCAGATATCAAATCGTATTACCATGCGATAACTTTTACTCTGTCCCGGATTCTACAAGGTGGGCCAAAAGAAATCACCCTATTGGAAGATGCTCTTATTTTTGCAAATGGCGGCCAAAGTCATTTTCTGTTTTCTATCTGTTTTGACATTTGTGACCAAGACAGATGTAGAATACAAGTGAACAAGCCGCTGTCGACCGCCAAACGCGTGTGACCTACGCCCAAGTCATAATCTCGAGGACGAAGTGGACGATTTTTCGACCAAGATCATTGAGCGATGAATCTCATTTCCATCTCAGCGGGTACGTGAACAAGAAAAACTATCGCACTTGGGGCGGGCCTGGGGCACCGAAAATCCACGAGTGATGCACGAGGAGCCATTACACCCGCTCAAAGTGACTGCATGGTGCGCTATTCCCGCTGGAGGAGTCATCGGGCCATTTTTTTTCGAGGACGCCGCTGGCAAAAGACAACAGTGGACGGTGCGCGCTATAGGGCATGGGTTTTTTTGGGTTTTTTGAAGTCCCGTGTTTACGTGAACAAGCCCGAGACCCTGGAAGCCCTCAAGGACAACATTCGACACAAGTGCGAGAATCTGTCGCCCGAAGTTCTCGCCGAAGTGATGAAAAATGCCATAAAACGAGCCAGTATAGCAATCAATTGTGGCGGCGCCCATTTGGCCGATATCATCTTCTCGACTTGACCAATAAAATTCTAAAGGTTCAAATAAACATAAATCAAAAAACAGAATCGAAGTTTTTCATTTAGAAAAAAAAAAATGAGAGCCAAACAACATCAGATGACTTCTTTTGGCCCACCTGTTATCTGTGTAAAAATATGATTGACTAAATAAAAATATCATTGATTGACCAAGTAAAAGTAGGCTTTATTAATAACAAAAGGTTTCATAAACAGGAAGGTAAACATTTAAGAATCAATAAACAGCGTAATATGTACGTAGGTACCTACCTGAAAAACGATTGTACTTCAGATTATTTTGTAAATATATCAACAATACATTTATTGTACAACACTTGCTATCTGTTTCTTTGTTAGTATTGTGTACAAAGTACAAACAAACTTGTGAGCGATTTTATGATAAAGCGTGAACGTTACAACTTTTTCTAAATAATCTTATTATGTTTGCAGTTCTATGCAGCAACAGGGTGAGCCAAATGACAAAAACCTACAATGACATCGAAGCGGTAACTCGGCTCTTGGAAGAAGTAAGTTCTGTTTTTCATACCTACCTCTAATATCAATTAACCACTTCTTAAAAGTTATTGCGGCGTGTTCCAGCACGAGATTTAAGAACTTCCTTGATACCATCGTAGAGAATGTAAATTTGAAAAAATGATTTTGTAAATTACAATTTCCTCAAAGATGTTCTGTTTCACCTAAGTTCAATCAAGTAAAAAGTAGGCCTAACCTATTAGCCGGTGTTGAAAGGAAATTCTGTAACCAACAACAACACCAGCCTATTCAGTCCACTGCTGGACATAGTCCTCCCCTATAAGAAGGGGGATATGCCCATAATTCCCACGCTCGGTTACGGCTCGGTCGCTCGGTCGGCACGCCACGGTTGGGGATCGCAGGGCACAGCTTCTCGCACAGCCGACGCTGGTGCCCGTCGGCGGCCAGGGCATTTAGCTGTGCCAGTGTTAGGCTCCGCTATGCCGCAATCAGCCGGCCGCCTGAGCACCGTTTGTTAGCAGGGTGCACCACGTGCAGGTGAGGTTGGCATGGATTCCAGAGATGAAGGTGAACACCCCGAATTCCCTAACCGAATTGTTTATAATAAAAACTCCATAACATGGAATTGCCGTTCCCTCGTTCATTAAACACGTTTACGATTTAAGTTTTATAGACATCATTACCATCCATAAAATATGTTTATGTTGCTTACATACAAAAACTTCAAATGACAAATTCATGACCTTTGACCGCGCTTGACGATCCCACACTTATGTACATTTACGATTTGATGATTGTAGTTGCGAATGAAAAAGATAATAATTTGAAATAACGTTAATTCCATAGGTGGTCTTCTAGTAAACCAACAGTATTCTTACAAAGTGTTTTGGTATCTCTCAGAAATATTAAAAAATATTATTTTAATATTATTAATCTTATCATGTTTTATTTTATGTAGGTATTATGAATGATGATTGTTCAAAACCAATACGAAAAGTAAAAGTGGTGACTGGTGACTAATATAAAAGCAAACCTTAAATCGGAGAGGCTATTATCCTATATGGCTGAAATAATGATATTTTAACGCTTTGAGTGCTGAATAACAACTGCGCTGTGCTACTAGGTACGAGCACGTTGACTCCTCCCTCACTCAACCTGTTAAGTATCTGAGAGCTTAAACTTCAGCTTCCAAATACATTGCAGGTTGTTTAAAAAAGCAATAACGAGGGAATCGTTGTATTTTGTATAGAAAGAGAAAGACTTGGAGTTGACAGCGCGCATCGGCAAAGAGCTCCTGACCACTCAGGGGGTGCTCGAGGCGCGCGTCAACTCGCTAGAGGGCGAGCTTCGCAGTGCGAACGACCAGATCACACAGCTCAGGCACGACCTCATAGTAAAGACTGATTTGCTGCAGGTAACTTCACAGTGATATTTTCCATTTGCACAAAACATGATATTTGAAACTGGCTAGGTGGAGCGACGCGCGAAAGGCTGCTGGTGGAAGCTGGATGCTTCGAGCTGCAATGGCGCTCATTAGAGGAGGCCTATGTCCAGCATTGGAGTGCTAGGTCTAGGTCTATGAGGATGATGATGATGATGATGATGATGATGATGATGAAGACATTTGGCTCTTTTTCAGCCAATCAATCAAATTATTTAGGTTACCCTTTGACAGTGCTGTATAGCAGCATCAATGTTTTTAGCCTTGTTTTATTAATTTTACATGTTTCGATATTTCTAAGGTGAAAAATGTTATAGACAATATATATAGACATATATAGACATTTTTCATCATAATTTTTCTTTTTTTATAATTAATTATGGAACCTACTTTAATTTTGACGAAATCATGTCAAAGTGTAACATTGTGTACCTATGGTGGAAATAAATGAACTATGAACTGATAGGTGTGTTTCGAGCCCGTATGGACAATTTGTCATGATGATGATGCACAAAGAAATATGTTTGAAATGTCCTAATTATTGCGAATGAGTAATTTGACATTGAACTAGATTGAGAGTATAATACTAGATACTAGAGTTAGAAATAAGAATGTTACGTACTGCCACTATGTACGGCGAAGACATTTTGTTCATATGTTCTTTGTAAGTAGCATAACATAAGACCTAATATTCGCATACATTGCCCTCCCCTAATAAAGGGGGATACGTCCATAATCCCCACGCTGGGCATTCGGGTTGGGGATCGCAAGGCAGGTAAGCAGGGTAGGTACCGAGGTCGTCAAATATAAACATCAGAAGTTGGCTGCAAGTAGGGACGTGGTTCCTATATTTCGGTTGGATCGTACTAGAAATGGTCGAATCGTTTGCTGAGCCCAACTTCAGAGGGACATAGTTGTGACTTCTATAATTTTATTGACAGGTGTTAACAAATGATACTGAGGAGCCGCTGTCGCCGACGGAGCAGGAGGCGGCGTGTGCGGCCGCGCTGCGCAAGCGCACCGGCGCCCTGGAGCGCGAGAACCGAGCGCTGCGCGAGGAGGCCACGCGCCTCGCCGCCGGCGCAGACACGGCGGAGTTGGCCGAGCAGCAACTGCTTAGGGATATTGCGCATCAACTCGGTGAGGGCAACACCAGCCTATATCAGTAGAGCGATGTCCTTAGGCCATGTCGGAGGCCTTCAGGAGGCCAAAAAACTCCGACACCAGATTTGGCCACTAACTCATACGATGAAGAAGAAGTAGAGCGATCATCATTTTTTTTCTTTACGTTGGATAACGTAAAGAAAAAAAACTCACGAACTCGCCTTATGTTAAGTAACGTTGTGGTCTAAGATGGAGCACGGAAGTCCAGAAGACACCTATTCACTCTAGACTTAAATAGTCCCGGATTATAGTTATCAAGAAAGACAGAGGCTGGGTGAGAGTTCCAATCCTTAGATCGCATAATAAAAGTAGAATAAAACAGCTTAGTGCGAATAGGTGGTATATGTACTAAGTAAGGATGGTACTGAGGCAGTATGTCTGCTTGTCCTAAAGTGGAATGGTGATGGTGGGATCAGTTCATGTAGATCCTGAGAACACTCACCGAAATGTAGCTATAGAAGAATTTCTACCTGACGTATGAATATGAAATGACGTAACGAAAAATTTTGACCATGACAAAGCGTTATTTTGAATGTACACTTTCTGATTGACCAAAATTTCTCGTTTATGATATGAATACTTTTTCGCTAGTCGTGATCGACCCTCAGTTAAAGCCTCAGTTGCTGGACAGAGGCTCTTCTAATAAGGTGAGGATGTGCCCGTTATCCCCACGCAAAGCATGCGTTGGGGATCGCTGGCCAATGGGAAAGCGTAGATAAGAAATATCGCTGTGTCAGAATTTTACGCACCTACTGTAGCGCTTCGGTGCATTGGAAGGCATCTTAATACTTTATTAGCTTCCACCCGCAGCAACGCACAAAAGTATGTTATTCTAGGTCTAGAACGCATAATGTGAAAATTTTCAGTCCAATGGTTTCAGCAGTTTTGGCGTGAAAGAGGATTTCTTATTTCACAAACTTTCGCCTTTATAATATTACGTGTTATATATTAAGAATTTATGATAAGACAAATTCATATCAAACAAATTTTATGTACCTACCATATGTGAAAATGTGCCTTATGTGTTTGTTATTTATCAGAATTATTTAAAAGTCGAAGTCTTGCAGTTATAAACTTGGCCTAAGTATTAAAGCCTATGTAAATAAATAATGATCTAAGTGTGCTATTACTGATAACAGCGATAGTGAAATGGGGTTGTTTTGATAAAGCAAACACACTAGGCAGCTGCCATCTTCAGCTAGCTTTGTGTAAACTAGTTCATTATTTTTGGATTTATAAAATCAGAGTTCCGTACTCTATACGTGCAAAACATTGTTAGTATGAGATTGTCCAGGTGAAGCGATTTATACGCGAGTCGAGTCCACACCACACCAGCCTTTATCAGACCACTGCTGGACATAGGCTTTGCCTAATAATGGGGGATAAGTCCATAATCCCCACGCTGGGTTGGGGATCGCAGGGCACAACTTCTCGCACCGCCGACGTTGCTGCCCATCGGCGGTTTAGAGAATTTAGCTGTGCCGGTGCGAGGCTGTGCTATGCCGCAATCAGCTGGCCGTCAGAGCCTCGTTTGTTATACAGTGGCTCCACCACGGGCACTTGAGGTTGGCTTGGATTCAGAAGGTGGAGGTGGGAACCCCTTACACCTTGCGAGTCGAGTCGCGCGTAGCCAATCATCTGGACGCTCTAAGCATTCCACGTGACATGTCGCAAACCTGGGTATTTTAAAAGTTTCGAATAGAAAAGTTTCCGAATAGAATCTGTTTTTGTTCAATTGTATTTTTTTCTTCTGATTCTGAAGAATGCTACGGCACGATGGCGCATCACAACACGATACACCCCGGCAAAATAATATAATTTTGGCTAAATCGTCACTGTCGGATTCGACTCAGAAAAGTTTATAACGTTTTAAAATACCTCCGCCGATTGGCAACGCGCGGCTCGACTCGCACCGCGCACTTAAATTGCTTGATCTTTACAGGGTTTGATAGAGCTGATAGCTTCTACCAAGCTTCTACTAAGAACTTAGTTAGCCATAAGTATTTTGATGAATGTTTATTTACTTAAAACCCAGGGCATCATAAGGCCATATAATGGGCACAAAGGTCACCACTTCACATTTAAGAGTAGCTGAGAAAATACATTAAGTAATTCGTATTCCACACAATCAATTTGTGACTCGCTGTTCATTAAGCCAAAAAAAGCACGTGATAATTTCTTAAGCATTTTTTATATAGCCAGTCACTACTGAAACCGGTACCGACTCGTATTTACTAATATCTCAACTATTTCTGATACTAAAGCCACTTATCTATCGATAAAGAATAAGTACAGTTGTAATCTACAAGTTAGTATAAATGCATATTACACCTGTTTGTTTACACAATGTGACAATTAAGCATGTTTGTTATAATCATGCAGTAACTGTTGAAGTGTTATTAAATTAAATAAATCTGGCCTATGTGTTAATCCCAGTTATAAACTATGTATATTCCAAGTTACATCCAAATCCGTTCAGCCGCTATGTAGTTGAGTGGGAACAAACATACACATACACAAACTTACGTATTTATAATAGTGTGATTAATACGCGTAAACTTACGGCACGTGTGCTTGATACTTCGAATAGGCACGCGAGCGAATCCAAGCGGCGCTAGATATAGTAATTAATAGGTATTGTTTATCAGGTTCTTTTAGATTACGAGGGGATTGTGATTCCAGCGATAAGGAAGAAAGCAAGACGTGCAACGGCTCGGTGGGACAAGGTGGTCTAGCAGTGTGTTGTTCAACAAATTCACACCCTGTCAGACCATACTTGTTTTAACTTGCCAGTAAGCAGCGCGAAGTCGGAGATCAAAAGAAAAAATGTGCTGCATTATTAATTACTTACCATTTTATAACCTAATATTCAAATAGTTCTGTTCTGTAATAATAAGCGTATAATGTTCCTATATTATTTCAAAGTTAAATAATTATTTAAGTAAGTAGTAGGCCTTTTGCGCTATTATATATATTTTTTATTATATACTAGGCTTCCGCATGAATAAAGGGTAGACAAAGGGGGCGAATAGTCTTAGTCTTAGTCCAAGTACCATGGATAAAAATTGGATTGAAACGCCCACTTAGCATGCCGTCTACTCTACGATAGAGAAGACAACGTGTATTTTCTGATTGTGGGTCTCCCTGCATCTCAAACATGACTATTTTTTCCCAAACGCTCATTTTTATCCATTGTAGATAACCATGATTAAAACATAAAATGTTGCTACAAATACAAATTCTTCCGTCGACAAATGCCTTGTCTACGGTTGTGTAGAATGAAAACAAACATACAAAAACACAAACTTTCGCATTTATAAAAATGTGCTGCATTATTTATTACTTACCATTTTATAACCTAATATTCAAATAGTTCTGTTCTGTAATAATAAGCGTATAATGTTCCTATATTATTTCAAAGTTAAATAATTATAAGTACTATGTGACGTAAAGATTGCCTTTATGTTTTCCACTAAACTTTGTGCCCAACGTCATAAGAACACATGTCACAAGTTCATTTTTGTTATAGCTAGTGCAAATTCAGAGGCCAGCGTGCTCGGTTCGGAGCTGTTCGAAGAAAGGCAGCGTGCTTCCGACTTGCAGCATCAGCTCGACTCTGCGAATGCAAGGCTTACGGCCAGCGAACGGAGCTTCCAACAGGTAATGCCTATCTGTATTTTTAAGTTACAACTTTTTAGTAAATTGTTGTCTTAGAGGTACATCCAAACATGGTAGTATAGCTCCTTTATGGAAGAAAATCCTTGATGGGGAAAAAGTTGCGATGTTATTTAATTTGTTTTTAGATCATCTAGCATTGTGAATTTATAAACTGATGCGGTTTAATGTTGGACCACACGGGATTATAATCATATTCTGTCTATAGCAGTCCACTGCTGGACATAGGCCTCCGCTGATGATTGAGCCTCGCTCTGTACTCAGCATAAACTATAGAATTATGGCAGTACTGCATTATAATGTCATACTGGTTGTACGTCGTATATACTATTTGTACAATAAACAGTCTATGAAAACTATGTAGAACTATATGCGCTATATTTATTTAGAAGCATGGAAATCCCTCGTGACATGAAAGATAAAATCATTTGGATATCCTTCATCCCATGCTCTTATTTCTACCAACGGGATTTTTTTATTCAGTTGTGAATGGTTAGACC
This sequence comes from Horisme vitalbata, assembly GCA_951804965.1. Lineage (NCBI taxonomy): Eukaryota > Metazoa > Arthropoda > Insecta > Lepidoptera > Geometridae > Horisme > Horisme vitalbata. The sequence goes on from OX638093.1 coordinate 19,093,171, forward strand.
AACAAATGCGGTTCATTGAAACGAAGGCTTACTCTTATAAATAATCATTGTACCCAGATAAGGATAACATTGATATCGTAAAATGCAACGGACTTATTGTTTAGTGCCACAGACACAATCGTTAGGTATTAAGATTGTCGCATAGATAAATAAATAGTAATTTCACCTTCTAGAACATTCGGAATGCAAGTTTTCACTGTACAGGATAATCTTTATTACCTGTACCATAATTATTGTTACGAACAAATTTTATCTTTTTGAGGATTGTAGGTTTTGTGAATATTGGAAATAGATAATTCAATTGAGCTTTGCTTAGCAACTAGACATTCGGCTGCCAAACAAATAATAAGGCGTCAACCCGTATATCCAGTAATTCTGAATCTCCCCTTCATTTGTTCCATTCATCTAAACGTAGCACTATTCTGAGCAAATTCTCTTTAAGCCCAGAGAAAGCTCCGAGAATTCAACCCCAAAATGGTTCTACAGTTTCTCTCAGCAGTCGAGGTTAGTGAGACCCTCCCACAAGGGGCGACGAAAATTAGAAATGGCGATCACTATAGGCCGCAGTGATATCATAGTCAAAAGATCAAATAAAAAAAAATAAGACGATAATATACTGCCTAAAGTGATATAACTGAAATAAGGAAGGCGTTGGGTCCATTTTAGAAATTATTACTTATAAGGATATCTTTACTGTTAAATGAATGCTTGTATTTTGAAAACATTATTCGTTTAAATATTCAATCAGAAGTCCTATGTAACCTAGATGTTAGACAATGCAGTAAAACATTGACATTCCTTAGTGACTATGAAAAACAGTGGCGACTAATAAGTTCTTTATGTAATGCTTACATTTAGCACAGTTTACTCTACGTAACTGTTTTCAGTCGGTGGTTGTCTGGCAATCGACCTTGAAACAAAAGCGGATCACGGTATAAAAACTCTTACACCAATTGGATTACTATTTCCAATATAGGTAGATTGAAATACTTTCAGGTTTTATTAGTCTAGTTGCGTTAAATGGTTAAATGAGTTGGGTGTATGGGATTCCAACCTCCATCTTCGTAATCCAAGCCAACCTCACCTGCCAGTTGGAGCACTCAGCTGCGTAACATACGGGGGTTTGGTGGGCGGCTGAATGCGGCAAAGCACAGCAGTTTATGGGCTACCGGTGTTAACCGGCATAGCTAAATTCTTGACCGCCGACGGACAGTAGTCGGCGGTGCGAGAAGCTATGCCCTGCGATCTCTAACCCGCATGCCGAGCGTTGCGATTTTAGGCACATCCCTCCTTATTAGGGAAAGTCTATGTCCAGTAGTGGATTGATATACCTAGGCTGTGTGGTGTGGTAAAATAATTTAGTAAGAATTATCTAATGTGATTGTTATCTAAGTAATTCACATAAATATTTTAGATACCATCACAAAACAATCGTGTTTTGCATGCGTAGTCTTCGATAGTAGGAAACAAAGGCATAGGCATATAATCATATACCTAAAAGTATTTTAATTAAATTATTATGTCCACAGTTAACTGGAGAGCACGAACACACTTTGCGGATATTAGAAATAACAAGGGATAACCAAAATGCTCTCGCCGCTGAACTCGCAGATTATAAGGTAACATGTATGAATATTCTATGTCCCTTGTGGTTTGAATAAACGTCGCGAGATCCAGTGGAAAGCGACCTAATTTAACCATTCCGCGGTCTATGAAATTTATTTGCATGACTGCACAGTGCAAATTTAAATTTTCGCTTTGGCTGAAACTAGATTAGACGTCTTCAAAGGTGAATAAAAGATGCGGAAAGCTATCACGTGGAGGAAATAGGATTTCATTTACCTCGCTTCACGTCAAACATTCTGTTTACGTCACGGCGCGGCCTTGGCCTAGAAACTACCAGGTCAGACTGTGCTCTTGAAAGTTATATAATGCCGGGTTAGGAATAAATAATCAAATATTGATAGAACTGATTACATTATAATCATAGGATCTTAATTAAATTTTGTGGCGCCCTTATCTACAATCACGTGACATTTAGGTAGATGAAATATTTTGCAAGTAAACGGTTACCTGCATACTCGATTCTGCTAATTGATCATACAATTTTGTACTATTACATTTTTTACGTTCGTGTAAATGCTTTACTCGTAAATCTAAGCACCTAAAGTAGCAAAAGTGAATCAACCAAACATACTTCATACTTTCATAGATTTTTTGTTCGTGCCTTCGTGACTAATAATATTGGCAGACATTTTTTACGACCAGTTTTTAGCGAGAGGTGTGTCTTTTGATATACTTCCCATAACTTTTACTTTCACCTTTATGAGGTAATAAATATTGTCTTTAGCATGCAGCTATAACGGAATGAAATAACTCAATGGATTATCAAATGAAATACAAACTAACGATATGGTATGGACGATATGGATCGTATAGTCAGATAAATCCTGATTTATTGTGCTCCGATCGTCGAGAATTATTTCTGCCATGTATCTCACTAATATTAGAAAAATGTTTGTCCTTTCTTAAATAGAATTAGAAAATAGAAATGGAAATCAGATCATAAATCTTAATTTAGATCTAATCAGGTAGGTACGTAACGAGCCATCGTTAGAATAGAAGTGATTTCTTCTGTACCAAAAATATACAACGTAGGTCGTTGTATATTCAACGATTTTTCAATGCAATCAATATTAATACGAGTAGAATACGGATCAGCTATAAAATAATACATTAACCTTTTTCAGGGTCATCACACTATCTTGGTCATTGACATAAAGTATGGATACCGACAGATTACTTTATTATACACTAGCTTCCGCCCGCGGTTTCGCTCGCGTGGCACCTGTAGTACATACATACTTTTAGACCAGGAATAACATAATCGCTACTTTAAATACGGTGTAAATAAGTGCAACATTACAGCTCGATGTTCAGAATTTCTGGCGTGAAGGAGGAACAATCATTTCACATTTAACAAAGTTTCGCCTTGACAATATTAGCAGGAGTCAGCGTCGAGCTTAGGAGCTTGGTCCAGCAGTGGACTACTATAGGCTGATGATGATGATGATGAATATTAGCAGGAGTAGGAAGAATCTTTATTGATCTCCTTTATGACATTTTTTTAAAAATTTAATATAGGAGCGGTATGCAGAAATCGCAGCACACTTATCGGAAGCACAAGAGCAACTGCGGCAACTTCGCAAGCGGGGGGAGCCCACGCGTGGTCTTATGCCCAGCGTGGCGGCCGCAGCCGGGCTGCTACCAGCTAGCTTACACAGGGAGATGCACTCGTCTGTATACTCGGAGCTCAGTCTCGACTCGGGTATCGGCGACCCGCTTGCACAGTAAGTTTACACAAGATTTTAATATAAAATATAAGCAACGACAAAACCAGCCTATACTCTGTATTTTTAAATCCTGCAAAAAATGTAAACGAAGAAATATCAATGACAAAGTGACATGTAATATTTCCATAATACATCCATGCAGCATTTTCTTTATAGAAATGCATAATAATTTAGCTAGACTTCACTAGCGCGTTAATCTGTGCCCTCAGAGATTAAATAAAACAAACAAATAATATGTGCGTTTTTTACTAGAGAACTTATAGGTACATTCATATAGTTAAAAAATATCTTTGTACTTACATAAATTACTAATATTTGACCATACCTTTAGAAATAAACACACAAATATTTATTTTTAAATACTATTATTAATCGTATCAGATGATGGCAGTAGTTGAATTCAAAAGTTACAAAAATACCGAATGTGTAGTACCAATGCACTTGAGGGTTCGGTGGCCAGCGTTCCCCAGAGGTGACCAGTGTTATAAAATAATTAGCCATAAAAAATGTTTATCTTTAAATATCTTTGTAAGAAAACAAAGTATTAGACTAAAAATATGCCCAAATCATAATTTATATATACTTTGACAAGACTTTTTTTTATGATGGAACGTATATAGTCACGTCGTAGTTACCTACTACAAAGGAGGTGAGTTTTTTACTGGTATCCCCTTTCTTTACCTTTTTTGCAGCTTTAAACGAGACAGGGTATATATGTATCATCCTTTGCGGGATATAGGCAACCACTAATAAAAAGGGGATATGCTCTTTATCCCCACTCTGGCTGGGCATGCGGGTTCGGGATCGCAGGGCTCGGATTCTCACACCGCTGCTGCCCGTCGTCGGTCAGGAAAGCTTTGCTGGTGTTAAGCTGCGCATCCAGCTTCTACCAGCAATACAGCAGCCTTTCGTAGATCGTCACTCTAACTAGCCAATGGATTTCATTTACCGAGACGCAAAGAACCTATTTTTTTTTCACGGTACTTGAAGATAGAACAGGCACATGGCCCACCTCATGTTAATTAACCATTACCTATCACAAAGCATTTCATCGTACATCACGTTTTTTACAACGTGCTCTACGAAGCAACACCCTGTGTCTATCAACTTGAGACACGGAGATGATAAGCCTCTTGCACCTGTAATTTCACCGGCACCCTTCAAACCTAAACACAGCAATGCTGCTTCATAGGTATGGTGACAGTACTTCCCAAAACGAGCCCTCTACAAGAACTCTACTATCCATCCATCAATTACTAATAATTGATGGATTTTTACTATTAATAAACTATTACTTTTATGGCATAGTCCACCGAGCTGTTCCAAGCGCTGCCTAGGCATGGGCTGGTGTCTTGAGATCCTAACCAACAGAGATGTTGTTGAGAAGTGATTCTTCTTGTATTATGTCTATTCTGACGTTTAGGATGTGTACCTAATGTAGTCACTCACTCATCACTCATTAGTCATTATAATATTATCTATCAGATACATAGCTTTAACAGGGACTTCCCTCTTAATCCGATTGTTGGCAATATAATGTAATTGTAAGAATTAAAATTAGTCATCATGATATTATAAAGGCAAGTTTGTCAAATGTGAAGATGTATGTTTGTTCCTCTTTCACGACAAAACTACTGAACGCATTGAGCAGATATTTTGTTCATTCCTAGTTCTGTAGTTAAAACATATTGCTTTTTATTTGGGTACCATGCGAGCAAAGGCCGTGGGCGAAAAATCCTTTAATTACATTAAACATTGAAAACAGAAAAAATAGACCGTGTTTATCAGTGAAGTATTAGATCAAAATGAATCTGTTTTATCCACAGCTCAAGTATGCAGAAAGTTTTTGAAACGGTGCAGTGTGCGTCACGATGGTGTAACGGCTCCGGTCCGTCGATAGCAGGCTCTGACGTAGCGGACGGACCGCCGCCTGTTTACCTGAAACCACCGCTCAATCCACTCTCGCACGATTCCTTCCTAGACGACACGTCTGATGCAGAGTCTGACGACCTTTATCCGTAAGTAATTTCGTTCTATACAAATAAAAGCGATTAGGGCACCCGATTCTGACGTAGCGGACGGACCGCCGCCGCCTATTTACCTGAAAACACCACTAAATCCACTCTCGCATGATTCAGAGTCTGACTACCTTTATCTGAAATGGTGGATCCACACAGCCCGGTGGCACTGCCGGCGGCTTTACCATAAGCAAAGCCGTCAGAGAAGCCGCCGGCAAGCGCGTCTCTGAAGTGATATTCGCAGTTATCGTAGTAGTGCTACGATTTTCGGTGAAATTGGACGCATATACAGAAAACAAAAATGTTCAATAAATAATAGGACTGCATTGGCGTCCCAATGATAATCAGTAATTTTGCTCTACAAAAACGGACGGCACTAGTATTCGCATTGAAAGTCGCGAACGAACTGTTCCCCCGCTGACGGCGGCCGCGGCGGCATTATGGCCACCGGCTTTGTTGAAACTGCCGCACACAAAGCCGGCGGCATGAGCCGCCGGCGCCGGCCTGGCCGCCGGGTTGTGTGGACCACCTATTAGTACTTTTTTTTTAAACCGGCCAAGTGTGATTTGGACTCGCGCAACCCGAGGCCGAGGGTTCTGTGTAAATTTGTAGGATGAACTTATTTCTTGTGATGTAACTACAAATTATTAATATTATTTTTTATTAAAATGGCCGATCTTTTGATTGCGTTGACTTAGAATTTCACAGCTCCACGTGATTGCACACCTGTGTATTTGATATTAATTCATTAACCTTATACCTCGACGTGTTCCTGAGAAATGGGTCTTGACAGACAGACAGACGGACAATTAAGAAATCTTATAAGGGTTCCTCTTTTCCTTTTGGCATAAAATGAAAATAGAATGAAAAAATAGATTCAAGATGTTTATTTGATTAACTCACTGTTGGAAATGGGAATGGTCTTAATCTTTATGCTATACAATAGTTATCGCAGATAGATCTCTCCGATAAGATAGTGGTGGCTAGACACGAATTAGGAAGATTGTCCTTTCAATGAAAGTAAAAAATTGTCTAGATTTTAGTCAATGAAATAGTTTTTTAATTGCATCAAAGATACAAATTAGTGTTATTAGTAGTATTTATTTTTTTATAATTTGATGCAGAGACCTCAAATATTTTCAATGTCGGTCTTTTAAATACTCCGACACCAGAGTGAGCCGATTGCTCGTATGAGAAGTAGAAGTAGTCTATAATACATATATTTACATTATACCTTTTTTAATTGTAAATTTTCCTGCAAACTGTTTAATTTTTTATAGTTTACAACAAATAATTTATCTGTCTATCTATACTTAAAGACTCCGCATACCTTTCGATTTTTTTTATCTGTTAAAGCGGTGTCTGACGTCACGGGCGCCATATTTAGATCTGCAGTCTGAACTCTGTGGCAGACCTTAATTTATGGATTATTTCCTGTAGTGGTGGTTGCGGCGTCGGCGTGCCTGGCGCGCCCGGCGCGGCGGAGTTGGCGGCGGCGTTGCGACGTCTCACGCCGCAAGAGATCAACTCGAGAAGAGCTTCCCTCGCGGCGTCACACGTGCTCAGGCAAAGGCGGCATACAGGTTTGTAATGTCCAATTCTATTAATCTCACGAGTAATATTTTAATAGATATATTAATTATTTATTATATTTATAAGTGGAAAAGTTTGTGTGTGACGTATTTGGATGAAACTTTGAATATATATACATAGCACGCTGTAACCTGGATTAACACATAGGCAACTTTATATCCGAATAACACGCGAGTGAAGCCAAGAGTGGAAGCTAGCAGGACAGAAATGACATTTTTGCGGGTACCACGCGAGCGACGAAAGTTAACAATTTACCATAAACACAGAAGAATGAGACAACAGATCTGAAAGTGTTCGTGGTTTGACTTACTCTGGTATTCCTAGCTGATTATCTTATGTACGATTCATACCTACAGCGCGCGTCGCGCAAAACATGCTAGAGGAAATTGAAACATCCACAAAGCAGTTAAGTTCCTTATTTGCATGCAATATCTACTTACGGATCTATTTATGCCAGAGTTCGACAAAGCTCAAAACTGCGTAAATTGCATGCAAATAAGGAACTTAACTGCTTTGTGGATGTTTCAATTTCCTTTAGCATGTTATAAAATGCTCGATGCTCTCCGATAGTCTCCGACGCGCGCTGGTTAGTGTGAATCGTACATTAGCCAACAATCCGTCTGGTGATTATCAGTTAGCGTAGCATTTAGATCTGAGAACTTCCGTGCTTCGGAAGGCATGATGGTTCCGGCCTAAAGCTTAACATCCCAAAGTAAAGCTACGAAAAATGTTGAACCAATATAGGTACATTATATCTGACCAATATCTTTAACTTTTACAATGTTTATTTCATAAAATAACCTAAAGGGTCTAAATAAGTGTTACCGGCTGAAATGATAGATAAAATCATCAGCCTATAGCAGTCCTATGCTGGACATAGGCTCCTAATGATTGCCATTGCGCCCTGTCGTCAGCTCGATGCATTATGATTAGCGAACATTATTGCCATCGTTGAAGATGAATGTTGTCTTTCAGAACGAGATGTCAGCGAAGAAAGCGCTGTATGGGGCGCGGGTGCAGCGGGCGGTTTTGCTCGGTTTCGACAGCCGCACAAGTTACAGATCGTTAAGCCCATGGAAGGATCCCTCACGTTACACACGTGGGCGCAACTGGCCAAGCCTAATATGTCAGGTATGTCAATAAAAAAAATTAAAAAAAAATTATTCCCGCCCGTGATGCACTCTGCTAAATGAAGCGCTCGTGGCGTGGTTAACTTCGGTATTCTTAGCAGATCACCTTGGTTAAGCAATACTCCGCCTGGTCATTACTTGGATGGGTGACCATTTAGTGACATTTAGATTTGAGCGCTTCAGTGCTTCGGAAGGCACGTTAAGATGTTGGTCCCGGCTTTTCAGTCGTTAAGCCATGTCATAAGTTGGTCACTAGCTCATACGAAGAAGAAGACCCTGCTAAATAACAAACAGGGCCGGCTGATTGCGGCATAAGGCAGCCTAACACCGAGGCACCGGTATGACTAAATTCCCTGACCTCCGACGGGCAGCAGCGTCGGCGATGCCAGAAGCTATGCCCTACGATCCCCAATCCGCATCCACAGAGTAGGGAGCATATCCTCCTTGTTATAAAGGATACCTTTATCCAGTAGTGGACTTATACTGGCTTGTCTTGGTTGGTGTTGTTGTTGTTGTTGTTGGGTTGTATCATAAGCGTTTCGTTAAATGTTGGACAATGAGAAAGCATAGATTTGAGTTTATTGGCTAACATTTTACTAACCGCTTATGATACGACAGGTTGAAATATTCGTGATTACCCTACCGAACTTCTAATACTTTCATTATTACTGACAATTGATGTGGAATTTAGGTTATAGAGTATTCAATGCTACACAAGGAAAATTTCAAAGATATTAATTTGATTTTTGCAGGATTATTGGAAGACCAAGAAGGTGTTGGTGTTAGAGGTGCCAGGTCGGCGGCAGCTCTCGGTATGCGGACGTACCGGCTGTCGGACGTCGAGGAGGATGATGATATGCTGCGGCTACCTCAGTCCAGCCTCATCTACACATTCACCAACAGGTAAAACCTATTGTATAATTCTGTCTAGTTAGTTCTTGGCTTAGTTAATATATCTAGCGATGGAGAACGCCTGTAATCTTATCATCATTTCCAATATCTTTATTATGCGTAAAAATAATGTGTTTATGGAAGAATGGGACATAGAAACAATGTGTTTGGATATTGTACCATGCTTCCGCCCCACTATGCAGTGGCAGGATTCTGTCTGAGTTGAATCGTGTGTTTCTCCATTAGTACCTACTAGTTACCCTGTTACTTTTGCTAAACTTAACCTGTTGCCATTGTTTACGGTTCGATATTGACAGACAGAATTGAATTTGCATACTGATTTTTCTAATAATGTAATTTAAGGTCAAGAGCATCAATAATTTTACATTTTTTCTTTCTTCTTTCTTGCCTAATGTAGTTAGAATAGTACTCTGCTTATGTGACAGCATGTGACAGTAAAGAACTTGGCAGAATTTTAAGCTAGACACAGCTATCCTTCCTTTTTATTCTGCTCCGATTTATATTGTTTTGCTCTTCAATAAGTCAAAGTAACATCTGCACGGTTTGTGGCGTGAGTGGACTGTATCAAGTGATAACGTGAAATTTTTCAAACAATTAATCAAGTATCGTTGATACATTCCACATTTTTATGCACGTTATATTACTAACCAGAGCATGCACACGCTGTTTCTCTCTAAAGCGTGGAATACATCAACAGCACTGTGCTGCATCCGAACGACGGCAGCCTCGCGGGCAGCAGCGTCAGCAGCGTCGCCAGCAGCGGGATGAGCAGCCTGGCCAGTAGCGTGCTCGGATCAGCTTGGAGCTCGCGCATGACGTCACGGCGCTCCTCCGCTGCCGTCTCCCCCGAGCGCTCCCGCCGCGAGTCACTCGTAACTCCGCCATCGAGACCGCATTGGTCGCCGACCGCCACGCCGGCCAATAGCCCTCTTCTCGGCTCCCCTGACTCCTCCCCCCCGGCCACGCCCCGGCCGGGCGACGCGCCGCCTTCTCTTCACGCGCTCATAGCATCGGGCACCTCGATCCTGCGCAGAAGGCATTTTGGTGCAGGTTCGCCGGCGGGTGAAGGCTCGCCCGCGCCGCTAGCGCTGCAGACCCCCGGATCCCTTTACACTGGATTGGTGCATCGCAGTCCGATGGAACAGCTCACGTGTTTGAAGAGGACGCTACGGTCCCCGGCTGCACCGCCTCAGGAGCAGGTGCCGTCGGATTCCTGCGAACCACCTTTAGGAGTCCCGGCGCCGCTGGGCTGTGGAGCGTTAGACGGGAGCCCTGAGAACGCGGGGTGTTCCAGGCGGACTAGAAGTCGAGCGCCGCGGCCGCGAACCGACTTAGGGACAGTAGAACCTAAAGCTACGAACACTCCTACCGCGCACACTTCCCCTTTAGGCACGTTCAGTCTTCTATTCGGTCGGAAAGGTGGTTATTTGTAGTTTAGATGATAAGTTTATTTTCGCGTTAACGTTCATTATTTGAGAGAGCGATGTTCGCCACGTGATTTTATATTTTGATTCTGTTTGTATTTGGATCATTATGATTATTTGATTTTATATATTTTGACGTCATTTATTTTTTAATTTTTGTTTTGTTATTTGTTTTGCATTTATGTGCCTCGTCGAGGCGTTACGAGTCGAGTCCGGTCGGTGCGGTCGCGGTAACTATTCTATAGTAAAAACTGCAGCTTTAAATGTGGCCGCCCGGCACGGGAAGTAGTATCTCTTTCTCTGTCTTAGACATTCCTTTCACCTAGGAGCTCGTTTCATTATTATTTTGTAATCGTGAAAAGATACAAAATGAACCAAAGTGTGCTAACTGCACTACAAAGTAGATATAAACTTATAGAAAAGCGATATTCGAAAAGATTAACGAAACGAGTCGACACGCATCACACGAATTATTATTATAATTATATTATTTTAAATTTGATACTTATTGTGGTTGTTGATTATTGATTTTGTAGTAGTTTTTTATGTTTAGTGAATTTATGAAACAATCATCCTGTCATTGAAAGTCTGTAGTATTATATCGTAGGGGTTGTAATATTTATGATAGAATAGTTTGTAGGTAAAATAGTGAGACTTAATTTTAGTTTTGTAGGTGCTTTTATAAAAGGTTAAAATAATTTTGAATAATCTCATCAAATTTTCTAGTATTTTGCTTAGTAGATCATACTTGTGTATTGTGTCAATGTATATAATTGAACTTCCATTAATTTAGCAGAGTACAAATTATTATATATAATGAATCTGGGTAATGAATAGAAAAATTGATAATTTTTTACGGTTATCGAGATTTATAATTCAAGTTAGCCAAATCACTGCTATATAATATATAATTTTCAATAAGCTTTATTTGCTAAAACATTAAATAAATACATAAAATATTTTCTAGCCTCAGTTCTACTTGGTATTTGTTGAAGAATATTTGGTACTAACATAGGGTCTGATTAAGATAATGGTGCATGCCATAGGATAGATAGAGTTGAATTTGATAATGTACCTGCATTAGGATGCAGTCAATAGTTAAAAGTCGGGTGTCATTACTGTTTTCTTTGTAACAGCCAGTTAAATAGAATTATTTACTAATCTTAGGTTATTGAAATTGGTGCTAGATAGTTTTTATAACACCAGTGGTTCCGTTAATATGGTGAGCACACACTTAATTATTTGTAGATTGTGTTGCTGGTATAATTTTTGTCCATGTATATTTAGTTTGTGACAACATAGGTCGGTGTGAAAGAGAGAACACATGAAAACAGTAAGGCGAAGACTGTATGGTGAATAAATGTTTGGCAGCAAATTTGTCCGCATTTTAGTATAGGTACTTACCTACTTAAATGCTGTGAGGTAGGCACAAACTGTTTACTATAAGGCCAACTTGTTGAGATTTTGACGATTACAACAAAGCGATAATTATTGTAATTAATATCAGAAATATAATTTATTCACAAAATCAGTTTTTGTTTTATTAAACTTAGTTTATTTCTTTCTTCCCTTTTTATTACGTATGTTCTCGTATGTGTCTGTTGATTGAGTAACCACATATTTCTAAAATGTCTCGAAAAATACGTTTTTTTTTAAAAATGCCATATTGAATGGTACTACGTTTCTGACCGAAAGTACCAAGGAATCAAAAACAGTAGGTACCTACATTTAAGTCCCCTAAAAGTTCATAAAGTGCAGAACTGAATTTCTGATAGAACATCTCCATTTAGGTTACATCAGTCAGTTCCTAGGCAAATATAGTTATAGTCATAACCATGCCGGTTTATTCTACTCACTATCCTATTAACACAATAATATTATAAAGACGAAAGCTTGTGTGAGTATGTTTGTTCCCAGTCATCTCCGTTACGGCTGAACGGATAAATTTTGGATGAAACTGATTATACATAGTTTGTGATCTCTGGATATCTGGATTAAAACATAGGCTAGGTTCTTTTTATCCAGGTATTACGCGAGCGAAGCCACGGGCTAAAGCTAGTTAACTTAAAAATTAATAAACTAAAGTATGAGTGAAATGTGAAATTAATGATTTTTCCTTTTTCACATTTAATGGATTGAGCTAAAAAAATGTACACTTGTAGTTCTACACAATGGGCTAGTTTTTATCCAACGCGATAGGCTTGCAACTAGCTAGTCATATGGAATGCTAAGTACTTGCAAAAAGTGGGCTACTTTTTATCCAACGCGAAGTGGGCAGTGGGCATGTATCGAATGTAATGTTTTGCCTCTGACTGACCCATTTTGCGTACTGAGCGATATCTCAAGATATTTGTTGCATGTCTATGAATTCTAGTCTATTTTGGTCGGTTGGTGAATTCACGTCACGAGAATAAAGTGGGGAATTCACTAGAAGGACATGTCCGCAGGCAAGTCTGCAGACATGCCCGCCGAACCTCGCTACTATAGGTCTTTGTAATTGCATTCCCCGCTTACACTAAAAAACATTGCACAGACCTATAATTGCGAGGTCCGGCGGGCATGTCAGCAGACTTGCCCGCGGGCATGTCCGTTTAGTGAATTCTCCGCATAATGCTTTTCTGGTTTGTTAGACAAAAGTGCGGATCACTCGACCTTACATCTGGTAGAACGCGATAGGTAGAAGTCAATATCTTTTGATTGAGAATAAGCCCGCGACTCGCGACATGCGAATCACTCAGCGCTTCCATGAAATCGTGAAACAAGCCAATAATTTGTTCATTAGAAGCAGATACCAGGTTAAAACTGGTCTCTGATTATTAGGCAGGATCTCGCTCGTTCGTACTTATTTTGTATTCTACATGTTTCATAGATTCTATTCTACTATTCATGAAGTGAGGCTATGGATATAGCAATGAAAAAATCTACATTTATTATAGATATGCTATAGTGTATGTATGTACTCGTACTAACTACATCTTATATGTATGTCCACTGGAGGCGGGCAGGTTCTCCAAAATTATTTAAGTATTTTTTAAAACATTAAACGTAGGTACGATAACGTTAGTCTGCCCTTGTTATTAAAACCGTTACTAAGTAGAAGCAAACCATTTAAAGGTTTACTGAGTGATTATGTAGGTATGGGGTAGTACCTAAAACAAGCCATTCGCCCTGAAACCGAGTTATTTTTTTTATAAAAATACTGTACCGTAACCTTTGTTGAGGTTGAAGCACAGGTTGAAAGCATACGTAGAAAGTTACACTCACGCTCCTACCTACCACAGAATTATAAAATAATGCGGGACGAAATCACACAGCATCATGTAGCCCCAAACTAAGCAGAGCTTGTATTATGATGATGATGACCACAGGATTGATATACAATACATTTTTTTTTGTAAATACATAACATATCATACATCGAAAACACCCAGACCCGAGACAAATATCTACAGAACATGCAAGCATTTGTCCCGTAGCGGGATTCGAACCCGCAACCTTCTGCATCTCAGACGGACCTTCGCCCACTGCGCCACAGAGGCCGTCAATTATCACATGCCTTATGTGCATAAGATTATAGGGAGATAGATTTAGTATTCAAATTTAAAAAAATCCAAACTGCCTCATTTACTTTTCTATACTCATTTACTGCCTCATTCTGCCTGCGTTTAAAATGACACCATACCTCTTCGAGCAAAACTTTTGCTCTGTAATCTTTGGGAAGCTCGTCGACAATTTTTGTTTTATGTATGTAGTCCCAGGGCAGAATTACTTAACATAATACGAACTCCTTGACCCAGGGTGACGTACCCTGTGTCAAGGAGTTCGTATGTCATGATGTGTGATGCATGTATATGCCAAGGAGCATAGATTAGGATTATATACAGGGATCCTCCATCATTCTCCCCCAAGGAGTTTTTATTCGTTATGTAATTCCATGGTCTATGCCCAGTCAGGTACTACTAGTCTGTGGCCCAGTCGATGTCATCTCGTTGCTATGACGACAGAAATAATGTTTTTGTCAACAAACATATAATAATTATTGTCATGCAATCATATAGGTGAAAATAATTTTATGATAGGGATTTTTGCCGTTTTGCTACAATGACTGAGCAAATGAAATACATAATCAAGGAGCTAAACGCAACCCTAGGCAGAAACTACGATCTTATAAAGTTCGACGCTCTAAACGAGAAACAGCTGCTACAGTTGCTCGTTGAGTTGCTGGCCAATTTCGAAGCTGGAGAAAAAGTGAGTTTATGTTACCTATTTGAACTACTCCTATAAACTTTTTGGTAAAATTAAATTCGCAGAAGTAATGTTTGCTGTAACAGCTAAAATGCGACCTATTTGTGCTACCTAGGTAGGACGGTATAGAAGCCAGTGGAGGCTATGTAGAAACAGTGTGGAAGATACCTTGTTATCTGTCTTTTCTCACAACAAAATGGTGTTCGCTGGGTCATCACAACGCGTGTGGCAAGTGAATTGGTGATCGCAGTATTGATGGTCTGTAAGCTGGCGCAGCTGCTCATCCACTATATGTTTATGTAATATCGCCTCTTACCTATGAGAGTTATTGGCGTAAATCTTTACTGACTGCACTAGTGTATCATGTAGGTAAAATTCTACGAAGTAGGGGACAGTCGGATATTACCGAGAAGCTTAGGGAATTATTCTATAACTCAGCCTAGGTTAGGGTAAAATAAATTCGATATATTTTAATAGGTGGAAAATATATCTGGCTATGTTTACAAAACTTCAAATTAATTACAAAGAAACACAGAATAATGATACAAGCGAATAACTAAAATTTGGGAAAACGCGGTTTTATGAAACTGGTCTGGTAATATCGTGCCCCAGGTTAGTCATTTTGCGCTGGGTCTGATAAATAACTCTCAAAGAGTGGAAGCCTGGTGCCCCAATTTGAAATATGTATAGACTCCAGCTTTCACAAATGTTTACTAAAGGCTTAGTTTTAGCCTAAATGAAAGACAAGTTTGAGACATTTTTTTAGTTTATGTATAGAAAAAATAAAATAGTCGAAATAGTGGGCTTCAATCTTCTGGATTCTATGTTTTTCTTTTTCGTTGGAGGATTAGCCATCTCTTTTACGACACTCAACTACCATGTCACGAAAGTAGCTTTTTGTAAAAAAAAATTGCCATAGTCATTTTTATACACGTTAACGTTTCGCGCCTAGGGCGCGAAATTATCAAACAAGGTAACTTTATTTTGTAACCTAAAAAATTATAACAACCTCAGAGATTTAATTTAAACTTATTTTACTCATAAAATCTACACTATTTTTTCCCTAAAAATTCGTATAAAATATAACTAAATAAGAAATATTCATTTACTCACCTCTTATTCAAATCACAGTTGTCAACTGGTTCGATGTAAATAATTTATTACTGAACGGAAATAAAACAAAATGTATAAGATTTATATTACCAAATGTTAAACAAGTTAAACCTAACATTAAAATAAAAGATGAAGATCTAAACCTTGTAGACACTACTGTATTTTTAGGCATAGCTTTAGATAATAAGCTTCAATGGGGCGCTCACATTGATGGGTTGTCAAACATACTCAGTTCTGCAGCATACGCAGTCAAAAGAATCCGTCAACTTACTGACGTAGAAACGGCTAGACTAGTTTATTTCAGCTACTTCCATAGCATTATGTCGTACGGCATTTTGTTGTGGGGGAATGCTGCAGATATCAACACCATATTTGTGTTGCAGAAGAGGACTGTTCGTGCAATTTATAATATGGGCCCCAGAGAATCACTTAGAACTAAGTTTAAGGAAATAAATGTTATGACAGTGCCGTGCCAATATATATATGAAAACTTAATGTATGTCCGAAAACATATTAACATGTTTAAGAAAAATAGCGACTATCATAATGTTAACACTAGAAGTAAAGATAAACTAGCTGTTCCTACCGTAAGGCTCCATAAAGTTAGCAAAATCCCAAATGACGTAATAAAGCTTATTGTAAAATATCTGATTATTTAGATGACAAAAAGGCTTGGGATGAAACTGCCTCCAACTCCATCAAAAACAATGTAATAGTTATTAAGAACCAATTCTTGCCAATTTTTCTCTGTTTGGTCGCGTTACGAATTGGTGGTAAATAAAAAAAATGACGTTTCAAAGTGTATTATACAGTTCCTACTGAATAAATTAATTTTGAGTTTGAGTTTGAGACCCGAAAAACTATATCGGTTGCGCGGGATCAACAAAAACCTACAGCCTTCCTCTCTCTCGTTGCTCGTTGGGAACTGATAGTGGTCTAACGGGGTAAGAGGGGCGTGAGGCTATGATTTTATTAATATTGCGGGCGCGAATTGTTGATAGTTTTAGAGAAACCTAGAGGCGCGAAATTATCAATCGCGCGGTAATATCCAACCCTTCCCTAATTCTGTATACCTTTTTAAAATAAATAATAATTATCGCTGAATTGTGAAATTTATCATCAGTATTTTTTTATTTGCTGGCCTCTGTGGTGCAGTGGGTGAAGGTCCGCCTGAGACGCAGAAGTTAGCAGGTTCGATTCCCGCCGCGGGATAAATGCTTGTATTATTCGATATTTTTCTCAGGTCTGGGTATTTTCTATACAGGGTATTTGTATTTTTTATACCTTATTAAAGGCAACCACCTTTTCTTTTGTAGTAAGAAGCTTTTTTTCTTAGGAAACTATAGATTTATTTTGAAAAAAAAAAATGCATTTTCGGAATTTTGAAAAAATGTTAAATGTTCAGTTTTTTTTTATTTTCGCTAAATCTTACGATTTAATATATTCCTGCTGGGAAATAGAGTCAATTGAGACTTAACTTGTTTTTTTTTTGACAAATGTAATTTTCTAGGCTCAAAGGCTTCAAACTTCAAAGTATTTTTTTTTAATTTTGAAAATGCGATTGTTTTTTTCATCATAATAAACCAATACTTTCCTAAGAACAACTTCTAAGTACAAAAGAAAAGGTAGCTGCCCTCAATGAAGTAGAATTTTGCTCCACACTGATTATAACATATACGTATTTACAAAAAAATGTGTATTCAAGTAGTATATCAGTAATTTGGTTCTAATAAAACAAGCTCTGCTTAGTTTGGAGCTACATGATGCTGTGTCCCATTTATATAACATCATTAGTAGCCTATTTAGTAGTTCACTGCTGGACATAAGCCTCCCGCAATGAGCTCCCGCAATGAGCGCCATTGCGCCCTGTCCTCAGCTCGACGCATCCAGCTTCTACCAGCAGCCTTTCGCAGGCTTTTCGGTTGTGAAATTGGCAAAACCTATTTTAAATTGTAATTACCCACAGTTGGACATCAATGAAGACGACCCTGAGACAGTGTCGGTTCGCCTATTAGAAATGCTTGGTAGCGTGAAGTACCGTCCACCACTTGGTGTAGAGCCAACTCGCTTTAGAGCTCAACTACTAGCTGGAGACGCCAGGACCATCCATCACGTGCTGCACTGGCTTCTGACCAATAAGGACCAGGTCAAAAATACAGCATATCTCGCTAAGTGAGTGATCTTCAAGTTTTATAGAACTAAATACTAGATACTACCTAATTCGAAAACTTTAATAGTGGACGTGTTGGAGCTCAATTTTCAAGTTCTTTTTTATCGCTAATTATCTAACTGCTTACATTGCAATTTGCATGAAGAAAACATTACCTACGTTGATCGATCAGATTTTATTTAAAACCAGTTACGTTAATAATGAGGTTGAAAACTAAAACTATGAAAGTTTTCGTATCGTGCAACTCGTACTAGGGCTACGATTATAGGCATCCGGAATCCGGAATCACAATTAAAAAAAAAAGGTTCAAAGTAATATTACTAGTTCAGCCAGTTATAGCACATAAATAAAAGCTACAATGATTTTTTTTCAACTGCTACGCGGGCGCGGCGTAGCCATGAAATAATAATAGTAGGTAATTATTAGGAAATGATCACAATATAAGTAAGTTGGGTAGGTACTTGAGAATGAGTATTTAACAAGTTCATAAAAGCCTAAATAATAAGCTTTACATATTATAAACATATTCAGTAAAACAAAAATACGTCTTGTAGCATTTATAGCTACGACCTATGTCAGAAGGGGCAAGAGGGATCAATGAATAAAGCAATTATATTTTTTCATGGATATTTACGTTAATAATGGTTCCCATAATAAAAAGCTCTGCTTAGTTTGGGGCTACATGATGCTATGTGATTACGTTCCGCATTAATAATTTTATAAACAAAAGCGAATTGTATGTTTTATTTTGAGCCCTACGAAAAATCTACGAAATCGTAGACACGCTACACGGCTTGGTACGTAACGCGTAGGTGTACGTAGCAAACTGCTCGAAGTCCCTTCTATAATCTGTGGCTACATTAGAACATAGCGCCACTAAACAAAATAATTCATCGAGTTTTCTCATCGCTAATTCAATCAGTGTGTCCTACCCATCATGACATACGGAGCTGAAACGTGGACACTCACAGTACGGCTAGTTCAAAAGTCGCTCTGTGAGCTATGGAACGAGCTATGCTAGGAGTTTATCTGAAGGATCGAATCCGCAACGAGACTATCCGACATAGAACTAAAGTTGACGACATTGCTCAGAGAATTGGTAATCTGAAGTGGCAGTGGGTTGGCCATATCTGCCGAAGAACCGACAACCGTTGGGGTAAACGATTTCATGAGAAAACAAAAATAAATAAACACGTATTTCAGCATATTTCAATATTTAACCCCTAAGGGGGTTAACGGGGTTGGCAAAGTTTGTATGCTAGACAAACATTTTTTACCTGAAATTTTACACACTAATAAAAATAAATAAACACCTAACCCCTTAGGTTTATTTATTTTTATTAGTGTGTAAAATTTCAGGTAAACATTTTTTGTCCAGCATACAAACTTTGCCAACCCCGTTAACCCCCTTAGGGGTTAAATATTGAAATATGCTGAAATACGTGTTTATTAATTTTTGTTAGAGAGTCTCTCTGCAAAATTTCAAGTCAATAGGCAAAATTTTTCTCGACCGCCATAGAAACTTTGCCACCTCCGTTAAAGTTGTATGAAAAATCGTATTGAACATTTAACCACGGAGTGCGATTTGCTTGAAACTTGGTATGGACACTTTACAAAAAAGATTAACATTTTTTTTAAATTTGTTTTCAGCATTTTAAAATACCTTAAAAAGTATACGAGGTGTCAAATTTATAATTTTTATTTTTTGGTTTCTCTCCGTCATCAAATACAGAAATACGGGTTTTAGGTCTTTTTTTTTTAAATATAAATCCCCTTTGACACCCATTGACACCCCGTTTGGTGTAACAGTGTTAAAATTTTATCTAAATAATTCAGAGAATCCTAACGCGACTGATTGAGCTGAAATTTTGCACTTAGTATCATGAATAACATATAGGCTACTTTTTATCCGGATACCACGTGTGCGAAGCCGCGGCAGGAAGCTAGTATTCTACAATTTTATGGTCGGTGGTACTATTAATCCGAACTCTCATATAGCTCATAGAAAATCAAATAAAAACACCGCGAGTTAATATTTCGTGCTAATAGTAATATAATACATTTAATGGGAAGGCAAACCATTATACCATTCAAAGGCATCCTTAATCCATTTGACAAAGGGCAAGAGGATCCCTTATTATCTCCATTCTTTAGCCTGCCTCGCTATCAGCAGATAAGCTGTATACGAAACTGACCAAGCTTTGGAATGTAACGTAAACAACGTTATTTATTTGTTTACGTTTTTACAGCCCCTTGCATACATAAATCTTATCATGAGATTCTGAAAGGGCGTATTTTTATTCACGTGTATTAATTAAAGTTCTCTTCTATGGGTTATTTATGTGATGCTTTGTGAAAGTGACTCAATTAAACATTTTCCAAGCTTGATTTCATTGTTCTATTCTTATGACTTTGTTGTTTGTAGCGAACAAACTCTTTTCTATAATATCTATTTTATTTACCTATCGTTTTGTAAAAATCGTGAATTTAGTAGATATCTACATTCAGATTGTCTGAGATAAGTTATTGTTAGCTTGTTTCTTAAGGCACCTACATATTTTGAAACACTCTAGAAGAACGTATTAGTATTATCAAGTAAATAATATTATTATTGTGAAAACAAACCAAAATACTTTGTGAAACAAAAGTCCATTATTAACAACAACTGTAGACGTGACCAACAGCTTTTACGACTTGCGCTCAGGACCTGTGTCGTTATGTTTATTTGGTTTTGCAACACATGTTTCCGACATTGTACTTTTCGCTGGCATTGAAGAAAAGTAATAAACTTCAGCATATTGTTGTAGGTATTTAAAACTACCTGATATACCGACGGATGTAGCGCGAAACAACACAATTCAGGACCTTCTCGATTTATATCAAAATCTGATAGAGGAGTTCAAGGATGTACACAAAAGGACGAGAATGCTCCAGAAGGAAAACGCGTCCGAAATTATAAATGACATCAAGGAGATGGCGGTCGAGAGAGACATCGGTAAGTATTTAGGCATAACGACTCTCCAAACAACACTCATTAACAAAGCGTTTGTCTATGGTAAATTCTTCCGAACTTCTGTAATTATTACGGAGTTTTGACATTTGAGTTTAAGCACTCACATAAAATTCTTAACCTTGAAGCGACTTTGACTGCGCTCTTCCTCGATAAGGGTAATTATTCGGCCGACGTGACTTGTGTTTCAGTGATCAAAAGATTAGAAAATGTTCAAGTTAATCTCGTAGATGTAAGTAACAAAGAAGAACTTTTAAGTGCCAGTAAATTGTTAAGGCTTCAACAGGAGAAGGCTAAGGAACTGGAGAATCAGGTAAATGATTTCCAGAACTGAAAGAATCAATATATATAATAGGCTACACGACTGAAAAGCTCTAATTGGTCCGTTATTTACATATCCAAAAAATATTGGACTCGTATTTTTTCTTATGCCAATTAAACAAAAAATAACAAAGATATGCGTTAAAGTTCCGCGCGACGTCACGATATAGTACAATTTTTACCTAGGCGTGAGGTCACGAGCCCCCCCTCCCGAACTTTCACGTTCTTTATCTCCGTCAATTTCTATTGATTCGATAAATAAAAAAATACGTGTCCAGTATTTTTTGTTGATCTAACTGACGGACTAATTAGAATTATTATTTTTTGACCCAGTCGTCATGCCTATTGTCTAACTCTAGATTATAGTTGGACTTTATATTCTTCTTATATTTTATAGTACGAAACTCAGCAATCTCAGCTAAAACTAGCGACCGATCAATTGAAGAGGTACCTAAACGTGATTCACGGCCAAAGTGCAGCCCCTAAAAACGCAAACGACGTCATCAAACACTTGCAAGAAGAAATTCAGGTTGGAAACAATTTAACTTTTGAAATGAACTTGTTATATTGTCGTTTAAAGTGCCCACTTACAGTAGTTTTCTTTTTAGTTGAACAGTTACCTTGTTAAGGAGAAACTTCCGCAAGAAAGTTCCCATCTGCAAAAGGAATTGAATATTATGCAGATGATAGCCACAGAGCAGCATCCCACTCGAGCTGACCTACTTACTGTGCAAGATAAGGTAAGAGCTTCAGGGCTGAAGAAAATATGATCCCCCTGCTGTCTGTAACTGATACCCTATAGAAATATTCGTGATTTTTTTATTATTAAATCTATCAATTGGATTCCCAGGAGACTGTTTTTTTCCTTTACGTTTATCCATACCCCTCTCACACATTCTAGATAATTTGCCTCAGTGATTCTAGTTCAGCCCCTATTTATTTTAGATAGTGAGCCTGAAATTTTGTATTACTGCTACCATGCAAATAAATGATGTCATTTTAATATGATTCAATATATCTCGCCGAGGTTCCTAATCTATGCAACGAGAAAGAATCAGCTCCATTCATTCAAAAATAGTATTCACTTTACTATATAGATAGCAGTTGTTAATGGTGAAATGGAACAGTTAGTCCAACGGAAGCTGGCTTCTGCCGGTCCTCAGGAAGACAAGCTAGCTCCGTTCCGTCAGCAAGCAACTGTCATCAGACGGAACAAGGAATCGAGTGCGACTAGAGTCCACGAGCTAGCTGCTACTTTGAAGGAGCATGAAGCTACGTTGGCAGACTTACAGTCGCAGGTTAGTACAGCTTATAGTTAATATATGCGACAAATATAAATACTATACAACATTTCCGAACTAAGGCTCGACTCGAACCGAGCAGCGCATACAATATATATATATGTTGTCAAATGTTCTAATTACCTTGGTACCAACTAATCTTAGTTTAGCGTGGTCATGACTATGTATGTGGTAGGTAATAATGTATTTAGGGACAGGTCATACCTAAATAAAAAAAAAATCTTAAAATTCAACCCAAAAATTAAAGTTTTTTATTATGTTATTCTTGTCTCTTTACAAAACCATTCAAACCTTAATTTATTTTATTAAATAAATAGGGTACCTACCTACCTATCAGAAATTTTTTGCTTGATTATTATGAATTCCCGTAAAACACATGAAACCGACCGCGGACGAAAAATAGCCATTTTGGTCACCTGGGTTCAGCATTTAAATTTATAGCTTATAAAAACCTGAAAGTACTCATAAAAGCGTAATGTAAAAGTATGCGGCAAAATTATCAACCCAAAAAGTCAACACCGTTGCTATCTACTATAGAAAGCAATCATTATTTTCGCTCCAGAAACGTAGAAACCTATCAGAATCTGATGGTCAGCTTTTACGGAATCATAATCGATGTTGCAGGCGCGTCATGAACATCAAGATAAAACATTTTTCTCGTTTCAAATAAATCGGTCATTATATCGGGAGCGCAAGATTGAACTCAGATAATGCGCTGTTCCCTCCGAGATTTATGTCCAGAGAATGCTTTTATCTGATTAATTGTAACGTATTTTGGCACACTCTCATTAAATTGCGTTGTCCCTCCGAGGTTTCAAGATTAATGATCAAAGTTTTTAGTTCTGGAATTTTACCATGGAAAAATTAAGTGACATTCAGAAAAAAAGTTTATTATGGTTTCGTTTTCATTTTGCCGAAGCGAATCCGTTTTGCAAAATATTTGTTCTTAGTTTCATTATCCTATTGTTTACTTATCAGGTTAGACAGCTCCTCGGAGACACGGTTCTGAGGGGTGAAGAATTAAAGAAGTACGTAAATTCTTTACGGACAAAGAGCACCGTGTACAAAAGGCAAAGAGCTAATCTCTCAACATTCAAGGTGAGCTTTTGCATAAAATTATGACTAGAATTTAAAAAAAAAAATGGTTGTAATCATTTTAAAACATCTCTATTATTAATTTTAGAGGTATCTACCTAAGTAGTAAGTTAACTCAATGATGGTACTTAAAATAATTATTTTTTTCTGTAACTTAATTTTTTCTGTTCCTATTTTTAGATCGAAGCAGGAATACTTGCTAGAACCATTCAAATTATAAGCACATCAGATCCTACAGTGGAAATGGCTTTGGTTAATCATAAGAAAATGAAAATTGAGGATGAAGACGCCATGGAAAAAGATTTTGACAAAACTGCTGAATTGGAGAAGAAATCATTGCATGATTTATCGCAGGTACATAATGTTTTTTTAAGTAAACATTTGTACAAGATGACTATTCAGTATTTTTATTAATGTAACCCTAATACTTGGGTCTTAGTTTAGGTACGGTATGTTGGTACACTAAAATAACTTTGACAGCTTAACTGCTTTCCGATATATTGGAAAACTGTTAGCACTATCGTACTGACCTAACAGGAAAAATACATCTCCAGAATAAAAATGCCATTTATACCTAGAGAAAGATTATAAATGACGTTAAAATTTTAAAAATAATCTGTGAGTAAACTAGACATACCTACTTCATTTTCGCAGTTGGTAGCACAAACCGCCCAAAAGTTGTCCCAAGTACGTCAAGACATTCAACCTCTCGCCGATCAAATTAAACCCGTCAAAGAGGACTTCCAGGCAGTTCAACAACAATACGAACAAAAGAAGAGGGTGTATGAAGCAACCTCTATAAATATAACATCGCAAATGGAACCCCTAAAAAATCAAGTTAAAGAGTTGACTGACCAGTTGAATAGTAAAGAGGAAGAATGGAAAAATTTAAGGCAAAAAATAACTAAGGCAGAAAGTTTGCAAGAAGTCGTCATGTTTGAAATGAAAAATTCAATGCAGTCGCCCAGGAAGCCATCTAAAATGGAGGCCCTAAAGAAGAAAGTGGCTGACGTGGATCAAATCGTTAAAAATTTAGAGGAGGCAAGAATTCATTAGTTTATTCCTTCTTGATTGTTTTCTGAAGTTCGTAACTTTTTTTCTGAGTGCACATATAATGTTTTCACACTAAGGTCCATGTTCAACGACAAACTAACTTTTAGGCTCGGACTATAAGCATCTGGAATCCGGAATGGCGGATAAAAAAATCAGAGTCGGTTGTAACAAACTATCTACTAGAACTATTCTGGTACTATAAATAATAAATAATGCTGAACACTATCACACACTTTCATGTAGCCCCAAACTAAGCAAAGCTTGTATTATGAAAATCATATGACTGATAAACTACATAGATATTTTTTTTGTAAATACATACTTAATATACATTGAAAATACCCAGACCCGAAACAAATATTTGTCTCGCGGCGGGAATCGAACCCGCAACCTTCTGCATCTCAGGCGGGCCGTCGCCCACTGCGTCACTAAAGTAAGCCGGTGCATATAAATCCTTAATTTTGTTAAATATTCATTAAGTGCAATATAATTTTCAGGAGCAACGAGCAATAAGTTCGCGTCAAGGTGTTGTTGAGGAGCAGACTCGTCTGTGGGAGAACACTTTAGAACTGTTACGCTGCAAGATGCGCGCGCGCACCGAGCCTGCCGGAAGACAAGGACGGATGCATATCACTCAGCAAACGCAAATGCTCACGCTAACATAAATACATAGGAAATTCTTATTATTGCACTGAAAATTCAAAAAAATTTAGAGGACTAAGTTTAATGTCTCGCTCACTGAAAGAAAAGTAGACATGTTTAGTGGATTCAACATTTAAATTTCTGAAATAAAACTCAGGTATAAACGTTTCTAAGTTTACAACGTTACATTTTTTTTCACTATCACTAAGACCATTTTCACTATCGGCTGACGGCCGTACCCTAGAGATAACAGAACCCATCCCTTTCTATATTTACGCTGGTTGTAAAACGTTTTCTCTTGTATATCTGCCATTAAACTTTAGAGAATATTAATGTCTGTTCTACATTTTTACGCATTTTTTCTGAGTAGTAAATTTTTATTCTTTCCTTAACTTTGAAAGGGCCTTTATCTTGTACCTATAAAAGTGAACAAGCACCTCATAATTAAACGCGATGAGGAGAAATCTCAATGGGAATTATATTTCCGTTGTAATTAAAATATTATGAAGCTTTTAAAAATGGAAAGCATTAGGGCAACAGTACGAACTCAACGACTTGCAAGTATCTACCACCATAATCTGTTCTGTGGTAAGAGGTACCTACAATAATAGAGTTGGAGAGGAATCGTTTTTAGAACACCACCACCACTTGATGGAGCATTGTAACGCTAAAACACATATCTACGCATTTTGTCAGCCAGCTTTGCAATGTTGGTTTTTGGTGCAACTACGAAAAATTATGTAAAAATAATGAGACACTGCAGCTCAACACGCTGGAACGTGGTTCTTTTTATGAAGTTGAAAAAGCTTTATTTTATTCCAGTAAATTGTTGGTGTAATTATTAATTCATGCTGTATACTGTACAAACTGATGTCACGTCGTTTATAATATATGTGGGTTCATGTCCTGCGGCAGTCACTAAAGCGTAATGAATCAAGCTCTTGGCCTAGCTTACTTCGGTGTTCTTATTTCATATGAGTTAAGCAACAATCCACCCGATTACTGCTTAGATGGGTGCCTATTTAGATCTGAACTCTTCCGTGTTTCGGAACGCTCGTTTTGATGTTAGTCCCGGCTTTTTCATTCGTTAAGCCATGTCGGATGCATTCGGGCAGTCTCAAAGCTCCGATAGTTGGCTAAATAGCTCAAAAGAAGAAGAATTCATCAATAATTTTCTTTCAATATTTTAATTTAATTATGAAATTGAAGGTTCTGAAGCAAGAGGTGGTATAACTATATTGTTTTTTTGAAAACGTAATTAATTTGACTTACTTTACAAATATTTTTTGTCGCGACAAATAGTTTTCGTGAATGTTTGGTACTTAACAAAGAGTAGGTATTTTAAAATGCATACTTAAATTACTTTGCTAGTTGTAGTATGACGTTTTGCTGGCAAACAGAGGTTGATTTGCATCTCTGATGAACTTGTTTTATATGAATAGAATGGAAATACTCTACCTAGCGAGCACAATGTGTTTCACATATTTTATTAAAGAGATTATGCCGTCCGCGTTGAAAATAGAATCTGTTAACTTGACATTTTACGTTCATGCACAGTAGAAAATAGCTTAAGCCGTGGTAAATCGTATTAAAATTATTAATTGAATTTTAAATGTCAAAGTATCGTTGTTTTCAAATGTCGGATTTACGCTGGTGACTAAAGCGGCTTTCAGACTATATATTGTGCTATATAGTATAGCAAAGAAGGACCTAATGCTATACTATATGGCATGGCGTTCACATTACGCGATATTGTTGTGCTGAGTATGAGCTGTACACTACCTATATGCTATTATATTATACCGTAGTTTAAAACGGGCTTGTAAAGCCCGTGCGGCAAGTCACCAATAGCGATTTCAATTCAAAATTTTGATCAAGAAAAACTATAAATTGATCGATAAGCATTTACACAGTCGATTTTAGTTACAGCTGCCGCCGCGCGAATTTGGACTTTGGGACTTTTGATTTCAGTCACCTGTAACTGTCACCAAAATCTGCAACTGTAGCCAAATTGCCATTTACATGGTTGATTTTCGCCGTGCGGCTAAAATCTTGCGGCTTCCCAATTAAGCATCGTCGCTTTTCGGACCTTCCTTCCTTCTTTCTTCGTATGAACCATGGTCAACTGTGATGTCGAGTTTTAGGCCGCCCGAAGGCCTACGATATGGCTTAACGACTGAAAAAGCCGGGACCAACATCTTAATGTGTCTTGACCAGCACAGAAGTATTCTGTATATTTAGATCTGAGCGATAGTTATGATATAATATGATATAACTATTCTGTACAAATGTACAATAGATCTAAGATCTAAATAGATCTGAGCGCTTCTGTGCTCATATATATACTTAACAACTTATGGGAGGGCTGGACAAAACGGGACCCTTAAGGTTTCCACATCCACATCAGCCTATATCAGTCCACTGCTGGACATAGGCCTCCCCTAATAAAGGGGGACATACCCACAATCCCCACGCTGGGCATGCGGGTTGGGGATCGCAGGGCACAGCTTCTCGCACCACAGACGCTGCTGCCCGTCAGTGGCCAGGGGATTTAGCTGTGACGATGTAGGCTGTGCTATGCCGCAATCAGCCGGCCGCCAGAGCCCCGTTCGTTGTTTAGCAGGGTGGGCCACGTGCAGGTGGGGTTGGCTTGGGTTCCGAAGATAGGGGTTGGAACCCTGTACACCCCTTGTACCCCCTTAAGGTTTAAAGTGCTATAAAATAAAAACTGTTATAGTTTCTCCATAATGTTTGATGGTACTTTGTAGCTAGATAATTGGTCTATCTTTTTTAGTACTCAAAAGGAATAATTGCCATATATCCCTCATTTACAAAATAAAAACAAAAACATGTCAAATACCCTATCGGGTAAAATGGGGTATCCCTGGTGGCAAGATGGGGTCCCCATGGATTATTGCTGACAAAACTCGCAGATGAAAGAAGCCTCACCGTGTTCTTCCTGCACTCCATCATAGCTGCAATGAGGCCACCTGCCACATAACCAAACACAGCCCATAATTTATTTGAGTTTAAATAACGACATTTGCAACATAAATTGGAAATAGCCCATAGTTTCTAGTGTTGCAGTCACGTTTAACTAGTGCTGCAACTTTTTATGGTTTTTTTCTTTGCACACAATATCTTTTTATCACTTTCGTCTTTTTATTTTTTCGAGTTTAATATTATATAAAAAAAAACATAGTGTCTTGTACTTCATTTTTACAAGATGACAAAGCAATTTTAGTGGTTATATTATACATTTTTTGGTCAAGCTAGTGGATTTACGAATATATGGGAAAAGTATTTACTTGTATCGAATAGTCAAAAATATTTCAATACATGTGGTCTTGGTTTACTGAAGGCAAGATGGGGTACCCCGTTATGGTACCCCATTCATACCAAAATGATTTCAAAAAAATATGGATAAATAGCAGTGCACAGCACCAAGTTATTATCTGTGTGACTGATCGTAGACACATTTGGATAATTTTGAGCCGAATTTTTACTGGTTCTCTTGTTTACGTCATATACACGTTCGCAGCTACATACAAAACAGATAAGCTAATCTGCAAAAACAGGTATTTTTTCTAAAAAAAAGTATGGCTTCTGTTTAAGTATGCTACTCAGTTACTATAACGGTTGATAATAATGATGATGATAAGGTACTTAGACTTATTATCATCTAAGAACTCGTTTGATACCTAAACTCGCACAAACTTGAGATCGACGTAGGCGTATAGGTTTCTCGGTTTGAGTAGAAGTGAGGTGGTTAATTAAAAACAGTCTTGTTTATTCCTCGGCACGCATATAACGAGTTTGGCGTCATAGTAAAAAGGTCGAGTGGAAAAGACGTATATACTGTTTCCTTTCATAAAATTGTTATCTTTTAGTGTTGGTTTTAAATCTGACCAATGAAGAACTAGAACTGTCTCATGTCGCCTCATACTAAGCAGGGCTTGTATTTTGGGAACCACAGGACAGATGATACGGCATAGATCATTGTATATACTTCCATATCATACATAGAAAATACGCAGACCCGAAACAAATATGTGCAGATCTTATAAGTATTTGTATCGTTGTGGGAATCGAACTCGCAACCTTCCTCGTCTCAGGTGGCCCTTCGCCCACCGCGTCACATCAAACCTTAATTTACTATTTTATTTTTAAAATTTGGAGTGTCGAGAAAAAACAAGCCATTCATGTCGCACTGTCACATTTCAACAGCAGCAACTAGCAACTCATTAGCCCAGTCGTATAAATGAACGTTAGCGAGCTATCGAAAATATCTGCAGTTTAAATTAGGTATTGCAAATGCGATGGCGATGGACGTTGAAAATGCGGTCGATGGAGGGTCATCCAAGTTTCGACGAGTTCGACAGCTTTTCCACAAATTCGTCCGCAGCAGTAGAACTGACGTGCCACAATTCACGATGCTGGCAGCAAACTTTGGATGTGGTGTTGTGGCCTCGTCACTTGCATATATTTCATTAATGAGATTTGGGAAGTTGAGATAAAAATTGGATTTCAAATCAATAAAAAATTCGCCTACTTCTTTTATGCAAACGAAAATGTTTTGGAAATATAAGGCACTCACTGCTTCACGCATTCCAGTTTTAGCCATTTGAGCCACTTTCGACATGTAATTTAACGAGTAGTTCATGTTCTGTTGCACTATTTGAAATCACGGTCGAAATATTGTTAATGCAGTTTTTTCATACGGAAACTAACTTACCATGTTTATGCCAATACTTATTTAGGTTAACATACACTTACATAAAAAGGTTTTTATATCGTGATTGGTTTTATGGTATTGTGGTTTCAATCAATTCGATTGCGCAAACAAATCTGCTTTTCGTTGTATTCATTCATTTTGCTTGGTACGAAAGTGGATACGAAATAAGGAATTGGAGTAAACTAATTTAGTTTTAATTAGTATAATAACAATAATGCTGGCCACTATTACAGCTTCATGTAGCCCAAATCAAGTACAGCTTGTTTTATGGGAACCACATGCCTAGGGTGGCGCAAAAGTAAAGACCCTATTTGGTTCAGCTATAACATTTTTTCTAAATTAGAAAACTAGATTTAGATTTTTTTAAATGTATATTTGTGCCATTAAATTTCGTACCATTAGGATTTAAAGATGATGTCTTTTAAATGGTGACCTCCAGAGTTGATACACATTTGAACCCTATTTATGACATTTTGCATAACTTGCCGTAACACTTCCTGCGATATGTTCGTTATTTCTTGACGAATGTTTTCTTTTAGAGCTGCGAGAGTCTGTGGCTTGTTCACATACACCCGAGATTTCAAAAAACCCCAAAGAAAGAAGTCTGGACTGGTCAGATCGGGTGATCTTGCAGGCCAAGGCAAATCGCCAAAACGAGAGATAACTCGGCCTGGAAAAGCGTCCCTCACTAAGTCCACAGTGTCGCGCGCTGTGTGTGCCGTAGCGCCGTCTTGTTGAAACCAGATGTGCTCCAGCCCCAATTCGTCCAAACTGGGTATCAAAAACTCACGTAACATGGTTCTGTAGCGTTCTCCAGTGACAGTTATCGCATTGCCTCTAGCGTCTTCGAAAAAATAGGGTCCGATCACTCTGTCAACACAGATGCCACACCATACAGTAACTTTTAGTGGGTGTAGAGGTGTTTCTTGAATAATGCGCGGATTATCAGTGCCCCAGAACCGAGTATTCTGCTTATTGACATGCCCTGAGAGATGGAAATGCGCTTCGTCACTCATAACCAATTTTGAAGGAAAATCATCCTCTTCAAGGTTGAGGTTTATGACGCGCTGGCAGTAATCTAGACGAGCTCGGTGGTCAGCAGGCAGCAGCTGATGAGTCATTTGAGTTTTATACGGGAACATCTTTAAGTCTTTCACCAAAATACGCTGCAGGGTCCGTCTGGAAATGCCCAATTGCGTGGCACGTCGCCTCGTTGATGTTTCTAACAAGCTCTGCTTAGTTTGGGGCTACATGATGCTGTGTGATAACGTCCATTTATTTATTTATTTATTTATTTATTTATTCTGGACACTCTTCCACATCTTCGCGCACAGCATCGATATTTTCAGCTGAACGGCCTGTTCTTGGTCTCCCAGACTTAGGTCTATCCAATGTTGAGCCAGTTGCTTCAAGGCGTGTGGCAAAGCGTCGAATTGTGCGACCAATCGGTGCCGGACGGTGGGGAAATCGTCGACGAAATTCACGTTGTGTTCTTATCACTGATGAATTATTCCGTAAGAACATTGACACAATTATTCCACGTTCTTGGGGAGTAAAACGGTCCATGTTTATTTTCAGTGTATTTTACATTTGTTCACTACACAATTTTCAACAACAGAATGACAGAAAATGTCATATAAAAAAAAAAGTATTTTCTTTAGTGCCAGTACTTTTGCGCCACCCGTTATTACTTTTATATATTTTTTTGTAAATATATACATTTTATACATAGAAAACACCTAAACCTGAGCCTATAATATAAATATCAATAAATATGTATAATAATATTTAATAATATCAGAATGCAAGTAAAACACAAATTCAAATCAGATTGAGTCTGTTAACTTTTGAAACAAACTTTCTATTACAATTATTTCTACATTTGTCACAGATAACGAAGCTTGTATCGAATTTAGTTATATTGTCCAATACTTAGCAAGTGTTAAGAGTTTTGTTTTAGCTTGCAAACTCATTACCCAACTGTCAGCCGACCGGAGTGGTGCAAATAACTTGAACTTAGCTCAGAAAGTTGGTACAATGACTGACACTCGTGCCGAACTTCGGCCCCGCTTGATGGCTAGCGTGCTACGCGACTTTTCGCTACGGTGGCGTAGCGCTACGCCAGAGCGTGTAAAAAACTTGCTACGAATACCCAGTTTTGAGTACACTTTCAGATGGAGTTTAATTTATCAAACACCATTTATCACTAAGAAATGTTATTTCAGATAAACTGTTTGCAAACACTATACAAGGTGCGTCTGAAATTGTATGTAATCCCGAAAGGAGGTAATTTAAATAATGCTGGACGTTATCACACAGCATCATGTAGCCTCAAACTAAGCAAAGCTTGTATTATGGGAACCACATGATTGATAATACTACACATTTACAGTTTTTTTGTAAATACATACTTATCATACATAGAAAAAACCCAGACCCGAGACTAATATCTGCAGAACATGCAAACATTTGTCCCGTAGCAGGAATCGAACCCGCAACCTTCTGCGTCTCAGGCGAACCTTCGCCCATTGCGCCACAGAGGCCGTCGAATTTGGACCATGGTTATTCACATGATGTGACAACCTCAGTTAAAAATACTTGATCCAAAACTTTTCTCCAAAGGCAAAGCTACAATTATCATCTACAATAATCAAAAACAATGTTTTACAAAATCAGCCGTTTATATTTATTAATAATAATTCTTTTGCCGCCTGACTAAAGTACTCAATAGTCTTTTGCCGGGTGGTAACAAGGTTCGAGCCTTCAACGGCTGGGTTATGCCTCTGCTCATGTATATGCTACCTTTGGTATATTGAGATTGACTCAGACTGAACTTGACGCCCTTGACTGTAAGGTTCGTCAACTTCTTACGACACACAGAATGCGACATCCACGCTCGTCGGTAATGAGGATGTACATCCCGCGGAAATGTGGGGCTAGGGGCTTTTAAAATGCTAAGACCCTCCATAACCGCGAGGTGTGCAATAACAGAGAATACTTCCTCCATGCCGACAGTGAGATGCATCGTGATGTCGTAGCAGTTGACAAGAACCTTAGCCCGCTCTCACTGGCTAAGGCGAACTGGTGAGATGTAGTTAGTATTACGTATTCTATGTTATAATCTTATGTTATATGTTATTACTTTATCCTAATTAAAGTTAGTCATCATCTGAATTTCTATCGTTTCACTCGCCTCCGACTCCCATCCTTACATGGCGACCTTGCCAAGTTTGGAGCGCGTGACGCGGATCCTATAAGAGTTACGTGCGTCTCCAGACATTGATATCGAACGATGGCTTAAATTTAATCTTTTAGTCAGAAATTAAAATGTGTCGCTCAAATATTGAGAAGGAAACGGTGTTCCTAAACCAAAATGCGGCAGGTTCTAACAATGGGCACATAGAAGAAATAAAATATCATATTTCGATGACGAGCATTTTGATGATGGTGGTTTGCACGCTGCTACTGCTTGCTGCAGTGTACTTCATATACAAGCAATATAAGAAGTGTCATTTGAGATGGGCACAACAGCAGTTCGAGATGTCCAACAGAGGTTCGTTTCTTCAACGGCGTCGTCGACAGCAACAGCTCTATCCTGATTTGAAGATCGACGAGAGCAAAGTGTGATCAGTGTCGTGAAAAGTGATAGTGCGCGTGGTAGATAGATAGGTATTAAATAGATAGCCAATAGGTAGGTCCCTAGCTACGTTTGACATTGGAGAACGTGAGATCGGACTTAATCAATGGACAAATTAGACAATGGAGTGTGGTGATTTTTAATGGTAAATTATGAGATGTCAAGAGGTATGTGTATTTTAATTATTATGTAATAAGATTTTATTTTGAAGATTAATGGCAGAATATTTAGTGGAATTATATAATGAACTTGTAGTGATTAGAAAATATTTAATTAAAATAGGACCTTCTCGTAGACAAGGTACAGTTAAAGAGAAAAAGCTTAATGAATGTAAAACGATTATTGAACAATATAATACTTATTTAGGAAACATAAATAAAATTAATAGAAATAAAGAAGAAGAAGAGTGTATTTTAGAATATTGTAAGAAAATAAATAGTTTATATGAAGAGATAATTTCGATTACGTTAAGCGATAAAGATAATTGTGTAAAAATGGAATTTGACCTGAAAGTTGCTTTGAACTTATTACCTGTTATGTCGGATGAAGTTTCAAACACGCGGCAATTAATTGATGGTATAGATTACTATAGCTCGATCATTGAAACCGGATCGCATTGCAAGTTTATTAACTTTGTTTGATGAGGATACGTCATCAATGACGTCATCTGGTGAATTTTTTTTCTATGACACAGAACAATTATACGAATTATAAAAACAATTCCAGGCAGCCTGTATTCAACGCTCACAGAGGCTATAATATGGGTACGTATAAAAGTGGTTTTCGAGGCTACAACAGAGGTGGTTTTCGGCAGCGCGGCATGGGGATGTCCCGTGGAAATCAGCGCAATGGCAGAGTTTGGCAGCCCAACGCAGAGGCTTCATCGAGCTCGCAGCCGATCAAAGGTACCTTCACATCGTATAACCGGGGTAAGTCATTTAACAACAATTATAGGATGAACAATCCGTCTAGAGGACAGATGCGACTTATAACCGAACAGCATGAACAGCAGCCGAGTACATCGTCAGAAAAGATTTATTCTGTTGAGAATCAGTTTTTTCGAGACTAAAGAATATAATATTTTGGCTAGTGACAGCAGTTATTGCATTAAATTATTTGCGGAGAATTATGATTCATTTAGTTGGCTAATCGATACAGG
The DNA here is from genome assembly GCA_951804965.1 of Horisme vitalbata. Lineage (NCBI taxonomy): Eukaryota > Metazoa > Arthropoda > Insecta > Lepidoptera > Geometridae > Horisme > Horisme vitalbata. The sequence goes on from OX638093.1 coordinate 19,128,082, forward strand.
CGCATCAATTTCAGCCTTAAAACATCAATACGTGCTAGAGTTCAACATCCCAATTCGTAAGGAGGACATAATCATAAATGGAATCGGAGGTAGGGTACAAGCAATAGGATATGTTGACTTACAATTATCGACTCATAACCAAATAATTAGTCATAGGTTTTATGTTTTCGACTCACTGCCTTGTAAAGCACATGGAATTATAGGCCAAGACTTTTTAAGCAAGTATAGATCGGTCATTGACTTTAATAAGAATGTTTTGTCATTATGCTTGAATGGGAATGAAATTGTTTTAAATCTATATAATTCTAAACACTTAATGCAATTACCTGCTAGATCTGAATCGATTCATTATGTTAGTACGAATTTGACAGAGGAGTGTGTGGTATGTACGAAAGAAATTTCTGAAGGTATTTTCGTAGCAAGTACATTGGCAGTTCCATTGAATGGTAGGATACCTATATGTATTTTAAATACAACAACCAATGATATCGGTTTGTCACAGATAAAGCTTGATATTCAAAGCTTGAGAGATTTTGACGTTTGTATGTTTGATACTAAAGTTAAGAATGCAGAACGTGTTAAACAGTTATTTTCTAAATTGAATTTAAATCATTTGAATAGAGAAGAGCAAATAAATATAGAAAATATTTGTGCGAAATATTCAGACATTTTTTATTTAGAGGGAGATAGATTAATGACTACGGATATTTACCAACATTCGATTGAAGTAAAACAAGGTACTCAACCAATATATTCTAAACCTTATAGATTACCTCATTCTCAGAAAAATGAAATAAAAAATCAAATTGATAATTTGCTTAAAGATGGAATTATAGAACCATGTCAAAGTGAATGGTCCAGTCCTATTTTACTCGTTCCTAAAAAATCAGACAGTAATGGAAATAAAAAATGGCGTTTAGTTATAGATTATAGGAAGCTCAATAACAGCATACACAATGACAAGTTTCCTCTTCCGAATATTACGGAAATATTAGATTCGTTATCGGGTTGTATGTACTTTTCGCACTTAGACTTATATCAAGGTTACTATAATGTTAGCTTACACCCAGACAGTCGTAAGTACACAGCGTTTGATTCGGGAAGATATCAAATGACACGACTTCCCCAGGGGCTCAAGACAAGTCCAAGTTCTTTTTCACGTATGATGACAATGGCTATGACGGGTTTAACGTACGAAAAATGTTTAGTTTACCAAGATGATGTGGTTTGTTTTAGCCGTGATTTACCATCACATATTAAAAATTTACAGGATATTTTTGAAAGGTTTCGGAAAGTAAATCTTAAATTAAATCCCAATAAATGCAATTTTTTGCAAAAAGAACTTCTTTTCTTAGGACATGTGGTGACTTCCGAGGGTGTAATACCTGATCCGAATAAAATAGAAGTAGTAAAAAATTACCCAATACCCACAAATACAGATGAGATTAAACGATTCGTAGCTTTCGTAAATTATTACCGAAAATTCATTCCAAATTTTGCAGAAAAGGCTCATCCATTGAATAACTTATGTAGAAAAAATATAAAATTTGATTGGAGTGACGATTGTCAAAAATCATTTGATTTACTCAAGCAATGTGTTATTTCTCATCCCGTATTACAATATCCAGATTTTTCGGAAACAAATGAATTTATTTTGCAAACTGATGCTTCCGGGTATGCAATTGGTTCAGTATTATGTAATGGTGATGGCAAGCCAGTAGCATTCGCCAGTAGAAGTTTAAATAAGGCAGAGAAAAGATATCCAACTATCGAGAAAGAGTTGTTAGCTATTGTGTGGTCAATTAAACATTTTAGACCGTACCTTTATGGACGTAGATTTACAGTTCAATCTGACCATAAACCTCTATTAGCGTTATTCAGTATGAGAGATCCATCCAGTAGATTGACGAAGTTTAGACTAATTTTGGAGGAGTATGATTTTGTTGTAGAGTATGTGAAAGGGAAAAATAATTCATCAGCTGACGCAATGTCACGCTTGCGTATTACGTCAGAGGAATTAAAGGAGATGAATGAGTGTAGTATGAATGTGATGACGAGAGGACAGAGAGCAAGGGTGCAACAACAGCAGGCACAACAACAAGACGTTTCACATGACGATCGGCTTGATCACCCGAAAGTTGTGGAAATGTTACAAAAACCTAAACAATTTATCGAATTACGTTTTATAAGCGCGCATGACCTAAAACGATATCGTACTTTAAATGAGATAAAACAAGAAAGTAAGGTGTTATGTTACGTACCGTCTATAAGTACAATTTTTATCAATCCAGCATCTCAATCGCAACTATCGCCAGGCGAATTTGTGAGAGAGTTGGAAAGATTTTGTAAGGAATGTAAGATAAAAGAAATATATTTTATAAAAAATAAAAATAATAATATTTTTATAGAAAAAGTAATTAAAGAGGTACAGAAAACGAATAATTGGTCTGGTCCACAATTGTGTATTTTGAAAGATGTCGAGAGAATAAATGATAAAGATGATCAACGTGTGATCCTAAATGACTTTCATCTTTTGCCCACTAGTGGCCACGCGGGCATTAGACGAATGTTAAATAATATTAAAAAATATTATTTTTGGCCAGGTCTAGAAGTCGACGTTACGGAATTTATCAAACGATGTGACAAATGTCAAAAACAGAAACATTCTTCTCACTATACAAAAGAGCCAATGGTTATCACTACAACTGCGACATCAGCATTTGAGAAAATATTTTTAGATTTGGTAGGACCTTTAGATAGAGATTACAATAATTATACCTATATACTGACAATACAATGTGAACTGAGTAAGTATATTGAAGCTTATCCTTTAATTAATAAAACTTCAGTAGAAGTAGCGAGAAATTTCGTTAATAATTTTATCCTTAGATACGGAATCCCGAAATGTATCGCAACGGACATGGGTTCAGAATTTCTATCGACTACAATGAAAGAGGTATGTACACTTTTAAATATTAAACGCTTACAATCTACTGCATATCATCACCAGAGCATAGGTGCATTGGAGAATTCCCATAAACATTTAGGTAATTATTTAAGAATACAAACAGGAAATCATCCAGAAGCTTGGAGCACATGGCTTCCATTTTGGTGTTTTTCTCATAATACTTCAGTACATACAGAGACGAAATTCACTCCGTTTGAACTAGTTTTTGGAAAAAAATGCATTTTGCCATCAAATTTAAATTCAGATAAAATTGATCCGTTAAACAATTTTGACAACTATCCATTAGAACTAAAATATAGAATACAAATGTCACAAAAAGAAGCACGAAATAATTTAATATCTAGTAAAATCAAAAGAAAAATAAAATATGATCAAAATGTTAATCCAGTATCGTATGAACCGAATGATTTAATTTTGATAAAAAATGAGACGGGAAATAAGTTCGCTAGTATTTACTCAGGTCCATATTCTGTTATTAGAGACTGTCCACCAAATGTTGAAATTATCAAGGATAATAAAATGTATTTAGTACATAAAAACAGGACTAAGCGTTATATACCGTCTGTTTCTTGAATCATTAGTTTAAAATGTGTATAATCAATATTATTAGGTACTTATCTAGGAAAAAATAAATTTTGTTGTGTAAACATTAATATTTTATTCAAATCTTAGTTATAATTAAAGTAATTATAATAATAAAAATGTATGTTTAATCATGTATTCAATTTCAGATACAATAAAATGTATTTAGTATTAAAAAAAAAAATGTATTAAAAAATGTAAAATGTATTTAGTATATTTAGTATAAAATGTATTTAGATTTAAAATAAAATAAACTTCCATTTATTTTATTTTCTTTTGCGGTGAAGATGAGATGTAGTTAGTATTACGTATTCTATGTTATAATCTTATGTTATATGTTATTACTTTATCCTAATTAAAGTTAGTCATCATCTGAATTTCTATCGTTTCACTCGCCTCCGACTCCCATCCTTACACTGGCACAAACCTACGGTGCTGAGTGCCCTCGACCGCAAGGTCGTATGGGAGAGTAGGGAGCTGCAAGGACGGTTCTACAAAGCCCTTACAGGGCCTGATGTAGACCTACTCGCATCCGTGAACTGGCTACGTTTCGGTGACCTCTTTGGGGAAACCGAAGGTTTTGTTTGTGCAATTATGGATGAGGTAATAAAGACGAACAACTACCGAAGGTATATCATGAAGGATGGAACCGTTGACATATGCAGAGCTTGTCATCGTCCCGGTGAATCCCTCAGACATATACTTTCGGGTTGTTCGCACCTCGCTAACACTGAATACTTACACAGACACAACCAATTAGCAAAGATCATCCATCAGCAGCTTGCTCTCCAATACGACCTTGTCCGTCCAGAGGTTCCGTACTATAAGTACGCACCGGTGCCGGTTCTTGAAAATGGTCATGCTACGCTCTACTGGGACCGCTCTATCATCACGGACAGGACTATTCTAGCGAATAAACCTGATATCGTGCTGATAGACCGGTCAGAACGCCGGGCGATACTTGTTGACATCACCATCCCACACGACGCTAATCTCGTGAAGGCCGAGAAGGACAAGCTTAGCAAGTACCTTGACTTAGCCCACGAGATTACCGCTATGTGGGATGTCGACTCAACAATTATCGTTCCAATAGTCGTTTCAGTGAACGATCTGATAGCGAATAGCCTTGACCAATATCTTAAGGCTCTCGCTAGGCAGCTGAATCAAGGGTCAGATACAGAAGGCGGCTCTCTTGGACTCGGTACGCATTGTGCGGAGGTTCCTCTCTCTGCACCCCTAGTCACTGACCGTTTGAGCCTTGCCCCGCGGTCGGTGGTCTCCCGTTTTTATACATTGTTTTTGATGTTATTTTTGTATAAAGTAGATAATATTAGGTTTATAGTAAAACATGTTTTTTAACGAGTTTTAAAGTTTAATAAAGTGTCATAATAATAATTTATCTCAAAAGCTTGTGAGGTAACTAGGGCTACCTCACAAGCTTTTGAGTTAAATTATGCCATAAATGTACTAGCCATTGCTTCAATAATTTTGAAGAAATGTTGCTGACATTCGAGAGTCGATTTACCCCTTTTTAGGCTATCATAATATATAAGTAGGTACCTAGAAGTTTACAGAAACAACAAACTTACCTTGTATACGTAGATGTTTACAGAAACAATGTTGCGCAGATTCCAATGTCCTATCTGTCAGATGCTGACCACATCAGTCAGTTGTATCAGATTATTATTATCTTTAATTATAAGATTTTTGACGTTTCTCAACTATCGCTATGTTTTATAAATAGGTGAGACACCTGTCCTGTCCAACATGTGCTCCCCAGAACTGTTCAGCAATCAACAGTTTTCTAAACAGTTGCAAAAACAAAACTCTAATAAACTGAACATGTAGGTAGGTACACTATTTAAATGTAGACAAATACAACTAAGAACGACTTAAATAAATAAAATAAATAGTGATGGGCACTATCACACATCATCATGTAGCCCCAAACTAAGCAGAACTTGTAGTATGGAAACCACATGACTCATATACTTACTAAGTACTTTTATACATTTTTTGCACATTTATTTATGATATTTTACTTAGAAAACACCCAGACCTGAGACAAATATCTGCAAATAATGTAAAAATTTGTCCCGTGGTGGGAATCGAACTCGCAACCTTCTGCGTCTCAGGCTGACCTTAGTCCTCTGCGCCCCAAAGATCGTCACACGGCCGTTAGGTACAAGCTCGCAATAACTATTAAGTATTCTAAGTACGAGCCACAAAACGTAAGGAAAACAAAGCTTGAAAGTAACGATAATTTTTAAGGTAGACTATATTTTCATACTCATAAATGTATGATTTGTGCCGGCATTTTCAGGATGAGAATATTACCACAAGCCGCATTGTTTGCGGAACGAACAATGAGAGATAATTACACGGGGAATTTAGACAAAGTCGTCGTCACAATGCCGGCCCTATTATAGCGTGTGCCTATCATTTCGTTTGTCGCTGATAGTGTGGTACCCGCGGCTTATGACAGAAACCATGACAGCCGTCGTGTGCTGACAGTCTGCTTGAATTCCTTTGGGGCTATTTCAGCATACTGTACAAATAATACTGTAGAGTTTGCGCCACAAGTCCGACGGCAAAAAGGGTAAACCCCCAAACAACAAAATAGTCGTATAACAAAATTTTATACCTCTTAAAAGCTGTGTAAACGATTTTTAAAGGTTTTAGCCATTCGGTAATACATTTTTGCTCTATAAGCTTATAGAGCAAAAACGACGTAAAATAAATTGATGTAAACGTATACTACTAGTAACAATATATCAATGTATACTACGTTATTTTATATAACCATTATGACAAGTTCTGATAAAACTGATATAGAACGATATTATTCTATAAAATTATTTAAACGATGCCTTTATTCGACTGATTTGTATAATAAGGGTTCCTAGCGAACTGCTATATCATTTCGATTTAGCAGTGTTATACACTCTACTATAGGTCGATATTGTAGTATAGTGGATACTCATATCGTTGTTTTAGTACCTAGTACGTTTCTAGTCACAAAATCTCTACAATAGAGTTATTTCGTGATGTAGCCTAGTTTCTGTACGCTTATGTTATGTAACCGTACTGTAATCGTTTTTAGATGCCTGTTATAGTTTCACTGATAAGTATCATACAGACACAGTTTCAGAGCAGAATTGTTGTATAATGACTTTATTATTTCCTTTAATACGATATGTAGTATTATAACAGGGTATCTATCGCTCTGATGACACAAAATTAGCATATAAAGGTAGATACATAAAGCTATTAAATGTCAATATTGTTGTACAAGCGAGATAAATTTATCTCGCTTGTACAACAATATTCAGCCATATTGATTTGGCGTGTGAAACAGTATCACGATCACGAGAAGTACTATAATGGCCTTTAGAAAGTCAAAGTCACTTTAATTAATAAATATTTAAGTTAAAGCTCAATTATTCAAGGGGGGCAATTCAAATTCATGGTGAACCCAACCCTAGTTCATCAGTAAAACTGCGATGGCACATCAATTCTACCGTAATATAATATTATAGATAATAACGAAATAAAATATTATGCTTTACAATTTATTTTATTTATTTTTTGCACTCCATACTGAACGAATGATAAAATTATGAATGGTGAATGAATAATGTGAGGTAAAGGAAACATGAAACCTTGTATAGTATGAAATAGTACTATAAAAGGTCCTCTAGCGCCAGTACATCACTATTTAAAGACTTGCGTCACTATTACATAGATCTTATAGGACTGATTTGTCACAGATGACACTGCTATTACTTTATTATAACACTAAAAAGATAAATAAATGCGCCACTTTCTAACAAATATCACGTTCTTAGGTGTTTTACAGGACAGATTAGAACAGTGTTTTACAAAACGTTCTATGGTTTGTTATACAACAAATTTTTGCTGCTTGGGCCTCGATCCCGATAGTGAAATATTATATATCTACGAGTGATTCAGACTGCGAAATGTCCGGAATAAGACCTCTTACCTCGACTAGAAGTGCATAATTATTGTAAATAAAAACGAAATAATAACCAAATATTTGTTTTATTTACTATGGTTCTGCGATAGTAGCGCTGTCTCTTTATCGGACTTGAGTCTTGGCGCGGACTCTGAATTATAATTATCTCGTTGTTTGGAGGGAGACCATTTTTTGTGTCATTTATGTTTTCTTTTATTTTTTAGTGTTTTTCTGATTAATTGTTAAAAATAGCTAATCTACGTTAGAAACAAGATACAAGTGTAGTGAAATGGAATAAAAGTTAATATGGGCTGGAATTCACTGAAGAAAATTGTTCGCCGATAGTTTTTTTTTATAGTCGTCTTTGCCATAGCAGAATTCTTAGATGTTTAAATCGCGGAAACTGTCAAAACTGTATGAAAATTTATCATTTCTTGTGATATATTTCACTTCACTTCACTTCACTTCTTTATTAAATGGCTTCTGGGATAGTTATCCACAGTTTCGCCAGTATCAAGTATAATAATTGTTCATAATAATATGAGGCAACGTAGTACGGTTTATAAGTCCAGTCGTCCAGTCTTCGGTCAGGTCCTGTTTTCTGCTATAGCCATGGCGACTATAACAAAAAACGATCGGCGCACAATTTTCTTCATCAGAGAATTCCCGTTCAATCTTCTTTTATTCCATTTCACTAATACTTGTGTCTTTTATCTAACACTTATCGGTTATAATACCATGAATATTAAACGACATACATTATAAAAACACAAGAAAATAAAATTTAATAAAATTGACAACCGTCGTTCAAGATGAAAAAAATGGTGTATATTGCACTGGATTCCTTAAATGAAACTATAACTTTGACCCCAACACACTTTTGAAATCGGTTCTGGGGTTTCCTCAAAAAAACACCTCAAAAGTCAAAGATGTGGTGTGTGAATTTGCTATTCATTTTCACCATAATTATCACAGTCAACATCATCATCATCATCATCTCCATCATCGTCATCACCAGCCTGATGTTGTTGATGAAGTGTATAAAAATCATCATTATTATTTATTTATTAGCATCGGCTGTGCTATGCCGCAATAAGCCGGCCGCCAGAGCCCCGTTCGTTGTTTAACGGGGTGCACCACGAGCAGGTAAGGTTGACCTGGGTTCCGAAGATGGATGTTAGAACCCCGTACACCCCAAACATGGTGGGGATTATGGGAATGATCCCAAAATAAGCTTTTAGAAACGATCAAATGTCACTAGTTCGTCCGTATGACACTAATTGCTTGATACGAGTGAGGCGTCAAGTCTACTACGGGCTATACAAAGTACGATATAGAAAAACACAACTTTCTAAGGAACCCCGGGATCAATTTCGATCCAATGGTGGTCGTCTCCAGTCGGGGCAGCATGTGTACCGAACACCTTTGCCTAAACGTAAAGGCGATCGAGCTGGTAAAAAACTCGCACTAGGCCACACTAGGCACCCTGATGTTATAATCACACATTAATGCAAAAGTTTGTGCGTGTGTGAGTATGTATTGTATGTTCCCACTTAACTCTGTAACGGCTGAAAGGAGTTGGATGAAACTTAGAATATACTTAGTTTTGACTTGGATTATCACCTAAGCTACCCGAGTTACTTTTTAACCAGATACCATGCGAGCGATGCCGTGGGCTGAAGCTAATAAATGTTATAGTATTACATTGAGTAGATGTTCAAAAACCCATAACTTATTAACACGTTCGAGGGCGGTACGTAATTGAACGTCAGACATTTTCAGTATGATATGACAGAACGTATAGTGTCGTTATGAAAAAACACTTTGTATTGGGCAGACCGTGTACACACGATGCTTCGTAATGTTAAATCCTATTAACTAACTCTAAGCGTCACATCATACAAAAATTTCAAATTCCTACAGTCGCATTGTGTACGTTAAAATTCACTCCAATGAGTGGTGGTATCTCTGTGTAATGACCCACACACACAAATACACACCGTTATTACACGTCCTCAACTCATCGTCGCTCCATACATTCAGTGGAGTAGCGTCATGGGAGGTGAGAGCGCACGTCGGTTTTACCAAAGATGTGAATAATAGTCGATACCGTATGTACCTACCTCCAAATATATTACCATAAAATAAGTTACTGCGTTGCAAAGTTTAGCTGGGATATCTTGTTTATTGCTAAGGGATACTTGTAAAAAGGTATATAAGTATTTTATGTATTTATTATTATGTAGTCTATAGTTTAATTTTTATATTTTATGTAGTAGGTATAGAGTAGGTTCGATTCCCGCTGCGGGACAAATGTTTGCATGTTTTGCAGATATTTGTCTCGGGTCTAGGTGTTTTCTATGTATGATATGCATTTACAAAAGAAAAATTACCTATATAAGTAATATTACTTATATAGGTATTTTTTCTGATATATATCAATCATGTGGTTCCCATAACACAAGCTCTGCTTAGTTTGAGGCTACAATGATGCTGTGTGATGGTCCAGCATTATTTATTTATTTAGTTAGGTATATGATATTATGATGTATGTTCTTGTATGTACTACGCCATCTTTTGTTTATTGTGATATCATGTCCATCCAAAGGTTGTCTGGAAGAGATCTATTTAAGCGATAAGACCGCCCATTTTACGTTTTTGAATTGTATTTTTTCCAGCAAACTGCTGAATTTTTCTGATATTCAATAAAGAATTTATGTAACTATCTTGTGTAATTTGTTGTTCTTTGTGTTTTAAATGGACAGACGTAAGAAAAATGACAGGAATCTTTTCGAAGACCTATCTGACTCCTCTCCGAAGGAGGATCCCTACCATGACGACGGAGAATATGGATCTGAGTCTGATCATGTTATAAAACGACCAACGTTAGTAGGCGTTGTGTAACTGATAAGCCTTTTCACCATAATTTTGTACGACAGAACGTTAATCACGATCGACGTCAAAAAACGTTGTGCCATTAATGCATTAAGATCTACGAATTATATGTGACAGAACGTCTTTGTACGTTCGAAATTGTCATACGTTATTATACGTTGTGTCATATGAGGTATATATTTTTATGTTAAAATTGAAGAAACGTATTTACACGAGTGACGTTTGCAAACGTTACTGTCACAATACGCTGAAATATATGTAATAAGTATCGTGCTACGTATACAGACGTCGTCTGAAAATGTATGGAAGTTTTTAGTGTCATATTACAGACCACCGCGAATCGGGCACCGCGCTCGAACGTGTTAACATCATGACCAATTAAATGTATATAAAAAAAACTTGTATTTATGCAAATGTTAGGGATGTAGGGACTATTTTAAGTGTGTTTTATGAAAAGATTCACTGAGTTTTACAATAATTTTAAATAGTGTATTTTCTGCGAATCAAAACATTTGGACTGGTGCAATCGAAAAATTTAATGCTACTATCAACACTATTTCTCTGTTGTGTTAAAGTAGTGTGTTTGTGTTCAGAATTGTATGATCCAGCCTATTCATTGTGGCGTGGCGCAGAATTACCTACAGCTTATCATAGCACTTGTGCTACTCGCACGCTCGAAAATTAAACAGGGACACATACGGGCTCTGTTCAAATATTTTTCCAAAGTAAACCCACAAACTTTAAGTGAAATTGTGTATAGGAATAACAATTGGGAAAGTTTTGAAATTTAACGCTCTTGTTTGTTTCTAATGTCAATTTAATACAGGAGAAGGTATTTTTCTGTTAAAATATTTCTGTTATATATTAATTTGAAAAACTACAAAGAAAATTATAAGCTTGTCTATCAAACAAATATCACAATAACTTATTGTTATCTAACCTTCATATTAGACCATACCTAAAGGTTTCCTTATTTGTTAGAAATAAGTGTAATAGCCCTAAATGTAGAGGTTGCGTGTTTTTTGTTATTACTTCCGAGTTCCGAGGTGCTTCACCTTGCTCGGAACAGAGGTCGATATAAAGCTGCGAGTAATTTTGAGGCCGTGACCGTGGACGTAGCCAGGATTCCTTGATGAAATACAAGAGAGTTAAAACAAGAACTTGGTTTCATTTGGAGTAAAATTATGATGATTTGCACTGGCTCTTCTTCATAGTTTTCAAATCGCGGAGCGCTCGTGGCGCACCGCGGCGAAAACGTTGCGTAATAGTATCCGCGGCGTGTTCGCTGCGCTCTCGCCTCGCAAATCACTGGTATGTTAACGCTCTAAGTTTATTTTCAGTCGCAATGAAATAACTTAAAGCCATAGATCTGAAAATTTTGATGTGTAGGTAACATGTGATAGGTAACTAAAGTTCTATAATAGGTATACAATTATTGAAGGCAACTTCTGTATTTGTAGGCTCTTGTGCTTCTCGATTATAGCCATTTAGCGTAACGTAGTTATCCAACTTGCTGTTTTTTTTTTATTAAAAGCTTTCGGGTTGAATGGGAACTTTTTCCCACCAGACTCAGTACCTACCTGGCCCAGCGGCCGATAGGTCTTTATTAAATCTGTAAGTTATACTTAGGTTTCAGGAGGTATATCTGAGTTTCTGAAATCCTGAATACGTCCATGGCCATGACCTTATCCTCTAAGTAAGTATCGGCTTCCATGTATTCGCGAGAACGCCACTATCTGAATTAACGATGAGGCGCGCAAATGCATCGATTTGAGCTCTTGATACCAGTAATAGGTACCAGTACGTGCCTTGTACTTCAGTTTAAAATGAAGTACATTTACTGTATGAGAAACTGGCTTGCAGTTGCACACATTTAATAATAATTTAAAATAATGCACACATGATAACGTCCAGGATTATTTATTTATTTATTATTTATTTATTTATTTATTTATTTAGAATAATTGTGTTTCTTCCTGGTTTCTTCATATTATTATCTTACATGCACTTGGGCGATATAATAAAAATGTTTATCTGTATACCTACATGCATATCTGAAGAATGCACCACTTTTATTGAGAAAAACGTTTTGGTTATTATTTTTGTAAATACTCGGTTTGAACGTGCTCTTGGATAAAAAAGAGTCAGTGTTTTGATCATTCTTGTAAAAAAGAGTTGTTTCCTGTCACTTGTAACTACATAGAGAAATAAAACGCTTAGCTTGTAACTAGGGATGCAACATCGCTCATAATAGTAGATTGTTTTACAAGGGACTAAACCATCCCATTATATACGAGGTACAAGACCCAGTTATAATGGGTGGTTTTGGCCCGAGTAAAACACTCTACTTTTCACTTCGATTGCGAGAAAATAAAACAATTCAAAATTAGACAATTTTCAGAAATTTTATTAAAAATTAATCAACCTTCATAAAACATCACCAAGACGGTTCTATTTTCAAAAAAAAAGATTGACGGAGCACCAAGAAGTCGAGTTTTTATGTAAGAGAACGAATGCTTTGTACGGGCTGATGATTTTAGACAAAAATTAAAAAGAAAAAATACTTTTTAGCCCGAGGTATTAAACTCGAGTTTTAGGCCCGCTAAGCTACACTATTATGATACACTTTTTGAGCAAGAGAAGTGAAAAAAAACTTAAATTTTTGAATGAAGTGAAATAACAATGTCGGAAACATCGATATTTATGTACGTTAAATCGATATTGTTTTTGATGTTTTAGGAAAATTATTAACACAAGAATGTTGAAAATATTAGTTATTATTTCGCAAAATATAATTAAAAAAAACAATATTGACAATCTTGTGCCTTTGACTGAAGAAACGAACGAGCTGCGAAAATAATACAAAAGATGGCATTTCATCAGGCGACTAGCTTGAAAAAATATCATCTGGTATTGCTGGCCATGGTAGCAACCATATCTGTACGCCCAGCGTTGGGATTATGGGCATTTACTCCTTTATTAGGAGCAGTCGACTGATATAGGTGTGGTGGTGGTGGTGGTGGTGGTATACAGCTTTTAGACTGGAGATACACACGTGTAACTAACTACCTACCAATCTATATCCACACTACACAAAGCTTAGCTGGGAGAACATGCTAGCAGCTTTAGCATTGAGTTCGCCTGTGTTTTATCTTGTAGGTACAATAAAGTATTTTCTATATAAGTCTATACCGAGTAAGCATCTAGTACTTTATGATAAAGAGCAATCGATTTTGTACGCTCGATTCGAACATTTCTTCGTAAAAATGATGTGGCTTAGGTAGCTTCAAAACTGCGATCATCATGCAAAAACCATCAGTTCAATCTTCAAATTATGAGAAAAGTTTGATAGCTGTTTTAAAAGTTTTCATTGATACGGAAAAACGCCCATTGGATTGGGAACATCCATTATGGTGCTGACAAGTCCACATACCACTTGGGGTTGGATGATTTTAATCGAATTTGGAAAAACTTTGGTGGTGTAAACAGGTAACAGAGTCAGCACCTACTAGGTAGGTACATTTTTACTGGCACATATCTCAACTACATTTAAATAAATAAATAAATAATGCTGGAAACTATCACATGAGTTTGTAATAGGAAAACTACATGGCTGATATTTTTTTTGCACGTATTATATACATAGAAAACTCCCAGACTGATACAAATATTTGCAGAGCATACAAACATTTGTCTTGCGGCGGGAATCGAACCCGCAACCTTCTGCATTTCAGGCAAACTTTTGCCCACTGAGCCACAGAGGCAGTTAGTTTGGCAGATATGTAGTAGTATTTATTATTATTATTATTTTTATTTACATATAAACTAGTATTTTTAAATAAAGACCATGAAAGTTTGGTTGTTATAAAAGCCAAAATCAAGAAGCCAAATCAAGTATTGTAGTATACACACTAAGGATAAAATTGAAACGAATATCGAAACAAAAACGTAAATACCTACTTTTATGGGGGCATAAACAAGTTTACACTTAATTTACTTTATTTCCTCGAGTTGGGAATGTAGGCAAAAAGCCATGGACGAGTCGGCAGGCGCTCATTGTGCTCGGCGGCTCATTTTCCGTCGATTAACTGCAATTTAGCAGAAGACGCGCCATTTGCCACGCTCGCAAATAAAAAAACATCTCATTTTTTGTACCTATATTCCGCATTTAATACCTTGAGTTGGTTATAAGGGTGTAAGGGTTTCCAACTCCGATCTTCGGAACCTAAGCCAACATCACCGGCACGTGGTGCACCTTGCTAACTAACAAACAGGGCTCTGGCGGTGGCCGGCTGATTGCGGCATAGCGCAGCCTAACATTGGCACAGCTAAATCACCTGGCCGCAGACGGGCAGCAGTGACGGCAGTGTGAGAAGTTGTGCCCTGGGATCCCCAACCCACAAGCCCAACGTGGGGATTATGGTCATATCCCCTTTACAGAGGCCTATGATCAGTAGTGGATTGATATAGGCTTGTGAGGTACTACGTTTTTAACTTAACTTTAGCTAAATAGTTTAACGAAATTGATATCTAGATTTCCTCACCGACTGGTAGAGGATTTTCCCTGTCAAATGTCTATGTTTTCAGTTAGTTAGTTTGTCGCCGACAAGATAAACGGATAAACAAATTTAAAGTAGATATTGATAAAGAATAGTGTTCCCGTAATTATTCATCAATAATATAATTATCTTTGGTAAAATATTTTTTTGTTTTTTTTAAATGTTTAACTTACTTATGAATATTTACTATCTTTGACTTATTGAGCTGAACCACAGCTTAGGTTAGTGTTTATCTGCACATTCACACCCTCTACTCTCGTCTCCTCTCTCATCACATCTCACCTAAGACAAACAAACGAAAGATGAACAATGTGGAATCGTGCGGGGCAAGATACTCACCTTAATTGAAATTACCTACACAACAAAAGCTAAGTAAGCTTTCTTTTCATTGTTTTAAATTTTGAAATTTAATGCAGACATGCAAAAGTATTTCTTAATTTATGGAAATTACGCAGTTATCTAGAAATAAAATTAAATACTTGGGCACAGTACAGCAGCTTCTTTTAGACTGTTTATCCAAGCTGAATATAAAAGTTAATTTGTTTATTTACTGCTTAACATAAAACTTATTAAAAGGCTTTCTAAGTTGCCGTCAAAAGGCATTTCTCATTCCCTTAGAATAAATTACTCAGAAGAAATATGCAGTCTTCAAATGTTTAACATTTTGTATCGATCCTTCAAGAGTCATGGAACTTTCGTAAGTAGGTAGGTATATACAATTTTTGATCATGAAATGGATTTAATAGTTATTCAGTGTTACAGTAAAATTATGGTGAGGTTGAAGCATTGAGTTTCGAATCAGATTGACACCCCGAAAGTCCCAAAGGATTTTCACTAGGAAATAGAAACATTAGAATAAAATATATATGAAAATGTATTACTAACTAGCTTCCTCCCGCTCGCAGAAAAAAGTACTAGTTAGCTACTTTTTTCATCAGGCTATTTTTTTTTCATCCAGGTCATAAATGATTATTTTAAGGTTCATCCACATCCGTTCAGCCGTTACGGAGTTGACTGGGAACAAACAACCAACATACTCAGACGCACACACAAACTTTCGTATGTATAATATTAGTGTGATACCTTTACGTATAAATAAACTTAAAAAGCTGGTTAGGTTAGGTGAGTTAGTAAATCAGGAAAGATTGTGTCACAATAAGTATCACTTCAACTAGGTAAGTAGGTATAAAACTACAATAATAGGTACGTCTTGTCTGTTTGATTGTACTGCACACTTGCTTTTTGATGAGATTTCGCTACAAAATGGAACGTTTTTATTAAGCTCGTTGCACGGTATTAAATGAAATAGAGACTGTAAAACTTTTCAATCCCGTATGAAACTTTAGCTAAAATGAAACAAAAACATAAATATGAAACTGACGTCCAGTATAAAAGTAGGTAACGTGTTTATTAAAACAAAAAAAAAAGATAAATATGAATCAGTTGAATTTCATAGAGAATTGATTGAGTAAAATTGAAAATTGGACTAACTTACCTAAGTGAAGTCCAATTGTAATTTTATGAATGTTGATCTAAAATATAAATTGATTTACAGTGTAGTATTCCTATCGCTACTCAATGGCATCGCGGTTTTATTCAGAGTATCTTTAAAACAAAAAAGATTACTAGGATAATATTGTGTTCCGCATGTGGCAACACCCTAAATGTCACTGATTTAGAGCTGAACCCGGATGGTCTACCTGCTCACAAGCACTAACCCATTATGCTTGAGATCGGCTTACAGCTGATACTGGGTTGGGAGGGTATTTATATTTCAGATCAACATTCATAAAATTACTATTGGACTTCACTTAGGTAAGTTAGTCCAATTTTCAATTTTATTTCATGTTGATCTGAAATATAAATTGATTTACAGTCTAGTTGTTCAGAGTCAAGACTGCATAATGGGTTTTTCCATCAGAGTTGGGTACTAACAAGTTATTATATTTATTAATAACAAGGCGAAACATTCGTTTATTAATAAGTAATAAGGTTTTGAGCGATTTTAGCTAATTTCATCTTAATAAGGTAACCCAAACATAATACCTACAATGGTTGTAACAAACTATGTTCAAGTTTAGAAAGTAAGTTATATTTGCATAAATATTAAATCCACCAAACTATTCAATTATTGAATAGTAACTAAAATTTAATTAGTATTTATTATTATACCGGTGACATCTACCTATTCATAAAATACCTAAGTAGGTAGGTACTTATTCATTTTATAAGTATGTAATAATATACAATGTCTTAGAGAAAGTAGGAATGTATCCTAATCACAGTTTGACCATAGTGAAGGTGGTTAATGTATACTTATTTATTAATAATTAATTGATCTTATAGTTATTCACCCAAATTAAAAATAACAAAGCTGAACAAAGTAATGTACAATGATTGTTGACCTGGGTAGGTAAGTTATAAAACTTTGCCAAGGTCAAAGAACTCTCAGACCAGCCAGCTGTTTTCCATACATAGACACTCTGTTTTAATATTAACTGATGAGGTGATGAGGTAATTCGTAAGTATTCATAATTCATTTATATTATAGGTAGCTGAGTGTCAAGTGTTATGTTCTGTAAACTTGTATAATATAAATTCAACTCTTAATAAGTGTGTTTATTAACCACCTCTATGATTGATGATTCCACATCTCTTATGGGAGATGTGTTATGGATTTAGTCTTTAAGAATGCTGGCTGAGTATTTTAAGAATCTTAAAGAATTGGATACTGATATGTTATCAAGCTTAATAAAGGTAAGGGTTTGTACCCGCTGGGCAGTCGCCAATGCTAGTAAGGTTGGTAAATTTGGCTAGATAATTCAATTCAAGACATGGGTTCCTATCCTAAGTTCAGTGTTATAGGGCTTAACAGGTTTAAGTCTAAACACTCCTCTTATGAATTGTTTAATTTTGTTGTGTCTTCTTTCTCACCTATGAGAAGGCAGGGTATGATAATACCTTCTCCGCTGTGAGAAATTGTATGATGTATGTATCATGATATTCAGTGAACTTTCTAGCAAACCTCAGCGTCTGAATGCTTGCCGCAGGAGATGCTCTCAGGATAAGGTGACTGAACAGAGGGTGAGATGTTTTTAGCTTTGTTGGTTTTTATTTTCACTATACATTCTGAAATAAGAGAACATGGCGAAAAGGCATACCAAATGAGCTTTTTGATTACTCCAGTTGAGTGTCAGAACATTCTATGTTATATACATTAGTTATACTCTTCTTCATGAGACAAAGTTGTCACTCTTGATGATTCTAGATGCAAATAGATTAATACTTGGAGGTCTAAGTCAATCCTGAACTAAAGGTAAACCTCATTGTTAGTTCCCACTGTGTCAATAATTGTATTGCAAGATTCCAAATCTGCGAACAAATTATCTTTTAATTTTATGGGTATATAAGGCCTCTTTCAGTTTTCACACCAAGAATGGCTATTATTATTTAAGTCTGGGAATTGAATCCTTTTAATATTACATGCAATGACAGTAGTTTTGTCAGTTCTAAGTAAGATGTTGCAGTGACTATTGGATTTAGTAAAGTATTTTAATCCGAATAGAGCAGCTAAATTATTATTTATTATGCAGTTCTTATTCCGAATGTGACCATAGGCCGCCAACACTCTGACCATTGCAGTGTACCCCCAGCCAACCAATATCACATCTGAAAATATTTGTAGGTTTAATTATCTACCTACGATATTTATATGTCATCAATTATATGAGACCACCATATAAAATAAAATAAAAAAGATGTTAGGCCGCAATTCCATTGTGGCTCCATAGTTTTATTGGTGATGTAATAAAGTCAAATATTTTTTACTTTCCATTTATTAGTGTGTATCATAGAATAAGGTACAGCTGGGTATACAGCAACTAAAGTACCAACTTACCAAGTAATTTAGCAAATTCTTTTAACTTACAATGTGTAAAAAAAAAGATACTATTTGGCTTTGATGGAGTCAGATTTTCTTGGTAAAGTTGATAAAAATTCCAAGGAACTTCCAATGAGTACTTTGTACTAAAATACTTTTTTCATAATTTACAATCAAGCCCAGGCATTGAAATATATGGAGAGTTGCATCCCAGTTGGCTATGTATAATCATAATATATGAGATCTATGCCTACATAAGTAATCAATAATTACTTATCATCAATATAGATTGTTGATAGAAAATCTTGTTTCCGGAGTATGCTGACCACAGGTTTTAATAACTTTGTGAAAGCACTCTAGGTGCCATAAGTTCCAAGTACCATAGCTCATGGACCAGGTCGGTGAACTGATACAGATTATTATCAAAATCAAAGCTTATATTTTTGGGCAATGGAAACTAAACAATAAAATTCTTTGAGAAGAATGGAGCAAATAAAATCTTATTATAACATTTTACAGCTGTTCTAATATCTTTCATCTAAAAATGCCACTAATTTATGGAGTTTAAGATTAAGTATAAATCTAACCTTCCCATTAGGCTTTGATCTAAGAAATATCTTGGAGAAATCTAATGATCAATACAATGACTGCACAAACAGTGCAGCGCTAAGTTCTAATAAGTTAGATATAGCCTGACACATATTACCAAGCTCTGTTTCAGGCATGTGGCTAAACTTTTTGGGCAGGTACTTCAAGGTATCGGATATGATTACCCAGTTTTGTGGGTCAACAGGCCTAGAGCAGTATTGACTGTTTGTACCTGGCTATTCATGCTGTGATCCACATTGTGCAACTCTCTCGGAGCGCTTGTGGCTGTAGCGTGCGTAGCTGGTGCGGCGGCGGCTGTGTGATACAAGTTCTGAATCCACCTCGTGATTACACCTCGCTGGTGTACTGCCTGGTTTGTGTTTGAGGTAAACCGTATTGGTCTTCCATTGCTTTATTTTTGTGCTTAAGTCCATGCCATAAAGATGT
Organism: Horisme vitalbata; assembly: GCA_951804965.1. NCBI lineage: Eukaryota > Metazoa > Arthropoda > Insecta > Lepidoptera > Geometridae > Horisme > Horisme vitalbata. Next base: position 19,147,977 of record OX638093.1, read on the forward strand.
TTATTTAGTTTGACTTTTCCAATTGAGGAGATGAAGTTTTAGTCTAAAGTGGGGGTCAGAAGCCTTTCGAAAGCTGAGGTACGAGTACGAGGTACGAGTTGCACTTTGTCAACATCATTGCATTTAATTTAAGTAGGTCATTATTTGCCTTCAGTCATCCCTAGCTGTAGTTGTACTGCTTCAAGAGATTTTTCTTATATATCAATAAATATATTTTTATATCCCCATAATACAATATCTGTCTTCTACTTATTCCATACATTTAGATTTATGGTTGCAAAACTTTGTTATTTGCTTAATGCCGTTTACATATTCCACCTAAAGCATTTTGGAAGGCAGCCACTATGTCTTGATTGTCTGCCTGAGATGTGTTTTCTCCCTTGTTTAGAGCCTTGTATTTCAGGTTGTTACCATTACCACGGCGTCCAGCTTAGTTATTTCTTCTTCATCCACATCTGAAAGTATCAACCGCATTCTAAGACAGGTTGAATTTAAGTTTATTTTAGTTACTAGAACATCTCGTATTCTATTTTGTAGGTTTATAATGAATACCGTATCTTGTATGCGTATTGTTGGATATCTCATACTAAATCAAAGCTGTGGTATGTCGTACCATGTCTGATTTTCATGCAAAAAGGTGTTTGTATTTTTGAGTATCTCGTTCCGAATCAGAGCTCGTACCAAGTCTGATCTTCGTGCTAAAAGGTATCTCGTACCGGCACGGGCAGTGGATCTATTTGTAGAAGTATTTCTGGGTATCTCGTACCGAATTGGAGCTGTGGTATCTCGTACCAGGTCTAATCTTCATGCCAAAATGTATCTCGCTCCGAATCAGAACTGTGGTGGTATCTCGTACCAAGTCTGATCTTCATGCTAAAAGGTATCTCGTACCGGCACGGGCAGTGGATTTATTTGTGGAAGTATTTCTGGGTATCTCTTGCCTAATCCGAGCTGTGGTATCTCTTATCAAGTCTGATTTTCATGCTAAAAGGTGTGTGTATTTTTGGGTATCTCGTTCCGAATCAGAGCTATGGTATCTCGTACCAAGTCTGATCTTCGTGCTAAAAGGTATCTCGTACCGGCACGGTAAGTGGATTTGATGGGTACTATATCTAATATGCCAGGAAGTTCGGAAAACACACGTGATAAGTACCTAATGTTATAATTGGAAATTTACCTGGAGCATCCGAAAAGGGTGAAACATCGAGCCGTAGACGTGATCTAAAGCGGCTTATGCTTCAGCTTCGACTACGAGGGTTCCTTTGAGCCGGTAAAGACCAGCTCCAACTCCAACGAAAACAATGTTATGAATTTCATATTTCCCACCACTTTTACACAATTTTAATCACTGGGCATTTCTTCCGACAACCTATTATCACTTTTAATGTATAATATTAAAGGTTTCTAAGTATTTGCAACAACTTTGCAAAAATTCACACGATGCCGTACAGAGCGCGAAAGAAAAGTGACATTTAGGGTGTTGCCACATGCGGAACACAATATTATCCTAGTAATCTTTTTTGTTTTAAAGATACGCTGAATAAAACCGCGATGCCATTGAGTAGCGATAGGAATACTACACTGTAAATCAATTTATATTTCAGATCAACATGAAATAAAATAGACTAGTATAACTATAAAATGAGATGCCATGTATTTAATTGTATACATATTTGTATTATATTTTATGAATAAAAAACTACAGTGTTTGACTTTAATATTATGAGAAACACTATAAAAGATTGTCTATGTGCTTCACTTGCTATAACATTCACTGAGCTAAATTTCACTAAAACAATATTTGTACCTTATTTACCTAAATTAGGTATCTTGCAAAAATACTTTACATGAACATACACAGAATCACAGACACAGCATAATTATTTAAACATACAGTTTTTCATCATCATCATCATCATCAGCCTATAGCAGTCCACTGCTGGACATAGGCCTCCCATAATAAGCGCCATTGCGCCCTATCCTGAGCTCGATTCATCCAGCTTCTACCAGCAGCCTTTCGCAGATCGTCACTCCACCTGTCCGGAGGGTGTCCTACACTACATTTGCCGAGTCAGTTTTTATGCTATGTCATTCCATAGTGTTGTGCAAATAGATAGGTAAGTACTTCTTCGCCAAATATCTTCGCTATGACCTTCATTTATTTCGTCGTTGAACTTCTAGCATTCTCGTTCGCATGAGAAACCTCTCATCACAATATTGTCGAGACAGGTTAGTCTATATTCTTGTTCTAGGACTCCAAGAACTCCATTATATAAGATTTGGTTTGTATTATTCACAACTATATTGTTGTACTCACTAGTTGCCGCCCATAGCTCCGCTCGCGTGGTATAGGCATGAAAAGTAGGTATACCTTTGTGTTATACACAAACTATTTAACTATGTATAAAGTGTATGATTGGATGTGTGGATCAACGATTGCAGGATGATGGGGAGCCTAGAACAATACTACTAAGGTACTTAAAGAAGAAAAATAAATATTAATATATGGGACCAATTGGAAAGTGTACGCTACAAGACGACAAAAAAAAATCCACATCGGTTCATAAATGACGGAGTTATGAGGTAACAAACATAGAAAAATACAACCGAATTGAGAGCCTCGTCCTTTTTTTAAATTGGTTAAAAAATTAAGAAAGACCTTATACTTTGGCTACGCTTGCAACATCCAGCCTAAAATCGGATTTTATTAAAAAACTATCTTATAAATCCGAATAACTTTTGAACAACTGAATATCGGGGAATAACTAATTCCCCATCGATTTAATCCATTGTGGTTCCAAACTACCCCGCCACCGTGGATCAAACGATCCATACACACACGGTATGTTCATCCCACCCAATCTATTAAACCGTTACAATAGTTAAGTGGGAACATAGATGCTAACACACAAACACACATACAAACTTTAGCATTTATAATATTAATGTTATACTTAGTCTTCAACTTAATCTGTTACAAGTTTCCAAAGTCTTTAATCGGTTAAAGTTGTCTAGAAACAGCATGACAGTTTCGATACATAATTTATGAGACAAGAACTTTAGATAAACTTTTATAAGCGCGTAAATGGTTAATAATTAACAAAGTACATTAAGTACCCATTGTACTTCAGCTAAGCTCACAGCTTCGCTAGAATAATTCATATTGATATAACCTGAATCCAAGTAACAATTTCAAATTCAACATCTATCTTGTTAGGACTTATTTTACCTTTGTTAAAAAATTCATCATCGTGACATCGTGATAATTATGGAATTGTTCCTACCACGCCGCGTTTCCATAACCTCGCTCCCTTCATCACCGCGTTCACTTATCACCGCGCCATTTCCTTGTGCCTCTCAACGGTTGACCTCATAACGGTGAGCACTTTGAAGTCGCTATTTTTCGCTGAGTACATCAATACGAGCGATTCTTTCGTACATCTATGTATGTTACCATCTCGTGACAAAGATTACCTACCTACTTCACACGTACAAAATAATCCGACGTAATTAAAATGGGGTGGGATGAGGTACGCTTAGTACGTACCTGCTCCCTAAGCTAATAATCACTAATTCGCTTTTCTCTGTCGTTTACACACGACTTCACCCCCTACGGAAGTATTATTCTTACGATTTAGGGGTTGTTAAAAGCATTTCAGGCCTCGGATTTTATTTTTGTCACGTTGCTTTGTAAAGAATAAAGAAAAAACTTACCAACTTATTTATTATTCTGCTAAGTGGGCCAAATTACTTATAAAGTTTACTAGATATTTGACTACTTAATAAAATCACAATAAAGTAATATTGATTAATAAACAATAACTACGTTGCCTCTTTTGTATTTTATTAAATTATAATTCTAATTTTAATATTACTGTGCCATTACTGCGTGGAATTATATTACACATATTTGGGGATGCATTGTTTTTTTACTCGGCCACAAATATAAATGTAGGTAATAAAATAATTTACATAAAAAATTGCAAATACTTTCCAAGGCAGTTTCGCTGCATCTGCTGTGGTTTTAAATTTATCATTACCCAGTCCAGTCCCAGTTAAGAAAATACTACAATAGTACCTACAAGTACTAACTTAGTCAAAATTAAAGCACAGTAAAAGCACGGACTAGTCTATTCCGTGGTAAAAGTAAGATTCTCCTTGGGTCCGTGCCTGTGCCGTGCGTGTACGTAAGTAGGTAGTAGGTATGTACATACATTTTTTGCGGGTTTTCTAATAAAAAAACTTAATTCTGCTTGGTGTTAAAATAAATATTAATCTGATGGACCTAAGCACCTATATATTGGTAATAAGAAACAGAATTATTAAATAAACTTTCAAACACAATCGAAAGAATCTGAGCAGTAAGTAGCAAATGTAGGCTTGAAACCTAATAATGATAAAAGGTAGCACGATACGAGATCCAGATTAGTTGAGCAATTTGTTCCATGACATCGGGCATGAGTTTCGCGTCATTTCACCTTAGTCATCCATCACTCCTAACGAGGTTCGGAGGAGCTTCGAGCTTCGGTTACTCGACCTGGGTATAAAGAGTACAAACCTCGGTATCCGGCATCAATTACCACTTGACATTTTCATCTCGGGAAGGCGTTCGAAAATTTTGCTTATCCCGGTTTATACCCCTAGCCCATTTCCAACTAGTTTCCGTTAAAAAGCTTGAATTATTCAGGGAAATGGAGGTTTGAAGCGAATAAGGCGTTGAAGATGGTTCGTGTAAAAGCATTATTAGGCAATTTTTAAATTATACCTACTTATTTCATAAGAGATGAATAGGGATACCAAATACTATGCTAGTAAAAAAACCTGAAACCTTTTTATATCGGGTGTAGTCATCAAAATGCGAATGTGGTGTAGGTATATAAATGCGAATATAAAATTGCGTCACATCACACTAAAAATTAGAAAAAAAAGAAAGTTTGCGTGTGAGTATGTTTGTTTCCACTCAACTCCGCAACGGCTGAACGGATGTAGATGAAACTTGGAATATACATCGTTTGTGACCTGGATTAACACATAGGCTACTTTACTTTAATATTTTTATCCGGCTACTTTGCGAGCGAAATCGCGGGCGGGGCGGTATTAAGAAATAAATGAATATGGTACCTAGCAAAAAATATGATGCTCATTTTAGATAATTTGCCAGAGCACTTAAAAACATCATTTCTGCAGTTTTATAATGTGATATAAAGTTATCTATTGCACATTCAATAGCTACGGTATTAGAATTCTGTTGCCGTGGTGCTCCGTCGCAAAAGAGATTGCGAACGTGTATCGAATATAGACTAACTCAAACGTAAATGCCGATGTCATCTTTTGATTAGGTACAGTCAGTGGCAGTAGTTTAATACATTGAAATTATCCAAATCTGATAAAATACCTAAGTACAACCTTTTCATGAAAATAATTTGCTTAAAAGGCCTACAAAGGTTAAGTTAAGTTTGTAAGTTTCTGAGAATGTTTGTACGGAATGATTTTTTATTTTTAATCCACAGAAAATTATTTTACCAATATGTGCCAATATCATATCATATAATTATAGATAGACTATGTTCAATTCTAATTAAATTGAATGAAGCAAGAAGGACATTACTCAAACAAAATAAAAAAAAACAACCTCTTTGACTCAAACGAATTGCGAGTGGGTCGCCTAGTTTAGTAGATTATACTGTGAAAAGCATAATATTTGGTATTATAGGGAGCACGTGCCTTGGCAAGCCACATCATAATTATCAGATTTGTAATTCTAACTAGGGTTTTAACATTTTGCTACAGTTACGGCACGACGCTGTTTTGCGCTACACTCATAATTGCTTGCAAGTTGCCATTGAGATAAATGAAGAGATGCAAATCACGCATCCAAATACAGTAACCACTTTTCAATGGCGACGGCATGTTGCTTTGAAACTAATTAAAAAAGTGAAATAAAAACTAACGCAAAACAATGAATGCAAAGAAATTGCCAAGAATTATTTTATTGTATTATGAAAAAGCTATAGTTACCCCGCCTATATATGCAAAGAAATTGCGAAGAATTATTTTATATGTATTATGAAAAAGCTATACCGCGCCTTAGGCTGCCTGTCCATTGAAGCGGAGTGAGGCTGCGGAGCGGAGAAACGGAAAAATATTAACCAATAGGATTGCATACGATTTCCACTCAGCTCCAGTGGACAGGGATTTGCGAACTAGTTTAAAAATTCATACATTTTCGGTATTAGCGGATCGAGGCTGCGGAGCGAGGCGGTGGAGCGGGGCAGCGGAAGGAGGAGGTGGAGAAACGGACCCGCTTCGGGGGATGGGAAAGTCCGCAAGTCCGCTCCGCAATACTCGTTCGCTCCGCTCCGTCGCCTCGCTCTGTGTCAATGGACAGGCAATCTTAGGAAAGCGCGGCGAGGTGGGGACCGAGGAAAAAATAGCAAGAGTAGGTAAATATCATATCGATATTGTCGATATCGGTTTACAATATTTTAATTTTTATTTCATAATTCTCATAACATTTTTTTTATCACTAAATAGTATAAAACAAAGTAGCTTCCCGCTGTCTTTCTGTCCCTATGTATGCTTAGATCTTTAAAACTACCCTAGTTTAGAGATATTTGTCTCTGGCCTGGGTTTTTTCTATGCATTTACAAAAAAAAAATACAGTATGTCAATCATGTGGTTCCTATACTACAAGCTCTGCTTAGTTTGGGGCTACATGATGCTGTGTGATAACGTCCAGCATTATTTATTTAGTTATTTAAATATTCAGCCACTTTAAAATTAAATGCTTTAATTAAGGTCCTTGATATCACGAGATAACATAACTCACAATAAATACATTTTGGATATTTATCTCATGTCTGTCTGACATAAACGTCTCTCCTAGCACCGCCGCGCACATGCCTAAAAAGTGGTGCAGCGGTAGCGGTCAAACAATAGATTTGAGGCATTATCCACTAAAATTATAGGTAAATGTAGTAACTTAATGAAATTACCACGTTTTAGGAACTAGGCATATAGTTGAAATGTTTTATGATTTTAACTCTAAATCGTTTAAATGGTCGTCAACAACAACGTACACCAGCCTATATTAGTCCACTGCTGGACATACGCCTCCCCAAATAAGAAGAGGGATATGCCCATAATAACGCATATAACGCGGGGCATACGGGTTGGGAATCGCATGGCACACACAGCTTCTCGCACTGCCGGTACTGCTGCCCGTTGGCAATAAGAGAATTTATTCCGCCACCGCCAGAGCCCGGTTCGTTCACAGAGCACACAGAGAGTTCACAGAGTTCGTAGAGCAGGTTCCACCACGGCCAAGTGACAGCCTCGCTTGAGTTTCGAAGGTGGCGGTTGGAACCCATTATACCGAGTTAGTAGTAGTAGAGTTTTTGTGGAGTGCTCCTGCGGGGAAGTACTGCCACCATGTATATTTTTGCCGCGAAGCAGCTGTACTGTGTTTCGGTTTAAAGCGTGTGGGTGCCGGTGAAATTACAGGCACAAGAGGCTTATCATCTTCATGCCTCAAGTGAATGATAGCCTAGTAACAATGTTAAGACTTGAAAAATAATATCTTCTTTTAGAAGTAGAAGTTATTTCTCTCAAGCTCTACGCTATGAATGTGTAGCGCTTTGTAAACTGACATTAAAAATGCTTAGAATTTTGTGTTTTATGCCGTAGGTAATTTATGAGTTGGTAACTTAGGTACACTTTACACTATAATCCTTTGTCGATGGGACGATGAATGCAAGCTTTGCAATATATCAAGATTAACCGATTATCTCCATGCTGTAATAAATTGATAAAAGGCCATATCGGTTCGATTACTTTAGATTAGTATAGGCTATATAATGTCGCTTTAATAATTTGTTGTTATAAAAGCTGTTCATTGAATGCTTTAGCTATGTAGTGTCAGTAAGTAAGTACTGAAACTGTTTATAGGTAGGTATTTTATTGCGAGGCAATTTTAACGTAGCATTTCCTTTTTAACAGCTGTTTGTTCTTGTCATAACCGACTGATTGTTTCACACAAACAACAAACTAAGTACCTACAATACTTATAATTACTGTGGGTGAGCCTTAAAAATCGCTATGTGATGTATCACAAACACATAAAACGTTTTTACCGTGCGTTTCCATGACTCAATCATTATTATTTAAATTTAACTCAAATGAAATGCTTCTTGGGAAGGCCTATGTCTAGCAGTGGACTGCTACAAGGCTGATGATGATGAAAATGCTTCTACTATCTAGCCATCGTCTTCGACGACCTCGCTTACACAATTGGCCAAAAGCTGGCTGACAATCAAGAAGTGCTAATTTGATTCCCGATTCGGAAAAAGTATTTACATGTTTTCAGAATCGGGACCCATGAGACCATGACACTAAGGTGAAGGTACTCATAGTTCCTTATACCCACGTCATAGGCGAAAATCCTATTAAGTCAAGGCTACCTATTTGATAGGTATAAGGCTTTCCAATAAAAAACTCTAGTACTCTCTAATCACATCTCTAATCCTTCGCTGCGCTCGAGATTCAATATAGCGGTTGTGACGTAAGGCAATGCTTTATTACCTTGGTTAATAAATCTATTACTTATTATTGAGTTAACTTGTGGAAAAACACGGTTTCAACGACGGTTATTATTTACAAATAACATTGCCTAAAAAAGTGTTTTGTTTCCCGTTTGTACTATGCTATCCGTGCAATCTGATTTTCCTCACTCGCGCTGACGTAAACCGAGGAAATTATTTTTGTTTGGTTTTGTTATTGTTTTCCCCTAACAAACATTCACTTAGAAGAGCTACCTCAGACCTTAGAGCCCAAGAGTCAAATATGTAGGTATTTAAGATATTATAGGTACCTCTATTAGGTCATGCATGTTAGGTAGGTGCTTACCCAAATAATAGTAACGCACGTAACGAATGTACAGATCTTTTACGTTCTTATTAAACCTATCCATCCTTTATTTTGCCTCTATATTTGCGTAATTGGTTATGCGTAGTTTGTTAAGGTGTTAAGGTGTTTTCTTGTATTAACCCATGTAGGCATCAGTCTCTCAGATCTGAGATTTCAGCTACCTATAAAATATTTGTTCATCACCACCATCATCATCATCATCATCAGCCTATAGCAGTCCACTGCTGGACATAGGCCTCCCCTAATGAGCGCCATTGCGCCATGTCCTGAGCTCGACAAATATTTGTTCATGTAATAATTTTTGGCATAAATTGCCAATAGAGCAGCTGGCGAGAATAATATTCATAAATGTACAAATAAACTTGCAATGCGCTTGTTTTATCTGTTTTTATAGTTTCAACAATTTGTTTCCATACAATTTTATGTTAGCTGTGAACACGCGTAGAATCTACACCAACTTAGTGTTATTATTTCCTATTTAAAAAAAAATCGAAATTCGACATGTCTCTCTTCCACAAAAATAAGCTCGAACTCAAAAAGGATATACCTTTTATGCATATAGAAAGAAAGAAACAATTTTTATAAGTATGTAAACATCATCATCATCATCACTGGCCTATAGCAGTCCACTGCTGGACATATGCCTCCCCCAATGAACGCCATAGCACCCTGTTGCTAGCTTGACACATGCAACTTCTGCATGCAGCCTTTTGCAGATCGTCAGTCACTCCATAAACTAGCCAGTGGCCTCTCAATAATCTTTTACTCCAACGGTTGACGGTTCTTCGGCAGATAAACATAGTAGGACAGAATTCCGTGTTTTTTCTTATACTTTTTTGATTTTATATTTACGAGCGTTTGCAATATTATTAGGTATTTAGTTTGATTTTTGTTCTTGAACCTACCTACTTATATACTGACATTTAAAAAAACTATAAGCCAAGCAGAGTTTCTTGCCAATTCTTCTCTGTTTGGTCGTGTTACGAATTGGTGTAAATAAAAAAAAAATGACGATTCAAAGTGTAATGTAATGTGCGTATTGAATAAAGAAATTTTCACTTCAATTCACTTTCACTTCACATATCTACGTAGTTTATCAAATATTAGACATTTTCTACATAGAAAGTATACCTACAAATACTTTCATTGAGTTTGTCTCCTTTTCTTTTGTGAACTTTTGCCAATAAAAGTACTGAACTTACATTTATATTACGTGTAATCATCCAAATGGAAAATGATGGTAGGAAGAACATCGTGCACGCCTGCCCTATTATTCACCCCTGCCTGAAAAGAGCCAGAATATATTTTTTGAGGTTTTCTTCCGCGTCACTCATTACGTCATAAGGCATCAAATTATCCTATTTCTTACCTCCAAGGAATTCAAATACTTAACCTTATTTCTGAACACGAAAATTAGTTATGTATAATATGTAGCACATGTTTGTCACGTTATTGCAATAACGACAGTTAAATTCTTAAAATAAGAAAAGATACTCGCAATAGCACCAGTGCAAACCTTACCTAGTTGTTTTTAGATGCTACTAAACAAATATAAACGTAAAAATGGTTTGTATGATACTCGGTATAGTAAAATATAAGAAGTACCTAAATATATAATCGCATTTGAACGAAGTGTCTGATTAAAATAAGTACCTATCTATGTCAGGATTTTCATCAAAAACCAAGAGAATTTTCCGAAATAAGTCTATAGATACATATATATATACCAGATCAGACCACCAATGTTCCTTAGAATAAGCTCCGATAAACCTGATAATTCCAATCAGTAGCAGCTGTTCAATTATCTTGTGGTCCTCTCTAAACAAATTTTCTCAGCTCCATTCGCCGAAACCGATAAAGTTCGTTTATTTTGCTTAGTTTTCACTCATAAAAGCCTAATACCCAAATAATGTTTTAACTGAATTAGGGATGCCATGCTTTGCATAAATTTACATAAAAACGTTCGTGATGTTTAAGGCTTCTCTGTTATTAAATTACATACGTCCATCTAAATCAGGGTGGGTGATGTAGGTAAGGGTAGTGGGTAACTTGATTTATACCAGACTTAAAATTGAGTTGGAAGGTACCCACTTAGGTGGCCTTATTTTGGCAGGAAAAACATTTTCATTTTCTTTTTGTAAGTTTGTTTGTGTTTTAGCAAAACTTTTAACTGAAGGGCATGCCTGTTTCCTCACGAGGTTTTCCTTGCGAACATAAAATTTTCAAAATGAAAAATCTATTGGTACATGGCCGAGATTCGAACCCACGTTCTCTGAATTGGAAGTCAGGACCATTAGGCCACAAGGGCTCTTACGTATTATGTAATTGGTTAGTAAACAAGTAGGTTATTTTCAGTTTCAAACGTGATTGTGATAAAAAAAGTAAAATTGCTTTATTCATTAAAGTACACTTAAAGTACACTTTGACTCGTCAATTTTTATTTACCACCAATTCGTATCGCGACCAAACAGAGAAGAATTGGCAAGAAACTCTGCTTGGCTTATATTTTTTTAACGTCATTGTTCTTAATAACTTTTACATTGTTTTTGAGGGAGCTGGAGGTAGTTTCATCCCAAGCTTTTTTGTAATCTAAATAATCAGACATATTTTATCATATCGTAACTCTACCGGCTTTCAAGAGAGTATAGACATCTTCTGGAAAATCCTTGCTCAATCAAGAACAAGAGCTGGCCCATAAAAAATATGGACCTGCTCCTATAATTTAATAGGTGTCATATTAAGCGTGTTCGTTGAGCTGAGTTTAATTTTATTGTTTCATGCATTGAGATAAATGACATCATCATCATCTTAAAGCACGGCAGTACATAGGCTTCCCCTAATCATAAATGACATGACAGTATGCTTAAAGATAATTTCATGTAAACTTAGTCATATAAACTAACCCGCTTAATTTTTCTCAGAATGATGAAACACTCAATTTTGGTTCGGTCTACCTATGTTATAAATAATGTTATCTGTGGTCTACTTTTTAATAAAGACACAATTTTATAGTGAAACAAAACGTAGATGGTACCTACTTGGGTATTAAAAAAAAACAAATTAATCTTTTCAGAGAAAATCAACTCCGACTTGGTCGTCATTTTGTTTTGTCATGATTACCTCGAGAAGTAAACGGTTCGAAATTGCTTTTTAAATGAATCCTCAAAATATTGAAGGAACGAAAGTACCTACCTACCCATTGTTCTGACGTTTTACATAATTATTAGTGAAATAGTACCCGTCTCATACATTATTTATATATGCCCGGACGGAATCACTTAAGGGTTCATTTGAATAGTTCTAAAGTGTTTCATGCGTTCCTGGCTTTGAATTTAATTACACACAGGGTTGTTTGTTTGGCGACGTAAGTCAGGTTCGTGGGAAATTAATCTCAGTGAACTCATTAATTGTTTTGAAAAGTTCAGGTTGAAATTGACTGTATTGGACACGTTTTTGATATAGGTACAAAATTTACTACTTTGATAGTCTGATTGTAATGAGTTTCATATTGACGGCCTCTGGCACGCCTGGGATGCTGAAGGTTACGGGTTCGATTCCTGCTGCGAAACAAATTTTTGTATGATCTGCAAATACTTGTCCCGGATGTATATTTATTATTCATGTTACAAAAACATGTATAGGTATAAGAAGCACCTATATCAATATATGGTTCTATAATGACGAGTGGACCAGAAAGTCAGGTAAATTTTAAAAAATCTTAAAAAATAAACAAATATTGACACCTAGATAAACGAATTAATGTTTAAATAAAAATATGGGAAATCTATTAAATACTATACTATACTTTGAAAAAAACATAATCTAGATGTCATCCATCTCGTTGCAAATACCCTTCGAACCTTGGCCTCTAGCCAAAGTCACATTTCATTATCGTTAGCGATAGTCGCAAAGTGCAAAATGTATGAGATTGACCACATGACATGTCTACAGCGTATGTCAATCTCATACATTTTGGACTTTGCGACTATCGCTAACGAAAATGAAATGTGACTTTGGCTAGAGGCTCAGGTCTGTAAATTGACAAAAACTCTATACACTGGTACAGAGCGCTTACAATCGAAGCCATTTCCTCCAGCATAGGCCTTTTAACTGGGCAATAGTGGTTGGATTATTGCAGTAAGCCCATCTTCCTAGGTTTTTTGTAGCCATCGACATTTTACAGGCGTAAGATTAAAATTCCAGGATGCATAAGAAAAATTATCGTGGGTAAGTATATAGAGAGGCTATAGTCTTATGTAGGTACCTATTATCTTCTTGAAAGGTGTCTACTAGTTTGCGAAGTGGGAGCTGCTATACAAAGTGCCCTTTGCAGCCATTAACCCGCGTCCATTAACTAATGGCTCTAGCTTCTTAATGGTGCTCAGCAAACACCTTGGCTTGATTTGACTTAGCATGCATTTTAGGCCACCTCTCGAGTTACGCCGTCTTTGTTTTAGTACCTACTTCGATAGCTTTAAGTAGGTTTATGGAGTGTGATAAAAACTATTTTCATAGAAAAACATGAACCCTATGAGTCTTTTTTTTTTAAAGTAACTATTAAGACGAGCTCCTTCACTCAATACTTTTAAACTCAAACTTAAGCTTCACTATTTAACATCCTCTTTATAAATTACCTCATTCTGCAAACTTTAAGTATGTAGTATTTATTAAAGTATATATTAGTCTATTGTTATTATTATGTGTGTATTGGTATTGATTTAATTTGCTTACTGTATTGTTTTGTTGCAGGCATGTATTAGTTTGTTTTTAAACTGTGCTGCCATCCCTTGTGTTATTTTCTTTTTAGTTTTTATCGCTTTCTCCATCCAAAGGTTGCCTGGAAGAAATCCGCCCCGCCGCAGATAAGGCCGCCCATTGTACCATTATTTTAAATGTCGTTGTATTTTGTTATGTGTTTCATGCAATAAAATGTTCATTCATTCATTCATTCATTCATTCATTCATTCATTCATTCATTCATTCATTCATTCATTCATTCATTCATTCATTCATTCATTCATTCATTCATTCATTCATTCATTCATTCATTCATTCATTCATTCATTCATTCATTCATTCATTCATTCATTCATTCATTCATTCATTCATTCATTCATTCATTCATTCATTCATTCATTCATTCATTCATTCATTCATTCATTCATTCATTCATTCATTCATTCATTCATTCATTCATTCATTCATTCATTCATTCATTCATTCATTCATTCATTCATTCATTCATTCATTCATTCATTCATTCATTCATTCATTCATTCATTCATTCATTCATTCATTCATTCATTCATTCATTCATTCATTGCTAGCATTAAGCCTACCTTCTCTTACATTTATTATTACTAGGCAATCTCACTAATACTTATTATATATGCGAAAGTTGGTGTATGTGTGAGTATGTTTATTCCAAAGAGGTTGGATTTTTTTTTTCAGAGTTTATTCTCACTTAACTTCTCAGCAAATAGTATAAGTATCTTTATTATAATATATATGTTAGTCTCTAAGGTATATTCTATAGGCCGTAGCCTAAGTTATAAGACCCGGTACTTTTCTATTTTTCTCTTTAATTAATTATTTATTATTATTATGAACTACGGAGTTAAGTAAAAATCATGATAAAATTTGGCATATACCTACATAGTTTATGATCTGGATTAATACGCATTTCATCAGTATTGATACGCGAGCGAAGTCGCGGGCGCAAGCTGGTAAAGTATACCTACATAGATAACTAAGTGTATGAAGAAAAGTATTGAATGTCAAACAAGATCGGTAGTAGGAAATTGACAAAATGGGTATAATTTTGGCACTACATAGGAAACTACTACTGCAAACTCCAAAATTAACGTTAAAAAAAAGTTTACCTGGATAACTTACGTACTATTGGTACTATGTACCTACCTTACAGCCGAAGATGAAAAAGAAGCCTCAGACTTGTTACATTATTTCTAGGTAGGACATATTAAAGTAAAAGGTATCTAAGTAACGTTATTGATCCCTAAGATATTGAGAGTGGTCCTGGGAATAGATAATGGATCCTTTCGTTGTTGAAAGTCATCTTTTTAATACTTACTAAGGCATCGCAGGTAGGTATGAGTTCGTAATGGCTAAAATATGAGGTTGAAAGCTATTTATACTTGATAGGTATTTTTGTATTTTTTTTCTTTTGAATGGTTATGAGTTTATATCTGAGAAGGCTGACCTTTGACTGCTCACCATGTTAACTTAATCTTTATTTCCAGACAAGGCACCTACTTATAAGATGAGAAAATGTTGAAATATCCATAGACGAGTCAACTCAGAGGAATTCGAAATAGTACCTAGAACAGCCATTAAGTAGATAAGTATCTACCTACCTACCTTATATTTATGTCAGAGATTCTATCATCATCATCAATATCATCAGCCTGTGGCAGTCCATCGCTGGACATAGGCCTCCCCCAATGAGCGCATTGCGCCCTGTCTATCTTATTCTTTTGTATATAGATTATTATTCTTTTGTATATAGATTCTATTTATGCTAACTTAGGTATTGTTTTTAGCTTTTTGGTGGCCAAAACATTATCCGCGCAGGTATGTGGCGAATTTAATAAACTTTTTCATAAATAAAAAAACATTCGCTTCCGTTTTTTCGTGATTAAATCCAATAATTAAAAAATACCTGCAGACGGCATTCAAATTGGATGAATGAAATTCTCCCGAGACTGCAAATACAAAGGCAATTCAAATGTAAGGAAAAGACCAACTCAGCTATTCGCAATTAAATCTTTACAGCGGGCGCTGCGCTGGATATGAATTGTTGACGAGTAGGTACGAAGGTATACTTTACCTAAACTCACGTACCTACTACGATGCAAACGTTGAATAGACGGCTGAGAATTTATCAGGCGGCATTACTTAGAAGTTAGAAGCGTTATGTTAAGTCGTTAGCGTAGAAGCTTTTTGGTTGCAGCAGATTGAAACGCCTGCCGTAATTGCAGAACTTGCAGATGACAAACCGGAAATTGCTTCAAAGCTAGCTCTTTTACTTGCTATTTACGACCCTAGCAACTGGCGCTTGGCGTTTCATGTGTCTCTGACCCTTGTTTTCGATGTTGTCTCCTCGAAAATTCCTCATGGCTCAACCTTATTTTTTCATCAGTGAAGGACCTGTCCACAGTGTCAACTCAAGGTACCTACCCACCTTGAGGTCCGCGATAGGCTTAAGTTTAAAAAAAAAACAGAGTTAATTTCTAAGAAAATGAGGGACTCGAAGTTATAGTTAAATAACTACTTACCTATTCTGTACTAACTATAGTTTCTACAAACTAAGGTACTGAAAACATTTAAATCTTGGAAAAACTGATGCACGAAAACTTTTCTATTTGTATGGTAGGTAACATGTCAAAACTACAGATTGAAATTTTGCACTAAGTATTGACTGGGTTTTATAGTCAGGATTTTTATACCCAGCAAATCAAAGTCAGTTTCCCACTAGCACGTTAAATCCCCACGTTGTGTCGTCGCTTCGGCTTCGTTCTCTCAGTGTCTCTTCAGTCCAAGCAGACTAATCTTGGTAAAACTTCGACCGCTACCGACCACAGTTTTATCATATCTTTCATCATCAAGCTTATGAAATGACCTTGCCATTGAAAAGGCTGGAGTGTATCGGCCGTGTGTCCGTCGGCGCGTGACTAACGAATGCACATTATTTACGCTGTGGTGATCAATCACAACTTACCTGTTGCTGAAGTAGAAATAATGGATTTCATTTTGACATGCTATGTAACGAAAGCTTGTCGAGTGAACCAATAGGTAAGCTTTTTTCGCGTTTTTTATTCAAACGTTTAAACTTAGGGAACTCTTTACTGAAATGTTTGAAGATAAAAGAGTAATTAGACGTAAATATTACGGGACCATCTGTCTCATCTCTGTGGAATCCATCCGAACAGTGTAGGACTAGCTTACACTATTAAAAATCATATAAATAAGGAAAGAAAGAAAGAAAGAATAAAGAGTTTTTATTCAATACGATTCAATAGATCCATCCATCAATGGATCACTTTGACATGTAAATATTTTTGAATTTTGATTTATGTTTTGTCGAACATTATGAACAATTTTATACTTAACAGGTGAAATTGTCGAGAAAGAAATGTGAAGTGACATTATACTGTTTGTGCTGTCATTTGGAACCCTTTAAATAAACTTTTACCGACTTTGAATACGAAATCGCTAGCACAATAGTCCTAATGAACAAAAATCCTAATGACAATGAATAGCCCAAACGCTCGAATAATTTACAAGTTTAGCTCTCATTCATATTAAATAGATGTTAGAATAGATATAGCATACATACTCTAAAGTGAAAAATACAATAAAATAAAACAAAACGTGGTTTTATATTCCCACGATTCACCCTTGCATTGTCGTTCGACTCCTGTTAGTTCTATTCTAGGCCTCTTTAGCTTTTCTCTTAACAATAAGGAGATTTTACGTCGTGCAGTGTGAATCTTCTCGACGTTTTAAGGCAGCTTCTGAGAGTATATTCGATACCTAGTTGCCCACTGAAATAAATTAGCACCGGTCCTGTTTTTCACATTTCGATAGTTTGTCAATTGCCCTTGTTTGAATTTCAACGGATGAAATGACAAAGTTTGGACAATAAGTGGCTTGAGTGCTAAGAGAATATCTAACGTCAAAGTCTGCGTTTATTATATTTTTGTATGAAAAAGGAGCAGCGCCTCTGGCGGGAAGTTTCTAAAACCTTGACATCTCCATACAAAAATATAGTTAACGCAAACTTTGACGTTAGGTATTTTCTTCGCACCCACAGGTCCGGTGCGTCTGCTGACATAGACTTAAGGTTTTTTTTTATTTTGCTCTACTCGTGAAATTGTGAAATTCCATGGAAACTAGAGCAACAAAATGAGAAAGTTCTCTATTGATTTGTCGACGATGTAATTCTTGTACCTAAGGTTTGTAATAGGTATGCAATTCTTATGATGCCGTTTCGTAATAGGTACCGACATTCTTGTCTAATACAGGAAGCGGATCTACGGTGATTACAGAAACACAGACTTTGCATTTAAGTCTACATTATTTATAAGACAAATAGTAACGCTTTAGTACTCACTGTAGTGCCTGGGACATGGTTAAATGGAGAAGGCTTGTCCAGCACATAACTATACCAGCCTCTCAGATTAGTCGGTCTCTATAAAAGTAACTATTTTGCAGCTTTAAGGCTTATATGTACCATAATAATTTAATTGCCAAGGTACTTGTATATCGTGCAGGTAATGTGCTTGCTCCCGTGATTAATTAAGCTTTTAAGGTTTATCTGGTGTATGGAACCAGTGAATGGGTTTTTTAATCTTTATAATGTGAAAATGGTTCCGAGTTCAGTTACAGGGATGCCCATAAAATGGATTACTTACCTTGATTTTAAACCCTAATTTAAATACCTAATTGTCCTCTTTTAGCATAACAGAGTATATTGCGGTTATGCCACATGGAGGATGTAGGCTGGACCATATCTAAGTACTCTAAAAATGATGGTCTCTCTGGCCCAATGGGCGAAGGCCCGCCTGAGACGTTGCAGGTTCGATTCCCGCCGCGAGACAAATGTTTGTAATTGTACAAAATATATTGTCTTCTTGAGTTTTAGGTCGCCCAAAGGCCTCCAACGTGGCATAACGACTGAAAAAGCCGGGACCAACTTTTTAAGTACCTACTTTAGTAACCTTAGGCACAGAATACAGAAGCCTTAGGTGAGTAAGTATATAATATACTAGCTTCCTCCTGCGGCTTTGCTCGCATGTTACCTACCCGGGTAAAAGTATGCTATGTGGCAAACTATGTATATTCCAAGTTCCAGTTTCAAATCCGTTCAGTAATTTTTGCGTTAAAGAGTATTAGACATCCATTCATACATCCATCCTCAAAACTTTCACATTTCTAATATTAGTTGGATTTGGTACATTAAACCCAGTGGTGTGCGTTAAGGCTTTAAATCATTCGTTATCACGTTGCTGAGCGCACTGCTGTTTTCATCTTATAAATGTTATAAGAGTTCCAAACAATTGGCACTTTTCCAGAATTTAGTGCAGCTCTACATCAATAACTTTTCTTGGACTTAAAATTTGTGGTTTTACTGAGCTTTGTTTACACAAAGGAATTCGTACAGAAGAATACCTACAATAAAACTTATTTAAGCTTGCATAATTTAACAAGTTATTTAGGGTTTTCATAGTTTTAATCGGGTTTTACTTGCCTGTAGACACAAAATAAGGTATGTTACTTGTAACGAAACGAAAAGAAACGATTTGTGCGTAACTGCTATAAAATTATAAATATTAATTAGTTGTTTAAATATAGTTAAATTGTTAAAAAGTTAAAATACTCATATCTACTACTTTATTTCCCTGTTTTTATAATTTTTAAATCGGTGTTGTATGAAATAGAAGAAGAAACTGGTAGAAGCTGGATGCGTCGAGCTCAGGACAGGGCGCAATGGCGCTCATTAGGGGAGGCCAATGTCCAGCAGTGGACTGCTATAGGCTGATGATGATGATGATGTGTGAAATAAAGAGTTCTTCTATCTGTCTATCTATCTACTCTACTGACAACATAGTAACAGTAGTATTAGAACTCTTTGTGGAGGGCTCGTCCGGGGAAGTACTGCCACCATGCCTATTTCTGCCGTGAAGAAGCTGTGCTGTGTTTCGGTTTGAAGGGTGTGGGTGCCGGTGAAATTACAGACACAAGAGGCTTATCATCTTCATGCCTAATGTTGATGGACGTAGGGCGTTGCATCGTAGTGCACGTTCCAAAAAAACGTGATCTACTATGCAACCTTTTGTGATAGGTAATGGTTACCACTTAACATTAGGTTGGCCATGTGCTTGTTCCATCTTCAAATACCATTATAAAAACATTGGTATTGCCAGAGCAGATTTTTTTCCAAATTATAATATGCAGAATTACACATGAAGAATTATAAGCTTTGGAAAGCAATTAGGTATACCTACCTACCTTATTCTGTGGTATAACGTACAATACGTAGTATATAGTACGTGTACATAGGAGATAGATGAACTCTTTATTGCACAGAACACTAATTATTACAAATTTACAAAAACGGATTATTTTTAATTATAATATTGATGAACATGAAGAATTTATTATAGCTTTGGAAAGCAATTACGTATACTTACCTACCTTATTCCGTGGTATAACGTACAATACGTAGTATATAGTACGTATACATAGGTAAATAATATGATTCTTGTTCTACAGGCATTATGTGGAAGTGGTGAACAAAGCCAGGAAAAATACAATGGGTAAAGTAAAGTTTGACTACGCTCTTTCCTCGGCAGTAAATTAACAAAAGGTATCCCTCATAACTCTCAAAAAATAATGGTATATAATAAATGTTAGCAGTTAGAAATTAACAATTATCCCGCCCATGTAAGCAATTACATTGATTTGTGGAAGGTCGATGCAGATCCGAATATCAATTTAGGGCACTGTGGCGGCTATGATCAGCAGTGGATCAGTATGGGCATAGGGTGATAAAATTGAAGCTGGCAGACGAACTGACGGGCCACTTAATGAGAAGTAGTCACCGCCACCCATGGACACCTGCATCTCCAAAGCGATACCAATGCTCTGCCGGCCCTTGAGGAAACGGAATACCCCATTGAAGGACCCCATGTCCATGTGATGACGATGAAAATGAATTGAATTGAATGAATTGAATCCAGAGGAATTTCCTCCCGCTAACAATCAAACTGAGGAATGGTGGCTGATGAGGTTTTCCCCAGAGACTAAATTATGCAGCTTGTTATAAAGGTTTTTTTTAAAGGCGACGCGCATGTGGTACCTCTTGGTATTGCAGGCGATCTTAGGCTACAGGAGCCGCTTACCATCAGGAGGATCATAGGTATGCATGTTTGCTATTTTAGAAGTACAGAAAAAAAATTACTCAGGTGTGATCGTTGCGGGAATCTTTTATATTAGTTATTACAACATGTTCTAAAAATGAAACTTTGTAGGTACTACATATTTTGTCTGTTGAAGTTATTATACAGTCGTTTTCATAGCTTAATACCTGATACTAGCTAGATACCTGAAAAATTCTAATTAGTCCGTCATTTACATTATCAAAAAATATTGGACACTTATTTTTTCTTTTGTCAATTAATCTAAAAATGACAAAGATATAGTGCGTTGAAGTTCCGCGTGACGTCATGGGTAATTACACTTTTTAGATACAAGTGAAGTCACGAGCCCCCACTCCCGAACTTTGACGCTCTATAACTTTGTCGATTTCCATTGATTTTAAAAATAAAAAAATACATGTCCAATAATTTTTGATAATCTAATTGACGGACTAATTAGAATTATTATTTTTCTACCCAGGCATCATCCCTATTCTGTTTTCCCGTATCAGGTCTACTAACGCAATCTTATTTTTCCTATATTCAGAGGAAAAAAACAAACAAAACACCCCCTTCCTCATTTCCCGTCCATGGAGTACGATAACATCACGTCATAGTTAAATGTGAGCAGACAGCTCCTCATTTTTCTACCAAAATAAGGACGGTGTCACCGCCTTCCCCGTTACCAAATGAAGCGGAGGGTTGGTGCCCCATTTACGATAATTTTATTGTAATGGAGAGTTAGGCCAGTTATTGTTAGAAACTATATCAATAACTTCACTTAAAGTCTTGAAAACTTTGAAGCCCTCGTGTAAAAGGATCCATTGATGAATCTAGTAGGCTTTTGGTTCGTACAGATGTACGATCTTTGCTGCTGGGATATCCATCATGAGAAATTATCTTATACGGCTGTATAGTCAGCGACAAAAGAAGATGGACACTTTTTTAACGTTTTGTAACTGTGATAATCCTGTAATAATCAAACTTTTGACTAAACTTTCACGCCCAAGATTTACTTTTTTTAAGATTTGCCTTCAATTGTTGTTTAGTTCATAAAAGTCTTGAATGAAAAAGCATTTTAAATTCTAATAATCAAAATAAAATAAATAAATCATGCTGGTCACTTTTACACAGCATCATGTACCTAACCGCAAACTAAGCAGGGCCACAGAATACAGAAGGCAGGGCTTGAAACCAAATGATAAACAACTTATTACCCGGGTAAAAAGTATGCTATGTGGCAAACTATGTATATTCTAAGTTCCAGTTTCAAATCCGTTCAGCAGTTTTTGCGTGAAAGAGTATTAGACATTCATTTATACATCCATCCTCAAAACTTTCATATTTCTAATATTGGTAGGATTTGGTTCATTAAACCAACAAAAGACAAAAGAAGATGGACACTTTTTTAACTTTTTGTAACTGTGATAATCCTGTAATAATCAAACTTTTGACTAAACTTTCACGCCTAAGGCCCAGGTCACACATATCGGGCAAGGACATGGCGCGGACATGGCGCGGACGTGGCACGGACGTGGCGAGGACATGGCACGGGCATGGCGCGGACATGGCTCGGACAAGACGCAGAAATGACGTGACAGAGGCACAAGTGTAGTGCAGTCTGTTGTCCGGTATCGATGTGTCAGCATGTCATCCTCAGAAGACGAAGATGCTCTTGCTCTCGTGCATACAATTAATAAATATACAGATCAGGGCCCGTACAACCCCGATTTCGAGTTAGTTGCTTCGAAAGTGAAACCCCTTCATTGGGATATACAGTTGACGGGATTACCCTTTCGTTTGGGTATTCTCCTCCTAACACAAGCGAAAGTGTAACCCGTTCCTTTTGGTTTTCAGTCGATAGGATTAACCTCTTATGAGGTTAAACGAATGAATGGAGTTACCTCTTGATAGGTTTTTTTGAATGTTACACAATGGTTATCATTACGCCTGACACTGGGTGGGGGAATTTAGATTTTGACTCTTGATTTATGTAGTCAATCATTAGGTATA
Organism: Horisme vitalbata; assembly: GCA_951804965.1. Lineage (NCBI taxonomy): Eukaryota > Metazoa > Arthropoda > Insecta > Lepidoptera > Geometridae > Horisme > Horisme vitalbata. The sequence goes on from OX638093.1 coordinate 19,170,854, forward strand.
AGTTCGGATCGCTTTATTTGGTTGAAGGAAGAGCGTCACTGCATTAAAGAAAAGTTTTGAAAACATAAGGAAAGTGCTGTGTTTCAGTCAGTTTTCATTGGTCATCATCGCAGAGTATGCGTTATCATATACGAGACCCGCAGTCAACATATTAAAAAGAAAAAAAAATGGTGTTTCAGTTTTCATAAGTCATCAGTTATGTCATGACTGAGGCCCGCAGCCAACATGTTAAAAAGAAAAAAATGTGTTTCAGTCAGTTTTCATAGGGCATCATCGCAGAGTACTCTGCGTAGCGTTATTTTTTATTTTTATTGTATTTATTAGGCAAAGCCGACAGTACACATAATGAGTATTTTGTAAAGCGTTATGTCCGAGACCCGCAGTCAACGTATTAAAAAGAAAAATATGACCTCTAAACTATTTTGAATAATAATTTTTGATTGTCACTGTCACTGTCACTCTAAAACTCAAACTCAAAACTCAACTCAAAGCTCCACTCGAAACTCATTCTACAAATTCATCTATAAATGGTTATATCTCTGGAACTACTCATCCTAGACTAGCCGTTAATTGCTCAAAAGATAGCTATTGACAAGATCTTTACTTTCAATGATATATGTCAAACTTGAATTTGCCATATCTCGAGAAGTACTCATCCTAGACTTGCCGTTACTAGCTCAAATGATAGCTACTAATAAAATCTTAATTTGAGATGACAGCTATCAAACTAAAAACTGTCATCGAAAATTAAGATCTTAACAATAGCTATCATGTAAGCTAGTAACGGCAAGTAAAGGATGAGTAGTTCTCGAGATATGGTCGATTAAAGTTTGACAGCTGTCATCGAAAATTAAGTTCATGTCAATAGCAATCATTTGAGCTAGTAAAAGCAAGTCTAGGATGAGTAGTTCTCGAGATATGGTCGATTTAAGTTTGACAGCTGTCATTGAAAATTAAGGTCTTGTCAATAGCTATCATTTGAGCTACTAAAGGCAAGTCTAAGATGAGTAGTTATCGAGATATGGTTGATTTAAGTTTGACAGCTGTCATCGAAAATTAAGGTCTTGTCAATAGCTATCATTTGAGCTAGTAAAAGCAAGTCTAAGATAAGTAGTTCTCGAGATATGGTCGATTTAAGTTTGACAGCTGTCATCGAAAATTAAGTTCATGTCAATAGCAATCATTTGAGCTAGTAAAAGCAAGTCTAGGATGAGTAGTTCTCGAGATATGGTCGATTTAAGTTTGACAGCTGTCATTGAAAATTAAGGTCTTGTCAATAGCTATCATTTGAGCTACTAAAGGCAAGTCTAAGATGAGTAGTTATCGAGATATGGTTGATTTAAGTTTGACAGCTGTCATCGAAAATTAAGGTCTTGTCAATAGCTATCATTTGAGCTAGTAAAGGCAAGTCTAAGATGAGTAGTTCTCGAGATATGGTCGATTTAAGTTTGACAGCTGTCATCGAAAATTAAGTTCATGTCAATAGCAATCATTTGAGCTAGTAAAGACAAGTCTATGATAAGTAGTTCTCGAGATATGGTCGATTTAAGTTTGACAGCTGTCATTGAAAATTTATTCCTATTTTATTATAATATAATTATTATTGCGTAAAATAAACAATTAGTAGTCTGCATTTCCACCCTTAATGCTTAGAACACAATTACCGCAATTATTTTTAATCTTTTGACCGAAATTATTTTCTCCATTATCTCCTATAACCCACTTATAACCCGTGTTACAATGATAAAAAGGGTAACCCTAAGGAATGGATTTTGGAATAATACCAAAACCCAATACTATTGATAACCCTCATGATCAGATAACCTAATCAAAAGGGTTTTGAATTGTTTAACCTATCAAATAATAGTGTAAACCATACGGAGATGGTTAACTAAACTTTTGGAAAAACCCTGCCGAAAACCTCTTCATCGGGTTACCAAATCGGGCCCTGATACAGTTGAAGAAAATACGCGCAAACGAATTTGCACAAGGATCAGCTAGTATTACCATGGGTATTACATAAAAAAATCTTAATACCGGTTTAGTTTAATCTCTTTCCGATTTCCAGCCACAATTTATCTTGAACATTTCAGTTACAATAATGGAACGACAATGATCATAAAGCGTTGCATATTTTACAATCAATTCAAAAAATTCAATATTAAATTCGATATCGTCATTCGTCACGCATTTTTACATCACTAACAGACGTATGTCGCAAGCAAGTACATACTACGAACTGGCGGCCATCTGACGCCCATCTGGCGGCGATCGGGCGCGGGCGCCGAAATGGCGCGTCATACGTCCGATCAACGACATACCGTGTGTCCTAAATTGTGCTTTATTTCCATGCATTTTGTATGAAATTTGAATGGAATAGGAAACCGCCTGTGCCATGTCTGCGCCATGTCCGTGCCCGATGAATTTGACCTCGTCGGACGCAGACAAGGCACTGGCGGTTTCTTATTCCATTCAAATTTCATACAAAATGCATGGAAATAAAGCACAATTTAGGACACACGGTATGTCGTTGATCGGACGTGCTTATGACGCGAAGTCGTCCGAGCTAAATTGTGCTTTATTTCCATGAATTTTGTATTAAATTTGAATGGAATAGGAAAGCGCCCGTGCCATGCCCGCGCCAGGTCAGACAAGTGGGGCCTATACCTAAGATTTACCTTTTTTTTAAGATTCGCCTTCAATTGTTGCTTAGTTCATAAAAGTCTTGAATGAAGAAGCATTTTAAATTCTAATAATCAAAATAAAATAAATAAATAATGCTGGTCACTTTTACACAGCATCATGTACCTAACCGCAAACCTAGCAGGGCTTGAAACCAAATGATAAACAACTTAATATATATTTTTTGTAAATATATACCTACATCTTCTTCTTCTTCTTCGATGGCCGATTCGATGATGATATATTTTATACCTACATATTAAACATAGACCTCCAGACCTGATACACATATTTGCAAATAATGCAAACATTTGTCTCGAAACTATCTGTTTCGTTGACCTCGAGCAAGCTTTTGATAGTGTGCCTCGTGAAGCACTTTGGATAGTTTTATCCAAATTAGGATCGACGATCGACTTCTGCATGACGACATGACCTGTTCTGTAACTGTAAATGGAGAGCAATCAGAACACTTTCCTGTGTAAAGCAAGACTGTGTACTGGCGTCAACTCGGTTTGCTTTTTATTTTTCTGTTGTTGTGAAGGAGACTTTGAAAAACAATGCTGAAGGGATCCGTATACGATATCGCACAGACGTTAGTATTTTTAATCTTGCTAGGTTGAAAGCGCACACCAAGGTATCATATGATCTTATAACTGATCTTATGTACGCCGATGACTTGTGTTTTGTTGGGGAATCCCCAGAAGGACTACAGGAATTGATGACCCGACTTGACGCTGCGTGCTGTAGATTTGGTTTAAAAATAAGTATAGCGAAAACAGAAGTAATGTGACTGCCTCAGACCAACCACTACTGAATCTGCAGATCAGCGGAAAGTTTTTTAAACAAGTCGACAAGTTTAAATATATGGGAAGCAGCATAACAGCTAAATGCGACCTTGATTCGGAGATAATCAACAGATTTGGTTCTGCTATAGCCGCTTTTGGTAAACTCTGAAGCCGGGTGTTTCGCTTCCATGACATAAAATCAACTGCTTCCCTGATGCGTAGAGTGCGGGACAGTCACGACAGCATCCTAAAAACATTAACAGATAGGTGTGACTCCCCCCCACTGTGGAGGTGCTTCATTGTGAGGGTTATCACCTAAGTAAATACTTGGCTGGTCGCTCTCATAAATATCTATAAATTTTTAATTTGATTTAGTTTAATTTAATTTGATTTGATTTTGTTTGTTTTAATTTATTTGAATTTGTTTTGATTGAATTTGATTTTATTTGTTTGATTTTAATTAATTTATCATTTTCTGTATTTTATAATTTGTATTCTATGTTCTTTGTTTTGATTGTAGTGTTTTCGAGTGTACCTATGGATTTTTTGTAATCTGAAATAAAAGACTTTTATTTTTTATTTATTATTTATAAAACTAAGAACTAAAATACAGCTATACATGGCGATTGTTCTACCTAACATCTTATACTCTTCTGAAACATGGTGCCTGTATCGTAAACACATACGTACGCTAGACAGATTTCACCTTATGTGCCTCCGCGACATTATGAATATTAAATGGTCAGATCGGATTCGCAATACCGATGTTCTACGAAGAGCAAATGTCTGCGGTATAGAGGCATATCTGATGCGGCGCCAGTTGCGCTGCTGTGGGCACCTGGTTCGAATGTCCGACGAGAGAAAGGCTAAGCGTCTCTTCTTTTCTGAACTAGAACACGGTAAAAGGAAAAGCGGTGGCCAGTTCTTATGGTTTAAAGATGTTCAAAAGAGGCATCTGAAAAGATGTAATATTGAACCATCCCGTTGGGAGACTCTTGCTAAGAAGGAATGGAGACGTCGTGTGCAGAAGAAGGTGTATGCGTTTGAAGATGACAGGAGGCGAGAACTTGACATAAAACGAGACCAACTCAAAAGTAAACCGCCTTCAAACATTAAGTATAATTTTGCAAATAGTATTTTAACGTGTTATTATAGTGTTATTGCTTAAGAACATTCAAAGCCAAGATAGGATATATCAGTCATTTAAGGGCAAAGCGTCCAAGCACTTAGGACAAAACGTAAAAGCCAGTCACCGAAGCCGAAAGCGGCTAAGTTTATTATATATATTTTTTATTATATATGCGGCAACTACGCGAGTGAAGCCACGGGCGGAAGCTATTATAAAATAAACGTAATTAATTTCAGGCAACATAAAAAAAGTATTCAAAACACATATCTACCTAATGTTGTCCATAAATCCATGTGTTATGAATCAATCAACAAAATCAATCTAAAAAAAATCTGATTAATTCCAAGCTTTATGCGAATAGTACTTAAATGAGTTATTGAGTTGATCCAGAGGGACCCAAAAAGTTTCAGCACAGGCCGAAAGAACGAAACTGGTGATTGATTGTTCGGTTGACCTATATACTTCTTTACATTATAATATGTAAGTGTATTTTCCCGCCAACATTTATGTAAAGTGGGCAAGTGAAAAAAGCTTTATGTAAAAAAGGTTTATGTAATTTCTTTGTACAACAAAAGCAAAGTTTAGCATTAAGTCCTCCTTTTGTACAATTCTTTGTTTTTGTGCAATAAAGTGTTCCGAGCTTAACCAAGGTAAAGTACCAAAGTAGCCTAAGTATGTCTAGGATGAAGTGTTTCTTTGCCTCTCTTGAGTTCAAAGAGTTGGTAAGCCAAGCGAAAGTTACAGATAGGTTTTTTCGTTTATCATAGGCCTCACGGCCGACACTTTCAAAAAATTTTTACTTTTTGGCACCGTCTACTTAAACACACAACTCCTACTTTTCCTACCTACTACATATCCTATTTATTTAATATTATAAATGCGAAAGTTTTTGAGTATAGATGTATGGATGGATGGATGAATGTTTGTTACTCTTTCACGCAAAAACTACTGAACGGATTTAGATGAAACTTGGTATATAGATAGTTTGTGACCTGGATTAACACATGGGATACTTTTTGTCCCAGTACCACGCGAGCAAAGCCGTGGGTGGAAGCTAGTAATATCATAAATATGAAAGTTTGTTTTTCATGGGTGGATGTTTGTTACTCTATCACGCAAAAACTACTGAACGGATTTGAATGAAACTTGAAATATACATATTTATTTTTTGACCTGAATTAATACCAGGTACTACGCGAGCGAAGCCGCGGGCGAAAGCTAAAATTATAAATGCGAAAGTTTGTGTGTGTGTTTGTTCACAGTCATCTTCGTAACGGCTAAACCGATTTGGATGTTTAGACCATCCATAGTTAGCCACGCGCGCGTAGCCGCAGCCGAAAGCTAATTTTAGAATATGTCTGAGTTTGGTGCGCTTAATATTTGTTTACGTTCCAAAGAAAATTACAATTAATAGTAAAATACCACCTAAAATATTGGAATGCAAAACAAACTTACATATACACATGTACTTACCTACCTAAATATTACAGAATTCTGGACATTATTGTTATCACACAGCATCATGCAACCCTAAACTAAGCAGAGACCTTGTTTATAACCGCATGATTGTTAAACTACATAACATTATTTATTTTAAATAAAATAAAACATCTTCACGACTTTTTCCCCATTATGGATATCTTCAGATATTGCTCAATACACAAATCTATTGAGGATACGAGGTAGTCAGAGGCAAGTCCAAACATTACGTTCGATACATGCCCGCTTTTTGCAAGCAGCTAGCATTCCACGTGACAGGTTGATAGCCCATCGCCACTTTTTATTGGAACACTAACCTAGCTCATACCTTTCGAAGTTCGAGTGCATGCCGGTTTCCTCACGATGTTTTCCTTCACCGTTTCGAGCTCGAGCACATAAAGGAGAATGCCGATAACCCGTACCAATTGCGTCAAAACCAAACGTATCCCATAAAATTTCCTTTATTTTATAAATAACATTAATATTTTCTTTAGTTTTACACACCGACTCAATTAATAATCACATAAAAAAAAAATTTCGTTGATTTGGTTTCCGGCGCACGGCGCCATGACACTGCAACCACCCTCACTTTTAATTATTTAGACGGTAGAATCCACTGAAAACATTAGAATTCTTTCACTTTGTATAATCAAAGAAGTTGGATCAAAAACTTTTTTGTGGTACTACTAAACTACCTCCTATCTTTATGTATTTAATATGCTCTCGGTAGAGTGTTCTGTGGCATTGTGTAGCAGTGTTTATTCTGTAAATATATATTTTATTAGACATCATCACAATAATGTACGATAAACAATCGTTGCATCAACTGTTTGCTAATAACCGGTGACGCGAAATAGTTTGGAAGAAGCATCCATGGCCTTTTCATGGTTGTGATGAATGTGTTAAGATCTTGAATTTTAGCTTGGATTTCACCTTCACCAGTTACCAGTAAGTACTAAAACCTATTATAACCATAAATTATGTAAATGCCCATCTACTTTCTCGTCACTATCATTATTTGAAAATAATATAAAGTAGAACACAGTAGTAATGTAGGTATGTAATGTCCTACCTACGAAGTAGAAGTTAAAACACCCTTTTACCTATATGTGTGAGGTATATAAACCTTTTCTTATACATATAGTATCATAGTTAAATGTTTATAGTGCAATACTTATAGTTATGTAGACAAAACTGAACACACAAGGTATCGGAAAAGCATTTTTTTATTTTAAATAAACTCTAGAACTAATATCAAATAAAAACAATTTGTTACGTTAATCTTAAAAAATACTTAGTATTCCATTAATAACAGTTTAATATCTTTCGAAAAAATTAGGTTTCGTTTTGACGCAATCACTTTAGCATTGGTACCGAGCGCCATACATCAGACGGCATTCTCTTTTCGAAACGAAAAATCCATTGGTGCACGCCTGAGATTCGAACCCACGACCTTCAGATCTTAAGTCAGGGTACATCCCACTTGTTAGTCAAGCCACCACATTATTTATTTATTAATAAATATTTGCAAACCAAGCAAACATTTATCTCACGTTGGGAATCGAACCCGTAACCTGCGCCTTCGCTCGCTGCGAAACAGAGGCGCAAAAAATATAGTAATGAATACAGTGGTGTTCACTAATTTGTGTTTGCACCTACATACATATTGCATTAATTCAATTAGGTAGTCTATAGGTACACACAAATTTATTTATTTTTTGTCATGAAAAGTACATACTTATAGGTACCTATTATGTAGAATGCTGGAATGATGCGGGAAGGCCATGCCTATTTCTGCCATGAAGCAGCTGTGCTGTGTTTCGGTTTGAAGGGTGTGGTTGCCGGCGGAATTACAGAAGAATTCACAAGAGCATAAGACATAAGAGTAAGAAATTTATTGGTAATAGAAAAAATTACATACGGCATAGAGGCTTATCATCTTCACACCTCAAGTTGATGGACGCAGGGCGTAGCATTGTAGAGCATGTTCCAAAAAAAACGTGATCTAAGATGCAATGCTTTGTGATAGATAATGGTTATCCTTAACATCAGGTGAGCCATGTATTTGTTCCATCTTCAAATAACATAAAAAAAAATGGTAACCTTCACCTGGTGGCCAGTTGATTTCGGCATAGTGCAGCCTAATACTGGGACAGCAAAATGTCCAAGCCGCCAACGGGCAGCAGAGTCGCTGGTGCGAGAAGCTGCACCCTGCTGTTCCATACCCAGCGTGGGTATTAAGGGTTATTAAATATCCTTTCTTATAGGGATGCTTATGTCCACAGTGCACTGCATAGGCTGGTATTCTTGTTGTTGATGTTAACGAGCAAGAAATATTTCATTTTTATTTTCACTTTATATTGCTGATTTAGATAGAGAGATAGGAAACTCTTTATTGTACTCACACCAACGTAGACAAATATAACTATAAACAATAACAATAGTAATGAAAGTAATGAAAGTACAACGGGCTGTCTTATCACTTAGAGCGGTTTCTTCCAGACAACCTTTTTCATAGATTTTTCCATCTTATAATGATGTTTGGTTCCAAACATTGATTTTATAGTTCTGTGTGCATCCTTAATTTTATTATCTCATAATTATCGTTTGTTAGAACAAGTTTCATGATGATCTACCATTTAATTCAACTGGTAGATACTGTAACGAACGAAAATTAAATTTCTCATATGTTAGTGTCGTCATACCGTTCAGCTATATTATTTTGGTCTATTGTTTAATTTAATCTGAGGTTGGATTTTTTTTTCTGTCAAACTAACCCTAAGGGCGCTTGTGCACTACAAGGAATTTTCATGTAATTATGGTAGAACTACCGTAATTCTTACTTAGCAAAACCTGCGCGGCATTGCCTCCTTCCGTCGCCTTTCCAAAGATCCAATTTCGACATTAGTTTCGTCATGATTTTAATAGGGTGTTCTTTTGTTTCTTCATGAATGGCATTACGTATACAAACAACTTTTGATAAGTCACGCGATCATTCTGTGCGATCCTAAGGCACCACCTCCACGAGCGAATGGATCGCCACTAGCCCACACTTCTATCGTCGGGTAATCTCCACGAGATGACTATCATTCCGCTAGCGTATCGATGCGACTCGCCATGGAATCGCTGCGTGATCGCGCTGACTCGTACAATTGTTTTCGCAGCGAGCGCACTGCGTAGGCGCCACGTGTGGTGACAGTGACAGGCGCGCAACGGTTCGTTGACACTTTGCTCGCATTCGGCCATTCGTCATATCGTCGCGTTAACATCGTCGTGTAAAGAAACGTTTTATGAGAGTTTATAGAACTACGTGGCAACGCTCGTGGAGATGGCGCCTAAGCATTGACGCAACACACTAAGTAGGTATGCGATGAAATTTCTGTCTTTTTGCGATGCGTTTATTATGCAGTATTATGGCCTCGTCATTAGTGCACAATAAATAAAATTAATAAAAATAAATTCAAATTTTCATTAGAACACTTACTACTACTACTACTTAATACTATTACTTACTTACGGATACTTGAGGTTTATTTTTAAACCAATAATTATATTATGCACCTGAGTTGGATGATCTCGATTGGATGGCTGTCCACAGCGATAATTCAAGCTTGCTCCCTCGTCGGGTGTCGCCGCGTAGTGCGTTCGTTTTAAAAACGAAGATACACGATAGTCTAAGAGCCGGTGTAGATCGACCTTCACCCATTAGATATCTTGATGAGACATATTTTTTTATCAAACGTAACTTATTAACAAACATACCTACGATAACTTGCCTATCGAAAAGTGTTCATAGCTATTTTTATAATTGCATTCATTAATTGAATGTTCGATTTTTTGCAGGTAAGCCTATACGATTGGTTTTGTAATTAAAATATCTGATATATGATATCAATTTCGATTGGTTAACAAATCGGTGTAGTTACCTATATTGACTTACCTGTTCACATCTGCTTGCCAAGTAGCCATGCACAGAATTATGTAGGCAAACTTACCTAGGCACATTCTGTGCGTTAAAATTTATCAGTTGAGATGAAATTCATTCAGTTAAGAAATGACTGAAGGTGATGGAAAAAAAACTGATTAAAATTAATTCAATCAAAAATAGCTATGCTAGGCAAGTCAATCTATGATATAGGCATATTTTTAAATAAATTATATTTGATAAAAAATATGTCTCATCAAGGAATCTGATGGGTACAGGTCGATCTTCCACGTCCATTATACTAATACGACGCAAATTTTAAAATTTTTAACTTTACATAAATTTTAGTAATAGCTGTTGAAGTAGGTTACGCTAACACTGTAATTGTTTTTTTCACTTCTTTAGGTAGTAACCGTGAGATAGGATTAATAAGGGTGCTGATCACACCGCCCAACAACATGTGTTATGAGCGCGAGCAAGAAACGTAGATGTAGGAAGACATGAATGTTGCAATTTTTGATAAATCTGAAAAGCTAATATCTACTTCTAAGCTCCTGAACTTGTTAATAATTCTGAACATAGTCATTTCACCTTCTGTATGCTGGAACGCAGATCCATGCGAGACATTCGATTTTCTATTGTGTCTCGAGTCTGGTATCCAGGCATACAAGAAGCGAGTCTTTATTTGAATATTTACGTTCATTATTTTTTATTTTTGAAATGATATTACTTAAATTAAATAACAGATCAATGAAACACGTTTCTATAATAAAAGTGTATGTTTTTATATATTTTTAGAATCATACACGATCCATCAAATTTCGTATTACCTATTTTATAGTAAGGAATTGGAAGTTTTCTAATAAAGAGGACTCACTCATACCCAATAGTGGGTGTTAAAGGGCATTACCTAAACGATAAAATAAGATAAGACTGAAAGCAAAGCATCTATTAGTACTTATTATTATAAGTAACGCTATAGTGTTACGTAGAAACAATTACCTACTCCGAGTTGAGTAACACATAGTTCAACCAAGCAAAGTCAGTGGGTCTGGTTTATCGTTGAAGTTGCGGAGATCCCTCTAGATTTATGTTGATCAGACATTTTCGTTCCGCTTTCGGTAGATTGGGGTTGTTGCTTGCAAATCAGACCGAGTGGGTAAGTATTTGTTTTTAATCACACTAAAATATTTAACCACAGGCACCACTACAGGTAACTTGTTATTATCAAGTAATTTATATTTAGTCTTATACTCATCCTCATTCTTAATAGGAGAGGCCTATGTCCAGAGTGGACTGATATTCAATCTAACACTTAGCCACAATTTTTCGTTCCGCTTAATACGTCGGGTTGAAATATTTGTTATCGCCCTACGCGCCCTACTGTATGGCCAGCCAGTTTCGCATGATAATGGAGCAGATATCTCCGGCCTAGATGTAAAAAAGTAGATTCATGGGACATGCCACAAGCGGACACTATAAAAGAACGACTTGCCAGCTTTATCAAGCCTGTCACCGACGAGGCTCCGTGAGATGCTACCGTCGAAGCGGATTACGAACGGCACAATGGAAGCTTTTATTGTGAACCCGGCTTATTGGATTAATGACTCTTAATTCTGTTACATTTGCCGAGCCAAAATCAACTGAGCGTAGCTTTTAGATAGCAAAAACACTCGCGTTTGTGTTATCGTATCGGATTTAGCGATAGACGTTTTTGCTGAGTGAACATGAAAATGGGTCAGCTGATTCAGTGATTGAATATACCGCATTACCTGATCTGCGAAATATCGAAAATAGTTGCAAATTTTGGAATATTTTTCCTTAGACCTAATTCACGAATATCATGATATTTTTAGTTTTCCACAGCTATTTTGTCGCATGAGCTATTTATTTTATGGTATATTGGGTAGCAGTAATTTAAGAGTAAATAGTTTTTTATTGACAATAAACAACTAGATAAAACTTTTTGACCACTGATATTTTTATTTGGGCGCCTGTTCCCTATCTGTTGCAGTCACTGCAAGGCCAGTGATTGAACGTTTCGTTTTATTTGATAAATTCACTTGAAACATTCACGACAATTATTCGGGTTGTTGCTGTAGGTTGTAGAGATTTTTCTGGTCAGAGTTTTTATTTGATTGATGGTAATTTATAGGGAGAGATATTTTTACTTACTATCATTTTAATGAAAAACGTTATAACGATTTCATATTTTATCGCTCCCGCCCGCGCGTTCGCTCGCGTTAAGTATTTTCTATCCACTGTAAACTTTTTTCAGGATGAAAGGTACTCTATGTCCTTTTCTGTACCCCTGAGATCGTGTATGCAAAATTTCATGATAATGAATTGAATCAGGCGTGACTTTGCGGAAATTCATTTCAAGATATTTAAAAGATAAAATATTTAGTACAAATTCCGATTCAAAAACTCTTTCAGCAGAAACTTTCTGACTTTCTGCTTGGCGCTCGGCGAAGCAACACGTCTGCGAATTTTTGCGGAGTGCCGAAGGCGGATAGCGAGTCTATCGTTTCCTGATGATGCCTTATGGGAAAGGCGAATCATTGTTGAATTTCTGTTGAGTTTTTACGAAACTCGTCAGAGAGAGTTGGCGGAATTTGTACTAAATATTTTATCTTTTAAATTCATGATGATCGGTTGAGTAGTTAAGGAGTAAAAGCATTACAAACAAACAAACAAGCGATAAGGTCGCTCATTGTAACATTATTTTTAATGCCTATTTAATTATGTTATAATTCTTTGTAATATTTTATAACTAGTATAAGTGTTTAGACTTTATAAACTTAATTTTATAAGCTTACTTTATTAGATGGGTGGGTTGCATTAAAGTTATAACACTGGCATTGATAAAGATTACACATAGCTCTGCGTCTGATGGATTTGTTGTTAGTATTGACGTAAATAGTCATCTCTCCGGCCTTCATCTTTTTCAAATAACCGCACAATCACATCGGTGACTTAGCATGTGTGATGTGTTCGTTTTAAAACCCACTACCTACTTCATAGAACAGAACCGAGAGTTTCTGCAGTATCTTCTGCTTCCTCTATCGTAGTAATGCTTTAAATTTACCACCATTTACAGTCAACGACCATAATAATTAACAAAGCTCAAGTAAGTAGTAAGAATCGTTTATTTCACAATGATACGGTTATATACGACTGGGCTTATCTCCTTAGCAATAATAATAAAAACGTTATTGTTCGTCCACAATATATTAAAGACAAGCATGGAATCTAATAGCACATTAAAAATATGGGCATTTTCCATCGTTAAATGACACTTTGGAGTTTACGGTCAATACGAAATAGCTTTTGAATGCCAGATAAAGAAAGCTTAGGTAATTTGTTGACTGCTGTTAACTTTATAAGGAAACATTTTTTCGACCGCTGTGACCGAGGAGTTGACGCGCGACCAACTCGTTTATATAAATACATCTACACAGCTACTCTTCTCATGTCCTCAATAATAAGTTTACATACTTACGCGTTCACTACCTAGGCCATACACATAATTTTTTCACAGGAGTATTTCTGAACTTTTTTTACCCAAATGGCAATAACCACTTACGACTACCATATTTTAGTTAATACAGCCTGAAGTTTACTCTGCTTCAGGGAATTGAAATATGTAACAGAATTTTCGGTTAAAAACGTATTTGTATTTTCTGTAACGTATTAAAACTTTTGTCTCTTGGAGTTTTTTGTACAGTAAATTAACTTAGAGACGATTCATATAAAATTGTATAGTTACGAGCTTCCGCTCGTGGATTCGCTCGCGTAGTACCCAAATAAAAGGCAGCCTTTAAGTATTTATTCTTCATTTAGAACTATATTTATTACTTACCTCTAATAATGTGTTAAAATTTCAGCTCAATCCGTTCAGTAATTTTGGATTGAATTCTTACCAAAATTGATACTTTTGTTTGAAAATTGAAATACTAAGTTACGGGATCGGAATTAAAATCTAAAATGATTAAAACATGTCAAATCTAATAAAGAGAATTTGTGATTTATTAACTAGATAGGTTTCGTTATTAACATTTATCACGTACAAAAAATAAAAGGGTGTAAATATATCTCTGAAAATGTAACAAGGTAACATAAAGGTAATGATGAACTAGACAATTTAAGGTCAGTCAGGGAGGATGACGAAATACGGAACAAAGGGCACTACGGGGGCGGAGCGCGGCGGCGGCGGCGGCGCCCGCACAGCAGGCGCTGGAACGCGTGCCGGAACTCCGGACTGAACACCGTGTAGATAATCGGGTTCAGCGTCGAGTTGAAGTAACCCAGCCACAGCGAGAGTGACATCAGCACCGGGCTCACCTCGCAGTCGCATGTCGGCACGAGGATGGCTAGCACAAAGAAGGGTAGCCAGCACGCGACGAACGCGCCGGTTATTATTGCCAAAGTTTTCGCAGCTTTTCTCTCTCGCTTCGAATCTGCAGCCTCTTTGGGTTTCCGTCTCACTAGAGTTGGGTAGTATGCGGCGGCCACGGCGCCGTAGCCCGTCGTCGGGGGATCCGCCTCAAGGCCGTTGGCGCATGATTGCTTCTCCGGACTGGTATTGTTTGAAGACACGTTTGTAAAGCCCGTTGTCGTGGTCTCGGAGATGGTCGGCAGGGGGCGCCCGATGACGGCCACGACAGCGGCCGCGATGCCGCCGCTACCGCCAGCAGCTACGAGAGCGCCACCCGCCGGCACCGGTGGAGGCCCGCCGCGTGCTGTCGCACCTCGTCGCCGTCGTATTCTTTTTCTAGCCGTTTGATAAATTCGCCAGTAGAGAATTAATATAATTAAAACTGGCACGTAAAACGACGATGCCGTCGCAAATATTTGATAGCCTATATCCTGGCTCACGACACAACGCAAGTCCTCGGAAACACGGCGGTTCCAGTCAGGGTCCTTCCAGCCCAACTGCGGTGCTATGCACACACCGATGCTCACTGTCCACACACACACGATCATAATCGCCGAACGCCGCGGTGTTCGCGCGTGGATATAGTCAATGTTTGTTACTGCTCGATATCTGTGAACAATAGAGATCCCATTGTAAATTCAGCGTATATTTAACTAATAACTATTATTTAATTAATAAAAGTTGGAATAGTTAAGGCAACTACCTATCAAGGGCAATTGCGACGAGATGCAAAATGGATGCGGTACAACAGAGCACGTCGCCTGATGTCCACATGTCGCAAAGCTGAGGGCCCAGCGTCCAGCGCTGAGCCACCTCGTACACGGCCCCCAGCGGCATCACCAGACATGCCACCAGCAGGTCAGCCACCGCCAGCGATAGGATCAGGTGATTCGCAGCACTACGTAAGTGCCGCTCTAATAATATTGCTGCTATCACGAAAACATTACCTGAAAACAGAATCGTATCTTAGTCGGTTTCCTTTAATAATCTAATAATCTAAAAGTGACATTGGATTTTAACATATCTCTGCGTCATCGCTACGGATGCTAGCGTTATCACATCATTACTTTGACTAATGTTGACCATAACGTGTCTATCGATAAAATCTTACAGGGGAAAATGTGAAGAAATTGCCAGTTGTTTGAAATATGGTTCGTTCCAAGAGAACGATAGCACGTAAGTAGTCGAACGATCGGCCGGATAAAATGAGTGCTGTTACGAGACTTTATGTAATAGATGGACGGGATAGCTGAACTTGCAATATCGACTCGCTTCACGGAGATAATGGAAATTTTATATCGGTTTAGCTCCGCTTTGAACAAAGTTGCATAAAACGAAACTATGCCGCGCACTACGGAGCTTTCTGAATAGGGCTATTCATATTCAAGATTTGCGACGTAGGACGCATACGAACTTGATTTGATATTAGTTCATTATTTTGGCTCGAATTTGGAAGCAAACTGCATTTGGAAGCTTATATATCTTTTCTAGCAATAAATATAGCCTATGTTACTCAGGATGAATGTAGCTTTCCAATGGTGAAATACTTTTTTAAATCGGCATAGGAGTTTTGAATTTATTATATATAAATACATATATGGTCTTTATAATGGTAAATAAATATATAAATTTATAATTATTGGTGGGGTAAAATTTTACCTAATTAAGGGCAGCCACCTTTTCTTTTGTAGTTAGATGGTTTTGTTCTTACGAAACTATAGGTTTATTTTAAAGAAAAAAACAATTCCATCATTACGTGAGTATTTGTATCAGAACCACTGTCGTCTGGGTGCCTAGTGCGAGTTTTTTACCAGCTCGATCGCGTTTACATTTACACAAATTTATATGGAATAGAGGAAACATAGAGCACTCGGAAATTCAGAGACTAAAGAAAAATGGGTACGTCAAAAAACTCACTGGCAAAATCGTATGAAAGTGTGAGCAATGATCAAAGTTGAGGCACTCGATGGCTTTTTTAGTAGTAGGTAAGTAGGTTCTGTGGTACTCACCAACTACAGTAGTGAGAATGAGTAGGCCGAGGACAACGGCCTTGGCGGCGGCGCGGACGAGTGCGGCGGGCGAGTCGAAGGGCGCGGCTGAGCCCCACCACGTGGAGTTCGGCTCAACAGTAACATTCCACAGGCTGGACTCCCACTCTGTACTGTTGCTGACCCACGAGAGGTTCTGGGCTGGCAGCCGTAGGTAGAGCGCCTCCCAGTCGACCTGGTCGCCGTCGTCCGCGCCCGCCATCCCCTCTCACCGGGTCTCCACGCCACTTACTAAACAAACATATTAAATAAATTACGACCACATGCTATCCAGGATATACAGGATGTTGCCAATTTTACCTCTTTGAGGGCAGCTACATTTTCTTTTGTAGTTAGAAGAGTTTGTTATGAGGAAACTTTATGTTTATTTTGAAGAAAAAAACAATTGCATTTTCGGATTTTTTTTAAATGTACAGTCAGCCTTGAAAATTACATTTGTCAAAAAAAAACAAGTTGGTCTCAATCGACGCTATTTCCCAGCAGTGAGCAGCACCTCAATGAGTTAAAATTTTGCCCCACCCTGTATATCAAGGACGTTTACGCCTTTACATAAACTTGGTCTTGTCAAGGCGCTACCCTCGCCGCCAAATGTAAATTAAGCCCACACTTATGGGAAAATCTAAGATTCAGCAGACGCAGTTGGCAGCGCGTCCGGGTATTGATGGAAGGGTTGCGGTTTCGAATCCGCCTGATTCGAATTTTTTGACATGTTATTAGTAAATTATTATCCAAGGGAATGAAGCAAATTCTTACGTCACGGGCGCCATAATGAATCACGAGCGAAGCGAAAAAAGATTCTGGAGTTAACTCCCGAACGTGAGCGAGGGAGCTTTTATAATAACTCTCGAACGGATTATGATTTACTTTCCGTGAAGAAACAGTTGATATAAAAAAATATAGGTAGGTAATATTGTTATTTTTTTATACTTGTTGAATTGTTAAAAGTAATTGTATACTGTTGAAAGATATTATGTATCAAAGAAAGTACTTTTGCTCCGCACTAATAATCGGTCCAATTGAACTGAATTTGATGAATAAAGAGATGAAACTATCTACAAGCATATACATCTTTTAATATCATGTAATTTTGAAACATTAAATGGAAAAAAAGTCCTTAATTGATACGTAATTATTTAATTATGCTTCCTGTTTCGTTATTCCACTGTATTGAAATGAATCTAATCTTCAAAATTAGAATGAACTCGTGCAGGCCGTTGCTGAATGAATATGAATTTTGTTCGCCAGTTTTGTATGATAAATCATTTCAGCTTCAACAAATAAGATAATATTGCCCCGTGTGCTTATTTAATTGAACTTTTTTTGAGCAAAAATCCTACATTGTAACAAACTTACATTATTATTGTCCGTAAATAAGTATAGCTTTTGTTTTTAGAATTACAAACAAACTATATGTGTGTGTAACAACACACACTTAAAAAACCAAGTTCAAATGTGCTCTTTTCATGACACTGTCATGTCCATCTTCAGGAATCATCAAAGAGTGGTATATTGAGGGTGGTTTTCAAGTAATTATTGCTAAGCTTAGTTTCTGGGGTCTTATGCTCGGAAAAGTTCGAAAATTCATGGAGACGTCATTATCAACGCTAAAAACTAAAAAACCACCATTAGTTAGTTGTAATGGAACTACATAGTTATCTTGCGGTTATAGATAATCTCTATCATGAAATTTTTTCGAACATTTTTGCGCTTGCCCCTGTACTTACTACTGGTGTTGTATTTCCGTGCGAGATAGTTTAGCGCCTGGTCCACCATCGTTCAGTTTATGCCAACGCTCCGATCTGGAACAATGATAAAAATAAATTAAGTAAATATTTCTTCAGCCTTGTATTTCTACAGCTGTGATTCGCATTTTCTTTTGATTAGCAAGAATGTAGAGGCCATTAACGAATAGCTCTAAGATGTCTATTAATACCAATTTCTTCATGGCGGTTTGATAGTAAGCATTTTTATTTGTTATCACCTTTTGATCCGAGTTTTTTGATCAAAGCCTTTCAAATTAGTGATAATGTGTGGACAGATTATTTATGAGGATAAAAAGTGATGCGCGCTAGTTTACGAATTTGCAACCTTTGGTGAGTGAGTTTGTAGGTCAGTTCCCTCAAGACTACAAAATATCTCAAAAATCTTTAGGATTTGACGACTAAACCAATCATTGCACTTTGAATGTAATTTTCAATTTTGTACGGTCCTCAAACGTTTTTGGTTTCGTCGTAGGTACTATTATTTGTTCTGTGGTTCCGTTTAAAATTGATAATTAATTTTAATTACATAAAGATATAAAAATTACGATGAAAGGAAAAAATTGAGTAATAAGTACTTGTAAGTTGTAATTAAAACATAAAATGAATGTTATTAAGTTCCGTCATAACACCACCCAAACCAAATTTTTCGATAGTTACATGCAATTATGTATAATTAAGAGTAAGTTTGTTAAGTAGTATTGATTGACACAGTCAAGGGCACATCGCGACCGGCATAATATTCTACAAACAGTTCAAATGGGTAATTGGTTTGTTGTTCAAATACTTACCATAACCATTAGCGCCCTACACACGTAAAATTCGGACCGCGGGAAACAACACGCGCCATTCAAACCCGCACTCCGAAACGTATGTATGTACGTGTAATGCGCGGGGCTGACAGTCCGATCTGGCATGTCGACGCGAAGGCAAATCTCACAGTTTTAACCGCGCATCACGTCAGTGATCAGTCTCAGATGCGCGGTCCGATCTTTACGCGCCATTACACGACAGTTTGATCCGCAGTCCAAACCGTACAAATCGGACTGCGGTTTGGAACGCAGTCCCGATGCGCGGTTCGATCTTTACGTGTACAGGGCGCTATCAACTTCATCTTTCAAGACATTTACTATGTAACTAAGAGAGTAGTGATGATCCCCTTACGTGCAAACACTGAATGTGGAAATTATGTTATGTCACAAGTGTATGAGTAAGTGTACCTATAAACTCGCACGTATTCAAGATTAAGGCTTTGAACTTGTTAAGTCCCATGACCCACATAATGAAGCACCGATGGGTCATGCATGATGAACGTGCTGTCAAGGTTTTCTAGGCTGACTATTCAGAAGGCACGTCGGGAACATCAGCTCTTAATGATAAGCGTTAATAAAATTTTGGGACCCAATGCACTATTTTGCGGATAAAGAATTTATATTACCGTACGCACCACCGTACCTCAGCACTAAGATTGCTGCGGTCCTGCATCCCAATATTTTATAGTCCACAAAAGCCAGACACAGGGGCTGATTATACTGTATGGACTTCGGTATAATCTGCCTCACTGTGTGAATGTGGTCTATGGTGCCATATCCTCCGCGAAACCCGACCTGCTCCGGTGGCTGGAATTCGTCGAATAAGTAAAGGGACACCTCTCGTCAATGTACTAAACTATTAGTCATTGAGAAGGCTTGGAAGCTGCAACGTTTCCCCTGTAGGTGAAGCAAACGGCGCTTAGCCGTGTCTGCCCGAAAATTTCGACAAGTTGACTCGGTAGCGCAGTTGGTTAGCGTGTCGTGATGGGAAGGTCGCGGGTTAAAATACCGCCTATGCCTTTTATCCGTCATGATGAAGTCGATCTCGTTTTTGGTCACAGTGTCGGGGCTTCGACATGTCCACCTCCTGTGGGGCTTCTTCTCCGAGGAGTTCATCAAGAAGTGCCCCGCATTCTCTAGGAAGTTGACCAGCATTTGCCCTCTGTGATTTTTACATTCAAGACCGTGCGGGCCCACCCTGGATTAGTTGCCAATTCAGACTCCCACTTTGCCGTTTAAGTCCCCCATAACAACGTTGAAGTGAGCCTTCGTGGTGATGTGCAAGGCTTTGGATATGTCCTCGTACATATCCACTTCATCATCCAGGTGTGCCGAGGTCGGTGCGTAAACCTGAATGATCCGACGATCTGATGTTATACCGCTTGGATAGTCGAAGGATCAGAAACCCTTCCCCTGGTCGACACACAGGAGATTTCTAAAACGTTGTTAGAGAGGGCCTATTAACGAGAAACCTTACGCCACCCTGGGATGTTAGGTCACCCTTGCGGAAGTACAGAAGGTGGCCCGAGTCTAGGGTTATAGTGTCCTCTCCCACTCTACGGACTTCACACAACCCCAGAACATGCCACCTAGGCTCTCCAGCTCCACTTCCAACTGCGCTAGATGTTTGTCGAGCCTCAGAGTGCGTCCGTCAAACGTAGGTCAGGTTTTGCAGGTAGCCCGAGGATATCTGGCACCCACTATCCCACCGTTATCATGGCCGCTACCTGTACGGCCAGGAACAGCGAGACAGCTGAGAACTGGGGTCCATCTCTCCTGTGCGTCTTTCATATTGGGGGCTATGCCCATGGTATTTGAAAAACGAATCACAAATTACATTTTAAGGAAGTAATTGAAATACAAATACCAAATACGTATTTTAATTACAAGTAATTCAAATACTGCCCAACCCTTGTGAAGAATTAATCAAAATCAGCCAAAGTTGAAAAATAAGAAATACGGTCAAAATAATCATAAGTAAATGCCGAGGTTTCGCGATCGCATCTCGGTGTTTGTACTTGCAGATACGGCTGAAATTCGATAAAATCGATAAACTTTGTCTGAAGCACCCGTATAATTTAGAAGCAATCAATTGAAATGGAATAAGCAACTTTACGGCAGCCATCGATCGAACTCGTACCATAAAGCCCTAAATGGTGATTGTGAATCAGTGGAAGACATTGTTTGGTTTAAGGCCCAGGTCACACATATCGGGCAAGGACATGGCGCGGACATGGCGCGGACGTGGCACGGACGTGGCGAGGACATGGCACGGGCATGGCGCGGACATGGCTCGGACAAGACGCAGAAATGACGTGACAGAGGCACAAGTGTAGTGCAGTCTGTTGTCCGGTATCGATGTGTCAGCATGTCATCCTCAGAAGACGAAGATGCTCTTGCTCTCGTGCATACAATTAATAAATATACAGATCAGGGCCCGTACAACCCCGATTTCGAGTTAGTTGCTTCGAAAGTGAAACCCCTTCATTGGGTTATACAGTTGACGGGATTACCCTTTCGTTTGGGTATTCTCCTCCTAACACAAGCGAAAGTGTAACCCGTTCCTTTTGGTTTTCAGTCGATAGGGTTAACCTCTTATGAGGTTAAACGAATGAATGGAGTTACCTCTTGATAGGTTTTTTTGAATGTTACACAATGGTTATCATTACGCCTGACACTGGGTGGGGGAATTTAGATTTTGACTCTTGATTTATGTCGTCAATCATTAGGTATAAGTTCGGATCGCTTTATTTGGTTGAAGGAAGAGCGTCACTGCATTAAAGAAAAGTTTTGAAAACATAAGGAAAGTGCTGTGTTTCAGTCAGTTTTCATTGGTCATCATCGCAGAGTATGCGTTATCATATACGAGACCCGCAGTCAACAAATTAAAAAGAAAAAAAATGGTGTTTCAGTTTTCATAAGTCATCAGTTATGCCATGACTGAGGCCCGCAGCCAACATGTTAAAAAGAAAAAAATGTGTTTCAGTCAGTTTTCATAGGGCATCATCGCAGAGTACTCTGCGTAGCGTTATTTTTTATTTTTATTGTATTTATTAGGCAAAGCCGACAGTACACATAATGAGTATTTTGTAAAGCGTTATGTCCGAGACCCGCAGTCAACGTGTTAAAATGAAAAATATGACCTCTAAACTATTTTGAATAATAATTTTTGATTGTCACTGTCACTGTCACTCTAAAACTCAAACTCAAAACTCAACTCAAAGCTCCACTCGAAACTCATTCTACAAATTCATCTATAAATGGTTATATCTCAGGAACTACTCATCCTAGACTAGCCGTTAATTGCTCAAAAGATAGCTATTGACAAGATCTTTATTTTCAATGACATATGTCAAACTTGAATTTGCCATATCTCGAGAAGTACTCATCCTAGACTTGCCGTTACTAGCTCAAATGAGAGCTACTAATAAAATCTTAATTTTCGATGACAGCTGTCAAACTAAAAACTGTCATCGAAAATTAAGATCTTAACAATAGCTATCATGTAAGCTAGTAACGGCAAGTAAAGGATGAGTAGTTCTCGAGATATGGTCGATTTAAGTTTGACAGCTGTCATCGAAAATTAAGGTCTTGTCAATAGCTATCATTTGAGCTACTAAAAGCAAGTCTAAGATGAGTAGTTATCGAGATATGGTCGATTTAAGTTTGACAGCTGTCATTGAAAATTAAGGTCTTGTCAATAGCTATCATTTGAGCTACTAAAGGCAAGTCTAAGATGAGTAGTTATCGAGATATGGTTGATTTAAGTTTGACAGCTGTCATCGAAAATTAAGGTCTTGTCAATAGCTATCATTTGAGCTAGTAAAAGCAAGTCTAAGATAAGTAGTTCTCGAGATATGGTCGATTTAAGTTTGACAGCTGTCATCGAAAATTAAGTTCATGTCAATAGCAATAATTTGAGCTAGTAAAAGCAAGTCTAGGATGAGTAGTTCTCGAGATATGGTCGATTTAATTTTGACAGCTGTCATTGAAAATTAAGGTCTTGTCAATAGCTATCATTTGAGCTAGTAAAAGCAAGTCTAGGATGAGTAGTTCTCGAGATATGGTCGATTTAAGTTTGACAGCTGTCATCGAAAATTAAGGTCTTGTCAATAGCTATCATTTGAGCTACTAAAGGCAAGTCTAAGATGAGTAGTTATCGAGATATGGTTGATTTAAGTTTGACAGCTGTCATCGAAAATTAAGGTCTTGTCAATAGCTATCATTTGAGCTAGTAAAAGCAAGTCTAAGATAAGTAGTTCTCGAGATATGGTCGATTTAAGTTTGACAGCTGTCATCGAAAATTAAGGTCTTGTCAATAGCTATCATTTGAGCTAGTAAAAGCAAGTCTAAGATAAGTAGTTCTCGAGATATGGTCGATTTAAGTTTGACAGCTGTCATTGAAAATTTATTCCAATTTTATTATAATATAATTATTATTGCGTAAAATAAACAATTAGTAGTCTGCATTTCCACCCTTAATGCTTAGAACACAATTACCGCAATTATTTTTAATCTTTTGACCGAAATTCTTTTCTCCATTATCTCCTATAACCCACTTATAACCCGTGTTACAATGATAAAAAGGGTAACCCTAAGGAATGGGTTTTGGAATAATACCAAAACCCAATACTATTGATAACCCTCATGATCAGATAACCTAATCAAAAGGGTTTTGAATTGTTTAACCTATCAAATAATAGTGTAAACCATACGGAGAGGGTTAACTAAACTTTTGGAAAAACCCTGCCGAAAACCTCTTCATCGGGTTACCAAATCGGGCCCTGATACAGTTGAAGAAAATACGCGCAAACGAATTTGCACAAGGATCAGCTAGTATTACCATGGGTATTACATAAAAAAAATGTAATACCGGTTTAGTTTAATCTCTTTCCGATTTCCAGCCACAATTTATCTTGAACATTTCAGTTACAATAATGGAACGACAATGATCATAAAGCGTTGCATATTTTACAATCAATTCAAAAAATTCAATATTAAATTCGATATCGTCATTCGTCACGCATTTTTACATCACTAACGGACATATGTCGCAAGCAAGTACATACTACGAACTGGCGGCCATCTGACGCCCATCTGGCGGCGATCGGGCGCGGGCGCCGAAATGGCGCGTCATACGTCCGATCAACGACATACCGTGTGTCCTAAATTGTGCTTTATTTCCATGCATTTTGTATGAAATTTGAATGGAATAAGAAACCGCCTGTGCCATGTCTGCGCCATGTCCGTGCCCGATGAATGTGACCTCGTCGGACGCAGACAAGGCACTGGCGGTTTCTTATTCCATTCAAATTTCATACAAAATGCATGGAAATAAAGCACAATTTAGGACACACGGTATGTCGTTGATCGGACGTGCTTATGACGCGAAGTCGTCCGAGCTAAATTGTGCTTTATTTCCATGAATTTTGTATTAAATTTGAATGGAATAGGAAGGCGCCCGTGCCATGCCCGCGCCAGGTCAGACAAGTGGGGCCTATACCTAACGACACTTAAATTCGGTTACATTTTTATAAATAATAAATCATGCTTAAACCTATCGCATCGCATCATGATAGTCCCAATTTTAGCAGAGCTTGTAATATGGGAACCAGATGACTGATATAATACCTACTGCATATTTTTTTTCTAAATACATATCTATATATTAAACGTAGAAAACTCCTAGACCCGAAACAAATATCTGCAGAATATGCAAATATTTGTCTAGCGAAGGGAATCGAACCCTCAACCTTCTAGGTCTCAGACGGGCCTTCGCCCACTGCCCCACAGATGTCGTCATACTTACTTAGTTTTTACCAAGTAAGCTTTGGGCAGCAAAAGGGTTGTTTAATTAAATTTAATAGCATTTTTAGTTGAAACCTTTCTCGGAAACGCTCTCTTGGGTAATTAAAAATTTTCCCCTTTTAATCCATCATCGTGTTTGCCATCCTTGTAAATAATTGTGTTTATAAAACTTCAATCAACGTCGCTCCACCGGACAGTTTAGGACTTATGTATTATTATGTGAATTATTTATATCGCATCATCATCATCATCATCATCACCAACCGTTATAGACGGTATATCTGTAAGCCCATTCTTCCATCTAGTTAAGTAGAACGTAATTATGGATTACGACTGAAAAATTCTAGTTAGTCCGTCATTTACATTTTCAAAAAATATTGGACCCGTATTTCTTCTTTAAAAAATGACAAAGATATAGTGCGTTGAAGTTCCGCGTGACGTCACAGCTTAGTATAATTTTTACATAACCGTGACGTCACGAGCCCGCACTCCCGAACTTGACGCTCTTTAACTACGTCAATATTTATTTGGTCTCCACGATACAGGCTACGCCTAGTGTGGAGGCCGCTGGTAAAATTGTTATCAATTTCTTTTTGGTAAATAAATATTTTTTCATTTTTTTTTTTCATTTATTTGATAAATAAAAACTACGTGTCTAATTTTTTGTTGATCTATCTGACAGACCAATTTTATTATTTTTTTACCCAGTCGTCATCCATTTAACCAAATAATTCTTCCAAACTAAACAGAGCTTGTTATAGGAACCATATGACTGAAATACTTAGTAATACCTAGAGAAAACACCCAGACCCGAGACAAATATTAGCAAATCGTACAAACATTTGCCTTGCGGCGGGAATCGAACCCGCAACCTTCTCCGTCACGGTCGAGCCTTTGCCCACTGCGCTACAGAGGCCCTCAAATGAAGTAATAAGCGACAAATATTATAAACCAATAAGATCAAATCTAATTTGCCATTCGAAATAGTACATCTACAATAGATTTTCCACTAAGAATGCGATTGGCATATTTTACGTGTGTAATATTATCACTGAGCATTGATCAAATGACTAGGTCATGGTATGTTGTGTATGTATTTCATTACCATTTACCTACAATAATAATATTATTTTGTATACTCATACCTTATTGTTTTTTTATTTAAAATAATTGTAGTCCTTCAAATCGCATGCATTTATGGTATCTCGTATTCCTACACTAGAGAAGACTCCAGTGTTTTCAAAACCAGTTTCTGCCCGCGAGCCCATGGCTTCGCTTGCGTGGTACTCGGATAAAAAGTTTATTTTGAAACAACCTACTCTAGAATTACATTTATTGGATGATTTTTCGGACAAGAATAAAAGTACTTGAAAAGGACAAGGTAGAACATACTTGTATGATTGTATGTATATAAAATTGACATTTGAATAAGAAATTTATTGTCACTGGTACGAAGGAAAACTTTCTTAGCTTTCACCACACCACATCAGGTGTGATGTAGGCTGGTGAGCCTATATCATTCAACTGCTGTACATAGGCCTTCCGCTAATAAAGGGGATATACTTTCTAGGCTTTCATATACCTAATAAATTTTGTTAGTAGGTATTATCAGTACCATTTACTGTAACGATCGGTAATCTTAGAAATGTAAACATATTCAAAATTCCGAACGCATTAAATCAGTATGTTTACCTACTGCTTTACAGTTTACAGTTCAAAAGTTAATAAGGAGGAACTGACACAAAATCTCCTGTGTTGCCTCTACATTTATCTAGATTTATCTTATACTATTCATTGACCATTTAAAATTAGATTTACTTACGTCAGATGTAGTTAGAAAGGGACCTTTTAAGGTTAATTGGCATAATTTTCACTTGGCTCACGAATTTCATAGCAGGTTTAGGTAAGTACTCAGTAATAATCGTCCTATTTAATTATTAATTAGGTAAAGATACTGTATAAGAATAGATAAAAAGACAAAGCCAAAGTCTAATTCATAACAAATACACTGTATCTATAGTACATAATACATACGTGCGTTATTGAGTAATTTATAAACATACATAGATTGTTATAAATGTGTTTTATAAATTATAACAATCTATGTATGTTTATCAGTCTCTGGTACCCATAGTACAGGCTTGGCCTAGTTTAGTCTCATATATTTATATATTTATGCGGGTATTTATTTATTTAATTATTGGATAGTACTTAGGTACTACAACCCACTAAGTAATTTGAAGAGAACTGTCCATCTGTAAAAACAGATTATGCTGGCATAGCCTAGTCTTGCCCATTGGCCAAAGTACACAATAACGTAAACAAGCTCGGGGAATGCACATCAAACACAAACATGTGCAGTAAAGCATTCACACATCCTATTTAAGCAAAATTTAGGTTAAATTGAGTTGTCGCTTGAGTTGTCGTATTTGGAATCCCAAATGCGACAATTTTTAAAACTGTTATAAATTATAATACCCAGTAAAAAGGACATGCAAGGTTATAGCTATTATAACTCTTATGCAAATATGTATAAGATGTTTTTTCTAGGTAATTCCTGAGTAAGTAAAAATTAGTATTAGTGGAAAAGCTACATTAGTTCCAAATCGAATGCTTTGGAATCCTATCGTTCAATAGTTCGTTATTATGATTCCAATTTGCTCATGAAAGAACCTGATTGAGCTTGAAGATAAACAGATGATATTGACAAATGTCCGTGCTAAAGCTAGCGTGAGGCAAAAGCGCCTTAATCCTACGAAGCAAACTAGCAATATAACTAGTTTTTTGCAGCAAACGTTATTTGGCTTCCATATATGGTGCTTAAAAAACCTACAGGCTCGTAAAATAGCTCTTATTTGTAAAGTAAATTTTAATAATTTAGTGGCGTTTACATTTATTTAAATGCTTGTAATCAGTGATGGTTCGCCGCTTGGATTTTAGTGAATTACGCTAACAATCGAATAATATTTTGCCTAGGGGGCTGGATTACAAAGCACGTATGAACATACTTGTATGATTGTATGTATATAAAATTGACATTTGAATAAGAAATTTATTGTCACTGGTACGAAGGAAAACTTTCTTAGCTTTCACCACACCACATCAGGTGTGATGTAGACTGGTGAGATATTGACAAATGTCCGTGCTAAAGCTAGCGTGAGGCAAAAGCGCCTTAATCCTACGAAGCAAACTAGCAATATAACTAGTTTTTTGCAGCAAACGTTATTTGGCTGCCATATATGGTGCTTAAAAAACCTACAGGCTCGTAAAATAGCTCTTATTTGTAAAGTAAATTTTAATAATTTAGTGGCGTTTACATTTATTTAAATGCTTGTAATCAGTGATGGTTCGCCGCTTGGATTTTAGTGAATTACGCTAACAATCGAATAATATTTTGCCTAGGGGGCTGGATTACAAAGCACGTATGAATCTTTATTATTATCAACTACGTAAAGCAGTAACTCGAGAGCCACAGGTCAAATTAACTACTATAAAGTGGCTTACTCATAGTTATCATTTTGTAATTGCTTTTTTATCTTAGTGAATTAATTAAGTTATCGTATCGGTTGTTGTGAAAAGTAAAATTAATAAAAATCAAGTTATAGGCATATATTATTAGGTGTCTTCTGAGGATGTGTTGGCGGGACGAGCCTTCAATAGTGGCTGGTGACTCGGGGTAAAGATATTTGGAAGTACATGGGGAGACTTGCGAAAAAGTATTCGTATCGTTGACGTAAAATTTTGGCTAATTATAAAGCGTACATTCAAAAGGGCTCTTACATACGAGCGGCATGCCGCCAACAGCAGAGCAACTGCAGACGACGACGACTGCAGTTGCTGAACTACTACTAACTTGAAAATTATTATTTTCTTTTGTGTCTAAATTTATTGCACAAATAAAATACGCCTTTGTGTTCAACTGCTGAACGTATTGTTGTTATAGGACTGCAGAACTTTTTACTGCAATGAATGCCACGCGGAATAGTCCTACACAGTAGGGCATAGGCATAGCAACTGTAGCCATCGACAGGTTGGCTGCAGTTGCTATGCCGTTGGCGGCACGCCCCTCGTGTTTAAGAGCCCTTACGATACGTCAAGTTGAAATATTCGTGATCTGTGCAGGACTATTCCGCACGGCATCCGTTGCAATAAAAAGTTCTGCAGTCCTATAACAATACGTTCAGCAATAGAACACAGATGCGTATTTTATTTGTGCACTTAATATAGACATAAAAGAAAATAATAGTTTTACCCGTCTAAAATTGAGGTTGCCTATTTATGATTGTAATTAACTAAAATCGTTTCGTAAAACCTTTGTTCCTTCTGTGCCCTGCGGTTTCCAACCCGTATGCCCAGAGTGGGGATTATGGGCATATCTCCCTTCTTATTAAGCATATCAGACAATAGAGGGAGCCTCTAGCATTATCAATTCAAATATCAGACAATAGAGGGAGCCTCTAGCATTATCAATTCAAATAAGTTTAATAAACATTGTAAAATAAATCAAATAAACAGAACTGTAAATCATACTAACTTGGTGCATCAAAATATTCAAGGATTGAGTTGCAAATTATTAGAATTAGAATTATTCATGAACTCTGATAATATAGAAATCATCTGTATTACAGAACATTGGCTAAAAAGCTACGAGCTCATGTTCAATTTCAGTAACCACCAAGTTGGTAGTTCTTTTTGTAGAACGCATGCTATAAGAGGCGGCTCTTTAATAATTTTAAATAAACAAATCCAATTTAAAGAACGTAAGGACATTGTCCATTTGTCTGTTGAAAGCCAAATTGAAATAGCATGCGTAGAGTTGGAGCGTTTCATTGTTATAAGTGCGTACAGCCCACCATCCGCCTCATATGATATTTTTGAAAAGGTCATGGATGAAATATTGTTCAAAATATCTAAAACAAACAAAAATATTATAACATGCGGAGACTTCAATATAAATTTTCTAGAAATTAATTCATTAAGTACTAAAATTACAAGTTTATTCAAATCATATAATCTAAAACCTCTCTTTATGGAGCCAACTAGAATTACTGACACTTCAGCCAAATGCATAGACAATATTTTTACAAATTCAAATGTTAATATACTAAGTAAAAATGTAATTAGTAACATAAAATCAGACCACCTTGGTCAGTTAATCAAAATAGAAAATCAAATAAAGAAAAATGTAAAACGGCAAATAACTTTTGTACCAGTGACTGTGCATCGATTAGAAAAATTTAAATCCAATTTGTTAAATAGATCACCCTTTTCATATCAAAATAATAATCCAAATTATTTATATAATTCTTTTTTTAATAATTTTATCAAAGAATTTAGCTCAATATTTAAACCTAAATCGATCATGGTCTCTGACAGTCCTACATTCTGTGAGTGGGCTACAGTAGGAATTCACATAAGCAGACAAAGAATGTATGAGCTTTACAGTGAAAAACAGTATAATTTTAGTAAAGAGTTTAAAGATAAAGTTAAAAATTACTCAAATTTTTTTTAAAATGTATGTCGCGCGGCTAAGTCTAATTATATTAGTTCAAAAATTAGAAGCAGTAGTAATAAAATTAAAACCACTTGGAAAATAATAAACAGTGAGACTGGAAAAGTGAAACATGACATTAAAAAGTATAAATTAAAT
The DNA here is from genome assembly GCA_951804965.1 of Horisme vitalbata. NCBI lineage: Eukaryota > Metazoa > Arthropoda > Insecta > Lepidoptera > Geometridae > Horisme > Horisme vitalbata. Next base: position 19,201,370 of record OX638093.1, read on the forward strand.
ATTGGTAATACCATCATCAAACAAGATGGTGATGTTGCCAAAGCATTCGAATCCTTTTTTACAGACATTCCAGTTTCTACCACAAGATCCTTAAACTCTTCTCCTATAATTGCGGATTCATTACTAAATAAAAATGTACCAAAATGTAAAATACCGTTCTTTTTTAAATATGTAAACAGTAATGATATTATTAAAACATTCAAACTGATAAATGTCAAAAAAACTACGGATCTCTGGGGCATTTCTGTTAGCGTTGTAACATCGTTGATTGACATTGTCGCACCAGAACTAGCGTTTATATTTAACGAATGTATTGACTGTGGTGAGTTTCCTGATTTAATGAAACATAGTAAAATAACACCTTTATTTAAATCCGGTAGTAGTTCTGACCCTACTAACTTTAGGCCGATATCAGTACTGCCAACATTTAGTAAAATTTTTGAAAAGCTAATTCTCAGTCAACTGCAAAGCCATTTTAACTTTAACAACTTACTAGATGTCAAACAATTCGGATTTACGCGGGGCAGATCAACAACTGATGCCGGTATTGAGTTGGTATCGCATATCTACGATGCCTGGGAGGACTCACATGATGCTTTAGGCATCTTTTGTGATTTGTCTAAGGCATTTGACTGCGTACACCATGAAACATTAATCAGGAAACTAGATCACTATGGCTTTAGCCCTTCTCACTTCTTACCTATCTGACAGAATACAGAAAGTAGACGTAAATGGAAAATGTTTTCCGGGATCTGTAGTAAAGATGGGTGTTCCGCAAGGATCAATACTTGGACCATTTTTATTTTTAATTTACATCAACGACCTACCTCAACTTGTGAGAGACAACCACGAAATTGTATTGTTTGCGGATGACACGTCACTTTTATTTAAATTAAAGCGACGGCAGACCAATTTTGACGACGTGAACAATGCAATAGCGAAAGTTGTTAACTGGTTCGATGTAAATAATTTATTACTGAACGAGACTAAAACAAAATGTATGAGATTTATATTACCAAATGTTAAACAAGTTAAACCTAACATTAAAATAAAAGATGAAGATCTAAATCTTGTGGACAGTACTGTATTTTTAGGCATAACTTTAGATAATAAGCTTCAATGGGGCGCTCACATAGATGGGTTGTCGAACAGACTCAGTTCTGTAGCATACGCAGTCAAAAGAATCCGTCAACTTACTGACGTAGAAACGGCTAGACTAGTTTATTTCAGCTACTTCCATAGCATTATGTCGTACGGCATTTTGTTGTGGGGGAATGCTGCAGATATCAACACCATATTTGTGTTGCAGAAGAGGGCTGTTCGTGCAATTTATAATATGGGCCCCAGAGAATCACTTAGAACTAAGTTTAAAGAAATAAATGTTATGACAGTGCCGTGCCAATATATATATGAAAACTTAATGTATGTCCGAAAACATATTAACATGTTCAAGAAAAATAGCGACTATCATAATGTTAACACTAGAAATAAAGATAAACTAGCTGTTCCCACTGTAAGGCTCCATAAAGTTAGTCAATCTTTTAAAGGGATGTCTGTACGATTTTTTAACAAAATCCCAAATGATGTGATTAATCTATCTGTAAATAAATTCAAAAATGTTGTTAAACGTAATCTATGTAATAAAGCTTATTATAAAATATCTGATTATTTAGATGACAAAAAAGCTTGGGATGAAACTGCCTCCAACTCCATCAAAAACAATGTAATAGATATTAAGTACAATGACGTTAAAAAAATATAAGCCAAGCAGAGTTTCTTGCCAATTCTTCTCTGTTTGGTCACGTTGCGAATTGGTGGTAAATTAAAAAAAATGACGTTTCAAAGTGTACTATACAGTTCCTACTGAATAAATGAATTTTGAATTTTGAATTTTGAATTTCATATGTTCGTCAGAGGACTGTTACTGTTAGGGTGGTATCGTTGTTTTTATCTATATTCCATTACACTTAGGGCGATGTTGAACCCTGCATAGATTTAAAATATGTCAGTGGATGTTAAAATTTGTTTGTATTTTTTTTTGTATCGTCATTAGAATTTGCATACTGAGTAATATCAGAAGATAATATTATTGGAGTCAAGAAGATGTTTGTTTGTTTTGTTTTATACATTTACCCGTGAGTTGCGCCTAACAAGTGCCTTTTGTTTGCCATAAAGCAGAGTCGTTTGATGTTATTATTTATGTTCAGTTATTATTAGAGAAAGTGGACTTCAAACGGCAATTATCAACATGAACTGAGTCGGAACTGAATGCTTATTCTATCGAGTTTTGAGTATGGTTTTAGTAGGCTTCTTTCAATGTTTGATGCCACTTCATTTAGAAAGTTGAGGTAAATTAGAAACTGGATAAAATAGGCATACCTATAACCATAACGGATCTATCTATGACCCTCCGAAGTTAGGCTCAGCAAACGATTCGACTAATCCTAGTACATCCGACCTAAATATAGGAACTGTGCCGCTACTTGCAGCTAATTTCAGATACGATTCAAAGATACGTTGCGACTGTAGTACGGCTTACCCAAGCACCAGCAGATGGTAGATGACGTAGCTTATATTTTTGTGTGCATTTTATTAAAGTTTGTTATATATTAAATAAATTAATAGTAAAAACACTTATAAAAACAAGCTTTTATTTCAAGCTAGAATAAGAGAAAAATAAACTTTAAATTAAATGTAATGTGATCATGTGATTTCGAGATGCTTAAGCAGAAAATATGTTGAATTGTATTAAAACAAGCAAAACGTTGTGAATTCTACTAGGTTCATAATTGGCTGACGTTAGATCCTATCCTATCCTTAAACATTCTTGCAGGTCCATAAAGTTGAAAACATTAGGTACCTACGGGTAAAACTACTTTGATTGGAGATATTTCAAGACTAAGTGCCCGCATTTCTATAAGTTATTCGATTAGTAGCTAAATCTGAGAAACATAACATCTTTTTCTTTGTCGCGTCAGTTAGACGGATAACTCTGTGCTAAAAGTTCTCGTACTATAATTTTGTTTATTACAACCATATTCATATATTCTGGGCAAGTACCTGGCTCAATCAGTTAAATATAATAATAAGTAACAAGTTTAATAAAGTGCAGGCTGAAATAAGTGCGGAAATTACTCTATTTCAACATTATTAATTTCAACACAAATCAACAAGTGATAGTTATTATTGGCCGGTGCGGGTACATGGTCGAATTGTGAATAGCATTGCGCAAGGCATTTTCGGAGTTACGCGCATCATCATAACCGCGGGAGTCGCGTGTACTGCGAGCGTAGTGTTTGCTTGGCGTCATAGCTGCCTGTCTTACAAAGAGTAAACACATCGCAGACTGGCCACTCACTAGTATACAAAGTGGGAGATTTACTCAGTGAGGCAAATTGGTTCATTCAATCTCCATAATGAAGTGTGCGGGATGTTTAAAGAGCATCAAAGATACAAATGCTATTAAATGCACATCCACAACATGTGAAAAAACGTTTTGCACATTATGTATAAGTCTGTCTTCATTATCCATGGAACGCAGGAAGTCCTGGAAATGCCCAGATTGTTGTGCTGAATTAAAAAAAGGCGGAGACAACAGTCTTACTCCAATAAGGGCAGGTTGTGACAATGTCACCACGCGGAAAAAGTCAGACTCCACAGGGTCTGAAGTGAACCAGCTCACCGACCAATTACGCCTGCTTACAATCGAGTTCTCTGCAGTGAAGACCAAATTAGAAAACCTTACTGAGTCTCTTTCTTTCACCAATGATAAAATGAACGAAGTAATGCTCAAGCTGGCCGCCACCGATGAACGTCTTAAGTACCTAGAGAAACGAGACTCCGAAGTTGAAACACTCCAGGTAACCGTGCTCCAGCTTCAGAACGAATTGAAAACACAGGCTCAGGCAAACTTGAGAAACGAAGTTGAAATTGTTGGTATCCCAGAGGACCCATCTGAAAACCTTCACCACACAGTACTAGTGGCTGCAAAGAAGATAGGGATGGACTTGGAGGATGGAGACTTGGACTGGGTCACACGCGTGGGGCCGCGCCGACCACCGGTGACTACGACTCTGCCTGAAGACAGAGTCAGGATGCCACGCCCCATAGTGGTCCGACTTTTACGCCGATCCAAGCGTGATCAGTTTCTGAAACATTCAAAGTCTCGGAACAATATAAATAGCGCTGACTTTGGAGTCACAGGTGAATCACGGAAAGTCTTTTTCAACGAAAGACTAACGAAAGAGAACAGGGTCTTATTTCGAGACACAAGATCCAGGGCCAAAGTGCACGGTTACGCTTTCTGTTGGTGTAGCCAAGGCGTCATATACATCAGGCAGCGGGAAGGAAAAGCAGCCGCACCAGTGCATACACAGCAAGATCTGGATCGTTTGCTGCCTCCTTCTTTGTCGAAAACTACTTCTTAGTTACCTAAAGCTGATTAATGCACGATTTTTAAGTGTTGTCCTATCTCGTTTTATTTCCAATCGAAATAAATATTGTTTAATGTTTTTATCCCTCTTCAAACACTTCCATAGTTCATTATTAAACATAGTTATTAATAAGAAAGAAACATTGGAATATGCACACATTATTAAGATGAATTTCGTAAAACTGCTTATATTAAACATATTTATATACCTATATCAACCGATAAAATATAAAGCTACTTATTTACATATTATTTATATTTACATTACATTTATTTCCTATTATATTGATATAACTCAGGTGGTTAACTATAATCTCTCAATTACCGTAGCTCATCTTGTAGAAAATCGACTTAATTTAACTAAACGAGACTACTCGCTGTTGTTTGTAAGTGACAGAGAAAAAACAAGAGTACCGGTGTGTATAGACTGGTTTCCTTGGGTATACGGTTATATGTTTCTTGCAACCATGACATTCACAGACACTCTCAGCACAGATTTAGATTCTATTAATATTAACTGCGAAATTATTAATGACCTAGCTAATTGCAAACATATTCTTACACCTAAACACAGTTTTAAGCTGCTTTGTTTGAATGTAAGGAGCATACAGAAAAACTTTGATACCCTACTAGTGGCCCTTAAACGTTTGGATATAAATATGGATGTTTTAATATTAACTGAGTGTTGGCTTCAGGAGTGTCACGCCATCCCGCAAGTTCCTGGTTACTGCTCATATAATACCTCTAAGCAGGCAAATCAAAACGGTGGAGTTGTAGTATACATAAAGGATATCTGGAATGCCACGATCTCGGAACTTCCCATTAAAGATGCCGATAATCTTTTTTTTGTTATTCCTAAACTCGTTAATATTCTCTGTCTGTATCGATCGCCGTCTTTTTATAATATAGACAACTTCCTCACCTCTCTAGAAGACCATATTACCCATATCGATGGATTACCATTTGTTATTACCGGAGATATTAACATTAATATCATGGACACTGTGGAGAACTCGCGCAGTCTAGAATACCAATGTTTCATGGCCGAACACGGATTTTTACCAGCTATATCACAACCAACAAGGGGTACTTCGTGTTTGGACCACATATATGTTAAAAATATAAACTGTCCTTTGCAGACAGCTGTTGGCGTTGTTTGCCAGACAATGATAACGGATCATTTTCCTATAATGCTTGGCGTGACCCTCTCTAAATTAAAACAGTTTCGTCCAAACCACCGCATAATAAAAAGAGACTTCGAAGCAATAAAAAGCGAACTTACGAAAGTTGACTGGTCAATTATTACGGACACCAATGACGTTAATAAAGCTTGCGAAATCTTTATGGATATGCTAACTGATATTATAAACAAACACTCGACAGAGGCCAAAATCAGCAGATCTAAATTTAATCTAAAACCCTGGATAACCCCTGGTTTGATTAGATGTATGAGGAACCGCGATCAGCTTCACTTACGTGCTAGAAGAGATCCAGAAAATAAAATACATAAAATAACGTATTCACGATATCACAATTTCTTTGGGGAACTATTACGCAAATTAAAATCTGATTATGACAATGAGCAACTTCAAGCAAATAAAGATAACCCGAAAAAGCTTTGGCAATCTATTAGAAACATATGTAATCTATCAAATCATAACAAAGAACCCTCTGATCTTCTAACGCTACAGGGCTGTGTGAATGCACAGCAATCCATTGATTTTACAAATAGTCACTTCTCGTCACTTGGTCAACGGCTTGCTGACCAAATTCTCTCCAGGCTAAAGACGAGTGAAAAAGATCTTGCCACACTAGTCAGAGTAAACAAATCTCCAGCTGACTCAATTTTCATGGGCCCGATAGATCACGATGAAGTAGCTCAAATTATTGTAAGTTTACAATCAAACAAAGCTCCTGGCATTGATGGTTTGGGCAACTCTCTTATAAAATGTATTAAAGACGATATTATTACACCCCTAATCCATATATTTAACTTGAGCCTATCTCATGGTATTTTTCCTCATATTTGGAAAACCGCGTCTATTTCGCCAATCCATAAAACTGGACCTAGGAACTCCATAGATAATTACCGCCCGATTTCTCTTTTGGGAACTTTCTCAAAAATCCTAGAAAAGCTTGCAAATAAACGCCTAGTAAATTTCATGGAATCTCATAATTTGATTTCACCTAGACAATTTGGCTTCCGCAAAGATAAAAGTACTGAAGACGCTGTTACGGTTCTAACAAACACTGTCTCCTCACATCTCGACAGTGGAAAATGCTGTGTCGGAGTATTCTTAGATCTGGCCAAGGCCTTCGACACTGTCTCCGTTCCTATACTTCTGCAAAAATTAGATAGTCTTGGAGTTCGGGGTCTCGCGCTGGACTGGTTCAGAAGCTATTTAACAGATCGGAGACAGTGTGTTAGGATAGGACAGTTTACTAGTAGCTCACAGGCAATCAATTTTGGGGTTCCTCAAGGAAGCATCCTGGGGCCAACACTTTTTCTGTTGTATATAAACGACATACACGATATCCCTCTAGAAAACGCCGAAGTTATATGCTACGCCGATAATACTGCTGTATTATTTCATGGTCCAAATTGGCCCGCCGTATATTCCACTGCGGAACGTGGTTTGAGACTTATGTCACAATGGCTAGAACAAAATCTCCTTACCCTAAACACTAAGAAAACAATGTTTCTGTGCTTTCATAAAACCCTGGCCTCAGCTCCTGTTGGTAACACTTGTATCAAAATCCACAACAGTTCCTGTGATCCTAATTCGACGTGCCTTTGTGAACCACTGTTACGAACTCAGGTTTTAAAGTACCTTGGAGTGCATATTGACGAAAAACTCTCATTCAAAATTCACATCATGTCCCTTTCGGCCCGTATAAGAAAAGTTATCAATATAATGAGAAATCTTCGACATGTCGCAAGTGTTGACACCCTAAAATGGGTCTATTATGCCTTATGCCAATCCCTAATAGTATATTGTATTACGTGTTGGGGCAGTGCAGCTAAATCTTTTACTATACAGGCCGAGAGAGCGCAGAGGTCGGTCCTTAAGGTGATGTTACGTAAGCCTTACAGATTTCCAACGTCGTCTCTATATATTGATGCAGGTGTTCTGAGTGTGCGCAAACTTTTTGTACTTAAAACTCCTCTTTCAATGCATAAATTAGTTTTAACATCCCCAGAATATGATTTTTTACTCCGCCGAAGAGTTTTTAGATTGCCAACCCCATCCGTTAAAACAAAATTTTCTCAACGTGTGGGTGGTTATATTAAATTGCATGTCTACAACAAAGTTTCTAAATGTTGTGACATAAAAAGTAAATCCGTCAGGGAAGCTAAACAACAAATTTTAAAATGGCTAGCTACTTTATCGTATGAAGAAACGGAAGAGATTCTAAAATATGAATGTTAACTAAAATTATTATTAGCATGTTATATATATATATATTATATATTAAATGACATGTATATTTACAATTAATAAATATATTCATACATATTTATGATTATAAGCTACCTATATGTTTAATATAATAAGATAATTTATTCATTTAAAGTTTTATAATTATATATATTCTTATAATTATATACTATGTATACTTTATTAGTAGATACCCACTTAGTTACATATATTAAAATTTCCTTCGGTAGTTATATCGTATTTATTAATATAGTTTATTGTCAATTGTAAAATTGAAAATAACTGTCTACTGAGCGAAAAACATTTGATGTATCGTACCAAGTTTCCTCCATACAGGCTTAGCCTAGTGAGGAAACTGACAGGTATTTCACAAGAATTGTATAATTACGTTAAGTTAAACTATTGTATTGTATTGTATTGTAAACATAACACGTAGTTAAAGTATAATGTATGCTGCGAAAGCATAATAAAATATTAATGCAACTACCATAGCCTATTTCGGCAGCCAATGTATTACAACTTCTCCGAAAATCCACTCATTTTACTTGGTCCCAGCGGGAGCTCCACAACACGGGGTGCCCTAATAGAGAAGGTCAATAGGAATCAAGAAAGGCTTTTCGCCTTATTCCATTATTTTTTTTACAAAATGCAATATGTAAGCAGGAACAATTATTAACATGTGCGTGCGCGATGTCTAAAATAAGGGACTACTTACGGGGATTTAAGGGGATTCAATAAGCATCCACTTGAAATATTGTTTTTGATTTACATTATTATTACAGAAACACGCAATGAAAAATCTCTTCCAGAGTTGTAATGACCGCCCGCGGCTGTTTTGCGAGGGTTGACAATAGTCCAAGAATATTAGTCAAATGAGGGCAACAATCTCGGAATGGGAGATAGTATATACATATATTTTTTTTATATAAAATTATAAACATATTATTATATATTTTATTATTATATAATCATAAGTTTATAATTTAGTAAGTAAGTTATTAATATTAATAATAAATAAATCTTTATAAACAAAAAAGGAAAACAGCTTATTGTAGGAACATAAAAAAAAATCCATAAAAATTGAAAAATAATAAAAGTACTCCCCTTAATAAGTTTATATAATACACGATTTGGAATGTGATATTAAATAAATAGATACTGAATGATTGAAATAATATATTTATCAATAATTTACAAACTTTATACGGTGTGTTTTTAATACCTCGGTTTGACCCCGAATGATATTCAACGTTTTGCCCTCTATCGGTTCAAGATATAAAAAAATGTTTAAACAAAAGTTGTAGAGAATTTAATGCTTTACAATATTTATACATACAAAAAGCATAAAATCCATAGGAAACAAGATATTTGCAATAAATCGATTTTTTGACGTTTTGGAATGTCTGTAGTCGCTAACACCCTACGATAGGTATCGAGACAAGTTTTAGGGTGCCAAATTTAGATTTATATAAGTTTATCGCCGACTGTACCTCATTCCGAGTTGAAACCCTTATTTTTTCTGGACTACAATTCCTTTTAATATTAGGTGTTAAGACGGATTTATTTTCTTCTTGACAAAACAAAAAACAGATCTGAGAAGTAAAGTTATACTCTGCTTTTGTTTGAAAACATTATTTTTCTTTTTCAGATAATATAAGAAGCCTGAACGCAAAAATCCACTTAGCAACTCCACACTGAGGAAACGAATTTATCGCCTTTTACTTTGTCTATTTTTTCGCAGTTTTCCGGAGGGTAAAAAAGTATTAGGAAGAAAATAAGATTACCGCGTGATGCACATCGATTTCAGATCAGAGAGTTAACTGGCTTATCTTATTACCGATGTCACTTTGATGTTTATTGTGTCAGAATTTCGATTGAGACATCCGTGCAGGAAGCTCTTGTGATACGAGGATTAGATGATACGAGGGTGTGAATTCTGTTATACATTTTTTTTTCAATTAAACTCAGTTCGAGAATTCTAAAATTATAGATATCCTTATTATCCTCATCTTTTTGAAAGGGACAGAAACGTTTTTAGGAATATCAAATTAATTATAGTTTAGGAAAATGCACAATAGAAATGACACTAATTTATTTTAAATAGGTAAAGGGCTTATTTTAAGAAGGTGAAGTTTGTAATCACCTTTATTAAATTATATTTTTATATTGGTGCAAGACTTCAGCCACTAACCGAGTTGTCGAACTACAAAAAGGCCTGCGATCTGTGTAATTTAACCCGTAATCGGTATAAACTGAAACAGATGTGTCTGGATTAGATTTATAAGTTGCCTAAGAAGTAAATACACAAAACATAAAAGTCGTCATGTTCCGCAGAGCGAGCGGCCTACAGCACAGTTAGTTAACAGTTATACTGTCTAGGTATACTATGGGGTGTAGGGGGTTCCAACCCCTATATTCGGAACCCAAGCCAACCCTGCACGTGGTGCACCCTGCTAAACAACGAACGAGGCTCTGGCGGCCGGTTGATTGCGGCATAGCACAGCCTATCGGCACAGCTAAATCCCCTGGCCACCGACGGGCAGCAGCGTCGGTGGTGCGAGAAGCTGTGCCCTGCGATCCCCAACCCGCATGCCCAGCGTGGGGATTATGGGCATATCCCCCTTTATTAGGAGAGGCCTATGTCAAGCAGTGGACTGATATATGCTGGTGTGGTGGTGTGGTGAATACTATGCTGTACAGTGTATGTACATCCAGCCGAGACGACAGGTCGCTTTATTTTGCATATGCAAACTATACCAAATCATTAACTGATATTCTGGTACATTATGAAACATGTACATTAGTGAAATACAGATATTTTGGTGAGCATGATTAATCTTTTTAGAGGTATTATTTAGAGCAGCAGTTACGGCATATTGCTGTAGGATTTCAAGCGTTTAATATCGCAATTAGTGCGGGCCGCGCCCGGACGGGGCGACGGGCGGTGCGGATTGTCGCTTAGGGTGTGGTGATGCATGCTAATGTGCACGCGGCTTAGCATATGATTTATGAATAAGTTACCTCTGGCTTAAACAATCGATTTAATTTAATACTGCAAAAAATGTGATAGCAAGATGAGTCGACGACATAGTACAACCATGTAATGTCATAGTAAGGCCATGGTGGATGGCACAAACTTTGGGAAGGCTTTATATCCAGCAGTGGATGATGATGATGATAAAAATTGTGATCAAACCAAACACATAAATAATAAATAAATTAATAAATAATGCTGAACGTACGACACAGCATCATGTAGCCCCAAACTAAACAGAGCTTGTGTTATGGGAACCACATGGTTGATATACACATTACTTTTTTTTTGTAAATACATACATATCATACATAGAAAACACCCAGACCCGAGACAAATATTGCAAACATTTGTCCCGCAGCGGAAATCGAACCCGCAACCTTCTCCATCTCAGGCGGTATTTCGCCCACTGCGCCACAGAGGTCGTCGTAATATAACATACCTACCCATAATATAATACCCAATGCTCACATACATAATTAATAGAATTTATCCCACACTAGGTTTCCTCTCCTATCTCGTTGGTATTAGGAACTAAGAGTACAACATCATTACTTACTATTACTGTGGACTGAATACAGTCCACTGCTGGACATAGGCCTCCCCTATAAGTAGGGGGATATGCCCATAATCCTCACGCAGGGCACAGGCTCTCCCAGCACCGACGCTGCTGCCCGTCGGCTGCCGGGGGACGTAGTTAGGCTGCACTTTGCCGCAATCAGCCGCAATTATAATAGGAGCACCACAAGCAGGTGAGGTTGACCTAGATTCCAAATATGGAGGTTGGAACCCCTTACCTAGATTTCTTATTTTTTTTTTTTATAATAGCAATATATGCATAATAGTATTTTAAGCGAACGTTCAATTCTACGCTTTATCACCTATAGGGATAGAATTTTCCAAATTCATAACTTACAAAAACGGATTTATGTAAATAAACACATTTTTATGAAACAAAAAAGATTAATCGTTAATAATTATAGCTGCAATAAAATTATATCAAAGCATATCAACAACGAATATGCAAGATTTTCTCGGTCGCCATGAATTTTCCCACGTGTCGCTAGCTTCGTCTTATCGCTGATGTGAGAGTGGAAAAAGTCACGTTCAAATTTAAATTTTAAGCAGGCTTTCAATCGAAGTTCAGTATTATTCTAGACTAACTACCGCCCCCGGCTTCACTCGCATGGTATCATCATCTTCATCAGCCTATAGCCTATAGCAGTCCACTGTACGAGTGGACTACATATACATACAAAATTTCAGACCGATCTATTCAGTAGTTTTGGCGTGAAAGAAGAACAAACATTTCACATCTATTTCTTAAACTTTTGCATTTATAATTATTAATGTCATATTAATGTAGGTTGTCACGTCTTTCCTAAAGTAAGAATTAAGCCTTTATAAGAAAGAAAAGAAAGAAAGAAGATTTCTTTATTTTTATCAACACTTTCATATACCCCATCCGGTCGATCATTTTATTATGCTTAGTAAACTCGAAACTAGGGAAAATCCAGTTGACAACTGAACTTTTATAGTTTTGAGTCGTCGGATACTGTCAATGGGATACTGCTTCTAGATTCCGTTCACATTTGCCTTAGAAAATCTAAAATCGTTTAAAGGCTATACATTTATCTCTGAACTCGTTTACTGTACATTTTTTGAAAATACCGTTGCTATTGTTTTTATTTCTTCAAATTAAACCTTACCAATTTTCAAATAAGAAGAAAAACCTTCTAACTACAAAAAAAAAGGTGGCAGCTCTCAATGAGGTAAAATTTTGCCCCACCTTGTAGATACCTATATCAAGCAGTTTCTTAGAAGACTATTTTCATTTTAGTATCTTTAGAAAGTGGCTGGGTAGACTTTCTGTTACGTACATTTAGTACCCAACCTACCTACCAACTGGATAATCGATTCGGCACACAATTTGAGAGATAGAGCTCACAAGTTTTATCACACCACTGCCAATAATTGCCCCATACTCAGTCTAACGCGATTTTTTAATATCACCTAGACTAGACATCATAAATTACTGATAATGTAGCAATAGCAACGAGATACCGATAACTTTTAATCTAGGATGCTATAAAATCATATAAAATGATATCTAATAGCAGACAAACGTAATTTTTGTCGATAATAATAATATCGAAGTTAGTTCAACCTAACCTTTTTTTGCGTAAAGGATGACAACTTCTTTAAGTAAGTAATAAGTATTTAGCCCTTTTATTGTACATTTATGCCATTATACTACATTAACCTTGATCTTCTTTTTCTTCGTATGAGCTATAGGCCAACTCAGGGAGTTTTTAGACCGCACGACCCCCATATGTCTTAACGTGCCTTCCGAAGTACGTAAGTGCTCACCGGCTCAATCACAAAGACTGGGGAACAAGTATTCATATCTTGGACGTAAAATTTTGGCCAAATTTTAAGCGTAAATTCAGAATAACGCTTTGTCATTGGCCAAAATTTTTCGTTACTATTACGATACGTTAAGTTGAAATATTCGTAATCGTACAGATCTAAATGCTACTAAACAGTCACCCATCTAAGCAGTGAGTACCTATGTTGCTTTACTCCGATGATTGGATAAGAACGCAGAAGTATATAACGTTAACCGTAAGTAAGCCACGACTATAGGTGTAGGGCCGGTTTAAACCCAATTAAACCTTTCCGTTTAAAACGAAAAAAACCCGTTTAGACTATGTTTTTCTTAATTATAACTATATTTCATTGAATTTATCGAGGTTGGGATATAACGGAGGTATGGTGTAATGATTTTTGAAATGTGTTTACTGATATACTGATATTGATATATACCTACTTAACGGGTTAAGTTTTAGTTGGTCCGTCCGACCAAGGGTAGATAGTTATAATGGATAATCTTTATTGTAGATACACCAAACAAAGTTCAATAATTTTCAGGAAAATTTACAATAAAATAAAAGATGCATAGGCGGCTAAAAGCTCTTCCAGACAACTTTTGGATTGACACGAAAGCACGATGCACGAGCACGAAAGATAAGAAGGTGGTGTACATACGAGAGTAGCTACTTATATAATATCATACACATACCTAAGAAAGTAAGTAAAAGCGTAAAGCGTAGGTATTACCTAACTAAGTTATTATAAAAACTGTGTTGCTAAATAAATATTTTTTTCATTGTTTTCAAACGATTTCAATAAATCAATTTGATTGGGTTTAAAACCAAACTCACACTCTCGCACTCTCGTTGACGTCGTCACTCGTGTTTTGACTAGTGCTTGCAAATATTCGAAAATTTTCATATTCGAATATTTGAATTTTTTTCGGGTATACTATTCGAATTATTCAAATATTATTCGAATAAAAAACACAATGTTTTTATTAAAATCACATATTATTTTATTATTTAAGTGTTATTTTCATAAAGAAGTTTAAAATATCAACTTATTTTATTCTTATAAGCGTTATTTCGTTCGTTTAACTCATAAATGGCATTTCATGCACATCTAAGTTCCGATTTCGGTGTTATTAATTTTAATCGAATATTCGAATATTGAAACATCAGTATTTGAATATTCGAACTAAAATAATATTCAAATTATTCGAAAATTCGAATGCAAGCCCTAGTTGTGACTCAACCGTTGCAATGTCCCTACACACACATGCACTGCCACGCGGCTGCATTTGTAGGAGAGTTATCAACTGTTTAAAACGATTTATGTGCGGTTTAAACATTTATTTAAAATGTTTTATATTGGTTGATTAACATCTATAGGCACGACACTGGGGCTTAAAAACTCGATCATTATGGTATGTTATCGAGACAGACACAAAACCAAAGTTTTTGATAACAATGACATAAATATATAGTCTACTAGCGACCCTCCCCGGCTTCGCACGGGTGCAAGTTATAAATAGAAACCTCTTGAATCACTATCTATCTGTCTATTAAAAAACCGCATCGAAATCCGTTGCGTAGTTTTAAAGATCTAAGCATACATAGGTACAGACAGACAGCGGGAAGCGACTTTGTTTTATACTATGTAGTGATAGTAAAGATCTTTAAATTTGTAACGACTGAGCCATCTAGAACATAATTATGAAAAGTTAGAGCAACATAATGAGGGTAAACCTAATTTTAAACTACTTTAAGTAATTTTGGCTCCGGGAACCTATGAATATGCTTGAACGAAACCTTGTTAGAGCTCGGTTGTCTTCAGACGCTCAGTGCACGTAATTAGTTATTCTATGTAGAGAACTTGATGAAATTAAAACCTTAATTGCACTCAATGTAGGGACTTTATTTGAAAGTATGCATATTAAATTTAATATTGAAAGGTCTTAAAGTAATTGGAGTGTCATTTATCGCTTAAAATAACTTATTAGACACAAAAATGGACTTAAAAATATAAAGTACTGAGATGGTGCCTATTTATGTAAAAAATAATTAATATAATTATTGAGAAGTGAAGTCTTACCCCAAACATTTTTTTTGTCCGGGAAATAGAGCCTCTTGCTTAGCTACGTTAATGATTATATTACTGTGATATCACTTAGAATTTCATTAGTATCAGAATAAGAGATTGAGTATCTTGGGATTGAGCTATATTCAAGTCGATATAACGCGTTACCGATGAAACTACAAATGAGCTACGATTGAGCTACGAATAAACTACGAAAGAGCTACGGTTGAATTTCAAATAAGCTACGGTTGAGCTACGAATGAGCTACGAGTAAGCTACGTCTTTTCGCGATTATTTATTTATATAAATTAAATATAATATGTACGCATAAAGTGGAAGTTGATTAATTTACAATCGCTTTAATACTGGGAATAATTTGAGTAAGAACAATACGATCAATTAAACGGCCGTTTCGAAGCTACGTAAGTTGATACTCCTGAATAAAATAAGAAAACAAAAACTTTACAAAAGCAAAAAATACGACTAAGGCATAAACACACACATTTTAAGTCTCACAAGTCCTCTTTTTTACTCGTAGTACTCTTTATGCGAGCGTTGGACAGTGGTAAGCATGAGTTACGACTAAACCACTTCTATTTATCTTAACATGCGACAAACATCCTGAGGACGGTCTACAATAAATGTAAATCTTCTTATAACATGCTATGTGGAACGACGAACGACCCCACTCCTTAGGGACAGGATTATATAACACCCGCATGCACGACGCAAAATAAATATACTAAGAATATTTTGTTTGGTTTCTTATGTTTATTTTCGTAGTGTAAGAAAAGAATAACTTAACTACATTTTTATATAAATTACTAACCAATCAAAATAACTGAAATAGAATATTATCACGCTAAGCTGTCGACCCCTCAAAGGGCCTGTCTTTTGAAAAGCATCTTGATTTATGGTTATTTATTTGACATACAAACTCAGTTTTGAATGGGTAATTTTTTATTGATTTATTATTTAATTATGAGGTTGATAACTTATATTGCTTTCATTTTAGAATATTGTATGCCAAATTTCAAGTCGATTTTCCATACTTACAAACAGTTTTACCTTTCCAGGGTAAAACTGTTTGTGAGTATGGAAGTATTCCAAACGGTAAAAACGGGGACCTATTAATAAAACTCCACTGTCAATCTGTCTGTGTGTGTCACCAGGGTGTTTCTCATGAACCGTGATAGACAGTTGAAATTTTCAAAGATGATATATTTCTGTTGCCGCTTTAAGAACATATACTAAAAACTTAACAAAATAAATATTTAAGTGAGGCTCCCATACAACGGTACGTTTCGTGCACGAGTCTTACTCGCACTTAACCGGTTTTTTCATTTCTATAAGGGGTATAAGACAATTTCGAAAAATCCTTTCATAGTACACATTTACGTGCTGTGGCTGTACATTGCCTGAGTGAATCAGTCAGGGTATATTATTGTAGCTATCTTCTTAATTGAAAATGAGTTACAAAGGTAGTAAAACTAATTAATTTAAACCTAGTATATTTTCTAAGGAGATTAGCAAAGGTATTTTCTATAACGACTAACCTACTTCTATTATTTTAATATCTTTTAAGATTCTCAACTTGCGAGGATTACCTTCCGTGGTTTTTATTACAAAAATGTAATTCCTCCAAAGAGATGAATGAGAAATAATGACATAGATTACGAAAACTGATAAATGGTGAGTAAAATTAAATACTTCCATAAAATATGAAGCATATCTACTATCATTAGGAAGTTGTTCGGCAGGGCCATATTATCAGACTCAATCATACAAAAAAAAATTAAATTAAGAATTGCTCTCCAAACTAAAACAGTTTAAGGCATTGATGCCGTTCGAAAGTGATCTAGAATAGAAACTAGGTACCTATCTATAGTTTAGCTTTACCCAGACTTTGCATAACCAGCTGTTATACATAAATAAATTCAAAATCCCTTTATTTCTATCAATAGTGTATAATAGTATTTAAAGAACAAACTAAATATATAACACTATAAACTATATAACTCTATCTCTTTGCTTCGCTTCGTAGTAGTCGTCTTAGTGGCGTAGGCCCCTAAATTCCTCCACACGTACCTTCGTACTTTCCTCATCCAATCCGATCCAAGTCACTGGTTAAATATATCTCCATATTTTTCTGTCTTCTTTTCTCTTGTCCGCAAACGGATTTCACTCTGTAACTCGTTTAGTCCATCTATTGCTTCTAATCCAGCTTTTGGCCTTCCTAAAATATGAAGTAAAAAAAAAAATGTAGTTGTTGAAAATGTAGTCATATTTACTAAAGCGAACAATGGCAAAAACTCAAGTAACTACTTGGGTTTTTGCCATTGTTAGTAGTTGCCTCTATAAATATGTAGGGTAAGGTGGCGTGAATCTATCCGGTGTCGCCACTCTACGGAAGGAAACACGTTTCCGTGAACAGAATAATACAAATATACCACTGCCTATTTCGGATATAACATCATTGGTTCACATTCACAATCAAAGTGATGCTTTATGCTTTATTTAAATAGGAAAAACTTCAGGTATCAAATTCTCCAGCGGTTCTTTTCGATTTAACTTACCGATAGTTTTAAATGTTGATTAATAAATCGGGCTTTATAAGATAAGGCATTGGAGATATCCAAATTGTTTCCAATATCTCACTTAAAAATAGCCAAAACTCTAACTATCCTAACTACGAGTATAACCTCTAAAGACCCAGTATGTATAGTTATTTATTTGTTTGTTACGCTTTCACGCCTTAACTACTCAACCGATCATCATTAAAAATCGATCACACGTTGTCAGAGCTACAGAAAAAGGCATGGGGTGGCCTTTCATTCAGAGAATTCTAAAATAACCGGCCAGAAGCTTAAATAGACTATAATTCAATAATTATTTATGACTGATAGATATTCATAACTCTCAGGACATTAATCTGCACGAGTTCTTGCTTGAAAAGGGGAATCACCCTTTAATTTTATAAAGCCGGTTGAAATATTTTGTCGCAGGTAGTACCTCTTGAAAGACATTGACCCTGTAATTTATAAGATTGCCCGCCCATCCTTTCAAGAGAGGAAATTTCATTAATAGTGTATTTATTATTAATTCTATTAGCCTCTTGTCAAACAGTATAATAATGAGATTCGTTATAAAGATAATTTAAACTTTACTATTATACAATGACCTGAGTAAAAACAGCTCGGGTTAAGTGTTTGCTAATTAGATTTGAATAGGATAAGGGGTTGTTGGTCCATTAAAGTAAAGTAAGGAGAGCATATTAAGCAAATGTGCAAATTATTAATAATAATAATTGGTTTTGTGTTTCTTAACATATGCAGTATACCGTTATAAGTTTGTTTAGCAGTTTTCGATTAAAGTAGCAGCTGTTAACGCTTTGAATGCTGAATACACTACTGAGCTACAGGAGACGGTCGCTCTCGTCGCCTATATCCGAGGCCAACAGTCAACGTGTTAAAATATAGCCAAAAATAAACATTTATTTTAGTTACTAGCTTCCAGCCACGGCTTTATTGGCGGGGATACCCGGATAAAAGTATGAGATAATCAAGGTCAAACTTTGTATACTCCAAGTTTCATCCAAACCTGTTCAGCTGTCGAAGTGAGTGGGAACAAACATACTCTTACACACACACAACTACACAAACATTTTCATTTATAATATTAGTTTGATTAGTATGATGTAGAGGCAGAATATGTCATCGTGAGCATAGGCTCTATAGGCGATTTATTATTTTACTAGCCTCCGCCTGCGGCTTCGCTAGCGTGGTATCCCGATAAAAAGCCTATGTGTTAATTCAAGTAATAATAAACTCTATATATTCCAAGTTTCATCCAAATCCGTTCAGTAGTTTTTGTGTAAAAGAGTAACAAACATTCATCCATTCATTCATACATCCATACTCACAAACTTTCGCGTTTATAATATTAATAGGATAATAGGATAGGATAGGAAATAGCATAGGATAGGATTGATTCAACTTCAGCAGTGAGTTAAATTTTTAGAGTTCCGTTCCTCAAAAGGATAAAGGGAACCCATAAAGAATGACTTCGTTGTCCGTCTGTCTGTTTATCTGTCTGTCAACACCCTTTTCTCAGAAACGCTTGGAGGTATTAACTTAAAATTAATATGAAATACTCATGTCTGCAATCACTTAGAACTGTAAAAAAACAATTTTCTAAGTCAACGCATTCAAAAGATATAGATATAAAAGATATTTATCCGCATATTTTAACACTCGCAAGGGAATCAAAACCTACTTCCCGTTGACAATGAAATCTGGCAAAAAGTAATGGCCTGTAGCACAAAGGAAAAAATTAAAAATTAGTACCTAGTGTAGTTACAACACACAAATTTGTACGGAACCGTCAGTGCGCGAGTCCAACGCTATCTTGGACAGTTTTTAGCATTGATAAGATCAGTTGGTTGCAACTGCGTAAATTGAACATCTATACGTCGTTTTTGCCAGACTTCCTTTAGAAAACTTATTAAAAAACGGTAGATGCCGTACAAATGAACTTATCACACCAAATATTTCTATGCCCGGCTTAAGAGCACGATGTATAACCTCGAGGGAAGAGAAAAATCAGTTTTATTATTGTAGGTGGAAGGAATCTGTTCCATTTACACTTCCCCGTTACTCGTGGCGTAGCCTTAAGTGATTGCATGATCGAACGTACCTCGCGGTCTGAAAATGTTTACCACCTTAAGGTTGGTAATTGCATGCACAAATCTATGCCACTAGGTCGATGATATTATGTGATTTGATTAGGCATAGAGCATAGATTAGGCATAGAACATAGATTAGGCAAAGAGCATAGAAGAAGCAATAGAGGAAGGAATAGAAAAAGGAAGAAATAATCAAGTTAAAATTGTAAATAATTATCTTTATTTTTTTAAGGAAACTATAACATTGTTTTAATAACTAGTATAGCCTCCATCAGCAGCTATGACGGCACGTAGTCTATCTCGCATAGATGCGACAAGGCAAGAAAAGAGTTTCATCATCAAAACGTCATCATCATGAATACTCTTTTTGTTAGAATCGATGCTACAACTATTAAAAAGTAATATGTACCTAGATATAGATTTTGTTTTAATGTGCCTCCCAGGAGCCACATTACTCCCTTTTTGAACTTGGCTTCTATGCTCAATATGGACTCACGTAGAGAGCTGCATTTGGCGGGCCTTATATTTGACGTAAACAAGTTTAAAAATCCCGAATATTTGCACGCGAAGATTAAATTTGCCAATGAGAATAAGAACTTGAGATCCATAAGGTCAGCACTCCTTTATCACAGCCATCAACAGCGACATTCACTGGTAGCTTTCGATATCTGGCAACGAAGTATTGGAATAACATCCTTCCTCAGTACCTCAAAGTTATTACTTTGAAGTACCTTACTAATATTCTAGGTACTCAATCTACTTAGTTTGTATTACGCTCGTCTCGACTTGTCACCTTCAAGGTCATAGCTGAAAATCAGTGTTTGCTCAATGAGCAATATCATCGCTGAGCTATAACCAATTTGTAACGCTGCAACACACACGTGCTTTTAGCTGTAAGTAGGTAAATAATGTTATTGTTTTTCTTGTACCTACCACCTACAACTACAATAGGTGTGTAAGTAGGTACTCACTTATAAATATGTCTAATTTTTACCATATTTTGCTCTGTTATTGTATTATATCTACTAAGTGCCTAATATCTGTACTGTGTTTACCACCTATACCTACCTATTTAAATGTACGTGTGTGATTGAAGAAACAAATAAATGTTTTATCTATCTATATAGCACTTTAGACTTTACTGCACACAGTGTGCTAAAGAATCTAATTTGAAAACTGATAAACATTTTCAGACCGCGAGTGTACGTGTAGAAAAGCTTTATTATTGCTATGTATGTCGGTACTCATACATACCAGAATACAGGTTGGTCTGTATGCTGTCAATATTGTAACATAATATAAATTAGTATTACATTAATATATTTCAAATATCGTATTTAAAGGAAATTTACTTAGAATTAAGGCCAGTGGACTACTGTAGGCTGATGATCGCGATCACGTAAAAATAAATGAGACGACTTCTGTGGCGAAGTGGGCGACCGCCCGCTTGAGAAGCAGAAAGTTGCGGGTTCGATCCTCGCCATGAGACAAATGTTTGTATGATCTGCAAATTTTTGTCTCGGGCCTGGGTGTGTTCTATGTATAATGTGTATGTATTTAAAAAAAACTAGTATATCAGTGATGTGCTAACCATCATACAAGTTCTGCTTAGTTTGAGGCTAGATGACTGTTAATTTATTTTTACGAAGTACTTAAACGTCAATTTATAGATAACTACGATACTACAAACCCAAATCAGATGGGTCTGGCAGCTTGCCCCTGCCAGTTGCGATTTAAGTAGTTATATGTTTTGGTCGATTTTTCTGGAAAAAAGTATAGGGTGCTGGTCAAGCCTAGATGGCGTAGACTCGTCCTAAACTATCTTAAGACTTTTTCATCAACAGGCAGTTTATGTACTACTTACTCGACGCACCCAGCTTCTACCAACAGCCCATCGTAGATCGGTACTCACTCTAAATGCCGTTAAAATTATCTAAAGCCCAAAGTTTTTTTTATTTGTTTTTTTATGATACTTGAAGATGGAACAAGCACATAACCATTACCTATCACAAAGCATTGCATCGTAGATCGCGTTATTTTTGGAACATGCTCTACGATGCTACGCCCTGCGTCCATCAACTTGAGGCATGATGATGATAAGCCTCTTATGCCTGTAATTTCACCGGCACCCACACCCTTCAAACCGAAACACAGCACAGCTGCTTTACGGCAGAAATAGGCATGGTGGCAGTACTTCCCCGGACGAGCCCTCCGCAAAGAACTCTACTACTACTAAAAGTTTGTGTTGCAAATTCCCTATGTTATGCAATCTCCACAGTGCTCATTGAGTACACGGCTTTATGTAGGTACGCGTTACGAGCCTACTCGTATGTACAATGTACATGGTGCGGTAGGTGGGTGGAATGTAAACATGCTACCCATACTGATATCACTCAGATCATCTTCGTGAATCTCTGGGGTAGAGCAGGTAATATTTGTGAAACGATATTGCTGATATTTTGTGTACCTTATGAGAAAATCGATTTTCATAGCTCTTCAAATGAATGAATGAATGAATGAATGAACACTTTATTGCATGAAACACATAACAAAAAACAACAACATTTAAAAAATGGTACAATGGGCGGCCTTATCGCTGAAAGCGATTTCTTCCAGGCAACCTTTGGATGGAGAAATAATAAATACTAAAAAGAAAAAAACACAAGGGATGGCAGCACAGTTTAAAAACAAACTAATACATGCCTGCAACAAATCAATACAGTAAGCAAATTAAATCAATACCAATACACACATAATAATAACAATAGACTAATATATACTTTAATAAATACTACATAGTTTGGAGAATGAGGTAGTTTATAAAGAGGATGTCAAATAGTGAAGCTTAAGTTTGAGTTTAAAAGTATTGAGTGAAGGAGCTCGTCTTATCTCGATAGGTAAGGCATTCCACAATCGTACAGATTGAACCGTAAAAGAGTTGCCGTAAAAAGAACTACTGTGTATAGGAAATCTGAGCGACAGGTTGTCTGATGACCTAAGATTCAAGGAGTTAGAAGAATGAAGATATTCAAATCTGTCTTTGAGATAGCGAGGCGAGAAAGGATTGAACAGAATAGAATAAAGAAGGGAAAGAATATGCATGTCCCGGCGACGGCGAATAGGGAGCCACTTGAGCAAAGTTCGAAAAGGAGAAACGTGGTCATATTTGCGCAAGCCAAATATGAACCGGATGCAGAAGTTTTGGAGACGCTCAAGCTTGTTTACCTGCTCTTCTGTGAGATCCAAGTAGCACGCATCAGCATAATCCAGCACAGGGAGAAGGAGAGATTGTGCTAGAGCAGTTTTGGTGGCCGTTGGCAGAAAGTTACGCAGTCTTCTCAGAGAGCCCGCCGAGGCATAGAGCTTCTGACATGTGATTTGGAGTTGGGCTCCCCATGATAGGTGACGATCAATGGTGATCCCAAGATTTTTTACAGTGGCACTGTATGGTATAGGAATTCCATCGAAAATGACCTGAGGTATAGTATTCCAATCCACATTACCCATTAACCTGGAGCTACCTATGACGATAGTTTGCGTCTTA
Organism: Horisme vitalbata; assembly: GCA_951804965.1. Taxonomy (NCBI): domain Eukaryota; kingdom Metazoa; phylum Arthropoda; class Insecta; order Lepidoptera; family Geometridae; genus Horisme; species Horisme vitalbata. The sequence goes on from OX638093.1 coordinate 19,224,959, forward strand.
GCGGGATTAATCTTCAAGCCATAAGCATTGCTCCATTGAGTGATACTACATAACAAACTTTACAAACTTTGCAAACTTTACAAACTTTTTTATTTTTTTTTATACAAACTTTGTAAGCAAAATATATTCAGAATTCAATAAAAGTTAGCTCATTGCGAACAAATTTCTATACTTATGGTGAAATTGAACGATCAAACGTAAGCTTCTTTACATGATCAAAGCGTTGAAATTAATTACATGTACTGGTACTCGTGAGTTGTTCAAATTGTATCAAATTAAAAATTAGGGTAAGGACTTAAATACCATAACAATATTAAGTGTAGGTACTGATTTAATTATTTTGTGAATTCTTGTGAATGGTAAGTATAGGATTAATGTCAATGTCAATGTCAGCATAAAATTTGTTTTTGTTTATTTATTTATTTGACTTGAACATTTTATTATTGTGTGAAAAACTCAGTGTTTATTTATTTATTTTGTGTTGATAACCTCGATCAGTCATTTATATCAGCACCCACCATAAATTGTTGTATAAATAATATACGGCATAAATAAGATTAAGATTGAGAAATAACTGGAATCTTGTGACCGTCTGATATAATTTTGTTCACACCTTACAATGCGCGTCACTAACTATATTCACGGTGAACGTAGTTATGGATGCCCCTCATTTCAGCCTTAGATGAAGTCTACAACAATGTTTTCGCTTACATTGGAATGCACTTTTCTAGAATAGAGTAATGCTAATGCAGCCGTCTCTGTAATGCCTGTGCTAAATCCATGCCTGATGTACTCGCGACATTATTAATTACCTCCTAATCGGTATACGCAATCACGTTGTTTTATTTTATAATTAAATTAATAAAGTAAATAAAGCTTTTTAAAAACCCGTTTCCACGTTCCCAAATTAATAGTACGTTCATAATAGTGCGTAGTGTGACTGTGGAACGTATCGCGTATTTACAAACTTGCCAACCTGCCAACTTGCCGCCTTGCCCAGTGGAGTAGAAACGGGTTGATTGCAAGTCGGCGCCCCATCTACTCAACCGCAGACTGAAACTCGAAACCGCACTAAGGCAGCATTTCTACTAAAAGCGGGCTACTAGTTCTGGTCACAGGTACAGGCTTTAATAATTGTACAGATAATTTAATTTAGCTCTAGGTACTTAGGTACGTAAGAATTTAAGAGCCTGAGGCAGATACGATCAGCACTACGTTTTGTCAGAGTTATCAGCTTATGACGAAGAGCAATAGGCTAAGACATAATCTTCTGTCTTCAGCCGGCGAGTGGAAAAACCCCCATTGGCCGGATACAAGTTATTAGCATACATTCTTGAGTAAGCGTAAACCATATACATAGTGAATCAGGAACGGATATTTTGTTTAGTACTCCCACAACGTCATCGAATTTCAGAACAGAAGAACATCAACATACCAACATCGTCTCGAAATGCATAAATTGGTACAGTAGGTATGCGTCTTCAGGCAGACATACGCATACCTACACCAGCTTGTATAATAAATGTTGCTTCTTGTCCTACCCACACGGCCCCATTCGTACCTAATCGCTTACAGTATTGGCTTCACCTAAACTCAAATACATTCCAAGTGGAAACTCATTGGTTGGTCAAGGTTAAGTGGAGTAGGCAGGACTTTATGATGTCACACCATGTGTGTTTTCAACTGTATGTATGATTAAATCGGAGAAATCAAGATTCATTCAGCCGATTCGGTTAGTGTTCCAGTAAATTAAATGGTTTATTTTTGACACAATCTATATAAATAAAAATAAATTATTGTTTGTTTGTTCTATATGCGTTCCGAAACCATTGATCAGATTGGAATATAAAAGTATATACGCAAACGAAGTTGCGGGCGGGTCAGCTAGTAATATTATTAATGCTAGAGTTTGTGTATTATGGAGTGTGTGTATGTTACTTTGTTTGTTCCCACGTAACTCCGTAACGGCTGAACGAATTTGGAGGAAACTTGAAATATAAATAGTTTCTAGCCTGGATTAGCACAAGGGCTACTCATTTTAATCCCGGTATATCTAATGCAAGCTTACCCGCGGGCAGAATGAATGTATATTTAAGATTTATAAATAACATACCTATTTAATATAACACCCAAAGGTCACGTATACATCATCTCTAGGACTACAGATAACATGGAATTTTTCGTCATGTAATAGACGTCAAACTCGCATTTCTTGAGAGGCCCATTTGCACCTACTTGTAATAATAGGATCCAATACTACCAATACCAGGACTTAGGTTCTGCATACGAGTTTGTATGCAGTACCTATTAAAATTATTATATAGTGTTGCTGCCGAAATTCAAAGTACTCAAGCTGAATTACTCGCTGAAGGCGCACTATGATTTGTCTATGAATGTTACCGGAGCTGTAATGTCGCTCACTACTCGCTAACTACCGAAGGATAGCGAACTTGTAACCCAGCTTAGACCGTCGGCGTCGGTGAACCCGACTACCATTTCTCTATGAATGGTAGCTGTAAAGCACGCTCAATTCTAATTACACATAAGCGCAACTCCCTATAACAGCCGAATGTCAACTTTCTAGTCGAGTTGACAACCCAACAATGATAATGAGAGATGACGAAAGTTAAAGAAGTTTTATGATAACAGAAAAAAATTGAATCTTTTGTCTTTTTTATAACTTACCGTTATTTTTGGGCCAGCCTTCGACTAGGAGTATTCGCCCGTTGCGCCATCGAGGTTGTCCGTTTCGCTACCTACATAAAAGGTCTGGCTTCTTCTGGTGCAGACTTAGTTGGAGTTTCAATCATCATCATACTTTTCGAGTACGACTGTGACATACTCTGGCATCAAATGCTACATGGCAACCAAATTGCCTAATTGCGATCAAAGCTGTCAATTGAAATCAAACCAAAACAGAGGATCAATTAATGAATGAATGAATGAACATTATTTATTGTACACCTTAATTTTAGAAACAACAGAAAAATAACATAATATAGAAGGTACAATGGGCGGTCTTATTGCTTAGTAGCGTTCTCTTCCAGACAACCTTTGGATGGAGAGGATATGAAAAAAATAAGAACGGCCGGGGGTGTACTTTATTTAAATAAGAATATAGTCAATGATTATGCAAAATTAAGACACAAACGTGATGCAATAAAAATGATAAATATAATATATTATAATATAATAATAAATATATAATGAAAATACAAACATAATAACGTGATGTTCAATAATAATAATTACTCATATTATAATATAATACAATACTTATATTATTCTATAATATATATATCTACTACATATGAATAAAATAATAAAATACAAAATCATGGATATATATACCTAACAACATATACCTACTTAGATATTTGTGATAATTGGTATAAATAAAAGATTTTTACACGAGTTTTAAAAATGGGTAGTGTCGGGGCTTTCTTTATTTCGATTGGTAGGAGTTCCACAGACGTACAGCTTGCACAGTAAACGATTTATCGTAAAATCTCGTACTGTGTACCCCTGTACACAGTACGAGACAGCAACAAATTTTGTGATGATCGAATGACACGGGAAGGATGTGAACTGTGAAGAAAATCAAATCGCTCCTAAGTAGGAGGGAGAAGAATGGTTGAATAGAATGTTATACAGAAGGGATAGGATGTGAGTATTTCGACGAAGACGAATAAGGAGCCACTTGAGTTTCGTTCGATATTCTGAGACGTGGTCATAATTACGTAAACCGAAAATAAATCTAATGCGCACATTTTGTAAACGATCTAGTTTATTGAGCTGTTCTTCGGTAAGATCAGGATAGGAAGCATCAGCGTAGTCGAGAACCGGAAGTAAGAGGGATTGTGCAAGCATAATTTTAATTTTAGTAGCAGTAGGTAGAAAATTGCGTAATCTCTTGAGTGAGCCTGCAGAAGCAAATAGTTTTCGGCTAACTGAGTCCAGCTGTGGGCCCCAGGAGAGGCAGGTATCAATAAAAACGCCTACACCTTTGACCTGTACAGTGACTGGTACAGTCACACCATTAAAAAATATTTGGGGGAGAACGGTCCAGTCAATTTTAGTAATAGTGCGTGAACTACCCACTAATAACACCTGAGTTTTACTCGAATTGATAGCAAGGCCATGGGCCATACTCAAATCCCGAATGTAGGATAGGTCATGATTAGTGCGGTTGACTGCATCAGACCAATTATCAATAGAGGCTTGAGTGTAGATTTGGAGATCGTCTGCATAGAGGTGGTACGATCACGAAGACTAGCGAAAAAGTAATCGATAGTAAAAGTAAAATGTTGGCCAATAACGAAGCGTAGAATCTTACTGTAGGGCGATCACATTATTTCAACCTGACGTACCGTAAGCGTAACGAAAAGTTATGGAAAATGACAAAGCGTTACTTTGAGTAGGTATACGCTTTCTCATCATGGGACAAAATTTTACTTTAACAAAATAATACTTTTTCACTAGTCTTCGTCAGCGCAAAAATAATTCCGGGCTAAAATCAAATTCTAATGTAAGAAGTTTTCTATTCAAATGTTTAAAAAAAGCATCTGTCGGAATTTCCACCCGGGAGATCTAAATCCGGAACAAAATGGCCTTTTCGATTGCCCCTACATGTCACGAAAATTTCGCCAGAAGAAAATAATCGCATCTACTATTTTTAACATGTATATAATTTATTCCAAAAACGTGATAAAACATCTAGTTTTTGATAATCCATCAAACTTTATTGGTCCTGTGGTTACTTCTTAGAATGTTATGATTTTTTCGTTTGTTATTAAGATAGATATTTTTCGCATTTATTCAATGCTGCATTTATTGGTTAAAATTAGCCCTTAGTTAAGGTTCTAAGGTGCTAGGCTGTGTATTGACATTAAGCCTGGGGCAAGGCGAGTAGTCTACCCTAACTTTATTGTTTACCATTTAGTTAGCTTTCCCCTCCCAACCTAAGTATTGTATAACTGTTTGCGTACTTTGTATTATGAAACTTTCTGGCAAATATTACAGTCGCCAAACTACCTCTTTATACAGAGTGGAATTGAATTGAGCCGACAATTTTTTGGGGAATTAAGTAGATTCAAGAGTTTTTATATGCATAATGTATAGACTGTATAAGTAAGTGTATAAGTAACTAATTGTAATAGACTGATATTAATGCTAAACATCTTATTGATCATTCCTAAGCTCTTATTAAATAAAATAAATAAATAAATCTTTATTCAATTTCTTAAAGCTAAGATTGACAAGTACGGAATATATTATTATAGGTATATATTTTACATTGTGCCTGAACTAGGATAAATCCAGTGTCTCAGGCGTAAAACAAAGCTAATAATAAACATGAATAAAAAAATAAAAAAACTTAAGTTTTAGTAGGTAGGTAATATTTAACTTATAAGTTGTTGTTTAAAATATAATCTTAATTTTAAATGCTTCGGAATATGGTAAGATCTATAATTATAGGTAGGTAGATATTTATGGAATCAATTCATTGCAGTCAATAACTCCTCTTACTGATAAAACGATATGTAAAAAACTTTGTTGCCTTTCACAAGCATAAAAAAAAAATAGTTTTTGATATCGGTAATACTTTCATAATAAACAATTATTTCACAAATTTAAGACGAGGGATGGGGTACCTAGTTATGAGATGTGCATGCTCGACTGCGCAATAGCTATGACTAAATAAACAAAAAAGCCCTTTTTCGTAGTTGTACTGCTTCTGAAGGTGGGTGGGAGATAGTGGCATGTTGTTTGTTGTGTTTGTTTGTGCGAAACTTAGGAAAAAATAAATAACCACATAGTAGACACGCGTTACCGGGCGTTTGTGGTAGCGACTAACATAAAATCGTGATGCATGGCATACAAACTTCGGGAGACAACAGTGGATGAATTTGGGCTACGGGTGATAGATAGATAGATAGATAACTCTTTATTGTACTCACACCAACTTAAAAATAAAGTACAAAACAGACAATAACAAATCATAAAAGTACAATGGGCGGCCTTATCGCATAGAGCGATCTCTTCCAGACAACCTTTTGATGGACTGGATTTATTAGACTGTAGCAGACGATGGTGAAAATATCAATAAACACAAATTTGTCCCTTGCGGACTAGGATTATTGAATACTATGATTCATATAATAATACATTGATGACGATCAAAATGAAATGATAGAACTACGGATAATAATCCACAAAAAATAATTCGGATATTGCGATGATAAGTCATAGCAACTTCTAGTTTGAAGGAATAATAACATAACAATAAATTGGGATATTGTATTCAGTAAAACAATGGAGTATTTCGAACGGCTGCTAAGCGTTCAAAAACGGACGGCTACTAAGCTTTTAAAGTTTTCTAATTTCCGGGTAGCTTTCTTTTAATAATTTTCAGGAATGGTTCATTTTCGGATTATTTTATTAAATATGAATATTTAAATGAACTTTTTTTATGGGTGGCTAATACAGCTTTTATAAATAAGAGCATTTATAATCACCTTAAATTATCTTAAGAGCCTGTCTGATCCCACTACAGGGCAAAGGCCTCCTTCGTTAATTTTCATTTCACACCCCATAATGAAAGATGCACAGAAGAGGTGGCCCCCAGTTATCCCCAGTTATTCCGTCCCGCTATTCCTGGCCATACAGGTAGCAGCCATGGTAACGGCGCGACAGGGGTGATGGGAATCCCCAAGCTACCTCTGGCTACCTGCAAAACCTGACGCTGACTAAGTTTAACGGACGCACCTTGAGGCTCGACGAACATCTAGCGCAGTTGGAAGTGGAACTGGAAAACATTAGGTGGCATGTTCTGGGGTTCTGTGAAGTCCGTAGAGAAAGAGACAACACCATAACCTTAGACTCGGGCCACCTGGGTGGCGTAGAGTTCCTCGTCAATAAGGCCCTCTCCAACAACTGTAGAATTCTCCAGTATGTCGACCAGGGTAGCGTACCTGATTCTTCCATTATCCAAGAGGTATAGTATGAAGATTATTCAGGTTCACGCAGCGACCTCGGCACACTTGGATGTTGTGGTGGAGGATATGTACGAGGACATATCCATAGCCTTGCACAACACCACGAAGGTTCACTTCAACGTTGGTATGGAGGACTTTAACGGCAAAGTGGAAGTCTAAATTGGCAACGAATCCAGAGGGGGCCCGCATGGTCTAGGTTGTAGAAATCACAGGTGGCAAATGCTAGTCAACTTCCTAGAGAGGAGGGGCTATTCTTGATGAACTCCTTTTTCGGCCCCAGAGGAGGTGGAAATGGCGAAGCCCTGTCACTATACCCAAAAATGAGATCGAATTCATCATGACGGATAAAAGGCACATATTCAGAGATGTCTATGTGATCAACAGGTTTAGTATCGGATCTGATCACAAACTTGTTCGAGGCTCTCTCAATATCAATCTCAAGCTTGAAAGAACCAGTCTGATGAAGTCCACGCTCCAACCCAATCTATTCCAGAAAATGGCGGGCACCGAGAAGTTTCAGAAGCTACTCGGTGATAGTTTCGTTGATGAGGCTCTACAAACCGTGTTTGAGACGTTAAGGGACGAGGGCATCAAATTCTGCCAAATACAGCATAAAGGCAAGAAGTCCAAACTCTCAGATGAGACTCTTTGGCTCATGACAAAAAGACGGGAAACCACTCAGGCCACTTCGTCAGAGAGGTCAAACCTGAACAAGCGAATTGCGAAGATGATATGGCGCGATTTTCGGAGCTCCAACACACGCGTCATTGAACAGGCGATAGAGCGAAACCGAGGGTCGCGGCACATGCTCGTTGCCCCCAACATAACAGCCAGGATTCTGAGTCACCCTCCACTATACCGACGACCTGCCGGAAATCAACCAAGACGAGGTCGTACTGGCCTTGAGACGGCTTAAAAATGGAAAACCCCCGGTGAAGACGGTGTTACTTCGGAACTTTTGAAGGTTGGAGGAGCTCGTGTTGTGCTGGAGCTGCAGAACCTCTTCAACTCCGTCCTTCTCTGTGGGAGAAGTCCTAAGGCATGGAACGTGAGCTTGGTGCTTCTGTTTTTAAGAAGGAAGATAGGATGCTTCTTAAAAATTACAAACCCATCTCGCTCTTGAGCCTTGAGCTATATGCTGTTCTCTTGGGTTATTAAAGATCGTCTCACCAGAGGACCCGACGTATTCCAGCCACCAGAGCAGGCCAGGTTTCACGTAGGATATGGCACCATAGACCACAATCACACAGTGAGGCAGATTATACAGAAGTCCGAAGAGTATAATCAGCCCCTGTGTCTGGCGTTTGTGGAATATGAGAAAGCCTTTGACTCAAGGCGATGCCAAGTGGACTATCATTATATCGATGTGTTGAGATGTCTGTACAAAGCCGCCAGTATGAGTGTCCGAGTACAGGACCAACAGTCTAAACCCATACAACTGCGCAGAGTAGTGAAACAAGGAGATGTCATATCTCCGAAGCTGTTCACAAGCGCGTTGGAGGATATGTTTAAGACGCTGGACTGGAAAGGTATCGTAAAGGATTTGCTGATGACATAGTCCTAATAGCGGAGTCACTGGAGGATCTGCAACAGATGCCGGACGGCCTAGCATCAGCCTCGCGAAAGATAGGTCACGGCATGAATTTGGAAAAGATCAATGGTCAATGACCAAATTGAATAGACACCTTCTCGAAATTGTTTCAGAGTACACATACATCGGGCAGATGTTGGGTAGAAACAATTTCGAGAAGGAGGCCAAGAGGAGGATTCAACTGGGCTGGGCAGCATTTGGAAAACTATGTCGTCATCCATACCGCAATGTTTCAAAACGAAAGTTTTTAATCAGTGCGTCCTACCCGTCATGACATACGGAGCCGAAACGTGGACACTCACAGTACGGCTAGTCCACCAGTTTAAAGTCGTTCTGCGAACTATGGAACGAGCCATGCTTGGAGTTTCTCTCAAGGGTAGAATCCGCAACGAGACTATCCGACATAGAAGTTGTCAACATAGCTCGGAGAATTAGCAAGCTGAAGTGGCATTGGGCTGACCATATCTGCCGAAGCACCGAAAACCGTTGGGGTAAACGAGTTCTTGAGTGGAGACCGCGGTTCGACAAACGTAGTGTAGGACGCCCTCCATAGGTGGAGTGACGATTTGCGAAAAGCTGCTGGTAGAAGCTGGATGCGGCGAGCTCAGAACAGGGCGCAATGGCGCTCATTACGGGAGGCCTATGTCCAGCAGTGGACTGCTATAAGCTGATGATGATGATGATGATGGTGGTGGTCAGGACATTATGATTCAAAATTGGTCAGGATTATTCCAATTTAAAATTGGCAAGGTAAATTACCAATCCAATGAATCCAAATTATCCAATTTGCGTAGGTATCGCACGACTGTAAAATAAAGTGGGATGCGGGCATCATTTTATCCCGGACATAATGGATCATTCACACACGAAACATACTGCAACTGCGTCAATAGGTATAGCAAAGTCAGATGTTGTTCTGTCACTTCTAAATGCGAGATTTCTCAATCGTCAGCACTTAGCATCATCGTTTCTTTATGTTATTTTAATGGGTAAGTAATTATATTTGGTCTAAGCTATCTGTCTATAAAAATATATGTGGTTAAAATCGATATCTTTGAAGAACTGTGGAAAAACTACAACTTTATAAGAAACATTCTTTTTGTCAAAGAAATTAAATATTCTGAAACATTGAACAACCAATTTCTTGTTGAGTTTCAACCGAGAAATAAAATAAAAACGTTTCTGTGATACTTAGGATCTTCTAGCCGTAATTTAATTTATTCTTTGTATCTCCGCTTTATCCAAATTGTATTTGGTTGTGGAAGTAAACAACAAAAAGTGGGGACGAGCCGGTCGCGATATTAATAAAGATATAACTTTAGAACTGTTATTTTAGTACGATACCTTACCCGCGCTTATTTGAAATGCCTGATTCAAACGCTCTGTTTAATTTGGGGCTTGATGATGTTGTGTAATAATTTTGCATTATTCCGATTCCGACCCAAAAAAAGGAACTACGTTGCTACTTACAGCCAACTTCAGGGAGACGAATATACGTTGTGAGTGTACGTAACACCTGCCAATTTGACTGACTCTAACTGTCTTAGTCCAAACCGAAGACTAAAGATAGTCTGGGTTTAAAACTGGTATCTTGTATACAAAATGTAACTCAGACTATTTTTAGTCTACGTTTTGGAATAAGAAAATAACCAAATTACTACCTATTATGTAGTATATATAAAAAAAAGTACAACGCGCACAAACTAAGCCTAAAATAAACATTCATATTCACGAGCTTCGGTTGTTTTTTAACCGACTTCAAAAAAAAGGAGGAGGTTCTCAATTCGGTTGTATTTTTTTTTTTTATGTTTGTTAGCTCATAACTCTGTCATTTAAATTAATTATGACATGTTTTGTAAACAATTTTACCAAAAATTCTAGGTCAGGCCTGTACGGAAGGTGACCCAGGGGTTTGACCGGCGTGCTGTCCAGGTAGTCCCTCGTTTTGAGCGGGGTGTTTATCATATCACGACACCATTCCACCCGGACCTGCTTCTGAGCATCACCCAACAACGTAATACTATCCTCACGCGAAGATGTACGTGTAAAATTTCGTAAAGGCTTCCCGATCCAATTTGCAGTATGTGCTGAATCTTCTAATATGTAACTCACCTATTGTTTTCACTGCTAGTTTTGTTTTGTAACAGCCGTGCGACCACTTTTTTCTTCATTCACCAAAGTTAGTCGACCGCGCTTGAATTCGTTAGACCAACGATACAAGGTTGCCTTGTAAGGGCCTTCATCCATAAATGCCATTTGAAGTCTATCGTACCATTCGTCCAGTTTCAGGTGACACATGATATTTTAAAAAATAATAACGCGAAAATGACATCCAATCCACACAGATAAGTTTAGTATTTCAATGAGATATGTACGATATGTAATCTAAATTAGCTCGCTAAAAATGTGGAGCGAAATTTTGAAATTGGAACTTATCAATTTTTACTTATAAATAAATAAATCATATTTTCAAAATAGATTATAACTGGCCAGTCTCTCATACATAAAAAACCTTTTTTCGCAATATTTTCTAAGTGGTCTGGTACATCTATATATCATTATTATTCGAAGATTTCCATAAAGCTCTAACTTCCCAAGCAGATAAAGGTATTCTGCCTAATGTTAATGTTTGGCGTAGCAGGTGAATCTATTATTCATCGAAGAGGATGTCCTCACGAGGCGCATCAAGCATGGTTTATGCATGAGCATCGAACAATGGCCACAATAAACTGTTGTAGTCTACCAGTTTGATTCAGAGCTCTTCGAAAAATTAACAATGTCCGAATTATATCTAATGAAAGGTTCGCTGATCTTGTTCATGATTCTATAATTTGAATGATATTTGCACATTTAGTTTTAGTTTTACTTTGACCTTGAATTTCCTGCAGTGGCAAATTTAATTAGGTAATTGTTTCACAGTAGTGTGACACCACTGAAATTTAAATTCAAAACAAGAATACGGCTTTGTTTTCAAAATAGTAGATAAAAAGTTTTTAGTAGCTATTTTCACTAGCTTCCGCTCGCGGCTTCGCTCGCATAGTAGGTACCGGGTAAAAAGTGAGGGTCACAAACTGTATATTCCAAGTTTTATCCGAATCCATTCTGTCGTTACGAAGTCGAGTGTAAACAAACATACTCACACACACAAACTTTTGCATTTATAATATTAGTGTGATGTGATGTATGTAGGATGGGTACTTTCAACACTCTAACTAGAATTTTAATGCCAAGCAGAATAGGTACCTACTTTATAACGCAGGCTTGAATAGTAAAGTATATCCAGAAGTTCGTAAAAAGTTTTTGCATTTACGTAAGTAAATGTACAATTACCGAACTCGATAATTTGATCAAACTGGGTATTTATTCAGCCGTTCACTCTTTTATTCTTTATTAGTCAGCGAACTGAATTTCTTAATTTCTTTGGAGAACTCCTGGAGCGCTGTTTAAATAGGTAGATAGTACCTACTTATATATACCAACACACTCTATCCAACACACCTATTAGAAAAAACATTGAATCGGTGACCGGCAGCAGACTGTATTTAATAACTAACAGTCCTATTCATAACATTTCTATAATAATATCTTATGGATCTATACATGTAAAGTATCTACTTTAGAGAGCATATTTAGTACGGAACATGGTGACAGCTCACGATATGTTACTCAACTTTAAATCGACTTGATATTTTATAGTCGTGGCCCTCAACGGATTTTATGGAACTTTAAAAAAATATATATAATGAGCTTCAGAAGTTACGCCGCTATACCACGAAACAATGCGTAACGGGCCAAAGTTTACGTTCCATTACATTATTCGATTCAATTCTGTGTAGTTTAAATTCACAATTAACCACACAGACGAGTCCTGAATAACTTATTCAATTCATCTCTAAGGAGATAATTAAATTGACAATCTAGTTGGCTCCTTTATGTCGGGTCTTCAAGTTCACAATCCACGCCGTGGCACCGGGGAAGCCGACAGCAAACGTGAAAGTTTGATAAGTCTGTGGTCTGCTGTGTAGCCGTCCCATTTAGTCATACAATGTCAGCTATAGATGATTTCATTATTTTCCTCTTCGAATTGAAGATCCAGTGTTAAAAGCGTTTTCTTCGATAATTAGTACTTATTTTAAAAAAAAAGTATATTTATAGAGAAGTATATAGGTACAAAAAGTTTTGCTTGTCATAGCTTCAGGTCTATGAAGTCTGGATCATAAATTCTCTACGATAAACATGAAATCAAATTTCAAAACTGAATTTGAAAAGTTACAATTCGTATTTATTACAACCCTTCTGAAATACACCTCATATAAGCTTATCAGTTTTACGGTTGTTGTTGTTTGCTACTTCGTATTGTCGTTTTATCAGCTAGTTTGTACCAAAAAGAAATATTATTAGAAAGAAACTGTAAAAAAAGATTTGGGTTGAAGGAAATAAGAAGACATTTTATGTAGGTATTTGTATATATATAGGTACCTAGTAGTTTTTTATGGTAGTAGTAGAAGAGCTCTTTGTGGAGGGATCGTCCGGGGAAGTACTACCACCATGCCTATTTCTACCGTGAAGCAGCTGTGCTGTGTTTCGGTTTGAATAGCATGGGTGCCGGTGAAATTACAGGCACAAGAAGATTACCATCTTCATACCTCAAGTTGATGGACGCAGGGCATCACAAGGCTTTCGCACTAATGCGAATCCAACTATCCCTGTCTCTGTCCATTTCTCCCCCAACCACCCCCGCGACCCGACACTCCGGCGCGAGGAATGAACCAAAAAAATGGCGATCGTACGTGCGTATGCGCAGCACACCTGAAACTACTAAAAATACTAAAATTCGGAAAAGTGCATTGTGTTCTCAAAATTGGTGAAAACTGTGACGGATTGTGACGCTTATTTGCACCCGGAGACGAGTGACACAGGTGGGTCCTACATTTTGTCTTATCCTTCCTTGTCACTGTGTCAATTTTTGGGGAAAATAAATTACAGCTATTCCAAAATTATCAACGTAGAACCAGCGCGCGAACAATAGGTAATGTAACCACTTAACATCAGGTGGGCAATATGCTTGCTCCATCTTCAAATACCATAAACAAATATTCATCAAAAGGTTACAATAACGTTTAGTTATAAAAACACTATAAAACCTGTTACAGGTTTGTGTAAGTGCTTCTAAACACTCACTCGAGTTAAATTAGCCTTTAATGTGTAACGCTTTGAATTCTGAAAATACAACGGTGCTAGAGCTCGCCCACATTCTAGGCCCGCAGTCAGTGTTAAACTATGAAGTTTTTTTAAGTAAAGACGTGTTAATTGAAAGTAGTCCATAACCTGAAAGCCCTCCTGGAACGATTTTAACCAATAACTTCAGAAACATCTAGTTAGTTTCTTAAGTAGAAATTCAAACTAAAGTCTTATAACTATAAGTTTTAGGTTGGCAAGTATAGTAAGTAATTGAATTGATAATGCAGACAATATTATTAGACAATATTATAATTATAAGATATAAAACCACTCTGAATTTTATTTTACTTTATTTTGTTTATGAATAGAATAAGTATTACTAGGTTTTATTTTAGCGTTTCCTGCTTCCTCAAAAACTATTTATCTGAGATCTGTACAAATAGATTTATTTCCTTAACTTACTAAACCCAGGAAATGGGGCGTCTTTGATTTATCACCATGTTAAAAAAACAAATACATCTCAATCGCCGTCTCGGGCCAATTCTTTGATTGTGTCGCCACCTCCATAGATCAATTTGTAAAATAAACTTGGGAAATTTCCAGAACAAATTGATAAATTTTAAAGAAACGTTTTGATTCATTCCGTCTGAATTGATCAAGGAGCGATTGCAAGACTTTGCACTAAGATCTATTCTAAGCTGGAACTTGGGCTATAAATGCTTCAGTGGAAAATAACGTTTGAGGTCAAACCTTCGGAACTTAGCTTGAAGCAGGAACTCTGTTGAAAGGTATAATGAGAGTAGATTGTATAGATAGTAACCCCAACAAACCGTAGATAAGTATCTCTTTTGCTCAGTCGCCTCGAAAATTCGGTGTGGTTTCAGTTTCACTCGTGACCTTTGTTTTTTGCTGCCATTTGGGATGGTGTCATTGACAATTCCTTAGGCGGTTTTAATTTAATGAATAACTCTGAGGGAATGGACGTGATAAGTCTTTGAACTCACGACAATGTCGATGAATGTGAGTGGACCGTAAATTTTCCATGACAATGAAGGAAACAAAACGGAAATATACTGTTCAGTTTTACCGATGTTTCTAAACTATCATGGCTGTGAATTAAACAAACTGTGAACTAGGTAAAATTAAACAAACGAGTTGTAAATTTTTTAATTTCCCATTGCAAGCAATAATTATAAAATACTAAACACATTTTGGGTACTAAAAATAATAAAAATAATTATACTAAAAAATCTTCTTGCTCTCGTATGATATAACAGCCAACTTTATCGGAATTTTGAGGTAGCCCAAAGTCCTCCGAGATAGCTAAGCAATGGTTTGCATTTTTTTTTCCAATTACACGAACCACGGGACAAGAAGTTAGTGTTACTTGCAAAAAACAATTATTTTAGAAGTAAGGGGGAAATTACTTTTTAGATGTATCGATATTATTTGGTTCCACCACGCTGCATACACATGGTTCAGTTAAAGATTGGATACACGGGTATCCAATCTTTAATAAAGCAAAGCCTTCACTGGCATTCCAATTTTGATCCCAAACCACTGCATAGAGAAATTAAACGCTACGCTAACCACTGTCAAAGGAAATCGATGTCATATCGACGTGTGTGGTTTTTCTTATAACTAATCTAATAAAATTGAATTTTAATATTGGTTTTTATAATATTATAAGAAGGTGTAAGTTGTATTTTTTATCTTCAGATTTATCTCATTCCTTGTATGTACACGTTTATCTATCCTTCTCACTAACTTCTCTATATACTCAAAGGCTTTCTGTAAGAAAACTCTTTTAGGGAAGCTCGGTTTTGTCACATCGCATGTAAGTAAACTTATTATTTATTAAGTATGTTTCTGTTTTCAAAAAAGAATTAAAAATAAATTTTATGGCATAGAGAACGAAGATCTCAGTGGCTAGCCAAAGTATAAGTCGCAAGAGTTTTTTATGAATATTGAACGACTTGTATGACAGTCAACACATATCCATGGTCCATCCTTGGTCACTTTGTCAATTGGCCTGCATACGAGGCTTGACGAGCAGCCTGTGGAGGATTACTCTCACGCCTAATTTAGTTTTAATGAAAACCGTGATAGATGTTCGTTCACGAAGCTGTGCAAAGTTGTTAATGGCACTGGGGCGCGATGAAGTAGAATTTTAAAGCAGAAAGGAAATGTAGGAGCGACTCGTATTTAAAGGTTTTATATTTCTTTCTCTGCTTGAATTACTCAGATTGTAGAGTTACTACATTACAATACAATACGAGTGTACCTACAATATAATAAAAAACAGGCTTTTGCATCTATTCTTAATTAAACAAGTGTAACTTTTACTCACACGCAGTAGGCCTAGGCATGGTTAGATGGACTAGGCTTGTCTAGCACCTATACTATCGTCTTAGCTTAGCCGACCTTACCCACAGGAAATACTTGGCCAATACGTGAGGAAACCCGTGGATACAGTTATTTACCATGTCTCACTATAGAGCGCTTCCTGATAAACTGTCGGATAAATCAATTTTAAAGCAAAGAAATATCCAATTTTTACGGTAACTGTTGACATTTTACGTCGATAGCTAAAACATATGAGGAATATTCAAGATACACAAACTCTTATAAATAGATGGGTACCTAAATCAGAGAATGTAAGTCGTTGATTAATTTCACAAGAGAATAAATAAATACTGTTTACAAAAAACTTAAAACTGACTTCAAATACTACTTATCTGAATACTTATTTACTAGCCTACCTATAATTATTTAGTTTGCCTATAATTATTGAAGAGTTATCTAGATTTCTTCAGGATTCTATCATCATATTCTTGATCTGGACAATGGAACTACTTGGGAAGTTATGGAAGTTGTTTTAGACAAAAAAAAACATTCCAAATCGGTCCCGCCGTCTTTGAGTATAATCGGATAAAATACATTAAAAAAACATTCCGACGAATCTGGAACCTCCTCCTTTTTTTGAAGTCAGTTAATGAAAAGTATTCCTTCATATTTTTTTAGCTACTATATTATATAACTATACCACTTTATTGTAAATACTTTTTAAAATTTATGTAGGTACATTAAAACCTTGTGTGTGGTCTAAGACATTTACCTGTAAGCACATCATAAATCTAACAAATTGAGATGTATTCCCGTCTGTTTTGGTAGGCAGCGTAGGCAGTTATGATGCAGATGAATAAATAATAACAAATGAACATTAAATAAATTCAAATAGGCTAATGCGCTAGGTTAATGGACTTATAAATTTGATATCATTATTCTAATTCCAATCGCTTGATATTAATGGGATGCAGATAAATAATTCAGCTATAAAAATGGTGAAAAGATATCTTCTATTTTTATAGATATAAATGATACAAAGTATTTATACTTTATGTCATTTAATTAAGCTTATATTATTTAGATTACTAAATAAAACGCGTTATATTTTTGCGGGATACAGAGAACGGGTAACAAGATATTTCGTTTTGCTATCTCATACTTGAGCTTGATATATTTAACAATCATGAAGTTTTTCAAATAACACGGTTTTGTTATTTCATCGAGATTATTCAGATTTTATAAACAGGTGTTGCCTTGTCTCTAGGTATGTTGATGTGCTGTAAATAAAAATTATTTACCAATCCTCACAGAAATATTGTTGATGGATTATATCAACTGACTGTTTATTATGAAGCTGAAACGTTTTGTTTACATCCTCTTTGGAAAAAAACCGAGATCAAGGAAAGTGTGAGTACATCAAACAATACCAATAGGTAGAGTTTATTCTAATGTGTTAGTAGTAATGAACTCAACAAAGGTCAAGAATGAACAGTTACATATTTTGTTTTAACTTTTAACTTTTCTAACGACCATACATATAGGTATAATATTTGATGCCCTATAATGAGGAGACTCTACATATTATGCTCTACTATGAGACTATACTTATTTCTACCTATATCTATTAATATTTATAATAAAAAATGTGTGCAAAGATAATCTGTTTATAAGTATTACCAAAATTCAGCAGTCTCGGTGCAACACCAGTAGGCTAGTATAGTGAAGCCTGATGGTTACTACAGCACTGTACTACAGTCCGTACAGGCAGGCGGGCCGTTTACCCCTTGCCTGACACTTCACCGACAAAGTTACAGTCAATCACTATGAATCATAAATCACGATAAGAGAGATTAGTATTTTTGAAGCGAGTTTTCACATATAAAGTGTCGAATCGGTCGCGTAGAATTTATTTACGAGTGTAGGGCGGCGGTTCGCGTTACGCGTCCACCGCGCTCGGCGCGCAACAGATAGTAGGTAGAGCGTAGCTTGCTCCTCAGCGGGCGCAGCCAACGCCGCCCGCCGCCGCTCCGCCGGGCTGTACGGCGCGCGCCACTCGCTACCCGTCTCCCCTCCGCCCCCGGAGACCCTTCTGACGTCATACCAAAACCTCCGAAAATCCTCTCTAGCTCGTTCGTCGTCTTGTGGCCGCTACAGTTTTCCAATATCATCTTATTCGGGTTCAACGGTACGATTGTGGCCACTTGATACTGTTTCGGATTATGTTTATATGCAAGGAAAGCGTAGGGATTTGTCCCCTCGCGTCTCGGAACTTCTTCAATTTCAGCTAACTTTTTAAGACAATTGCTTCGAATGACAACTTTGGCTTTTGTATTATTAAGTTCTGCACAAAAAGCGTGCATTTTAATACTTTCCAAGATGTATATAATATAAAAAATAGAGATTGGTAATTTAAAAGGCACAATATTTTATCTGGTCATCAAATTCAACTTAGCAACACACTTAAGTTGTGTGTGCGACGAACTCATTCTCGTAATGAGGACTTAATTTGGTCTTGTCTTGTTTACTGCGGGAACAAAGTCAGCGACGTGATCTAATTTAAGCTCGCTGCTCCAACAAAAAGCGTCTGCTCCATATCTAGCAATTGGTCTCGTCTGGGGTCTATATATACCCAATAGGCAAGTACACCAAGAGGGGCCAAACAATAGCAAGTAAGTGTTGACAATAAACGTGTGTTCGTGACGGTAGGCTGCGAGTAATAAACCGCCTTTGTGAGACATTTAATCCACTTAACAGTTTGTAGCCCTCCGAGATGCCGACTCTCGCCTATTGTCACCGAAAATATTACTTCCGATGGTCGTGCCTGTCCCAGCGAGTGTACCATAATAACTGCTATTATTGTCCGATGTCCATCTGTCTTTATTCTTTCACATGACAAGGATCGTCGGGGCCAAGGATAGTACAATGAGGAATAATTGTTACATCATCTTGTATTTGTATTGTTATTGTTTCTGGCCTAACAATACGAAATTAATGAAAGACTTAAATGTATAATAACATTCAGATAGTACCTATTTCTCGTAGATGGTCTACGAGTTTTTTTTAATTGAAGGTTAATTTTGGCAAATATAAGCCTACTTAGCAAAATTTAAAATATAATAAATACCAAGAATTGCATCCACAAAATAAAAGAAGTGTAGACAGTGCACTATTTATGTACCATATTATACTTAGTTACGATTATGTAAATAAGTTAATCATGAATTGCAATGCTTGTGTATAACGTGTACCGTGTAAAATTCCAAAACAGCACCTAAATGACACAATTCCTATATATAGTACTATACATGTAGGATTAAGTTCATTTGTTGGTTTTACGCATAATGGACCGATAATGAAGAAATTTCAGGGGTACAGAAAAGGATTTCATCCATAAAAAAGTTCCAATACGATATAAAAATAACTTTTACAACTTTACTCGCGGTAAAGTTGCGGACGGAAGCTAGTTTCTACTTATTCGATTTTGATAAAATTAGCCTATAGTCAGAAAATAAATATTCCATTAAAATTAATTTAGTTATTTTTAGATGATCCTTGAACAAATATTTATCATTTGACAGGCATTTGTCAATTATATAATATACTAGCTGACTCGCCCGCAACCTACCTATACATACATTACCTACAGTACCAGGTTAGATCCGGGTCGATACTCACGCTCGTTCCCGTTTCCGTTCCCACTCCCACTGCCGCTACCTTTTCCGAGCCGTGTACGTAGTGTAGACACGTAGCACGTTGAATGCGGGCCCCGCAGCAGCAGCGGGTCGTGTAGCAGCTCACGCCCTAGAGCAAACTGTGTTTTCAACAACTTAAAGTGTTTTTTTTATATTTTAGCATAGGAACTCTTTGCTATGTAGGAAGGACAGATAGGAGACGAAAGTTTGCATGGAGGGAAAACAATCATTTCTCAAGTTACGAGTAGGGATATAAAATCTTATGATATCTATACTTTTTAAGTGGCTTTTGACTTGGCGACGGGTTGCCAACGAAAAAGGGAGCAAGAACGGGCTCGGAAAAGGTAATGGAAGTGGGAGTGGGAACGGTAACGGGAACGCGCGTGGGTACCGACGCGGATCTAACCTGATACTGTATTCATACACTAGAGTCTATGAATGCTGAAAACACACTTGTTCCTGCACCTGTGTAGGGAGCTGTTTTTTATGTGTTCAGACTGTGAACCTTGTTCATTTAGTGAGGTTGTTTATATAATCAAATACAACTAGGAATTAACTTTGATTTTTTGCTGGGAAGTATAATATGATATGAATAGTATAATATGAATATATATATACTAGCTGACCCACTCGCAACTTCGTTTGCGTTTATACTCTTTTTTACGTATGTCCTTTCATGTGAAATGTTTCCCAAGCCCGGAAATTTGACATGGAACCCTAAATAAAAAAGAATAAAAGGTACCGTAAGTAAAGTTAATATGTAATTAATACATTACCCGTTCCCGCTCTCACTTCTCTCACTTCCGCCTTTTTTTCGTTCCTGTTTCCGTTGGCAACCCGTCGCCAAGTTAACAGCCGGTATAGGTATGATGAATTTTTATATGCCTAACTCTTGATTATGATTGGTTACCCATGCAAACTTTCATCACATAATTCACCCTCTTTAAGTTTCATTGTCGCTACAAAAAGCAGCAAGTCCTTCTTCAAGGTCCCACCCATAGTTCAGCGCTTTAGGTGTTTATTTATTTTCTTCATAGTTTCTGTAAAAAATCTCAAGTCTATAAGTAAAAAAAACTTGCTATCCCCGTGGTATTCAATATCCAAGAACAAATGAATGAAATTGAAATTTCGAATTCTAATGCGATAACATATTATTTTTTATTTGACATTCCAATTTTAAAGAGTATCGCACTTTTAAGGGTCCCCCACACAGGTGATCATCGGCGATAATATCGCATGCGTTATTGCGATAATGCGTCCCAATCCCTTGCACATAATTGCGTTATCGCAGCAGTATGTAACTTTTTAGCCGTCCTAATACATAATGTACTAAAATTCTACAGATGTCACAGTACGCGCAACTATCAAAGGCATTGAAAATGTAATTTAGAAATAAAGCACACGATAAAATTTGACTGACGAAAAAGTGACCGGAGCGCAGAGTGGCTTTGCGCGTAAAAGCCCTTCTACTGCTAACAGTTTTTGTCCGTTTGCCTCATAAGATGGCTCAAGCTTTAGCTTAATTCAATCTCAAGATATCATTATTTCCGTTTCTTAAATAGCGAGCTCAAAAAAGTAATTGGGAAATTCTCGATCCAGAAAATTGTTGAATTTTGACAAATTTTGGAAAATCTCAAAAAGTTATCACCCTATTTTGGAAATTGAACTTTGAAGGCCTCTGGCAAACGCAAATATTGACATAATTGTGACCGATCACTTTATTCACCTACACATCTTTTTTTAATGCATGTGACGAATTTACTTTCAATGTATGGAGTTTCAAAAATGTGACGAATTTACTTTGTAGAAAATGTACCATCTCATATCTGTGAAACTACAGGCAAATGTCAGAATTTCATGAATCGGGGCACTATACTCGATCAGAAAAGCTTCAAAATTGTCAATATTTGTGCATGCGATATTGCGATTTATTCTGTTATATTGTCGCCGATAATAACGTACTTATGCCCACTCACCTGTGTGTAGGAGCCTTTATGTGAGAACAACGTTTTTTGAATAAATTTGGAATGAGTTTTCAAGCACGACAATGTCAAAATAAAATGGCATAACATGTGTCACTAAGGAGTATTGATATCAACTTCGATGCAAATCACACCTAAAATAACTTTCTACCCCTTTTCAACCCCGTTAGGCGATAAATTTCAATAATATACGAAACACATCTTTCATCAATTTTGTTAAAGAATGTTTATGCAAAAATTTGAAGTAGATTGGACCAAGGAATCACGTTGTTCCATATAAACTTTGCCCACGTTTTTCACCCCTTTAGGGGTAGTATCTCGGAAAATCCTTTCTTATCGGATGCCTACGTCATACAAAGAACACGCCCTCCAAGTTTCAGGTCTCTACGATCAGCGGTTTAGGCTGTGCGTTGATCCGTCAGTCATTCAGGACAAAGGATTTTATAAGTATAGATAACGCTCCATTAAGGTATTTTTTTCAAAAACCTGGTATGCGGTCTTTTATTATTTAATATTCAAAGTGTTCTGACGAAGTTTCAAGAAAATCAGACCACGCGTTAAGATTTTCCCATACAAACTTTACTACCCCAATGCAACCCCCTCGAGGACTATTTCAAATTTTCAATGACACCAATCTTCATTGATTGTAAGGAATAATACATGTCCAAGGTTTCAAGTTTCTAAGTTTAAGGAATAAGATTTTTTATACAAACATTTTTACGCCCTAAATTTAAGCTATTTTTGAATGAACAAACAAAACTCATTCATATGACACCTCACACCTTTTTGGACTCCATATCTTGATGACATGTCCATATCTTAATGTATGATATAACTCATGTTATACTTCCCAGCAAAAAAATCAAATACAACTAGGAATAACAGGCTACTTTTACAGAAGCGGGTAAATAAATAAATAAGCATAAATATTTAGTCACAATAGCCGTAATGATCTAGTGCTATTCAGTGTACCTACAGCATCAAACCATCGGCAGCTTTATTGATTCCTCTATAATATATCGATGAAAGGCCCCAGGGATCAGTTGTATCAAAATACATCCAAGCTTGCCAGTACTAATCTTTTAAGTTTTAAGTTGTTGTAATGGAATCATCGAAAAAAGGTTGATTCCTCGATGAATTTAATGCTATCGTATTGTAGAGTGGATATCGGTAATGTATTGTGCAAGACAGTGACGACGTCTGACAGACAGGGAAAAGCCTAACAAGATGGAGCGATTTACAAACGAGATGAGTCATGGACACCATTTTATTCATCTTGAACGACGGTTGTCATTATTATTAAATTTTATTTTCTAGTGTTTTTCTAATGTATGTCGTTTATTAGTAATGGTATTATAAACGACATACGTTAGTTATAAGACACAAGTATTAGTGAAATGGAATAAAAGAAGATTGAACGGGAATTATCTGATGAAGAAAATGGTGCGCCGATAGTTTTTTGTTAGATTCGCCATGGCTATAGCAGAAAACACGACCTGACTGAAGACTGGACGACTGGACGTATAAACCGTACTACGTTGCCTCATATTATTATGAACATTAAACTTGATACTGGCGAAATTGTGGAAACTATCCCAGAAGCCAATTAATAAAGAAGTGAAGTGAAGTGAGATGAGTCATGGCCAGCCAAACTGGACACACGTCACATTCTGCGTGACGTTTCGCAAGCCTGATTGGCTACGCACATCCCAACTCACGCGTAAACCACTGCATCTGGACAAGCTCTTATTGATATTGCCAATGAAGTTGGCCTGCTATGAAATTTACAAAAGCCAGGAACAAATGGCAGGATTAATGCAAAGCTACCAGTTACCACTCACCGATAACAAGCTTACACAAAATCGTTCACTGCGGTATTAATATCAAATCCAGCTTTATCGCACTGCAGCCGCACACTCCACGCCAACAGGATTTTCTTTGCTCGTGTGAACGCGCTAGGATTATGTCACTACCGGCAAATTCAATTTTGTTCACCGTTCGAGGATTCGCCGATAACCCATTCTAGATTGTACAATAAATTTGTTGGCTTTCATTATCAGTGAACAGAAAAATCTAGAGTTATTTGCCAAAAAATCAATAATAGTCCGTCTTTCGGCAATCACATTACGGTTCGATGGAAATAAATTGTTCTAACACAATAGAGTGATGGATCTAAGCCAGACCGAGATCAAATAGAGTATCTGAAAAAATTTTGTTTAATGTTTGAGTGCAAGGAAAGGGGCCTGACCTTTGGCATTTGAGAGTGATCCTCCTAGCGTCCATATAAAGCTGAATAGTACAAGCGCATAATGGAAATTTTATTACACAATAATAAATTCAGTACAGAAATTCCATGTTCTTTTCTCTTTTTACATTTTCAGTCATTCAGTCTACTGCCTGACATAGGGCTCCCTTAAAGGAATGGGGATATACCCATAATCCCCGCGCTGGGCTTCTTGCACCACCGACGCTGCAGGGGGTTTCGCTGTGCCATTGTTAGGCTGTGCTATGCTGCAATCAGCCGGCCGCCAGAACCCCATTTGTTATACAACAGGCTATGTGCAGTGTATCGGGCAGGTGAGTTTGGCTTGGGTTTGGGTGGTAAAGATGGAGGTTGGAGAGGTGTTCCCATCGACGAAACAACTAAGTAGAGCCGCCATTATCGTTGACATGTGTTGATTCGATTCTGCCAATAGGGATCACGATTGGGTATAATAATTACAATAAGTCCGTCAGATCAACAAAAAATATTGGACACGTATTTTTTTATATAACAAATAAATGAAAATTGACGGAGATAAAGAGCGTCAAAGTTCGTTTCGTCAAAGTGAGGGCTCGTGACGTCTGGACGAAGGCTAGGTAAAAAGTGTACTAAGAAAGAAGTTACGGCACGGCGTTAGGCGGAACTTCAACTCACTATATCTTTTTGTTTAATTGACAAAAAAAAATACATGTTTAATATTTTTTTATAATGTAATGGTGGACTAAATAGATTTTTTCAGTCATCATCACTGTTCTGCAAAAATGGTCCTGTCAAGTCCTGTGCTCTGATTGGCTGAGGCGCGATGATGTCAACATCTCGGCCTCTGTGGTGGCCTCTGTGGCTTATTGGGCGAAGGCCCGCCTGAGATGCAGAAGGTTGCGGGTTCGATTCCCGCCGCGGGAACGTTAATTTTTAGGCTGTGGTACGTCTAACCTACAATTGGCTGGCCTTCGACTAAACGTAACCTCATACACTCCACTAGCGTTAACACATTTTAGACAAGACGTTCTCTAGATAGCATACAAGTAGGACTTTAAAAAAAAAAAACTTCAAATAAATCACTTCTTACTTCTTGCCCTAAAGTATTTTGAAAATCGGTTCACGATTGACAGAGATATTGGTGATCATAGGGCGAAAATTACAAGTGAGGATGAGGTTTTTTGAGTTTTCCGGGAAAAGTACCAATTCCTCAGGGATAAAATTTATATGGGACCACCTGTGAAGTATACTCTATCAAAAAAATAATAATATTAATATTTTTAATGTTTTATGTCATAGGTATATTTTATAAGGTATATTTTGTAGTAAGTTAGGTATGTGTATGATATTATTTATCCAGCTTCTTTCGTATGTATGTACATCACCGTCTTTTGTTTGTCGTGATATCCTGTCCATCCAAAGGTTATCTGGAAGAGTTCGCTATTAGCGATAAGTACCTTTTATTTAAATTGTAAAGTTTCTGCAAATTGTATTTTTTAATTTGGTGTATTCGAATTTATCTATCTATCTAACACTTGAATAAAAACAATCTATGACACATACCCTATACCATCTTGATTACATGTTTTTTTTAGGCAGAATAGTCAACGTCAACAACGGCGTTTGACAATCACACCTGAAACAGGTGACGATGTGGTCTAAGATGGAGCAAGCTTACCTAGAAGGAACCGATTCACTCTGGATTGTAACTATAGGTTGTGGTATCTCCTGCTCTATAACATCGCCTCCTCCCAACCGTCTGAATAATTGAGTACGCACGCACAATGTAATTATTTACCATGTTTTTGTACCATTATCTACGGCAGTCCTACCGCAACATTTGTTTTCGCGCAACTTTACAGTGAGCGTTTCCTTTGTTACAGTGTTATTTTGTGTGACACTTCGTTACGATCCAGCCTTGATGTTTGTAACTTTAAATGGTCGTATGTGATGTAAGTACGTCAAATGATCTTGCAACTGTTTGAATTAATAATTTTCATTTAAACATTTTTAAGGAAATAATTTTTATTTGATAACACAAAATTTAACGTAGGTATAATAATGATACTGATTAATGACATAATATTAGTTAGGTACATAGTATTTCATTTATCATTTTTGCACGCTTCCGTAACGAAGTACTAGTGTGCGAACCTCATAGCCTTCAGGATCTTCTCTGTATAATTCACCATAATTTTATGCAATCATTATTATGATTTGATTGAATGGTTGACTAGCTCCGGCGGCGGCTTCGCTTGCGCGGTAGGTACCGGGATAAAAAGTAGCCCTTGTGTTCAAATTCAAACTCAGGTCACATACTTGTATATATTCTAATAATCCAAATCCTTTCAGCCATTACAGAGTTGGGTGGGAACAAGCAGGCTCACATACACACACACATAAACACACACAAACTTTTGAATTTTTAATATTAGTGTGATTTGAGAGAAGTTATTTTCTTCTAATATGCAGACCTAACTGACATATCAATAAATTTAATAATAAGTAGGTTCCTACTCGTTTCCTATAAATAAAGCATATTTGAATTTCTTCCGAATATCGTTACTTTGATTTCCTTTGAAGAATACAAGCTAAGTATACAAAGGCTTTACCAATGTGTAGGTTATTTTTCCGCCAAATAAAAGCAAGTGGGTTTGAGCAGGTAAAATATTTCCTTAGCCCTTTGATAGGATAACCCAAAACTTCATAGATCTCTGTCAGAGATGGCGTCGTATAGTAAATCCGGTAAGAGTTTTGTCATTAATTCTCATATTATGACACAATGTATCTCCGTAATCCCATCCCCCAGGTATATAAACTACTAATAAATAGTGAGTAAACAATAATTTAGTTTCGGCTTCGGTATAAATTGGCCGATTTTATTCCATACTAGCTCCCGCCCGCGACCCGCTTCACCTGGATAAAAGATAGAAAAAGAAAGCAAGAAACAAAAAGCCTTTATGGTCTAGCTATACTTCTATAATAACATCAGCTAATAGTAGTCCTCTGCTGGACATAGGCCTCCCCTAATGAGCGTCACAGCACCCTGTCTTCAGCTTTTACATGCAGCCTTCCGCTGATTGTCATTGATTAAATTAATACACTACGTTTACATGAGGCTGTCTCCACTAAGTAACGTGTACGATTCATACTCACCGGCGCGCGTCGGAGTGCATTGAAACGCATTTTATAACATGCTAAAGGGAAATGAAACATCCACAAAGCAGTTAAGTTCCATAATTGCATGCAATTTACGCAGCTTTGAGCTTTGTCCAACACTGACCTAATAGATCCGTAAGTAGATATTTCATGCAAAAAGGAACTTAACTGCTTTGTGGATGTTTCAATTTCCTCTAGCATGTTTTAAAATGCGCTTCAATGCTCTCCGACGCGCGCCGGTAGGTGTGAATCGTACATTACGGTTGTTTCTTCGGCAGATATGGCCAGCCCACTGCCACTTCAACTTACTAATTCATTGATACTTATTAAAGGCTTATGTGATACTCAATAGTTAAAACATACAGGCTTGGCATTAACAAAGTGTCAAGTTGTATCTTTTACTCAATCACGGGAACGCTGTAGTACCTGGGTACCTGAAAATGAAATTTTCAAAGCATCCAAGCACGTAGGACAAAACGTGAAAGCCAGTCACCGAAGCCGAAAACGGCTAGGTTGATTATTATTATTATTATGGGTACCTGGGCCATAATTAGGTGGAGCAGGCTTGCTAAGCACCTATACTATCTTTTCAGTCACAAATCACACAATTATTATAAATGTGAAAGTGTGTGTGTGTGTGTGTGTGTGTGTGTGTGTGTGTGTGTGTGTGTGTGTGTGTGTCTTTGTTGTCGCTTCACACTGTAACGATTTAGACATCCATATAAATTAATTACTGAAACTAATTATAAGCCGAATCCCAACCTTTCATTTCGGCCGTTTCGACTGGTCTCTAATGAAGGTGTCAGGCGGTGGATAGCCTTGATAAATTGTGATATGGGAAAACTGGCAAATTAGGTTAGTGGCTATCTAGAGACGTTTAATTATAATTTTATGTCAAAGTTAAAATTACTAGTGTACTTACATGAGACGGAGCGACGAAATTGCAAAAACTTACAAGTCATACTTGGAGTAGAGCTGCTAAAGACCGTGATAGATGGAATCAATTGGAGGCTTTTTCTGCTGATCCTTACACAGAAAAAATAATACTACCTACTCCCATTGTTGTGTAAGAAGAAAATAAAGCTATTTTATTCATTTATATATTTTCTTGAAAATTGAAAATGCTGTGCAAAATATCCCACACACAAAGGAGAGCAAAGTGCCAACCTCATTGTCAGTTTCATGGATATAATGCTCAGACAACAATAACATTCCAAGAAGCGCCTCGTGAAAAGTCGACGTAGAGGCATTTTTAATTTTGCTACTGCAGTTTGCCGTTTGGAATTTAAATCGAGAAGGTTCCAAATTAACATACCTACCAAATTTTAGTACCTACTAAGTATAGATGTACACTGGTTTGCCAATCAATTACGGGTAAATTTTAAAAGTTTTTTCTATATTTATTTTTTACTAAGAAAATATAGTTCTAAATAATAAAAATCATAAGATTTCATCTTTAATCTAGATCAAGTACAACTTGTATTTATATACCTTCATATAGGATAGGTCTTATTTAAATAATATAGTCCGACTCGATGGCAGGTGGCAAGCCCATCGCTGGTTTTATTGAAACACATAGCATAATATATGCCTTTCTAATTTTGGTTTTAGGGCATGTCCGTTTCCTCACAATGTTTTCCTTCACAGTTTCGAGCACGTGGGTGTTGTAAGCGCGCGTGGTAATGCGCTAATAGTTTTTCATCGAAATGAAAAATCCATTATCCACGGCCATGATTCGAACCCATGACCTCCGGTTTGGAATTCGGGATACATCCCACTATAGACCACTTTATTGTGATAAACAACAACCCTAGTTCCTATAGGTCCTTCCAAGCCTTTAAAAACGTATGAGAGAGGCAAAACAAAGACCCTCAGTTATATATGCATATGTTTTATTTGAGACAGGATTTCAATTTCGCAGTTGGATAGAAATAGACTCGATCCGGTAGTTCATGTTACACAAGGATATCAATCTAACCTAACTAAAGGCAGTAATCCAACACCTGTGCGCGCTTGCGTCGCCATATACAGCTGTTTTGTACTGCATACCTACAAACTGAAGTCAGGTCAATTTGTTATGCTTAATAACAATAATAGTAAGTACCTACATAGTACATCAAATATATTTGCAAATTCGATTTTTGGTTCAATCTGTGAAACTCACGTGGTAAAAACTGGATGCGTCGAGCTGAGGACAGGGCGCAATGGCGCTCATTGAAAGGTGCCTATGTCTCCAACAAAGGACTTCTATAGGCTGATGTTGATGGTGATTGTTGGTTGCTATATACGTTGGTTGCTAGCTTGCTAGTCAGCCGACCCATGCTGAGTCAGAGTCCCTTTTGTGACGGGGCTTACGGAAATTTTAATACGTTTGTTTTTTATGACCTAAAAACATATAACATATAACAAAAAATCTATGTAAACATAATGTCGGCAAACGCAGTATAGGGCGCCCTCCGGCCAGGTGGTGCGGTGTATGCGATGAGTTAAGGACATGGCGTAATGGTGCTCATTAGGGGAAGCCTATGCCCAGCAATAGGCTAATAATAATGATGTTTCAATAATGAAAAAATACATGTCCTGGCAAGGAATTCATTACATTCTCCTGTGGATGTAAAAAAAGTCGATTAGTACTTGTTAGGACGATGTTAACCTTTAATTTTACTGCAATCACCACGGCCTACCAATCGTGGTGATTATAGCAAACCCTTCCAAGGTCCTGCAGTAAATTTTCTTCGTTGAAGCAGAAGAAGAAAGATAAAAGAAGAAGACAATAAACAATGTCAACGAGTGGCCCTGTAACGTGCAGGTTTCAAGTTAAATGCAATCAGTGGAATGAGCCGTAATCACCGAGGCCAGCATAATTCGGTTGGTGGTAATGGCATTGTGCGGTCGTGGAGTGCTTATCTCCATACCCCGAATTGACACCGCTAATCTGATCTCATGTGTGACCTAATTATCGCTTATTTTAGTCCGATTTGCACTGCACTGAATCACCTTCCTTTTTCTTGTCATCAATCATCAGGTCTTTGTGACCTTTATTGGATGGTCCATAAAACATGACGATTGCCGTTAACCCTTTTACTCGCGACGTTAATATGTTTGGTTTTTTTTCTTCTTATATTATTATGTGTCTAACGTAGCGTGTAAAAGGTACCGGTTGTATCTATTTCATAAAAAATATTTTTATTATAAAAATATAAAAAATATTAAAAATATTTTTAATAGTTTTTGCCCGCGGTTTCGCTCGCGTTAAAAACTCTATCCTTCAGGAACAGTGCTTTTATCTGGATGAAAGGTACCCTGTCTTTTTCAGTACCCCTGACAACGTGTTCATATGAAATTTCATAATGATCGGTTATGTAGCTAGGGTGTCAAAGCGTAACAATCAAACAAACTCACTTTCGCAGAATAACT
The DNA here is from genome assembly GCA_951804965.1 of Horisme vitalbata. Classification (NCBI taxonomy): domain Eukaryota; kingdom Metazoa; phylum Arthropoda; class Insecta; order Lepidoptera; family Geometridae; genus Horisme; species Horisme vitalbata. The sequence continues at coordinate 19,255,570 of OX638093.1, forward strand.
CAATCATTGAGAAGCTTCAATAAATTGAGCCGATTTCCTGGTGTTCTCACAATAAAAAATTGGTACGAGGAATTACCCAAGAAAGGAAAAAATATATAGAACCTTATTTATGCTAGCATCAGTAGGTACTGATGTACCTAGTAGAAGCTAATATTCAACATATCAATATTGGCCTATAATTATATATTTAAATAGTGTAAAATTTTGCTATAATTTAAGTTAATATAAGTACACTGATACCGATAAGCCTAACGGTGTTTGGTGACAAATGAAATTACTAAAAGCTAGTAAATTAGTCCAAGGGAACATAAAAGAGAAAACAAGGATAACATTTCTTATTTTATTTACCAAAGATGAAGCTGGATTCGTTGAACTGCCATGACAGGGTCCAATTGCGCTCATTAGGGCAGGCCTATGATGTCCAGCCGTGGACTATAGGCTGATGATGATGAATGAAAAAAAAGTCAATCATAAATGTGCATTGTTTAAAAGTATATGATCACAGATTGAAAAAGTAGGTGGGTACTTGAATTCATAATTCGTCAAAACAGCTATTTCTCTTACCATAGCGAAGCTGAGGCCAGTAAGTATAAATTATTAACAGCTCTCAAGAAATATATCTCCGGAAAATTGTAACAGTTATTAATCGTTATTATTAATCTGTAAAGTAAGGCCCGGGCAAGGATTTTCAATATAATTTTATTAATTCTGCAAAAAATATAACAAGATCTTTGGGCTACAATTGATAAAAACACCGAAATGTACGTTAGTGTAGTTGTGTAGTTAACTCAGTGAACTTCGTACCAACTAAAATTGATTTGTAATCAGAGGTGGCTATTACAAAATAACTTTAGTTTTTTTTATGTTTCTTTGAATTCTATTTATTAATATTTTTCCGTAACCTCGCTTGAATCAAGGCGAATAAAACCAAAAACTAAATATTCCAATCGGTCGAGCCGTTTTCGAGCTTTTGCAAGATATACGCACGGCAATTAATTTTCATTTAGTAGATAGATATGCACCTACGAGTGCCTATGGCTCAGGCATAGGCCTCACCTATCTGACCTGGCGCGGGCATGGCGCGGGCGCTTTCCTATTCCATTCAAGTTTAATACAAAATGCACGGAAATAAAGCACAATTTAGCTCGACGACTTCGCGTCATAACCACGTCCGATCAACGACATACCGTGTGTCCTAAATTATACTTTATTTCCATGCATTTTGTATGAAATTTGAATGGAATAAGAAACCGCCAGTGCCATGTCTGCGCCCGACGCTAGTCACATTCATCGGGCACGGACATGACACGGACATGGCACAGGTGGTTTCCTATTCCATTCAAATTTCATACAAAATGCATGGAAATAAAGCACAATTTAGGGCACATAGTATGTCGTTGCTCGGACGTATGACGCGCCTTTTCGGCGCCCGCGCCCGATCGCCGCCAGATGAGCGTCAGATGGCCGCTAGTTCGTAGTATGTACTTGCTTGCGACATACGTCTGTTAGTGATGTAAAAATGCGTGACGAATGATGATATCGAATTTAATATTGAATTTTGTGAATTGATTGTAAAATATGCAACGCTTTATGATCATTGTCGTTCCAATTATTGTAACTGAAATGTTCAATATAAATTGTGGCTGGAAATCGGAAAGAGATTAAACCGGTACTAAGATTTTTTATGTAATACCCATGGTAATACTAGCTGATCCTTGTGCAAATTCGTTTGCACGTATTTTCTTCATCTGTATCAGGGCCCGATTTGGTAACCCGATGAAGATGTTTTCGGCAGGGTTTTTTCAAAAGCTTAGTAATTTAGTAATTTCAAAAGCTTAGTTAACCCTCTCCGTATGGGTTACACTATTATTTGATGGGTCTAAACCATTCAAAACCCTTTTGATTAGGTTACCTGATCATGAGGGTTATCAATAGTATTGGGTTTTGGTATTATTCCAAAACCCATTCCTTAGGGTTACCCTTTTTATCATTGTAACATGGGTTATAGGAGATAAAGGAGAAAAAAATTCGGTCAAAAGATGAAAATTAATTGCGGTAATTGTGTTCTAAGCATTAAGGGCGGAAATACAGACTACTAATTGTTTATTTTACGCAATAATAATTATATTATAATAAAATTGGAATAAATTTTCAATAACAGCTGTCAAACCTAAATCGACCATATCTTGAGAACTACTTATCTTAGACTTGCCTTTACAAGCTCAAATGATAGCTATTGACGAGACCTTAATTTTCGATGACAGCTGTCAAACTTAAATCGACCATATCTCGAGAACTACTCATCCTAGACTTGCTTTTACTAGTTCAAATGATTGCTATTGACATGAACTTAATTTTCGATGACAGCTGTCAAACTTAAATCGACCATATCTCGAGAACTACTCATCCTAGACTTGCTTTTACTAGTTCAAATGATTGCTATTGACATGAACTTAATTTTCGATGACAGCTGTCAAACTTAAATCGACCATATCTCGGGAACTACTTATCTTAGACTTGCCTTTACTAGCTCAAATGATTGCTATTGACATTAACTTAATTTTCGATGACAGCTGTCAAACTTAAATCGACCATATCTCGAGAACTACTCATCTTAGACTTGCTTTTACTAGCTCAAATGATTGCTATTGACATGAACTTAATTTTCGATGACAGCTGTCAAACTTAAATCGACCATATCTCGGGAACTACTTATCTTAGACTTGCCTTTACTAGCTAAAATGATTGCTATTGACATGAACTTAATTTTCGATGACAGCTGTCAAACTTAAATCGACCATATCTCGAGAACTACTCATCTTAGACTTGCTTTTACTAGCTCAAATGATTGCTATTGACATGAACTTAATTTTCGATGACAGCTGTCAAACTTAAATCGACCATATCTCGGGAACTACTTATCTTAGACTTGCCTTTACTAGCTCAAATGATTGCTATTGACATGAACTTAATTTTCGATGACAGCTGTCAAACTTAAATCGACCATATCTCGAGAACTACTTATCTTAGACTTGCCTTTACTAGCTCAAATGATAGCTATTGACAAGACCTTAATTTTCGATGACAGCTGTCAAACTTAAAACAACCATATCTCGAGAGCTACTCATCCTAGGCTAGCCGTTACTAGCTCACATGATAGCTATTGTTAAGATCTTAATTTTCGATGATAGTTTTTAGTTTGACAGCTGTCATCGAAAATTAAGATTTTATTAGTAGCTATCATTTGAGCTAGTAACGGCAAGTCTAGGATGAGTACTTCTCGAGATATGGCAAATTCAATTTTGACATATGTCATTGAAAATAAAGATCTTGTCGATAGCTATCTTTTGAGCAATTAACAGCTATTCTAGGATGAGTAGTTCCAGAGATATAACCATTTACAGATGAATTTGTAGAATGAATTTCGAGTGGAGCTTTGAGTTGAGTTTTGAGTTTGAGTTTTAGAGTGACAGTGACAGTGACAATCCGAAATTATTATTAATTAATAAATATTAGTAATGATAACCATTGTGTAACATTCAAAAAAACCTATCAAGAGGTAACTCCATTCATTCGTTTAACCTCATAAGAGGGTAACCCCGTTCCTTTTGGCTTTCAGTCGATACTGAAAGCCAAAAGGAACGGGTTACACTTTCGCCTGTGTTATGAGGAGAATAGCCAAACGAAAGGGTAATCCCGTCAACTGTATAACCCAATGAAGGGGTTTCACTTTCGAAGCAACTAACTCGAAATCGGGGTTGTACGGGCCCTGATCTGTATATTAATTAATTGTATGCACGAGAGCAAGAGCATCTTCGTCTTCTGAGGATGACATGCTGACACATCGATACCGGACAACAGACTGCACTACACTTGTGCCTCTGTCACGTCATTTCTGCGTCATGTCCGAGCCATGTCCGTGCCATGCCCGTGCCATGTCCTCGCCACGTCCGTGCCACGTCTGCGCCATGTCCGCGCCATGTCCTTGCCCGATATGTGTGACCTGTGCCTCAGGCCTCACCTGTCTGACCTGGCGCGGACATGGCGCGGGCGCTTTCCTATTCCATTCAAGTTTAATACAAAATGCACGGAAATAAAGCACAATTTAGCTCGACGACTTCGCGTCATAACCACGTCCGATCAACGACATACCGTGTGTCCTAAATTATACTTTATTTCCATGCATTTTGTATGAAATTTGATTGGAATAAGAAACCGCCAGTGCCATGTCTGCGCCCGACGCTAGTCACATTCATCGGACACGGACATGACACGGACATGGCACAGGTGGTTTCCTATTCCATTCAAATTTCATACAAAATGCATAGAAATAAAGCACAATTTAGGGCACATAGTATGTCGTTGCTCGGACGTATGACGCGCCTTTTCGGCGCCCGCGCCCGATCGCCGCCAGATGGGCGTCAGATGGCCGCCAGTTCGTAGTATGTACTTGCTTGCGACATACGTCTGTTAGTGATGTAAAAATGCGTGACGAATGACGATATCGAATTTAATATTGAATTTTTTGAATTGATTGTAAAATATGCAACGCTTTATGATCATTGTCGTTCCATTATTGTAACTGAAATGTTCAAGATAAATTGTGGCTGGAAATCGGAAAGAGATTAAACCGGTACTAAGATTTTTTTATGTAATACCCATGGTAATACTAGCTGATCCTTGTGCAAATTCGTTTGCGCGTATTTTCTTCATCAGTATCAGGGCCCGATTTGGTAACCCGATGAAGAGGTTTTCGGCAGGGTTTTTTCAAAAGCTTAGTAATTTAGTAATTTCAAAAGCTTAGTTAACCCTCTCCGTATGGGTTACACTATTATTTGATGGGTCTAAACCATTCAAAACCCTTTTGATTAGGTTACCTGATCATGAGGGTTATCAATAGTATTGGGTTTTGGTATTATTCCAAAACCCATTCCTTAGGGTTACCCTTTTTATCATTGTAACACGGGTTATACGTGGGTTATAGGAGATAAAGGAGAAAAAAAAATCGGTCAAAAGATGAAAATTAATTGCGGTAATTGTGTTCTAATTATTAAGGGCGGAAATAAAGACTACTAATTGTTTATTTTACGCAATAATAATTATATTATAATAAAATTGGAATAAATTTTCAATAACAGCTGTCAAACCTAAATTGACCATATCTCGAGAACTACTTATCTTAGACTTGCCTTTACTAGCTCAAATCATAGCTATTGACAAGACCTTAATTTTCGATGACAGCTGTCAAACTTAAATCGACCATATCTCGAGAACTACTTATCTTAGACTTGCCTTTACTAGCTCAAATGATAGCTATTGACGAGACCTTAATTTTCGATGACAGCTGTCAAACTTAAATCGACCATATCTCGAGAACTACTCATCTTAGACTTGCTTTTACTAGCTCAAATGATTGCTATTGACATGAACTTAATTTTCGATGACAGCTGTCAAACTTAAATCGACCATATCTCGGGAACTACTTATCTTAGACTTGCTTTTACTAGCTCAAATGATTGCTATTGACATGAACTTAATTTTCGATGACAGCTGTCAAACTTAAATCGACCATATCTCGAGAACTACTCATCTTAGACTTGTTTTTACTAGCTCAAATGATTGCTATTGACATGAACTTGATTTTCGATGACAGCTGTCAAACTTAAATCGACCATATCTCGGGAACTACTTATCTTAGACTTGCCTTTACTAGCTCAAATGATTGCTATTGACATGAACTTAATTTTCGATGACAGCTGTCAAATTTAAATCGACCATATCTCGAGAACTACTTATCTTAGACTTGCTTTTACTAGCTCACATGATAGCTATTGTTAAGATCTTAATTTTCGATGACAGTTTTTAGTTTGACAGCTGTTATCGAAAATTTAGATTTTATTAGTAGCTATCATTTGAGCTAACGGCAAGTCTAGGATGAGTACTTCTCGAGATATGGCAAATTCAATTTTGACATATGTCATTGAAAAAAAAGATCTTGTCGATAGCTATCTTTTGAGCAATTAACAGCTATTCTAGGATGAGTAGTTCCAGAGATATAACCATTTACAGATGAATTTGTAGAATGAGTTTCGAGTGGAGCTTTGAGTTGAGTTTTGAGTTTGAGTTTTAGAGTGACAGTGACAGTGACAATCCGAAATTATTATTAATTAATAAATATTAGTAATGATAACCATTGTGTAACATTCAAAAAAACCTATCAAGAGGTAACTCCATTCATTCGTTTAACCTCATAAGAGGGTAACCCTATCGACTGAAAACCAAAACGGGTTACACTTTCGCTTGTGTTAGGAGGAAAATATCCAAACGAAAGGGTAATCCCGTCAACTGTATAACCCAATGAAGGGGTTTCACTTTCGAAGCAACTAACTCGCAATCGGGGTTGTACGGGCCCTGATCTGTATATTAATTAATTGTATGCACGAGAGCAAGAGCATCTTCGTTTTCTGAGGATGACATGCTGACACATCGATACCGGACAACAGACTGCACTACACTTGTGCCTCTGTCGCGTCATTTCTGCGTCCTGTCCGAGCCATGTCCGCGCCATGCCCGCGCCATGTCCTCGCCACGTCCGTGCCACGTCCGCGCCATGTCCGCGCCATGTCCTTGCCCGATATGTGTGACCTGTGCCTATGGTTACTATACTTTTCAGTGGGAACAGGTACAGACAACTTTGCGTATGCTAAAATACTTACTTTGTTGTCTCAAAATATGATTCTTAGGTAGACACGTATGAGAATAAGAATATTTGTATTTAAAATCTTAACGCTTATATACTATAGACATTAACAGAAACGACGATGTAGGCCATTAGAAACAGCTGTTCTGGCAATAATACCTTCTCTAATGACATGCAGTCGTAGTAATTCATACCTGGAGAAACGATTTGTGTATACGTTACGGCTTGGAAACGCTCTCGTTTGACACATACGTGTAGCATCTGCTGGTAATTTTCCGAGTATATGACCTAAAATCTAGGTTCCCATTATTATTGAGAAATACTCTCGTAAACCAAAATTATAATCGTAGTAGCACATGTGTAAATACTGAGTTACACACTGGTTTATAAATCGTAGGTATCCCGACCATGACGAGGACTCCGCTTTTTTTAAACAACGAAGCCTACCTTATAATTGTAGTCTCAAATCCAACTGTCCTAATAGTGAATTTATTAAATTCGAGTTCGTTATAGATTCGTCCAACAATAATAGCCCACGATGAATGAACTCTGTTATGAAATAATAGTTTTTACATCAGACAATATAGTAAGAAGGAAGTACAAACCAAGAAGTTGGTATGTTTATCACGTCCACGCAAGCATGCATGAAACAAGATACCATTTGTATGAAACAAGCAATATGTTGCATTGGACATGACCTCGACATCCATCTTCCATTGCAGAATGGCTGCAGATTTCAAACTTGCTTATTGTATAGAAATGCAAGGATTCTGTGTGAGTAATAGATTCAGTTTTCTAACATTTTGAAGCACACGAGTGCAAATGGTTAGTATTTTAGATACCTTACAAATATATTAACTCTATCATGAAAAGAATTCAAATCCAAAGTACTTATGTATATGTACCTTCTCTCAAAATAATTCTTAAAACATGTCCGGTAAGAATTCTAAAAAGGTAATTACTAATAATTTAATTTTAAACTATACTTAGTTTCTAAGTATATCTTCAAAAATCATTGTAATACCCAAACCTAGACCACTGTTCCAAAACTCGCCTCTATGAAACGTTTATCTACATACATTGATATATATTGTTACTATCGTAACTAGATGCGTAGTATCGGCCATAATGTGTGTAGGCTTAAGTCTTGGCCATAGCCAAGATCCTCTACTTCCTTCATACAGTGGCCATCTTGATGTCGACCGAGTGACACTTCTACGAATAAGGCAAATAATGTGATGAAAAAGTGCATTTCTTGAACTCAATTGCGTAAAGTATCACGCGGAATTACTTTTTTCTAACTAATGATTTTTTTGCTAAAATCGCAACAAATATTAAAGAAAATTTAGTTACATAGTTTATGCCATGTTGTGTTGCCAGCAAAAAAATGTGCAGTTTTCCCGATTCTTGTGGGAGATTTTGATAAGGAATAAAATCTTTATTAACCTCTTAATTCGGTAAAAGAATTCACAACACATACAGGAGAATATTTAAGATCACTTCAAATAGATCACTCGCTTCTATTGATAAATGCCATCATCCAAGAAATCAAATTACTAACTCAAACAAGCAAAAAGAAGACCAGAAGACATTTCACGTTACATGCGGTGGCTTAGTGATATTACCTTCACTATTATATGTTGGCACAAACTAAAACACTGTTATTTTATTTCCACAATCAATGTCTACTATTTCGACTAATATGGTTAATGATAATATCACAACGTCATAACAAACAGTTATTTTCTCAAACAATTCACTTTTGAGCTATATGGTGGTATGGATAATTAACTGGTGACTTTGTACTCTACAAAAACGTAAGGCAGGTTCAAAGAAATTACTAGATACTTTTTTGTATTTAAAGTGTTAGTCCACACTTCAGGGAAAATCTAAGAATGTATAATCCTATCCTACTTCCTACTAATATTATAAATGTGCAAGTTTGTGAGTACCTATGGATGTATGGATGTTTGTTACTCTTTCACGAAAAAAACTACATAACGCATTTGGATGAAACTTGAAATAAACATAGTAGTTCATGGCCTGGCTTAACACATTGGCGATTTTTTATCGGGGTACCACGCGAGCGAAACCGCGGCCGGACCCTAGTATCCTATAAAAAATCACTTATATTTTCGGGAAAAAATCGAGATCAGGCAACATCGAGCTTTTCATTTCAAGCATTATAGCTATATCTATAAAATCAACTGCCATTCTCGAGCAAGTACAGTTTAAATAAAAGAGATAAATATATGTTTACTTCAAAATGACAATTAGTTTCAAAGCTACGTCTTAGCCATCAATAAATGGTTACCATATTTTGACACTTGTTAAGGAGGTTTGCATCTCTTATTATTTATCTCAATGTCTACATACCTATTTCTGTAGTAATTCTCATACTTTTAAGTTACTGTATATTGTATATAATATCTTGTATTCCGTTTTTGAAAAATAAATATTTTAAACTAAAAAAGGGAATGAGTAGGTTTGTGTTGGAAACTCCAACCATAATTTCTTATTTTTATATTTGTTGCTGGCAAAAATTTCGTTTCTTCTTGTTGTGCAAAGCAAATGACGTTTTTTTTGTTAATATTTGAATAAACTAAAGTTGCAACGTGAAAGCTTGTGTTAATTATTACGCCATCCGACCCCACCAGTAACCTACATACCTAAAAATTACAGTCCACTTAACAACTCAACCATTGACGGAAACTTACAAAAATGCGATTAATACCTAATTGCCATACAATCTCTACCAAAAGAATAGAGTCGGAACGTAACCCATAGGCAAATCTTAGCAACATGGCTAGATTAGGTTTGTGATGGTAACTGACATATTACTCGTAGGTACGACTCAAAGATTCCTCCATTAATCTGTTAAAGTTTCAAGATTTGCCCAGAGGTGCAATTGGAGCTTGAAGATTACTCGAAACGGGAAAGTTTTAAGCCAATTCCGATGAGTTTGAACGTCCTTAGCCTTATAATGTTATTTTGATATTAAATTACTGAAGTATTTATTTAAGATAGAATTCCAGATTTCAAGGAACCATTGGTACCTCTACGTTGAATTACCAAATAAATAAATCAAATAAACTCTTTAAAAAATGTGTAAATACCAAATGGTGATCTGTATTAAAATAATATTACTAAAGTCGACCTATGAGCAAGCTGTTTTTGCTGGTTGCGTATGTACCTACCTACGTACCTACGTTGCTTTTAATTTAAACTACAAATGAAAAATAAGGCAACAGACTAAAGTGCTAAATGCAGTAGCACTTTAGCTTCACCGTGCAGTGTGGCTATTTTTATTTGGTTTTACCACTCTACCCTGGTAAGGAATAGCACTTTCAGTCTTTAAAAGTTTTTTGCATTTTTGTTTGCCCCAACCTGCAAGCAAAGCGCGAGGAGATAATATTAAAGCATATACATAAAGAGAGTTTCTTAATTAAAGTGTTTATTTAACATAGTGAAAATAAATAGTGGAATACTGCTATGTTATCCACGTAGAGATTCTTCAGCAGCAACGCCAGCATGTTACGTTTTATATATATACATTTTTTGATATTTGTTTATTTTGAAGTTTATTTAACTGTAGCGCATTGGATTAATCTGTAATGTTATATCTTGTATTAATAATAAAAACGAATTTGAATTTGTATTTGAATTCAACATCAACCATCCTAATCCGATTCAAATACATCTGTAGGGCGAACACGAATATTTCAAAGTGACGTGTCCTAAGCGTAACGAATACGCATTCTTATTGGCCAAAATTATTCGTACCGTATGAATACTTATTCGCAAATCTTTGTGATTAAGCCTTAGTTGGTTGACCGTTTAGGCACTTCAGCTTCCCAATCAGTGAGTAAAAGCTACTAGGAGTTTACGCTAAATCCCACGCGGTGGTTTGACCTTACGAAATCTATCACAGAAGTCACAAATCAGACTGCGTGTGGACAAGCCCCTATGACTGAGTGTTCCCGTCAAGCTACATAAATATCCCACTCAGTTTATGCATGGTGCTAGAGCCGCCATTCAATCTCGATCTCCATATCCACGAATTCTCTGACAAGAATGTCCGACTAAGAAGATGCAATGGCCTACGTTCTAAGAAAAGACCAAGAACAGTGAAAAAAATATTTATCTTTTGTATAACTTTAGATGTCGTGTGTGAAAATTAATTTTAACGACTTGGACCGACACCGGAGTTTGTCCTTCTCTAGGAACTTGGATACGAACGTAATAAATTATTGTATGGTGGCACTTGAGCAAACTAACGTAATTACAAGTAGCCATCATAACAGCTAAGTAACTAGGGAACTATGAATGTCTAGGTAACTCTCATGAACCAAAATAGAAGAAATAATAATGAAGTAGATACCTAACAAGCAATCTACAATTTCCAATTTAATTAGACTTTTTTTGACGACATCTGTGGCGCAATGTGCGAATGCACGCATGAGATTGATCGCATGATTGCGGGGTTGATTTGTGGCGAGACATTATGTTTGTATGATTTGCATATATTTGTATCGAATCTGAGTCTGAGTCTGTCACACTAACAATAAATATGCGAATGTATGTGTAGGTTTACGCCTATTAGGTTTTTGCCTACGTTTGTTCCTATTCCCACTCACCTTCATAACGGCTAAACGAATTGGATGAAACTTGGAATATACATAGATTGTATATTTTGGATTTATACATAGGCTACTTTTATCTGGTTACCACGTGAGTGAAGCTGTAGGCGGAAGCTAGTATTTAAATATTTATTTACAAAAAAATTATGTAAGTAGTATGTCAGTCATGTAGTTCCCATAATACAAATTCTGCTTAATTTGGGGATTCATGATACTGTGTGATAGCTTCCAGCTTATTATATTATTTATTGTTTATCTGCAAATATTTGTCTTGGGTTTTTGGGCGTTTTCTATGTTGATACGAGTATGTATGTATTTACGAACAAAATGTGTTTAAGTAGTACCTATATCAGTCATGTAGTTGCTTACTTTGGGGCTTTGCTTAATGTTGTGTGAAAATGTCTCGAGTTATTTTTATTCAATTTTTTTTTTGCTCCTGGGAACCATATAAAACTACTGAAACTAATTCCTGAGAGACAGATCAGACGTATCATAGGTATTGTTAACGTTTATTTTGGTCCAATAGCTGTAAAGCCGACCATCTTGTATTGGTAAAGTGACGAGGGTCCTATGGATGTCATCCTTGAGCCTCTTTGAGAAATTATCTGAAATGTGTTTCTTTTACCGAGAATTCTGAACGTTGCTTGGTTACGAATGGTCTTTTTATAATATTGATTTATATCGAGTCTACTTTCGAATATTACAAAAAAAATCGATTTCACAGAGCATAAAAGTCCCCATTTATAATGGTATAGTTGATTAGTTGGAGCTAGTCCAGATAGTCCCTCTCTATGTAGCTCTCTTCATTTTTTTAATTTGTTATTACATTGACTATGACGTCAAGTTAAAGAATGGAGTATCACAGAATAAGGCAGTACCTACAACTGTTTAATCTCAGATGTATAATTGTGTTTATTTGATTTCATAGGTAAAATGCTCAAGACCCCACTAACTACACTGTGAAATTACTGTATAGTTTACACCGTATAACTATACATGCTATTTTAGACCTAGTACGGGGAACAGGTACCATAATATGTTTGACTTCTACTTTTATGATGTTAGTACCAAATGTACCACTTAAAGGCAATAAATAAGTAAATCGTAAATCTTAGATCCCCAAATAACTTAATTAAGAAGGAACCTATTAAAAGTGATCTACTTTACCTACGTTTAGTTAATTTATTGACTTGCACCTTTTCCCGTTCCTCCTAGAAAATTATCACTTTTATCATCTTCATAAAATTTATCAGACAGAATAACAATGTTCATGCAAACGTGCAATACTGTATCTGTCTTATAGTAACTTATTTTTTATTATTACTGCTGTATTATATCGATCCAGTATTTTTTTAATTTGCTGATAAGATCCTGTACAAAGGGTTCAGTGAAATATTCAAATCGTGTGACAGATACTACGCACGCGTATTGCGCCCGTGACTATAAAAGATTTGAAAAGGTCGAGTGCTCCTTACCATTCGATGCTTATCTACCAGTTTAACATAGATATTTATCTAGTAACTTTCTCAAAATACCGAAATATTCAATTCTATAGAATTTGCACGATATATCTGATTTCATAAATATAATTCGAATCACAAGAATGGCCCATCTAGGCCCTATGTATATATTGCGAGAACTGTCAAAATTCCATGTAAATTTAACAGTTCTTGCGATATATATGTCTAATTATGTCTATTCCCGAGAATCGAGATAAACGGCTTTGCGCCACTGATTTTCAGCTCTACTATTCTCATAAAGTGGATAGTATCGTCTATTTAATCAAGAGTTGTATACTCGCCGGAATCCAGATTGATTTAGGGTCTGACAATGTGCCGAGTAAACACTTCAATCGGTTAATAGTGGTGGAAGGAATTCGTTATTTGTGATAGAGGACGACTTATTCAATCTATGAGGAACTATCTCTGAAGCTCTTTGGTGATAACGAGATTACTGTACATAAGTATGTTTACCTAGTTATTTTCAGCCAATTTACGATGATAGGTCACAATACCTATTGTGTATATATACAATATTGTGTATATATACACAATACAATCATTAGTAAGATGAATGAAGTACATAATTACCAACTTTTATGCCAAGTTGATACTTCACATTTATTAAAATTTGCCAAAAAGGACGCTGAATTGTTATTACATATGAAAATTATAGTTAAAGGTTTAAAATATCAAAAATCAGACAAACGGCGCTTCACAGAGAACCTAAAAATTGTGAACTGAAAATTTCAACAAGGCAAGGATTTGGTATGTATGAGAAAGTCGCGGGTTTGAATCCCAGATAAGTCGAAATTTAAATATTATAAATATAAGTGTGTACTTTAAATACAAAATAGTCAACAATAGCTTCCTTCCGTACTAGCCTTAGCCTTATTTGACTTAGGTAAATTAATATGTATGGCATATTCGCCTCCTCAGCATGTCTTTTAAACTTTCGTCAAAAAAAGCGTTTGTGCGCTTTTATGAGAAAAAGCTTGCCGCGTCAGTGAAATAACCACCGTCTCGAAGTTTATTTTACTAGCTATAAGAATTTTATGATTCTTTTATTTTCATTCATCCTGGGAAAATGGGAAAGAAAATCTAGAAAAGGTGCCTCGTTTGAGACTAGAAAAGTTAAACTTACTAGGTACCTACCTATTACTTACTTAAGATGGAAATAGTGGTTTGTATACACCTACCTGTAGGCGTTCTCGCATTATCGCATTCGTTTAGGTATACCTATTACTTACTTATGATGGAAATAGTGGTTTGTATACACCTACCTGTAGGCGTTCTCGCTAAAAAGTTTTTTTTACTATTTAGTGCACTAGGTATTAACAATAGGTACCTAGGTAGGTAGCTATTGTTGATACCTAGTGCACTAAATTGTAAGTATAAAAATATATATAAATTCCTGATACGCGTTGATGTTTTTTCTATAAATTATTAAAATAATGTTACTTATTTTTAAATGTGTTTTGTAGTAGTTATAGTATGGCTATTTTGTGTTAACTAAGTGTATTTTTATGTGTATGTTATGTACGTTTTATGTAGTAATAAATGAATTTCTAGCAGCTTAACTTTCAAAATAATTTGCGAAAATACGAAATTGTAAAAACATATAGTATTTTTATAAACAAACTTGTATATTTCTATTTCTGAGTATTTTGATTTTATCACCAACAAAAGAAATGTCACAACAAACAATTTCATATACATTTACAAACAATTTTATATACCTTTAGTGGTAAATAAAACCTCTATGAGTACTTATAATTGTGCTCACAGTTATCTGATGAATGTAAAAGCCCCAACAAAAATAAGGAACCTTTGCTATGTTAGGAGCCCATACTTGGTAACTGTGGGCAAGTAGATTACAATGGCGGTCAAACGACATAGTTGACAGGGGTTGCCGCGGTCCCATTGGCTGACTCCCTCGTGTTTCTTCAAGAAAATAAGTTATATGACTATCTTGACCTTTCTTTTTCTTTTGAAATAAGTGTTATAGCTTCTATTGGTTTTAGTTTTATGGATTTTTTTGTATCGAAACATTTATTTACGCTTTACCACGTGCTCGAAACGGTAAAGGCAAACATGGTGAGGACCCGCGGCTAAATCAGCTTCACACGTATATACCATGTATATCCTGTGAGTAAGCCCGATAACACTGACAGGCTGTAGGTAGATCATAATCATCATCATCAGCCTATAGCAGTCCTTTGCGCCCTGTTCTGAGTCCGACGCATCCAGCTTCTACCAGCAGCCTTTCGCAAATCGTCACTCTGACTGGCCAGAGGGCGTCCAACACTACGTTTACAAGCCGCGGCCACAAGAACACGTTTACCGTGTTGTTGGTTCTTCGGCAGATATGGCAAGCCCACTACCACTTCGTAGGTAGATGGAATCATCTAACTATGTCCCAGGCACCACAGCGTCTCGGTCCGTGAGGAAAAAATTTAACAACTATTCAGGCAACTCAATTTATTTATTTATAAAACAACAACATAAAGTAAGGCACCTTGGTGCTGATTGATGCAAAGGCCTATGATTTTATTGGTCGCAGTCTACCTAACCTACCTGTTAATATTCTAACGCTGATGATTCAATAACAAATTGCAAGCTACCTGTATAAATCATTATATTTTGTTTCACGAAGTAATTAATTATTTTCCTAATCTAAAATTGAAACTGTGGCTTGAGTGTTATACCATAACGAAACAAATACTAATCTGGTACTAGATACTTTATTTATAAATCTTACCAAATATTGTTCACTGCCCCAATTCCCCATTGTGTAGGCCATTTTTAGAATATACTAAAACCTAATATTTGTTAAGTGAATTGTAAGATTTAATACGCAAAAAGCACGCAAGTTTCTCGTTTGACATAATCTTCGTTTAGTGCCGTGTTTACATATTAACGTTATTAAGTAAATTATAATAAAGTTAAACTGTTTATAAAATACTAGCTTCCGCCCGCGGCATTGCTCGCCTGGTCGCCTACCCAGATAAAAATTATCCAGGTCGCTCTTTAGTGCGTCGTTTCCTCAGGACAAATGGTCCTTTATTTACGTCTTTGCACGAGCTTTCTCCGTGTACCACGTTATTCGAATCCAGGTCACCAAAGTTTCATCCCAATCCGTTCAGCCGTTGCGGAGTTGAGTGGGAACAAACATACTATAACACACAGTTTGTGTGTGTGTTATAGTATGAATATTAACTCCACATTTGAATATTAAGGCGTGATGTTTCTTTGGGTAAATTGCTCCGAACCCTATTCGATATTCGGTACGTATGGTATGTTAGTAATTCATTTATGATTTTAGCAATAAGATGTGTCTATGCATAATACTAATGGGCGCCTTTGCGCTCATTAGGGGAGGCTTATGTAATCAACTCCCCAGCCGTGGACTGCTAGCTGATAATGATGATCATGATGATTATGATGATGATGATGATGATGTATACTATATACTTCGATAATTCAATTATGAAGTAGACAAACTCAAATAATGAAAACTTCCATTTTGTTTATTGCAATTGAATGTGGCTTCTACCTGAGTGCAATATTTTATATAAGTTTATTACCTATTCAAAGTTAAATTTTGATGCTAGAGCTCCGTCGAATGGCTTTCGTATTCATTATTTTAATTAAAAGCGAAGCCAGTTTGATTTTATTGAAACAACTACCTTTTATATTGAACGAAACGACATCAGATTATTAACACTTTAGCAAATTGAACTCTAAAGTGTTAATTTGTTTTTCATTTATTCACATAAATTAAATTAACATTTCATATTTCAAATAATTTCAATGGGTATTTGCTTTTATTTGAACGTAAACTTCTGACTAACTTTCACCAGTCATTAGCCAAGCAATGTAGATTCTTAAGAAATAAGTTGAGTACCGTTTATAAGAACTTACCATCATACTTATAAACGCTGCTTATAGATACAAAATATTTTTTTTCTTTTATAAATATCTTTTTAATTGTATTCAATTTATGATAGTGTGTTAATTGTGCTTTTGATAGACCATGAAAAAGTAATTCTTCAACATAACGAATAGTAGATAGGTATAATAATATTTATTATAATTCATCGCTTTTAAATGAAAAAAGGTTTGGGGTTGAAAACCCGTATTTTTAGCAACAAAACTAAAGTGGATAAATAAAATAATCTCAAGTGAACTATACTGTAATCAGCAAAACAATTCTCGGTTCAAGTCCGCGATAAGAGAAACAAGGCAAGAACCTTTTTCAGGGCTGTATTTAAAGAGTCATAACGTACGAGGATCGTAGCAGGTCAGGGCAAGGGCACTGCGTACAAACACCTACAGTATGTGGATATTGTTGTAGCTTTTTGCTATAAATCTTTTTTGTTTCTTTATCTTAATGCCACTGGCAACACTCAGCATCAGATAAGCTTCTTCCGCGGCACCACTTGCGTGGAATCTAGTTATTAAGTATTCCTGCCAAAGTATTTTAAAACATTCGAAACGTTTCCGAGTCGAATCTGATAGTAACGAATTGACGATAGAGTCGCATCACATTTAACACATTAAATTTCACACAAACATTCACACATCCAAGTATCCAAACACATTTTCGCAGTGGCTAAGTGGGATATATATTTTCAGCATCTTATTCAAAATATCGGTACGCTTAAATTAGGTTATCGTGTTAGGTGTTTCTTAGGAAAACAAATAGGTAGATAAATTGACGTGTTAAGTTGTGGTTTCTTGAACCTTCTAATACGATTTGCGATCCTCGCTCGCGTATCAACATACCCCACACTGTAGGTAACTGCTACAAGTTTGGTCAACACTCGCAAAGGCTGTGGTTTATAATTAATTGCACACATTGCTCACCCCCACCACATACACGGGGCGCTGTTTACATCTACACAAAATTCCGTAAATCAAACATAAACCCGTACATTACACCGTGTATTTGTATACACAGTATAAATCCAAAAATGCCATTAAATCTACTAGTAGAAGCCTTATTATTATTTATTCTTACTAATTATTGAATGAACGGACCGATTTTAGTAAGTACTTACCTAACCGTGTGCTAACGGTTAGTTTTTATTTACTGTTTGTAAACTCAGTATATGAGCTTAGCCCTGTGTATCGAAAGTTGTATATTACGTATATATAGTTATGTGTGATGATGATTAGAAATACAGTATGTATATTTTTGTGGGGGTGTAAGAGGTTAATATGAAAACCCTGCACCCTGCTAACTAATAATAAATGGGGCTCTGGCACTTAGGTTAACATCGGCACAATTCCCGTACCGTTGACGGGCAGCAGCGTTGGTGCAGGCGGTGCGAGAAGCTGTGCACTGCAATTATAGATGTAAAACAACCGATTTAAAACGTTTTCAATCAAACGTTGAAAACGTTTTAAACCCCAAATTAATTGTTTTAAACGGTTGAAAACTCGCCTACAAAAGCGGCCGCGTGCGGCAGTGTATGTGTGTGCATGGGTGTGTAGGGACATGACAACGGTCGAGTCACAACACGAGTGAACATGACGTCAACGAGAGTGCGAGAGTGTGAGTTTGGTTTAAACAGAATCAAATTCAATTATTTATATCGTTTGAAAACAATGAAACAATTTTTATTTAGCAACTCAGAGTTTTTTACTTAGTTATTACCTACGCTTTACGCTTTTACCTACTTTCTTAGTTAGTTAGGTATGTGTATGATATTATTTAAGAAGCTACTCTCGTATGTACACCGCCGGTTTTTGTTTATCGTGCTTTCATGTCCATCCAAAGGTTGACTGGAAGAGACCGATTTTAGCGATAAGACCGCCCATGGTACCTTTTTTAATTGTAAATTTCCTGCAAATAGTTGATTTTTTTTGGTATACAATAAGGAATTTATATATCTATCAATCGATCTACGCTTGGTCGGACGCATCACCTAGAACTAAACACGCTAAGTAGGTATATGAATGTTAGTCTGTCAGTATCACACATTTGAAAAATCTTTACACAGTTTATAGGTACACCGTTATATCCCTTACCTCGATAAAGTCAATGAAATTTAGTTATAATTAAGGAAAATAGTTATCAACACTAGCCGTTTTATATCGAAAAAAATGGATTAATTCAGTTTTAAACGGTTTTTTTCGTTTTAAACGGATTGGTTGAATTGGTTTTAGACCAGCCTTACATCTATAACTGCGATCCACAGCCTGCATGTCCAGCGTGGAGATTATGGACATATCTGCTTATTATTCTTATTAGGGGAGACCTAAAGGCTGATGGTAGTGGTGTGCATTTTATTCAAATATCTATTGATGACTAGATGGATCATCAAGATATGTCAGGTAAGCCATTTCGATTTTTTGTTGACTGTTCCTTTGCCATTTTTTCTAATCTTCAATAACTTTGCTTTACTATTATTAGTTATAGGTATAGCTTTATCTAATTCACCTACTTACTATATTATTCTTATTTCGATTGTAATCTATAAGTATAAATAAAAATAAATCATAGATATTTTTTTTTTATTTAGAATGGGCCAGCTTTCGACCTCGAGGCTTGCATAGGCAAGGATGAGGTCGACGATGAGGCGAGCTTTCCCAGAAGATGCCTATTAACTCTCTTTTTGAAGCCGTTAAGGTCGTAAGTCAATGGAAAAACAGACGCTGGCAGCTGATTCCATATTTTAGCAGTGCGCATTATAAATGATGTTTGGAAGCGCTTAGTCCTGTTAAATGGAATATCAACTTGATGCGGATGGTAGTTAGCAGTGCGTCTGAAGTTCCTATGGAAGAACGGTGAAGGCGAAAATAAGGTCACGTAACTCCTGAGCACACTCTCCGTAGTACACATGATGATGATGGTGATGATGATATTTAGGTCGTACCTTGCTTGCTCGTCTATATTTAGAAATGATAATTCAGAAAAACTAAAGTCTAAGTTTTCATAATTTCAAGCAAAACGATATGCCAATTGCCACTCTGTTGCGGCCAGGGTTCACAAAATTTCATTAGAAGTTCCAAAAAGTCCATTAGGTCCCAGCACCGGTGAGTGAATGCCAGAGGTCGAGCCCAGGAATCTACACATCTCATATTTCCCCAGCTATTACATATCGCTAAAATGTTGAATGCTTAATAATGCTCGGAAAGAACAGGTACATACTTTTGTATTGTTTAATTAAGGGGACGATACATGTCAAACCTCCCTCTCGTTCGTACAATTCAACATTTTGGAAGATATAAATTCACTGAATATAGTTATGTAAAATAGCAAACCTTCACGGCCTAGAAAATAACAATACAAAGGTTCAGCAAGAATATCATGTTGAAAACAAAACGATTTTCTACAAAAAAAAAAATAATCAAAATTGATCACATTGGTACAAGTTTTTTGCTAAGAAAACGTGATAGAATAGAAATGATATTATTTCTATCTTCTAAAATGTTTAATAGTGCGAGCGAAGGTAGGTTTGGCAGGTATCGTCGCCTTAAAAGGTTTTATAAATTGGCTTTTTATTGTTCTACTACGTATGTAATGCATTGTAATATTTTTTAGGTAATACCTACTGTTATTGATTGGAAACTGTAAATTCAGTGGCAAAAAACAACAACACTTGCTTATATCTTAATAACTGACCCGCACGCAACTTCGTTTGCGTTTATGCTTGTATATACCTCACGGTCGTGTCTAGAATATCCTACCAAAGTAACATCACAATAAATAATTCTGGACGTTATCACACAGCATCATGAAGCCCCAAAGTAAGCAGAGCTTGTAGTATGGGAACCACATGATTTATATACTACATTTATGCAGTTTTTTTTTTGTAACGAAGTTCCTTATCGTGCGTTGCGAAAGGGGGCTAGACGGAAAAAATACCAAAAGTTGTAACGACACTTTGTAATTGTCAAATGCATGGGCTGATGACGTCATTGTCTAGAGACTGGTGCGCTTATTTCAGCCATTCAAGTTAAGTGCTCTTTAGCCTCGCCGTATAGGCTTAGGCTGCGGGGCCGCGACACCTAGTTCAAATCGCTGTGGTGAATACGTCTTTTTGCATGTTTTGGAACGAAGATGTTCCTTATCGCGCGTTGCAAAATCGTTCGTGCCTGAGGTGCCGGAACTTCGTTCCATCCGGGTGTCCCTTGACACCTCTCAAGTTTTTTGTAATTACATACATATCATACATAGAAAACACCCAGACCCGAGATAAATATCTGCAGAACATCCAAACATTTGTCTGGCGGCGGGAATTGAACCCGCGACCTTCTGCGTCTCAGGCGGACCTTCGCCTACTGCGCCACAGAGGCCGTCAGACAATTTGATCAATGGTTTCGGAACGCATAGAGGACAAACATACAACGCGTACGGCCATCACGAATATTTCAACCTGTCCTGTGACCTGACGCATCGGAAGCGTAACGAAAAATTTGGGCCAATGACAAAGCGTTATTTTTAACGGACTTCAAAAAGGAGGAGGTTCTCAATTCGTCGGAACCTTTTTTTTCGACTTTTTTATGTATGTTCACCGATATCTCCGTCAATTGTAAACCAATTTTCAAAATTCTTTGTTTTGTTTAAAAGAGTATATTTCACAAGTGGTCCCATATAAGTTTTATTCCTGAGGGATTGCTACTTTTCCCGGAAAACTCAAAAAACCTCATCCTCACTTGTAATTTTGCCCTATGATCACCAATACCTCCCTCAATTGTGAACCGATTTTCAAAATTCTTTAGGGCAAAAAGTAAGAAGTGATTTATTTGAAGTCGGTTTATTTTTTATAAAAAGTTTATACTTGTGAATCTACGCTTTCTCATTGGCCAAAAATCGTCTACGATAAGAATACTTTTTTGGATAGTGAATTCTCTACATTGTGAGTTATTGTTAACCCTTAAGGTATTTTTGTTTACTATACTATACATAACATTCAAAAAAATCTGATGTCTAATCTAGGTTCGATGCATTGTTTGTGTTTTTTAAAACTAGTTTCTGAACGCACCTTCTTGCTTAGAAAAAATCAAGATGACGCTGACATTGACAGTTCAGTGACAATTCTCAATATTTCTGAACGAGCGGTTGGGGCTTCACGATGTACAAGGTAAATTATTCTATTTTATATTTTTTTTCTGTAAATTATGTTTATTTGGCACATAAAATAAGATAACAAACATATTGCGGATATTTTGATGCAAAGAGAACATTTCTAAGTTTGTAATTTTGCATGAAATATTGTGTTTTCTGTGAGTGTATAGTATACTATACATCACTACACCTTATCCAAACTAAAACTTTTTTGTTATGTATAGCATGATATACATGGCTACTTATTGGGTTTTTAAAGTTAAGGTGGTTTTGGCGCACTTTTTTATAATTACTTGTACCTACTACTATTAGAAAAGAGAAACTGTATGAATGCACGTACTATCCATAAGTCGGTTGTGGGTGTTTTTTACTTTGCTATGAATTTTTGTTTGCTTTTTGGTTTTGGTTTGCCAGCATGGGTTCTTTTTGTTTTAGAGTTATGCTAGTGGACGCTCGCAGCGGATTTTGTCACTTATTCCTCGGGAAAATGCTGACTCAGAAGCAAGCGATGGAAGGAGTAGTGAAGATGAAATCCGAGGATCTTTCGAAAGCTCGCCGCCACCTTCCCTAAATTCGTCTATAGAGAGGTTAAACTTGTTAGATAGTCCGGTACAGAATGAAGATTATAATGATGGCGAGGTGTTCAACACTTCTACAGCTGATGACTATCAAAGCCAGGGGAGAGAGACGTCAGGAAATAATATTCCACTCACACCAGTCCTGCAAAAGGTATTTCCGAGTCCATCTCAGTGTGACTTATATGCAGTTCCATCGGTATCCTCATTACTTTCGGTGCCATCAAATCCAAACTCTCCATGCACTCCTGTAGTCACTAACACAAGATCCCAAAGGAAACGTAAAGCATCAACTATTGTTGCAAAAACTGTCAAAAAACGTTTTATAAAATATAAAATAATATGCCACTGGAAAAAAGTCCAATTGCAAAGCAAAGCAGAGATTCCAGAAAAGGTTTTTCAAGAAGCAGTTCCCGAGGGTTGGTCAGCTCTTGACTATTTTTATCGTTTTTTCACAGAAGAAATCGTTGACGATATTGTTGCACACACGAACCTTTACAGTCTGCAAGAAAAAAATAGGTCAATAAAAGTTACGAAAGAGGAAATCCTGGATTTCCTCGCAATCAATATCCTCATGGGCATTGTTGCCATGCCTTCGTATAAAGATTACTGGAAAACGAATTTCAGATACCCCCAAGTTGCAGATGTTATGCCTTTGAAAAGATTCCAAAAAATCCGGCGCTTTATACATTTTGCCGACAATAACAATGCGGATATTGAAGACAGGTACTACAAACTGCGTCCTGTAATCGAAAGAATAAGAGCCCAATGTCTGTCTGTTGAAGAAGAAAATGCGTTTAGCATTGATGAAATGGTTATGCCTTATAAAGGCAAAAAAGCCGGTAGCAGAAGGCAGTACAATCCCAATAAACCAAAAAAATGGGGGTTCAAGAACTTGGTGAGAGCTGGTGTATCTGGTATGATTTATGACTTCATGTTGTATGCTGGCGAAACTACATTTCGAGGAACCCACTTCACGGACGAAGAAGATACTTTGGGAGTTGGAGCTAAGATTGTACTAGCACTGTGCAAAACAATTAAGACGCCAGCATCTGTTGTCTATTTTGACAATTATTTTTCATCGCTGGAGCTGGTGTATTTACTGCGAGAGAACTATGGAATCTTTAGCTTGGGAACCATCCGCCAGAACAGACTGCAAGGAGCTGACAAGCTATTGGTTGCAGACAAGCTGCTGGAAAAAAAAGGAAGAGGTTCTTTTTCACAGATTGTCTGCAACAAAAACAAACTGAGTGTCGTCAAATGGGTTGACAACAAAAAAGTCGTACTTGTTAGCTCATTTTGTGACGCCTACCCAGTCCAGACTGCCAAACGCTACAACAAAGAAAGAAAACAATACGTTGAAGTTCCTTGTCCCCAAATTGTAAAGCATTACAATCGTCACATGGGCGGAGTAGACTTGGCTGACATGCTGATTGCCCTATATCGCACTGGCATAAAATCTCACAGATGGTACATCAACATCTTCTCGCAACTGCTGGACATATGTGTCAATAATGCTTGGCTTTTACGCCGAAGGCATACAGAAATGAAAGGCATAAAAAAGAAATCAGATCTTCTGAAAGACTTTAGGTATGACATTTATGCCGAGTTACTGAAGAAGAACAGATCAGTGCCAGTCGAAAATACAGAAGCTCTGCCCAAGAAGATCAAGAAGCCAGTAGCAGCAAGGCCCACTGACGATGTGAGGTATGATCAATTTGATCATTGGCCACAATTAGCTGGCTACCAGAGATGCAAAAATTGCAAAGGCGGGCAGGCGAGCACAGTTTGCACCAAATGCAAAGTACATTTGTGCTATGTGAAGGGTAGAAATTGCTTCTTGGCTTATCATCAAAAGAGTTAATATTGTTACGTGTGTTTGCAAGAATCAATTTGTAACCTGTGTATCATCCGTCCTCTGTAACATTGTGTTTTCATCTTGGTAATTAAATCTCCCTAAAGTGTTAATGTATAGCATGTTATACATACTCATCTATGAGCTGTTTTGCATACGTGTGGCAATGTATATTAAATTATACATGCTTTTTTTTAAAACTATAGTAATAAGATTTTTTTCACTTCTCTTGCTCAAAAAGTGTATCATAAATTCATAATAGTGTAGCTTAGCGGGCCTAAAACTCGAGTTTAATACCTAGGGCTAAAAAGTATTTTTTCTTTTTAATTTTTGTCTAAAATCATCAGCCCGTACAAAGCATTCGTTCTCTTATATAAAAACTCGACTTCTTGGTGCTCCGTCAATCTTTTTTTTTGAAAATAGAACCGTCTTGGTGATGTTTTATGAAGGTTGATTCTTCGCTTCACGGTAGAATGCGAACTGTTTCGTTGAGGGTTATTGAAGGTATAGAGATTTAAAAAAAAAGATGGTATTGGCGCTAAATCTCTAGAATTTTCTTCATTCCAAATCACAAACTTTTACGTTTAACTTCCTGACTTTAACTTTCAAATTGTGAACGTGAAAAATGTCATCAAGTGATAGTGAAGATGCTAATATGCAAATGGAAGAAAAGGGCAAAGAAATAATTATGAATCTGTTGCCGACAAAATCACGTGAAATATATTTAAAGAGTTACGAAAATTTTATGAAATGGAGAGATGAGAAACGTGTGGATTCTTTTACAGAAGGGGTTTTTCTCACTTATTTTGATGAATTATCGAAAAAATTCAAATCGTCGACTCTTTGGAGCACATATTCAATGTTAAGAATGACCTTAAAAACGAGACACGACGTCGATATTAAAAAATATGTAAATTTAACGGCTTTACTGAAGAAATTGTCCACTGGATACAAGGCAAAAAAATCTAAAGTCTTGACGACACAAGAAATCGAAACATTTTTAAATAACGCTCCAAATAAACAATACTTGGCAACAAAGGTAACCTACTTATGTACTCTACTCAAACTAAATAAATAGATACCTACCTACATACCTAAATTATGTACCTAGGTTATTACGATTATTAACACACTTATTTTTTTGTTCAACAGGTTGCTTTAATTTATGGAATCAGCGGTGCATGCAGAGGAATAGAGTTTGCCAATATAACGCTAGAAGACGTAGAAACGGATACAAACCTACAAGCTGTGAGTCTGCCGAACACGAAAACAAACAAAGAGCGTAAATTTGTCATCAGTGGAGAATACCTTAATATAGTTAAAGCCTATCAGGAGTTACGTCCCACTAATGTTTCAACGAGAAGATTTTTTCTAAATTATCAAAATGGTAAATGCACAAGGCAAGTCATAGGCAAAAATAAATTTGGTAACATGCCTAGAGATATTGCCACTTATCTAAATTTACCAAATCCGGAACTCTACACGGGCCATTGTTTCCGCAGAACATCCGCGACTCTGTTGGCGGACTCTGGTGCGAATATAACGACATTAAAACGCCACGGTGGATGGAGGTCCGATCAAGTGGTTGAAGTTTATATAGAGGACTCTATACAAAACAAGTATCACGTCACGCAGCGGATTATGGAAGGAATCAATATTCTACCAAACATTACAGAACCCCAAGCATCTACATCGCGGGATTGGATGAATATGTGAACTCAGCTGAAGCCGCGCAGGAAACTCAAGCATGATTCGAGTCTCTCCAACTTTTACTCCACAACAATCAACTAAAAATATAATCACATCCCAATCACAGAGAACCGAAATAAAATTGCCCGGGAAAAACATATCACTAAACATTCAAAATTGCTCTAACTGCACATTTAATTTTTAATAAAATTTCTGAAAATTGACTAATTTGGAATTGTTTTATTTTCTCGCAATCGAAGTGAAAAGTAGAGTGTTTTACTCGGGCCAAAACCACCCATTATAACTCGGTCTTGTCATCCTCCCTCGCTAAGCTCGGGAGTATAACAACCTCGTATATAATGGGATGGTTTAGTCCCTTGTAAAACAATCTACTATTTTATTTAATGTCCGTGTATCCCTAGAGTCTAAATAAACTAGTTTTAATAAAATCTTCGTTTTATTTCACCAAAAAATGCTCTGCTACCTTAAGGGTTAATCTGTCCATAATAGTATTTACGTAGATACTATTATATACCTAAGTACACAATTTGCTTCAATTACATTTTAAATTGTAGCACTTAGTTTAAGTCGTCTTGAAACTAATCTAATTTGTTTGTATTCAGTTGACTGTAGGATGTGCCTCCCGGAGCGTGTAACTACATTGAACTGTTTCACCGCGGATTCAGATCTCGTCAATGTAATTAATCCACAGCTTGCAGCGGGACTAATGATAATCGTGAGACGCATTATGTTAGACCTCAACCTTGAGGGGTGTCACAACTAACAGTTTCAATTGTTAAACAAATAATTCATTAATATTATTTGTATATAATAATTATTTATGTACCTAGGTGTATGTAATTTATATGTAGTTATCTTATTATCTATATGTTATCTTTAAATTATTAAAAATATTATAAAAATTATTATATTAAATTGTATGTATTGTTTTGTATAAGTTGTAGTTTTAAGTAATTTTAAGATTGGATTAAAAAGCACGCCTACCACCATCTTATAACAAACCACAGGTTTGACTGGTAGAAAATGCTTGTAGCATTAAGCCCACCTTTTTGTTACATTTTATGTGCAATGAAGTATAAATAAAAAAATAAATAAAACCTCTCCATGTTTCAAGCAGGACATGCTAGATGAAACAGCTAAAACTAAATTTATCTTTTGTGGCAACCCTACTCGAACCTATGTATTAAGGTACCTTTTCGTAAAGATTATGCTAATAAATAGGCTTTCTTTAGTGGATGGGGAGACAGTTTAATGACTCGGGAGATGTTCGGGAGAGACAATTTAATCATCAATTTTAGGACTTCTTAGATAATTTCGAATACCTAACACAAAATACCCAATTACAGAGGTTGCTACTTAGCTTGAGGTAGGTTTGATAGGCAACCATTTCTTTCTAAGTAGTTTCTTGAAGCTATGTAAAAATATATTGTAATAATGGATGTTTGTTCTGCATCTGGCTGTTTTATGATGATTCAAAATTAAAAAAAAAACATTTATTCAGTAGGAACTGTATAGTACACTTTGAAACGTCATTTTTTTTAATGTACCACCAATTCGTAACGCTACCAAACAGAGAAGAATTGGCAAGAAACTCTGCTTGGCTTATATTTTTTAACGTCATTGTTCTTAATAACTATTACATTGTTTTTGATAGAGTTGGAGGCAGTTTCATCCCAAGCTTTTTTGTCATCTAAATAATCAGATATTTTATAATAAGCTTTATTACAGAGATTACGTTTAACAACATTTTTGAATTTATTTACAGATAGTTTAATGACGTCATTTAGGGTTTTTTTTTAATCGTACACACATCCCTTTAAAAGATTGACTAACTTTCTGGAGCCTTACAGTAGGAACCGCTCTTTATTTCTAGTGTTAACATTATGATAGTCGCTATTTTTCTTAAACATGTTAATATGTTTTCGGACATACATTAAGTTTTCATATATATATATTGGCACGGCACTGTAATAACATTTATTTCTTTAAACTTAGTTCTAAGTGATACTCTGGGGCCCATTTTATAAATTGCACGAACAGCCCTCTTCTGCAACACAAATATGGTGTTGATATCTGCAGCATTCCCCCACAACAAAATGCCGTACGACATAATGCTATGGAAGTAGCTGAAATAAACTAGTCTAGCCGTTTTTACGTCAGTAAGTTGACGGATTATTTTGACTGCGTATACTGCAGAACTGAGTCTGTTCGACAACCCATCTATATGAGCGCCCCATTGAAGCTTATTATCTAAAGTTATGCCTAAAAATACAGTAGTGTCCACAAGATTTAGATCTTCTTCTTTTATTTTAATCAGGCTTGTTGTTTGACAGAAGATTGTTTGATCAGACTCTGGTTCATAGTATAGACTGCCTAGTTTGATATCCTTCGCTTTGCTCTGGATTCAAACAATCGCTCTCGCCTTCAATACATCATTTTGGTCCCTTGTAATATAATCTATATTTAATATATATCTATATATCTATATGATAGTTCATGAGATATGATGAAATTAAGTAAATATTGCATGGAATCGAATCATTTTGTAAGTATACGGAAAATTTATGAGTACTGAAAGAACCATCAAAAATAAATGCTTTTAGCATTGTGGATTTACAACGTGCGTAGGCGTATAGCCATTAGTGTTAACTAGATTATCTGGTTATATTAATTTATTTATTTTGTAATTAATTTATTTTGTAATTTTAATTTAATTTATTTAGTAATTTTAATTTAATTTATTTTGTAATTTTAATGTAATTATTTAGTAATTTTAATTTATTTATGTTTTAAGTTTAACCATTTTTATGGAGTATGGTCGGAAATAAACGATTTTTATTTATTTATTTATTATATTATATGAGTAGGTACTTATCATATTTTCATATTTTTTTATTGCAATAAAAGTGGTGAATGGGCATTGGTTTCTGACTAATTTGGCCGCTCAATTGTCTCTGGATTATTTAACGACCGACAAGGCCAAGTCCAATATCTTGCCTTGCACAAATAATTTTATATTCATTTATAAACACACAAGAATTTTTATTTTCCTAATAATTGTACCTAAAAACCTTGTTAGGTTTTACTAGGTACTCACAATCGTCGATAATAAATAGATAATGCTGGGATATTTCACACAACATAATCAAAAGCTCACTTAGAAGTAGGTAATCTTTTATGCTATAGTGCTTATACTGAAACAATCTAAATAGATACCTATTCTCCATCACTGAACAACAAGATAGTTATTCTAAACGTTATAAAACAAATATCTTTTGACCTTTTACAGAGATTATAATTAAGGAGTTTACACACCAAAGCAACCCAATACAGCCACACAGAGCAGCGGTAGCCAGCGCCTTAGAGACGGGATTTGGTATGTTGACTGCTTAAAACATTCAGACTAGGTACCTAATAAAATTCTGGGAATTATTTACTGCAGTTATAACGAATGCGATAAAAACAAAAGATAGTTGTAATCAAGAGAGCAAAGAGGGTAAACACGCGGGTTATCTGAGACTATTCTTAAAAACGCCTCACTGCTTTCCAAGGCATTCGGCATCAGGCGATCAGTTTGCACAAATCCTCCAAACGTCTATCAAGTAAGTCATTTTAATCAATTATTTTACGTATTGTTTGTAAATCTATTGGATGCATAACGATAATTTTACTGGGATATGGATTTTAATCAACCAAATTTCATAAAAGTTAATCATTAAAATCGATTGTAAACTGTGCTTCTTGGAGAAATCAGGATGAACCTTAAAATAGGGTTAAGGCAGGGTGAAAATAATATTTTCGTATTTGTTTATTCTTTTCACGTTTTCTGGTAATTGAAGCAGAATGCCAGTGGCGAAATCTTGGAGCAATCTCTGACATGTTAGCATGCTCTCTAGTTCTCATCAGCTGGTTAAACAAATAGAGTCGTTACAGCAGTACTCGGTACTTGGTACCCGGATACAAAGCTTATATGGTATTTCCCTGATCTAGAACTACATAGGTCCTTACCTATGAAATTGGCGTTTTTTCTCTCTATTTCATGTTGCACATATTTTATTTTATTCAACAGTCGTATACAAAATTAATTTATCTTCTGAACGTGACATTATTGCAAAGATTGAAAATTTTATAACACACTATTTTTGAGGAAGTTCATCCGCAAAAAATAAAACTTAAAAACAGTCAATTCCACGTGTTGTCACTTTCAATGCTTAAATTCATAGTATTAGTTTATATGTTAGTTTTCTTTTTAAATAAGACTTGTACTTTCTATGCATACTTTTCAGAATCAACATTCTGACAACTCCAATCATACACACAACATTTTAGGAGATTAGGTTTAGGAGTTCTAGAAAAAAATACAAAAATGTACGTATGGAGAAATCAATTTTCTCGAAATTCTCCATACAAAATGCCAATTTCATAGGTCCTCATAATTAGGTGCGAAATATCAGCTCTATCCGTACAATAGATATGGCATGAAAGAGAAACAATAATTTCACATTTAACATCTCACATCTTCTTACAAACTTTTTTCTTTATAATATTACTAGCTTCCGCCCGCAGATTCGCTCGTGTTAATGTGGTTTTTGTCAAATGTATTTAAAGTTCACTTTATCAAAAACTGACCTAAAACTTCAACGCTTGTTACACTTACAAAGAGAAGGAAAGAAATTAGGCATTAATTTTAGAGGTGCCCGTATCATATTACTCTAAGAATAAGAGATGTGATTGAAGGGGTTACCAGATCCCTTGCAGATTGTTTTTCAATTTCACTCACTCTTGCCGATTCCTAACCTAAACGAATCATTTCTATAGTGAAAAAATACCCAATATTTTCATTTTATATTTTTGCATTATTCATTATGAACCTTTAGCTTTTTTTAACTAAGTTGCAAGTCTACTCGTAATTTCTTTGCTTTGGATTGGAAAATAAACGTTTCTTAATTATAATCATTAGCAATGATTAGATAAGAATGGAGAAAATGGGATCTGATCGTAAACTAGGACGACTCTGTTTATTCAAAAGCTAAATAAGATTCTAAAAACAATATATCCTTTAAAAATCATATCAAAAAAATCTACAATTCAGTGTATGTTAAAGTAATTTTGATTCAGCAACATACTATGATGCTGAAACAATTTCGTGCAATATTATGAGTGTGCCTGACATAGACGTCTGCATTGAGTTTGTTTCAATTTTGATCTATCACGTGAATTTCAAAGCAAAATAGAGAATGTAGGTACCAACCAACTAACTTATTAATAAGCAATTATACCTGTGGACTAGTTAACAGTTATAATTGCTATAGGCTGGACGATGACGATGATCATAGCAATTATCCCGTCCGTTTCTTCCCCTAATGGTTTTACATTGGGATGGGATGATAAGTAGCATTCACCTGCTTTCTAAACATCAGAATAATTGCAATAACCAACCCCCCGTGATACAAGAAGCAGAAAAAATATTCTTTAAATTAATAAAAATTCTGTATAAAATGCCTACCTGTTTCAGAATGAGGGCTGTTTTGGTACTATTCATCGTGGCGTGTTCCATGGCAGTGGTCTACGGAGACCTGATCTGTGGTAGGAGCTACTGCAAGGAGAACCCCTGCAACACACCCGTGGCTAGGACAAGCTGTCGCACTCCTTCAGTTTACCGGGAGAACCACGCGGGCAGGTGCGCCTGCTGCCCAGCCTGTGTCACTCTTCTTGGTAAGAAACCTTTCAAAATCCAAGCTTTTTATTTACGAACAGGTACAATGTCAAACTTAGTGGCTACTTCGATCTTATAAATTATTTTTCTAAATATTAATTAATTTATCTAAATATATGTTTATGAGCTGACTGACAATCATTATACAACCTAAATCGTAAGTCTAGAGACTTGTGTTATAGGCATATTCCATACATAGTGTAAGGGTGCAGTAAGAAAAGATCTCCTGGACATTTAGGACCTGAAGAAATGCAGCGGGACAAAAACTATAAGGAGACGAAGACACGGGACACACACTAGTAATATTATAAATCTCTATGTTAAGTTGTGATCCATCCTACTCACATCCGTAAAGATTTTAGATATCGATATCTGATTTCTCACCAATGTAAGTTTGGAGTTGAAAATTATAATTAGATAATAAATTTTATTCCAAGGTTTATAAAGACAAACATATGGATAAGATAATATTGTACTGTTCATTTAACTCAAAAGCTGACCCGATCGTTCTGTTCTAGATAAATGATGACCTTTGTTATTTTCCACATCATGCGACGACTAAGGAATAACAAACAGCTCACTAAGCTGAATTGATTCAATATATTTGTCAAGTCGACATTTTTCTATAATACTCTGGCTACGTTATCGGGTTTCGGCGAAAAATCGGGTTATTCGTAATATGAAGACATTTAATTCGGAAGAAAGATAAACAATACGCATCTTCGCCGAATGGCTATAACGTAGGTGATCTCTACAGAGCACGCTGAGCATGTGAATTTGGGATCGCAGGGCAGAGCTTCTCGCACCGCCTACACAGCTGCCTGTAGGTGGTCAGGGAATTTAGCTGTGCCGAAGTTAGACTGCGCTATGCCGCAATGGGCAGATCGCTAGATCCCCGTTTGTTACTTAGCAGGGTGCATCACGACAGATGAGGTTGGCTTGAGTTTCGACGGTAGAAGTGGGAACTCCTTACACCCCAAGCAAGTGATACTTATAATTATAATAATTATAACTTAAATACATTCTCACTATAAATACAACTTATGTTCAAACAAATGCGGAAAAGCATCGCTAAATAGTAACATTTCATAATCAAATCTTTTTTTTGGTTGAATGTGTTGGTTCATTTAGCTTAGAAACGCTATTCATTATGTTAAAATTAGGGGGAATATTTTCCATTTTTACTACCTATGCCTATTTTATACCTATGGTAAAAATATCTACTTATGATTTGGTACTTCGTGTTTTTAATTTCACTTATCTTTTCCTTGTTTCATTACTTTCAATTATCTTTCATCACAAAGAAATTGAAACAAAATGAAATAAGCAGGTACCTACTTGATATTTTTTTTATAACTAACTGATTAGGTATCAATCTGAAAGTTTATGTTGTGTATCTATGTTTTTTTATGATCCCCGAATGTAGAACTAGAGCATGTATTTTTCGACTCATATCTATAACGGCAGCCTAGTAAATTACATTATCATTTTTGTTTGTCTGTTTGTTTATTAACTATATTGGCTTACTTTTTATCACAATACTATGTGAAAGCAGTCGTGGGAGTATACTAGTTTCGAAGGTATCAATCCACTATCTTATTTGTACATTGACTAAATAATAAGCCTAAATAATCTAACCAATCATACTTAATCAAAAATCATGATATACGAGGCATAATTCTTGATTACACTAATTATAACGATTTGGTCAAATTATAGTTTGATAAGCTATGTTTACAAAATGTAATTCTATTACAAAATAACCATTGCTACTAACTTTTTTTTTTGACTGGCTTCATAGCTCAGTTGATAGTTGTTCTGCCTTCTGGGCTGCCGCGATCGATCGCGAGTTCGGTTCCCACCCAGGACAAACCTTTTTGTGGTGAACATGAATGTTTATTCTTTGTCTGGATATCAAGAGTGTCTGATACTCAAGTACAGGCTTTACAGGCTAAGACATTTTACATCTTTAATTAATATTAATAAAAAAAAATTGTTACAAATATAGCCAGGTAAAACATACATATCTTTAGATTATTTTTGAGCCAGTCTGTGGAATTCCACTGCAATAATCAATAATCATTTATTTCGTACATCACTAGAATGACACGTCATATTCAAATATTATCAAATAATATTAACATAAATAAAAACATTAAAATAATATTTTTAGCATAAATTTTTATATTATAATTATTTAATAGTTAGAACTAAAACAATTAATTACTCACTTTTACAGGCTAAGACGAGACTCATCGTAGCTGTAAAAACTGCTGTAAATAAGCCAGTGCTTTAGCTTACACTTCAAAGATGTCAGGCTTGTTGCCTCCGTCACATTTTTAGGAAGACTTTGTACACTGTCGGAGAGACCATTTTTTTTAACTTGAAAGACGGTTGTCATTTTTATTACATTTTATTTTCTAGTGTTTTTCTAATGTATGTCGTTTATTAGTCATGGTATTATAACCGTTATACGTAAGTTATAAGACAGAAATATTCGTGAAATGGAATAAAAGAAGAATGAACGGGAATTCTCTGATGAAGAAAATTGTGCGCCGATCATTTTTTGATAAATTCGCCATGGCTGTAGCAGAAAACATTACCTGACTGAAGACTGGATGACTGGACTTGTAAACCGTACTATGTTGCCTCATATTATTATGAACATTATACTTGATACTGGCGAAATTGTGGAAACTATCCCAGCAGCCAATTAATAAAGAAGTGAAGTGAAGTACATTGTCGGTCCCATTATGACATTCAGACTTCGCATGGCAGGCATCTCCTTCTTAATAAATAAATTAAATTAAGTTTATTCGTAACCCAATATATTTGTCGGTAGATATATTAGTCGGACATAAAATTGTACCTATTTCAAATGGTTACACCATGCAAGGCTCTGTCACCAACAAAGTAAATTGTTAACTTCTCAGAACTTCTGTTTGCAGACTCTCAGTCTTTGGTATTGGTTATTTTAAGAGCGCTAAGTAGAATACGACTCAGCCAAGGGTCTACGAATACACGTAGAGGTATCTACGAGAACGTAGCTCTTTAGCGTAGCTCATGCCACAGACAACGTTTATGTAGGCAAGTTGGCAGTTGTTAATGATAAGGCTCTCAATTTGCTCAACAGATGCCTACACAGAACTAAACAAGACCGGTAAAGTGCGAGTTAACTCGCCCACCGCGAGTGACGTCAATTACTTCCAATTCATACATTCAATATTATATTCTCGTGGATATCATGAGTAGTATAGTAGTAAGTTTTAGGTGGAAATTTTAAGTTTTTCTCACTCACACTCGATGTACGAAGAGGAGTAGGACTTTTTCTACCCCTCTTCATACCTCGCTTTTTATAGGTAGTTGCATCCACGTTGGCTGACCACCATAATTTGAAACAGTTAGTGAAGGAATTATCTAGTAGTTTTTAACCGACTTCAAAAAAGGAGAAAGTTCTCAATTCCGTTGTATTCTTGTTATTAGCAAGTTTTGTTCGTAGTTTAAAAAACTAATAAAACCTGTAATGTTGTAGAATAGGCAAATCAAGATCAAGGCCTTTCAGGTAACACCCTATTAAACGTGTCTCTCCTTATAGCTTGACCACCGTTTTTCTTACATTTATATTTTTTTCTATAAAACCGTTTTAAATAGAGACTTCACTTCAATTTTCCTTTAAAATATAGTTATCTTTCTATAACATATACAAAAATCAGGTTTCTCTTAGGAACGGTCATTTTTTAGTCATGTTTTTCATCATAAATCCAAAACGGTGCATAGCAAAAAATTTTTTTTCATATGATACCCCACTCGGCCTAGCCAACCCCCCCTATTATTTTTCATCCCCCCATTTTAGAAGATTTCGAAAAAACTGTTTAAGTTAGAGACTTCGGTTAATTTTCCTGTAAAATATAGATATTTTTCTATAACATATACAAAAATCAGGTTTCTCGCTTTGCAAACTTCAGAGATGGGGGGAAGGAACGGTCATTTTTTGGATGTTTTTCATCATTAATCCAAAAATAAAAATAAAAGGGGGGTTGGCTAGGTCGAGTGGGGCATAATATCAAAGGACCTCATTTGTACTGCACGAAACAGTTTTTTTTTTATCATGCACCGTAAAAAAAACAACTGTTTTATGCAGTACAAAGGAGGTCCTTTGATATGATACCCCACTCGACCTAGCCAACCCCCCTTTTATTTTTCATCCCCTCATTTTGGAAGATTTCGAAATAATTGTTATAGTTACACTTCACTATATTTTTCCTGTAAAATATAGATATCTTTCTATAATATACAAAAAAATCAGGTATATCACTTCGCAAACTTCTGAGTTAAGGGGGGGAATGGTAATTTTTTGACGTTTTTTATCATTAATCAAAAACTGTGCATGATATAAATAAATAAAAAACTGTAGCGAGCAGTACAAATGAAGCCCTTTGATATGATACTCCACTCGACCTGTTGGTCCCAGTTTGAAATTTTGTTTTTTTATACTGGACCCTTTTGGGTAGAAAACAAAATATTTTTTTTGCTGGCAATCTTATTCTATTAGTGCATTTTAAATCTATATCAAATTTCAAGTTGATAGCTTAAGTAGTTCCTGAAATAATCAGGTGTGACAGACGGACGGACGGACAAAGCGGCACCGGGTTCGTTTAACGTCACCCTAAAAAGGTATTATAGTACTACACCGGACTTACATTCCGAAACATGTATTGTCGACTTGACTCTTATTTGATTTGCATACTTGACCACATCATGGTCTCTTGGTGGCGGTAGATACTTATGTGGGGTAGCGCAGAAAGACAAGCATTTTCGAGATCTTTCAATGTAGTTTCAATCAAACTTTACAATATTTTTATGATCAGTGTTTTTATTTTTATTCTTCAGGTGAAAATGCTGCCTGCAAGACTTATGACAAGGAGCATGGAGAGACCCCCTCCGCCGTGTGTCGCGACCCCCTCAAGTGCCTTAAGGGAGTTTGTACCAAGATCCCGCCTAGGAACAAGGCTTAAGCTACAAATTTAACATTACTGCCGTCATTTTTTGCATAAAATTAAACTATATTGTGATTGAAATAGTCTTTTTTAAATATTATCCTACAAATAAATACAATGAAATTTTGTGAAGATGGAATGGTGGATGTTTGTTACTCTTTCCCGCAAAAACTACTGAACAGATTTTGATGAAACTTTATGGTATACCTACATAAGAACATAGTTTATGACCTGGATTATATAGGTT
This sequence comes from Horisme vitalbata, assembly GCA_951804965.1. Lineage (NCBI taxonomy): Eukaryota > Metazoa > Arthropoda > Insecta > Lepidoptera > Geometridae > Horisme > Horisme vitalbata. Next base: position 19,292,588 of record OX638093.1, read on the forward strand.
ACTTTTTATCCGGGTACCACGCGAGCAAAGCCGCGGGCGGAAGCTAGTGTATTACATGTGTAACACTGAGCGTGCTTCAAATCGGTCTCGAATTATTCTTTTCAAAATACAGATAAATTGATTTGAAAAGCAACCGATTGGGTTTTATTGGAACCAATTGATGTGAGCCGTAGCTACACTGTACATTTCGATCGAATGCGTCGTATTTATTTGCAATTCATTGGTTTCGAACGAACACAAACAGGACCGGCGACTTTTTTAATAAAACTAAAATATTTCCAAGTAAACCCAGGACTTACCTACACTACCTATTAAATTGTTTACAAGATTCAACCCGGGGCTTCGCTCGCGTGGTACACAGCTAAAAAGTAGATTATAATTATACTCTAATATACTCCTGGTCTAGAACTACATAATGTATGTTAAAAAGTAGCTTTGGCGTGAAGGAGGAATAAATAAATAAATAAATAATAAATAAATAATGCGGACTTAATCACACAGCATCATGTAGCCCCAAACTAAGCAGAGCTTGTATTATGGGAACCACATGATTGATATACTACACATATATTTTTTTTTTGTAAATATATACATATCATACATAGAAACACCCAGACCCGAGACAAATATCTACAGAACATGCAAACATTTGTCCCGCAGCGGGAATCGAACCCGCAACCCTCTGCGTCTCAGGCGGACCTTCGCCCACTGCGCCACAGAGGCCGTTTTTATTATGTGTATGGGTTACACTATTATTTGATGGGTCTAAACCATTCAAAACCCTTTTGATTAGGTTACCTGATCATGAGGGTTATCAATAGTATTGGGTTTTGGTATTATTCCAAAACCCATTCCTTTGGGTTACCCTTTTTATCATTGTAACACGGGTTATACGTGGGTTATAGGAGATAAAGGAGAAAAAAAAAGACGTGTGGCACTCGGGGACTGCCGCGGTAAAGCTATTGCATAGCATTTTGTATCAACTTATGCAATTATAATTATTTATTTATTTTATTTATGCAGTATTTCTTTTTATTTGATATTAATTCAAGTTACACTTTTTGAGCGTGGTGACCGATAAGAAAACAATTTTTTTTCTTTTATTAAATAAAAATACGTCTAGTTGCACGCACACAAACACCGTGTCGAAGACTGCCGAAAAGAAACGACGTTAGACAATGCACGGCCTTCAAGCCACACCTCCGTGCCCGTCGGAGTGGGGAGCGTGAGGTTTTTTTTCCTTACGGAATTTCTGGATTCGGTCCCCGCGCTCAAGGCCCTCGATAGAAGCTATGCAATAGCTTAAAAATCGGTCAAAAGATGAAAATTTATTGCGGTAATTGTGTTCTAAGCATTAAGGACGGAAATACAGACAACTAATTGTTTATTTTACGCAATAATAATTATATTATAATAAAATTGGAATAAATTTTCAATAACAGCTGTCAAACCTAAATCGACCATATCTCGAGAACTACTTATCTTAGACTTGCCTTTATTAGCTCAAATGATAGCTATTGACAAGACCTTAATTTTCGATGACAGCTGTCAAACTTAAATCGACCATATCTCGAGAACTACTTATCTTAGACTTGCCTTTACTAGCTCAAATGATAGCTATTGACAAGACCTTAATTTTCGATGACAGCTGTCAAACTTAAATCGACCATATCTCGAGAACTACTCATCCTAGACTTGCTTTTACTAGTTCAAAAGATTGCTATTGACATGAACTTAATTTTCGATGACAGCTGTCAAACTTAAATCGACCATATGTCGGGAACTACTTATCTTAGACTTGCCTTTACTAGCTCAAATGATTGCTATTGACAAGACCTTAATTTTCGATGACAGCTGTCAAACTTAAATCGACCATATCTCGAGAACTACTCATCCTAGACTTGCTTTTACTAGTTCAAATGATTGCTATTGACATGAACTTAATTTTCGATGACAGCTGTTAAACTTAAATCAACCATATCTCGGGAACTACTTATCTTAGACTTGCCTTTACTAGCTCAAATGATTGCTATTGACATGAACTTAATTTTCGATGACAGCTGTCAAACTTAAATCGACCATATCTCGAGAACTACTCATCTTAGACTTTCTTTTACTAGCTCAAATGATTGCTATTGACATGAACTTAATTTTCGATGACAGCTGTCAAACTTAAATCGACCATATGTCGGGAACTACTTATCTTAGACTTGCCTTTACTAGCTCAAATGATTGCTATTGACAAGACCTTAATTTTCGATGACAGCTGTCAAACTTAAATCAACCATATCTCGAGAACTACTCATCTTAGACTTGCTTTTACTAGTTCAAATGATTGCTATTGACATGAACTTAATTTTCGATGACAGCTGTTAAACTTAAATCAACCATATCTCGGGAACTACTTATCTTAGACTTGCCTTTACTAGCTCAAATGATTGCTATTGACATGAACTTAATTTTCGATGACAGCTGTCAAACTTAAATCGACCATATCTCGAGAACTACTCATCTTAGACTTTCTTTTACTAGCTCAAATGATTGCTATTGACATGAACTTAATTTTCGATGACAGCTGTCAAACTTAAATCGACCATATCTCGGGAACTACTTATCTTAGACTTGCCTTTACTAGCTCAAATGATTGCTATTGACAAGACCTTAATTTTCGATGACAGCTGTCAAACTTAAATCGACCATATCTCGAGAACTACTCATCCTAGACTTGCTTTTACTAGTTCAAATGATTGCTATTGACATGAACTTAATTTTCGATGACAGCTGTCAAACTTAAAACAACCATATCTCGAGAGCTACTCATCCTAGGCTTGCCGTTACTAGCTCACATGATAGCTATTGTTAAGATCTTAATTTTCGATGACAGTTTTTAGTTTGACAGCTGTCATCGAAAATTAAGATTTTATTAGTAGCTATCATTTGAGCTAGTAACGCAAGTCTAGGATGAGTACTTCTCGAGATATGGCAAATTCAATTTTGACATATGTCATTGAAAATAAAGATCTTGTCGATAGCTATCTTTTGAGCAATTAACAGCTATTCTAGGATGAGTAGTTCCAGAGATATAACCATTTACAGATGAATTTGTAGAATGAGTTTCGAGTGGAGCTATGAGTTGAGTTTTGAGTTTGAGTTTTAGAGTGACAGTGACAGTGACAATCCGAAATTATTATTAATTAATAAATATTAGTAATGATAACCATTGTGTAACATTCAAAAAAACCTATCAAGAGACCCCATTCATTCCCCATAACCCCATTCATTCGTTTAACCTCATAAGAGGGTAACCCTATCGACTGAAAGCCAATAGGAACGGGTTACACTTTCGCTTGTGTTATGAGGAGAATAGCCAATTGAAAGGGTAATCCCGTCAACTGTATAACCCAATGAACTAACTCGAAATCGGGGTTGTACGGGCCCTGATCTGTATATTAATTAATTGTATGCACGAGAGCAAGAGCATCTTCGTCTTCTGAGGATGACATGCTGACACATCGATACCGGACAACAGACTGCACAACACTTGTGCCTCTGTCACGTCATTTCTGCGTCATGTCCGAGCCATGTCCGTGCCATGCCCGTGCCATGTCCTCGCCACGTCCGTGCCACGTCTGCGCCATGTCCGCGCCATGTCCTTGCCCGATATGTGTGACCTGTGCCTAAGAAAATCCCAAATGACGTGATAAATTTATATGTAAATAAATACAAAATTTTTGTTAAACGTAACCTCTGTAATAAAGCTTATTATAATGTTTCTGATTATTCAGATGACAAAAAAGCTTGGGATGAAACTGTCTCCAACTCCCTCAAAACCAATGTAATAGTTAAGAAAAAATATTGTAAATCTGATATTTAAAAACATATAAGCCTAGCAGAGTTTCTTGCCAATTCTTCTCTGTTTGGTCGCGTTACGTCATCATCGTCAGCCTATAGCAAACCACTGCTGGACATAGGCCTCCCCTAATGAGCGCCATTGCGCCCTGTCCTAAGCTCGACGCATCCAGCTTCTACCAGCAGCCTTTCGCAGATTGTTACCCCACCTGGCCGGAGGGCGTCCTACACTAAGTTTGCCGAGTCGTGGTCTCCACTCAAGAACTCGTTTACCCCAACGGTTATCGGTTCTTCGGCAGATATGGCCAGCCCTCTGCCACTTCAGCTTGCTAATTCTCTGAGCTATGTCAACAACTTTAGTTCTATGTCGGATAAACTCGTTACGGATTCTATCCTTCAGAGAAACTCCAAGCATAGCTCGTTCCATAGCTCGCTGAGCGACTTTAAACTGGTGGACCAGCCGTACTGTAAGAGTCCACGTTTCGGCTCCGTATGTCATGACGGGTAGGACGCACTGATTGAAAACTTTCGTTTTCAAACATTGCGGTATGGGTGACGAGAAAACTGGACGTAGTTTTCCAAATGCTGCTGTTTGGTCGCGTTACGAATTGGTGTAAATTAAAAAAAAAAAACGATTCTAAGTGTACTACTACTAAGTATACTGTACGTACTGAATAAAGAAGTTTTCACTTATACTTTCACTTTCAGACAAAAGTTATGCGATTACTGTAAACATTTTTCGCAGGCCCCTGGTTAATAAAAGTTACATAAACTACAATTTTACAAAATATCATCCTCATCAGCCATGACTGATGATGCCAGGCTATGGCTATAGCAGTCCACTGCTGGACACCCCACCGGTTATCGGTTCTTCAGCAGATATGGCCAGCCCAATACAGAAAACGTTCTATGTCGGATAGTCTCGTTGAGGATTCTAAAATATGTAAAATTGTAAATAACAAATATGTTTTTTTTCTGCAAATAATGATATAAAACTAGTTGACCCACTTGCAACCTCAATTGCATGTTGAATTTTCTTTTTTTCACAACAAATTTTGTAATCACAACAACCTTTGACTAATCTAAGGAGCTCGATTTCACTGCGGGGTCTTTTTTTTTGCTCTTCTCTTTTGCAAAATTTATATGCTCATGTTATTGTAATAAGTATATTTGTACACAGACAGAAACTTGTAGAATTGTAACTGTCACTGGTAATAAAATTGTAATTTACAAACATGTAAGGCCCAGGTCACACATATCGGGCAAGGACATGGCGCGGACATGGCGCGGACGTGGCACGGACGTGGCGAGGACATGGCACGGGCATGGCGCGGACATGGCTCGGACAAGACGCAGAAATGACGTGACAGAGGCACGAGTGTAGTGCAGTCTGTTGTCCGGTATCGATGTGTCAGCATGTCATCCTCAGAAGACGAAGATGCTCTTGCTCTCGTGCATACAATTAATAAATATACAGATCAGGGCCCGTACAACCCCGATTTCGAGTTAGTTGCTTCGAAAGTGAAACCCCTTCATTGGGTTATACAGTTGACGGGATTACCCTTTCGTTTGGGTATTCTCCTCCTAACACAAGCGAAAGTGTAACCCGTTCCTTTTGGTTTTCAGTCGATAGGGTTAACCTCTTATGAGGTTAAACGAATGAATGGAGTTACCTCTTGATAGGTTTTTTTGAATGTTACACAATGGTTATCATTACGCCTGACACTGGGTGGGGGAATTTACATTTTGACTCTTGATTTATGACGTCAATCATTAGGTATAAGTTCGGATCGCTTTATTTCGTTGAAGGAAGAGCGTCACTGCATTAAAGAAAAGTTTTGAAAACATGAGGAAAGTGCTGTGTTTCAGTCAGTTTTCATTGGTCATCATCGCAGAGTATGCGTTATCTATCACATACGAGACCCGCAGTCAACATATTAAAAAGAAAAAAAATGGTGTTTCAGTTTTCATGAGTCATCACATCAGTTATGTCATGACTGAGGCCCGCAGCCAACATGTTAAAAAGAAAAAAATGTGTTTCAGTCAGTTTTCATAGGGCATCATCGCAGAGTACTCTGCGTAGCTTTATTTTTTATTTTTATTGTATTTATTAGGCAAAGCCGACAGTACACATAATGAGTATTTTGTAAAGCGTTATGTCCGAGACCCGCAGTCAACGTGTTAAAAAGAAAAATATGACCTCTAAATATAATTTTTGATTGTCACTGTCACTGTCACTCTAAAACTCAAACTCAAAACTCAACTCAAAGCTCCACTCGAAACTCATTCTACAAATTCATCTATAAATGGTTATATCTCAGGAACTACTCATCCTAGACTAGCCGTTAATTGCTCAAAAGATAGCTATTGACAAGATTTTTATTTTCAATGACATATGTCAAACTTGAATTTGCCATATCTCGAGAAGTACTCATCCTAGACTTGCCGTTACTAGCTCAAATGATAGCTACTAATAAAATCTTAATTTTCGATGACAGCTGTCAAACTAAAAACTGTCATCGAAAATTAAGATCTTAACAATAGCTATCATGTAAGCTAGTAACGGCAAGTAAAGGATGAGTAGTTCTCGAGATATGGTCGATTTAAGTTTGACAGCTGTCATAGAAAATTAAGTTCATGTCAATAGCAATCATTTGAGCTAGTAAAAGCAAGTCTAGGATGAGTAGTTCTCGAGATATGGTCGATTTAAGTTTGACAGCTGTCATTGAAAATTAAGGTCTTGTCAATAGCAATCATTTGAGCTAGTAAAAGCAAGTCTAGGATGAGTAGTTCTCGAGATATTGTCGATTTAAGTTTGACAGCTGTCATTGAAAATTAAGGTCTTCTCAATAGCTATCATTTGAGCTACTAAAGGCAAGTCTAAGATGAGTAGTTATCGAGATATGGTTGATTTAAGTTTGACAGCTGTCATCGAAAATTAATGTCTTGTCAATAGCTATCATTTGAGCTAGTAAAAGCAAGTCTAAGATAAGTAGTTCTCGAGATATGGTCGATTTAAGTTTGACAGCTGTCATCGAAAATTAAGTTCATGTCAATAACAATCATTTGAGCTAGTAAAAGCAAGTCTAGGATGAGTAGTTCTCGAGATATGGTCGATTTAAGTTTGACACCTGTCATTGAAAATTAAGGTCTTGTCAATAGCTATCATTTGAGCTACTAAAGGCAAGTCTAAGATGAGTAGTTATCGAGATATGGTTGATTTAAGTTTGACAGCTGTCATCGAAAATTAAGGTCTTGTCAATAGCTATCATTTGAGCTAGTAAAGGCAAGTCTAGGATGAGTAGTTCTCGAGATATGGTCGATTTAAGTTTGACAGCTGTCATTGAAAATTAAGGTCTTGTCAATAGCAATCATTTGAGCTAGTAAAAGCAAGTCTAGGATGAGTAGTTCTCGAGATATGGTCGATTTAAGTTAAGTAAGTTAACTCTCGAGATTAAGTAAGTTCGTTAAGTAAGTTAACTCGAGTTTAAGTTTGACAGTTCAATTAAGTTTGAAAATTAAGTTCATGTCAATAGCAATCATTTGAGCTAGTAAAGGCAAGTCTATGATAAGTAGTTCTCGAGATATGGTCGATTTAAGTTTGACAGCTGTCATTGAAAGTTTATTCCTATTTTATTATAATATAATTATTATTGCGTAAAATAAACAATTAGTAGCCTGCATTTCCACCCTTAATGCTTAGAACACAATTACCGCAATTATTTTTAATCTTTTGACCGAAATTATTTTCTCCATTATCTCCTATAACCCACTTATAACCCGTGTTACAATGATAAAAAGGGTAACCCTAAGGAATGGGTTTTGGAATAATACCAAAACCCAATACTATTGATAACCCTCATGATCAGATAACCTAATCAAAAGGGTTTTGAATTGTTTAACCTATCAAATAATAGTGTAAACCATACGGAGATGGTTAACTAAACTTTTGGAAAAACCCTGCCGAAAACCTCTTCATTGGGTTACCAAATCGGGCCCTGATACAGTTGAAGAAAATACGCGCAAACGAATTTGCACAAGGATCAGCTAGTATTACCATGGGTATTACATAAAAAAATCTTAATACCGGTTTAGTTTAATCTCTTTCCGATTTCCAGCCACAATTTATCTTGAACATTTCAGTTACAATAATGGAACGACAATGATCATAAAGCGTTGCATATTTTACAATCAATTCAAAAAATTCAATATTAAATTCGATATCGTCATTCGTCACGCATTTTTACATCACTAACAGACGTATGTCGCAAGCAAGTACATACTACGAACTGGCGGCCATCTGACGCCCATCTGGCGGCGATCGGGCGCGGGCGCCGAAATGGCGCGTCATACGTCCGATCAACGACATACCGTGTGTCCTAAATTGTGCTTTATTTCCATGCATTTTGTATGAAATTTGAATGGAATAGGAAACCGCCTGTGCCATGTCTGCGTCATGTCCGTGCCCGATGAATGTGACCTCGTCGGACGCAGACAAGGCACTGGCGGTTTCTTATTCCATTCAAATTTCATACAAAATGCATGGAAATAAAGCACAATTTAGGACACACGGTATGTCGTTGATCGGACGTGCTTATGACGCGAAGTCGTCCGAGCTAAATTGTGCTTTATTTCCATGAATTTTGTATTAAATTTGAATGGAATAGGAAAGCGCCCGTGCCATGCCCGCGCCAGGTCAGACAAGTGGGGCCTATACCTTAGTTTGATAATAGACAGCCTCATCTGTGGTGCAGTGGGCAAAGGCTCCTTAGACGCAGAAGGTTGCTGGTACGATTTCCGCTGCGGGACAAATGTTTGCATGTTCTGCAGATATTTATCTTGGGTGTGGGTATTTTCTGTCTATAATATGAAGGTATTTACAAAAAAAAATTAAGTACTTAATATATTAATCATGTGGTTCCCATAACATAAGCCATAAGCTCTGCTTAGTTTGGGGCTACATGAAGCCGTGTGATAATCCTGCATTTAAAAAAAATTGGAGCAAGTATTATCTCTAATAATAATTTCCCAGACCGATAATAAAGTTATTGTGGATGATGATGGATGTTGACTAAAATTTTAAGTAAATCGTAATAGAAATACAAAATTAAACTCACCAAAATTTTTTGCTATTTATGTGGTAAATTATATGAAGTTTTTATCTATCCTTTTCGTACTTAATTTCATAATATAACATTATAGGACATGGCGTGTGTCACTGGGTGGCTATAAATATCAAGAGAACATAACCTTTCATTGCTGTTAAAAGGTTAAACATGTTTCACGCAAAGTTAATTTATTTCCTGCGTTTTGAAGATGATTTTATTATTTTTAACAGAAATAACATGGAGGTTGACGCGTGAGTGCTAAACATTGCTTTAATAATAATAGGACAGGTAGGTACAAATTATTTACAGCCATAGATGATGGTAGGTATTTTATCAACCAGAAAACCGATCAACTGCTAGTTGAACTCGTGATCTTCGGAGATTTTTCCTTTACCTGTGCTATAAGACATTGCTTCTTGCCAAATTTCATGATTCCCTTGCAAAATTTGCGGCATAAACGGCTGTATCTTTTTAATACGAAGATTTCATTCGCAACTCCAAGGAATTGCAGACTTTATTATTTGGTAGGTATTAATTTCAACTTGATACCTCCATGCGTTCCTGAGAGGGGTCATGACTAGTGTTGCCAGGTATCCTGATTTGCGCGGGATGTCCCGATTTTCAGGGGTCTGGGGACGCGCCTCGATATGCACCTGCTCGGGACACTAAGCGTCCCGATAATTCAATAATATGAAAAAATAAATAAATTAGGAGTCATAACACTATGTCATCACATCACTAGTGCTAATGGCTATAATTCGGCATTAAAGTAGAGTACATATATTTATACACCATGCAAACTGAGCGAGATATCGGAACCAGAAAGATTTGACGCCGTTATAAAAATGGCATAACAAAAACAAAAAAATGACAATTAAGACTTTGCAAATCTTCAAAAGTATTTTTTTTTTTTCATAGCGTCAGTACCAGTATCATACGCAGCAACAGAAAGGGTACCTATTTTCCCAGGTGAACCTAATTTGGTTGAGAGGTGAAACCGATTGACACTATAGCATGTTAAAGCAGAAATTCAAATCAAAAGTTACTTTAACATTACTTGCACTGAATTGCATAGCTACGAGTTAAAAAACAAGGCCCTTCTATAGGCAGCTAATTCGATCCTGATGATATAATTTTAATAAAAAATAATTCTTAACTTACAAAATATTTTTTTTGTCTCGATCTACAACCCTCTATCCCGATTTGTTTACCTTCTGCCCAGATTTACAACAAATCGGACCTGGCAACACTAGTCATGAGAGACAGACAGACAAACAAACAATAAAGATATCCCTAAGGGATATGTTCATTTTTTCTCTCGATGTATGAAACCCTAAAAACAACTTCAGGTACCCCCTTAACAGACCTTGCAAACACGACGCTTTGTCGTCGCGCTTAGTCGCGAGCGTCTGTCATATCTTGCTGTCGCCGTGTGTGCGGAGCTTTGAACAAATTGTATGAAAATTGCCCCCCGCAGCTTGTCGTAGCGTCTAATCGCTGACGTTTGTCGTCCAATGTGCGCAGGCTGTAAATGATTGTCATTTTACATATTTATGACATTATAATTTAAAAATGTACTTATATAAGAATTGTTTACTTACTTCGTTTTTGCAACAGTTATTTGCGATGCATACATAAACTGTTTTTTAATCAAACAAAGGTCACTTTCGAACGTCAAAATCTTGAAGGTCATGAGAAAAGAAAATACGGGAGAACATCATTATTTCAAAGATGTTATGTTATGCTTACGAGCAATTTGTGCAAAGCTGTTTTATCTTGGTTTTTCCTTGCAAAAGACGATATGAACTACGTCGAATAAAGCATAAAACGAAAGGGAATAGCATGTTTATCTGCGATTTATAATAAAGTTGGTAAAAGAGAAGGGAGTAAAAGCATATAACAGCGACGAGCCGAGTCTAGGACAATAAGCGACCATAAACTGTTTATGGATTCTTTCTCGCCGTTTGCGGCCTTATTAGTATTTATCTAGTAGTTACCCAAAGTCTTTAAAATGTTTACTACTTAGACTAAAAAGCATTCCGTAGTTAATTTTAATCTTGACGATTTATTAGCGCTAAAAGCCGTCCAAGACGCGCAAGAGGTCGGCTTGATTTCCATTGCGGGAGAATTTTTGCATGTTCTGCAAATATGAGTTTTAGGTCTGGTTGCTGTGGTACTGTGGTGTAGTTTCTGATACCCTATATCGCAAGATAAAAGTTAGGTGTTAAGTATGTATGTTAACTGCAGTACAGATAACATAACACACTACACCTTGAAAATCATTTGATCTCTGTTACAGTGACTATGAATAACTTTGACATAAAGGCAAAGATGTGTAAGTATACAAGATTTAGGAAACAAGTGCACTAGTCTAGAGGTCTGAGCACAATATCAGCCAATACGCTTTAAGCTTATATCATACTATGGGACAACGTCCGCGGACGATTTCATCCACGGCTGCTGTTCGAAAGCACAGCCTATAAATTATACAGTCGTTCGACGAAGGCGTCGAGACAGGGTAATCGTGCGGGGTGACAGGGGCGAGACGCGGAAGGGCTGGTCCCGAGTTGCATACATTTTGAATGGGACATAACTTTCAGGGCTAGCACGGTTCGTTTTTAATTCTTCTTGGTGCCGCACTGTTTGGGAATTTGCCATTTTAAGTTTATTTTTCTTCTTGGTGTCGCACGGCCATATCTGCCGAAGAACCGACAACCGTTGGGGCAAACGAGTTCTTGAGTGGAGACCGCGGCTTGGCAAACGTAGTGTAGGACGCCCTCCGGCCATGTGGAGTGACGATTTGCGTAAGGCTGCTGGTAGAAGCTGGATGCGTCGAGCTCAGAACAGGGCGTAATGGCGCTCATTAGGGGAGGCCTATGTCCAGCAGTGGACTGCTATAGGCTGATGATGATGATGATGATAAGCAAAATAAACTGCACTCGCTGCAACATAATGGCAACATATAAGGCTACGCGCCAAATAGACATTAACAACTCCTTTATGTCATTACAACGCGCACACTAGCGCCAGAACCGTTAAATTTAAAAATCTTCTTAAAATCTACTGGCTACTGTTAAACTGTAGATTTGCTTAATAGTGACTGATCGTCTGAGGAAGCACCGTGCACATTGTACGCTACGCCCATTAGCCGCGGCTGACAGACGCGCCTGATAGTATGATATCCATATTATATCAGCATAAATACTTACTAACCACAAGTTACTATTTACTTTTCTTATGTACCCAACGCAAGCTGTGCTTGGGACTTCATTTTAAAATAAACAAAATACACCTTATACAAATAGTCTTAGAAAATACACAATAGGAACTTTATTTCTTCGTGATACGGTACCAAGATTTACTGCCATAAAGGAACATAAAGAACCAGTAAAACTGTATCGGCAATAATACCGACACTTTATTACGTAGTAACATGACTTCATATAGATTTTTAATATATTGAATTTTGTGCACGATAAGCACCTTTGTTGAACTAAATATATAGTAAGTAGTAGGGCAATGACATGACATAAAACAATACTTACCTAACTTTGTTAGATTTATATCAAAGGTAATCTTAGGGGTGTAAGGGATTCCAACAAATATCTGGAACCCAAGTTAACCTCACCGGCCCGTTGTGGGCTTTGCTAACTAATAAACGGACTCTGGCGGCCTGCTGATTGCAGCATAAGATAAATTCCCTGGCCACGACGGGCAGCAGCTTCGAAGGTTCAAGAAGTTGTGCCCTGCAATACCCAATCCGCATGTGCGTGATACAAAGCGGGGGACATATCCCCTTCTTAACAGGGGTTGTCTATATATCCATCAGTGGATTAATATTGGCTGGTTTTGTTTTTGTTGCTGTAATCCCTAACTACAATACGAACGTTGCGAAAGAACACTAAATAAGCCAGGTCGGTAAAACAAATGAGTGCAATTCATCTTTCCTCATTTCTTATTTATGTAGGGAAGTATTTTTAGGGCCTTTTTTGTATAGGATTTCCAAAGACTGCATGATCTAATTGATCAACTCTATTGCCTCAGGCCTGATTATTGGCCTAAGGCGTCTTAAGAGCACCATTTAAGGTAGATTCATTAAAGATATACTACATCATATTTTCTATACATTCTACATTATGTACTTACGTAACTTAATTGTTGTAAAGTTATTTTGGCTTAGTAGCATGTCATCACCTGGTTGATTTTAATATTTTTTCTAAATCTCTCCATTACGCACAGATTTAAAACACACATTTAAATATTATCTACCTAACTACTAAAAAAAAAACCAAAATCAAAAGCTAATCCTATTCCTGTTTAGCAACAAAGGTCTAACGACAGAAAAACGTAAAAAGGCGAGTTTGAAAGGATCGTCTATGACTGATAGGAATTTATCATAGCAGTTTAGCTGATAAATAATTTAATATCTTAATAGTTTTGTCTAGTTAATACTTTCATTATGGATAAGCTGATAGGTAGTAGGCCGAAACACATTATCCAGTTGCTAATTCAGCCGTGTCTGCGATAGGCGTATAGATAAATCTTATCTCGTTACTTTGTAAAGAACTACTAAAAACAATTAACATAAAAAGTTTTATTGCTTTTAAACAACAAAACAATAACAACTTCTTTGTAGGTAAGTAGGTATATATATATGCAAATTATCAGTCGCATAGAACATCTCGATCAAACTTAGTGCGAAAATTAAAGTATTATTTCTAGCTTGATCGATTATCGAATGTGAAAGGTTAGCGGAATAGTTAACCTCATAATCTAGTGTGTTGTCCGGTACAGTAAGTGCGTCTGTCCTTACGAGGGTATTTGTACTCGCAGCAGATAAACTTCTATTCCAAATAAACATCAGTTCATTTGTGCATGTCAACAACAACACGCGATATTTTATGTAACATCTACATTGATATGTAATATTTAGTGGATTGGCTGTGAAATAATGGTTTTGTGTTGTTTATGGTGAAGGATACCGTATAGAAACTTTGTATCAAACCAGTAGGTACGAGTATACAAGTACGTATAGTATATTATGAAATACAAAGCATCACTTTTTTCTTTGATAACCTAGTAATAAACAGAACGCCCGGGCGTGTAGTCAATTTAAGATGTTTTATGTAAGAATATAGAAAAATGCCACCTGAAATACCACCTAAATTATGTTTTCAAAAGTTCCAAATTTGTATTAAGGTACAACATTATTTTATTGTTGTCCACGACTATTAAAAATATTTACAAATACCGTTAAGGTAGGTTCAATAAACACATTCATTCATAGTCATTTCGATCGTAAACTTTAATAAATAAATATAAATAATAATAATGCTGGACACACAGCATCATGTAGCCCCAAAGTAAGCAGAGAGCTTGTGTTATGGGATCCACATGATTGATAAATTACATATATCCTTTTTTTGTAAATACATACATATCATACATAGAAAACATCCAGACCCGATAAAAATATCTGCAGAACATGCAAACATTTGTCCCACGGCGGGAATCGCACCCGCAACCTTCTGCGTCCCAGGCGGACCTTCGCCCACTGCGCCACAGAGGTCGTCAATTATCAATCAATGATTTCGCAACACTATTTATTTACCTATTAAATTTATAATAATATATCAAACTTTTCAGGGTATCAGTAAAAATGGGAGAAAGCACAAGAATACGCTCCATGCCAACGAAACTACAAAACGGAACAGCGAAACATGAAGAGAAGGATAAAGATCCAGAGTATATGATTCGGGAATCACCCCTGACACACCTTCTCAAGGACTCTGCCCATATCAGGGTCCTGTACCACATATTCATCGTTATACTGATAGTGCTGCTTTGTGAGACCGTGATCTATGACTTCTTTGAAACTGGAAGGTAAGTAGCTACCTAAACTGCCACTAATAGTTGAATTAAAAGTTATTATTGCGTAATAATAATAATAATGGAGACTATCACACAGCATCATGTAGCCCCAAACTAGGCAGAACTTGTATTATGGGAACCACATGATTGATATACTACACATATATTTTTTTTTGTACATACATACATATCATACATAGAAAACACCCAGACCCGAGACAAATATCTGCAGAACATGAAAATATTTGTCCCACGGCGAGAATCGAACCCGCAACCTTCTGCGTCTCAGGCGGACCTTCGACCACTACGCCACAGATGCCGTCGTAATATGGGCCAGTAACTGTTCTATTTATGCGATACAGTATAGAGCCATATTTAGCGTAGTACACAGGCAAAATTTATACATTTTAAATTAAAATCATTTAGTAGGTATACCTATCACAAAATATGCAATACAATGACTTTTACTTACAACCTATCTTCTATATAAATAATAATGAATCGCCGAAATGTATGTACGCATCCACACATAACTTCCAAACGACTGCGCCAAAATTGGATAATTCTTTTTTTTTTTTTTTTTGAGTTCGTCCATAGAACTGACATGTTTGTATAAAAAAAATAATCTAAAAGACTATTTTTCAAAATCTCCTAATATGAAAAGTGAGTGAGATAGGTTATTGCTTTTTATTCCGTACATATTTAGGGTTACGTGTAACGTGAAACATTTTACGTGAAAGCACATAAAAACCGTATACACGCAAACAAAGTCAGCTAGTATGGAATATATTTGTTAAATGTGTATGTCCCGCCTGCGGCTTCACTCGCGTGGTAATCGGATAAATAGTAGACTAGTATTAATCTAGCCCCCTTAGCATGCCGTTTTTATGTCTACTCTACAAATAGAGAAGACAACGTATTTTTCCTGATTGTCTCTGAAGGTCTCCCTGCATCCCAACATGCTTATTTTTTCCCAAACGCTTATTTTTGTCTATTCTATAAATAAACGTATTTAGAACATTTAAAATGTTGCTACATCTCATTCATCATCATTTCCCTGCCCTTATCCCACCTAGGTGGGGTCGGCACAACAGGTTTTCTTTCTCCATTCAATCCTATCGTCTGTCAACTCTGTACTCACTTCTTTCACTCTCATATCCTCTTTCACACAATCCATCTGTCGACGCGATCTTTGGACAAGCGCCATCTACCCACACCATCAACCAACTTACGGTGGCGCACGTAAACTTTTAAGCAGATGTCATTCGATTTTGCAGTGTAATTCAATCGTCGCCATTGTATCGCTATCTGCAAGCAAACTACTCTGTACATCGTATTTTCATATTATCAAAAATAAACGTTTTTTACTGAAGAATTCATTATAATATTCATTGAAGACACCCCGAAGACCCCCGTAGCTACCATATTGGTCCTACGAACCGGATATACTGCTGCTTATGCTGGGAGAAGAATCCATCTTCAAGGCAACGCAGGAGTTCAAGTGATCCAGAGTATTCCAGGCGTTACAACGGACTCTGGAACCAGCGCATCTGAATAGTTAACGGTCTGGTCTTTGATCCCGTCTATTCCTTCCCTACCTATACGAATTTGTGTTGAAACCGTGTCGTTTGTGCATTGCAGATAGAATCGTGAGTCATAATAACCGTTACTTTTTTCCCGTGCTGAAAAACCGTGAGTACCTTATTTTATTCTTTACCATAGACCTTTAAAATGGGTGTTGAGGATAAATTAGGCGTTCCTAATACAACTCCCCAAGTATCCCCTAGTAGAAAACGTGATGAGGAGCTTTCTAATCTTAGGAAGCAACGCGGGAACTTGAAGGGAAGATTGACTCAGTTTCAGAAATATTTAGAACCTTTCAACCATATTTGCCCATCTAAACTACAAATTAAAGAAATAAAGTTTAGAATGCAGGCAGCTCAAGAGCATTTTAAAACATTTAACGAAATAGAAAGCAGAATAGAGTTCTTGAGTCCAGAATCAGATATCGATTCTAACAGTGAATACGTTCAATGCTATGAATCTTTGTATTTTAGTGCCTTAGCAATTGCTGAAAGTTTAATAGAAAGTGAGAAAACTGAAAACAAGCAAAATTCAAATAATAGCGGTCATTCATTTCGTAACAGTTCGTTACCTAAAATCAAACTTCCGACCTTCGGTGGAAACTTTGATGATTGGTTAGAGTTCAAACATGCATACGTGACAATGATTCATAATTGTTCAGATCTAGACAAAATCCAGAAATTCCATTACTTGCGTTCCTCATTAACTGGTACAGCTCTAGAGGTCATAAGTTCTTTTGAATTTACGCCTAGTAATTACATTCACGCATGGGAGCTTTTGGAAAATAGATTTCACAACACAAGACTTCTTGTACAGAACCATCTAAAAGCATTGTTTAATATGTCGTCCTTGAAGCAGGAATCATCTTCACAAATTAGGAAGCTGATAGATACCGTTTTGCGAAACATGCGTTCCCTCTCATCCTTAGGTGAACCCACTGAAACTTGGGATACGTTGATCATATACTTAGTTCAATCTAAGCTAGATTCGTCTACACAACGGGAGTGGGAGATCGAAAAGGGGTCTATTCATGCCGATTACGATAGGAAGTTGAAGTTAGACGATATTATTTCATTTCTGAAGAAAAAGGCAGACATGTTAGACTCAATCTCTTCCAGTCAAAATAAGCCGCACAATAAATCAAACATAAGCGAATCAAAGGGTTACTCACAAAAGCACAATGCGTCTGCATATAGCTACGTATCAACGAGCAGTTCAGGTGCTAAAAATAAACCTAATAACAAAAGCAATATTACTTGTCATTTATGTAACGGTACTCATGCTATTTACGCGTGTTTCAAATTTTTGAATCTGTCTATTAAAGATAGAATTAAATTCGTAGACGAGAAACAGTTATGTAGGAATTGTTTGCGTTCTGGTCATTCACTGACAGACTGCATTTTCGGTCCGTGTAAACAATGCCAAAACAAACATAACTCATTACTTCACTTAACGGCGGGTAGCGATGATAAGCCGTCAGCTGATCAGAGCTCGTCGCAGGGCGCTCAGACCGCGTTGCATTCCACAGCTGTAGGTATCTACCACGGTAGCATGAATGAATGCGCCGGCGCCGGCGATAGCTCAAAACAACAAAACTTATTACAGCAGGTTATATTATGCACGGAGTTAGTGGAGGTAGCCGATAGTAATAACTGTTTCCATACAGCCCGAGCGCTGTTGGACAGTGGTAGTCAACACTGTTTCATTTCAGATAAATTAAGGAAACGAATCAATGCGCCATTAATACAGTCCACAATTCAAATTTCTGGTATTGCGCAATCAGTGTCGCAATCTAACTATTCATGCGAATTATTTATGCGTTCTAAATTAAACGATTACAGTGCAAAGGTTAAATGTTTTGTCTTGCAGCGTATAACATCCAGTTTACCCACGACAAACATAGATGCCGAGCTTATACGTATTCCGGATAATATATACCTTGCGGATCCCACTTTCTATATTCCTTCCGAAATAGATATATTGATAGGTGCGGATTTGTTTTGGGAAATACTAGACGGTGATAGAATCCGATTGGTAAACGGACCATTTCTTCAAAATTCGAAGTTCGGATGGCTACTTTCGGGTCCTGTATACGGTCATAAAAACAAACATATAGATCGTCAAGTTCAATGTAATTTCACGCAAACCTTAGACGATCAACTTAAACGTTCGGAGCTAGAAGATGTACCTCAGGTAGGTAACGTTCTCACTAAGGACGAAAAACTTTGTGAGGAATTATTTACCACAACAACTAAACGTGAATCTGGAGGTAGATTTTCAGTCCGCATACCCTTAAAAGAATCACCTGAAGCGTTAGGTGATTCATACAATTTAGCGAAAAATAGGTTTTTATCTTTAGAGCGTAGGCTAGAACGTTCGCCCGACTATAAACGTATGTACTCCGACTTCATGAGTGAGTACGTGGCTTTAGGCCACATGAGTCGAATAGATAAAGCCGAAGAACCTAATTATTTTCTCCCGCATCACGGGGTAGTTAGGGAATCTAGTTCAACTACAAAATTACGCGTTGTGTTCAATGCTAGTGCTGTGACAACATCCCATAAATCGCTTAACGATAGTCAATATCCTGGTCCAGCACTACAAAATGACATATTTTCTATATTGTTACGGTTCAGACAATATACATACGTAGCTTGCGCTGACGTGGAAAAAATGTTCAGACAAGTTTCCATTCAATCAGATCAAAGATCTTTACAACTAATACTTTGGCGAGAAAAACCTGTAGATCCTCTAGGCATTTATCAATTAAACACCGTAACGTACGGAACTGCATCGGCCCCATACCTAAGTATGCGCTGTATACGGCAGCTCGCGTTAGAGTGTGATGATGACGTCATAGCCAGAGTTATTAGCCAGGATTTCTTTGTGGATGATCTATGCACGGGCCATGACGACTATCAGGTGCTGTTAGGTATTTGTGAGAAGACGTCTCAAGTCCTACAGTCAGGTTGCTTTCCTCTCCGTAAATGGACGTTCAACACTGACGTCACAAATAGTCCTTGTGCTCATACGTTTAAAGGGGAACATACACAAAACAAAACGCTAGGTATAGGTTGGCAAAACGATCATGACGAATTATATTTCGCTACAAAACTTGATAGTGATAACAATAGTACTAAATTAACTAAGCGTATAATGTTATCCGTCATTTCACAGATTTACGACCCGTTAGGTCTGCTCTCACCGGTAGTCATAATATCTAAAATATTAATTCAAAAATTATGGCTTGACAAATTAGGATGGGATTCACCCGTATCACAAGATCTTGCTGCGACTTGGAATAGCTTCATTAGTACTTTAAGTTGTCTAAATAAATTACGAATTCCTCGTCACGCGATAGGCAATAACGTTCAATATAAAGAACTTCATATTATGACAGACTCATCACAAAACGCGTTCGGTAGCTGTGCCTACATACGGTCCTATAGTGACAATACACCGGTTACCGTTAGGCTATTGTGCGCGAAAAGCAAGGTAGCACCACTAAAGTCTCTCAGTATACCTAGGCTAGAACTATGTGGCGCGCTAGTGGGGGCGAGACTGTATAAAAAGATAATAGATTCATTACGATTAACTTTTACTCGCGTATTTTTCTGGACTGACTCGACAATTGTTATAGGCTGGCTACGCATGTCTCCACACTTATTAAAAACATTCGTTCAAAATCGAGTCGCTCAAATTAATGAGTTAACGAATGACTCAGAGTGGTTACATGTCAGTAGCAAAAACAACCCAGCAGATTTATTATCCCGAGGTTTACAGCTTGACTCGTTAATCGATTGTAGTTTGTGGTGGAACGGGCCGTCCTATTTACAAAATAATAATCATGATTTTTCAAATAGTAAATTATGTAATGAATCAATTAATCTTAATAATTTGCCTGACGTAAAATCTCAATCAGTTAATTTAATTTCTAGTTCATTTAGTAGCGTAATTCAATTCAATAATTATTCGTCATTTATAAAAATTAAACGTGTTGGTGCATACGTATTGCGATTCATTTCTAACTTGCGAGCCGCGCGTGAGCGAACAAAACAAGAAACCGGTTCCTTGACAGTAGCCGAGTTGAACGCGTCGCAAGCGATGCTAGTAAAATTAGCGCAAATGGAATCCTTCTCTAACGTTTACAATAAATTAGTGAATAATATTCCGATTAAAACAAATAGCAAACATTCAAATTGTGTTTCTGGTTTGAATGTGTTTCTGGATCATAATAAGCTAATTAGAGTCGGTGGTAGATTATCAAATTCGTCTGAGTTTAACTACGACAAAAAACATCCGATTTTGTTGTGCAGTAAACATCATTTTACAATGCTTTTAGTACGGTATGAACACGAACGCTTGCTCCACGGTGGACCTCAACTGATTTTGTCAACATTACGTGAATATTGGTGGCCACTTGGTGCTAGAAATCTAGTTCGTAAAGTAGTGCGTGAATGTGTTACTTGTGCGCGAATAAGGGGTAAAACGTTAGCCCCAATCATGGGCAGTCTCCCGGCTGAACGTTTGGATCCTGGATCCCCATTTCTTCGAACAGGGATGGATCTAGGAGGTCCGATTTACGTCCTAAATAGGAAAGGCAGGGGTGCTCGTCTAACAAAATCGTATGTATGTTTATTCATCTGTTTTTTGACACGAGCTGTTCACCTAGAACTTGTTTCCAGTCTATCCACTGCAGACTTTATCTTAGCATTGAAACGTTTCATTAGTAGAAGAGGAAAACCTGATTCTCTTTATTCAGATAATGGTAAAAATTTTGTAGGGGCTGAGAAAGAGTTCTTTACATTTTTACATGATAATTCGAAACAAATTATCGATTACGCCGCTAACGACGGCATTAAATTCAATTTCATTCCACCGTATTCACCCCATTTTGGAGGCCTATGGGAGAGTGGGATAAGGTCATGCAAACATCATTTACGTCGCATAGTAGGTAACGCGAAGCTTACTTACGAGGAACTGAGCACGGTTTTGACACAAATTGAATCCGTCCTCAATTCCCGTCCTATGTCCCCTCTGTCCACAGATCCTAACGACTTTTCCCCATTGACCCCTGGTCATTTTCTCATCGGCCGACCGTTGACTGCGCCAGCCAGCGAAGACCTCACCGATGTCTCCACGTCGCGACTAAACAGATACCACAGAGTCGAACAAATACGTCAACATTTCTGGCAAAGGTGGTCAAAGGAATACTTGTCGGAGTTACAACAGAGGACGAAGTGGAAGTCGCACCAGAAGGACATCAGCCTCGATAGCCTTGTCTTAATCAAAGAGGATAACCTTCCCCCTCTGAAATGGCGCCTAGGACGCGTTACGAAGGTGTTCCCTGGCACGGATGGTATTTCACGAGTTGCCGAGATTCGTACGGCAGCCGGAACGATACGAAGGGCGTTCTCCAAAATATGCCCTCTGCCCATGGAGCCTGCGGACAGCCAGGAGTGATGCGAGCTCTTCACGTTGGAAGCTGGAGCTTCCAAGGCGGGCGGTATGTCGACGCAATCTTTGGACAAGCGCCATCTACCCACACCATCAACCAACTTACGGTGGCGCACGTAAACTTTTAAGCAGATGTCATTCGATTTTGCAGTGTAATTCAATCGTCGCCATTGTATCGCTATCTGCAAGCAAACTACTCTGTACATCGTATTTTCATATTATCAAAAATAAACGTTTTTTACTGAAGAATTCATTATAATATTCATTGAAGACACCCCGAAGACCCCCGTAGCTACCACCATCCATCTCTTCTTCGGCCTCCCTCTTCTCGTACATCCAGTTACATTCATACTCATCACTCTTTTAGTCACATGGTTACCATCCCTCCTCATCACATGCCCATACCATGCTAGTCTACCACTCCTCACCTTATCTGCCACAGGTGCTACTTTCAAACTTCCCCTGATATACTCGTTCCTTATTTTATCCATCCTTGTGACACCACACACCACGCATACAACCAAGTATTATATTCTTTCGTCGACTTGTTTACTGTTGCTGTGCTAAGCCGGAAGGTCACAATCTATGTATATATTCCAAGTTTCATCCAAATAAATTCAGCCGTTCTGGCGTCATTGAGTAACAAACATTCATTCACCCACCCATCCTCACAAACTTTCACATGTATAGGTAATATTAGTAGAATAGTAGAATTAGTATAATATGATATATTGTAAGCATACCTACTCATTTAAAAGTGGCCATCTGCCTATCAAAACAACTAAGTAGGTACAGTTTGTTAAATAAACGTTGATACGCAGGACATTGACATTGACATAAGTACATGTAGTGATGACGACGACCAATGATGAACGTTGACGAAAACCAAAATGGCTTTTCATTGGTTTGACAATCCAAATCAATACAATCTGTAGGTACTCACAATTTTTTAGAAAAAATATTTATTTTATGTACTCGTTTAAAACTCAGTGTTGCATAACCTTAAAAAAGCCTATCCAAAGGTTATTTTACAAAAAAAGTAGTAATCCACGAGACGTCTAACAGCAAGAGTTGTTAATTGTTATCTCGACGTAGAAAAATATCGCAATCTCCGTCGCGTCGCTGTAATCAATGAAAACCATTTTTTCCTAGGAAAAACTTCTTGACCTCAAAAGCCTTTTTGTTTCATTGTGTTCGTATACAGCTAAAAAGCGTTAACACTTTAAAAGGTCTATGAAATTTTCTTATACAGCCTTTACATAGCCTCTTCACAAGGTTAACCTCTTTCATTCATCATAGGGCAGGGGCTCTTGGCTCGTTATTTTCATTTCAATAGGGTTGTATCGTCTCGAAGCTCTGGACGTCCGTAAAGAGAGACCTAAGCCTTTCTACACATATACCTATAAATCTACTGTCAAACGTATGATAGGGTATTTAAAAGGTGTCAGTCTGGCGGCCAGCCATATTAGGGCCCACCTGAGATACTATAATTATTTTCTAGGATCACAGTCATCGAAATCGATGAAAAGGACTAAGAATTCATATTGAAAAACGGGAATTTTCACGTACCGTTACATCGGTGAAGGCACCGACGGCGTTTCGACTCGTTAAGAGAGTCTTCATCAGGGTGCCTTCACCGATGTAACGGTACGTGAAAATTCCCGTTTTTCAATATGAATGAGTTAATTCACGTTAATTTCATGAGTAAAGGACTAAGAATCTGTAATATGGTTAAAAACACAGAATGAAAGGCAGAAAGTACTATGAAATATGGTTAAAATCACAGAATTGTTACATTCACGAGTGTAAACGCACTGGTAGGTACAACTAGGATAGACACTGACCACTTACGAAATAAAAAGTTTCTATCCGATGTTCACTTCCAGTAATATGGACGACGATTTTGTATCATAACATTAACAGCCTGCGCACATTGGACGACAAGGAGAAAGCGAGGTCTGCTAAACGTTGTTTCCTGTGCCTGCGCTCTAGCCACATCTAAAATTCTGACGTGCACGTCAGACTTTTTAATAAATCTTAAAACCATGAAGCTTAATCTTATTGCTTCAATTATTTTGCTCTAGTTAAGTTGAATCTGTGAGTTTTTCAATTTTCCACAAACTACATTGCCGAATTCATAATAATTAAGCGCTTAAGTCATGGCAATTTACGTTTTGAACTGGACACTTTGTTAGCCCTGGAAAATGAATCAACTTTATTTTTAATAGTGTTGAAATGCCAGCGGTCATTTGTTTTTGATTGTTATTCCCTGACATCCCTGCATTTTTCGTTATAAATTAAATTTATGAAATAAAAGACAACTATTCAAGGCAAATCTTTAAATTAGGCTTATGGCTTAACAAAGAGTTCTACTTTTACAGAATTATAGTTGGTTGAAAAAATTTAAGTGTAGCTGAATGTACTTAACATGGGATCACTCACTATTTTTAAGGAAATCGGGTAAAAAGTAACAGTAAAAATTAATGCCGTACACTATCACATAGCATCTACAACAACCAGCCTATATCAGTCCTCTGCTGAACATAGGCCTCCCATAATAAGAAGGGGGATATGCTCATAATCCCCATGGCCATGCATTGGGGATCGCAGCACATAGCTTCTCACACCACACAGCATCATGTTTCCCCAAACTAATACACAACCTGTATTTTTTTTTTGTAAATTAGCTGAAACTGTAACAAATATCTTCAGATACTTAAATTACAAGGCTTATCACCTTTATATTTCAAGTTGATGAACGCAGGGCGTTTTATCGTAAATCACGTTCCAAATAAGCGTTATCTACGATGCAATGCTTTGTAATAGGTAATTGTTACCACTTAACATCAGGTGGGCCATGGGCTTGTTCGATCTTCAGGTAAAATAAAAAAACAATTTTCTCGGAGCGCGAATCTAACCCGCAACCTTCTGCGTCTCAGGTAGAACTTCGACACTAGGCTACGGAGGTCGTCTCAATGTAATATCTCATTATCAAACTGGCATTCAAGAAAATGCATCACTTGGCCTTTTATTTATGAGGGCTGTAACCCCGCTCATAATTTCATTCAAGCAAGTCTGGATACGCTGTTAGCCGGGCGTAAAATACAGCGATAATTTCGTCTAGACACGCAAGCTGTGCAAGCTTCTGATCGCATGAACGTTGCGGGGCGGTCACTTTCTGGATACTCTTCAGTTTCTGAAATCATTCGTGACGTATTAGTAGGTACCTACCTACTCAGGCGCGGATACAGGGGTGGGGGGGGGCATTAGGGGCAATTGCCCCCCCACCCCTCAACTCCAGCAAAATACACTATAAATTATGAAATATTTAAAAATTTTAAATTCTTAGTAATTCACAAGGTACTTATTATGTACCTAGGTTAATTTGGAACGATCAATACATTGTCATGTGTTAACTAATTAGCTATTAATTATACTGTGTCCAGTGCCGAAAATAAGGCGGTGCCACCGGTGCCCAGGCACAGGGCGCAGGCCATGCATGATAGTATTCATTAATTATTTCGTTAATATCTAGTTATAAATCGTAATTTTCTTTTCTGGGGGGCGCAAAAATGACCAGACCAGGACCAAGTTTTGGGTCATGAACAGTAGTATTAATTTATTATTAGTTTGATATCCAGATATAAATTGAGTTGTCTATTCTGGTGGGGTGCAGAAATGACCAAATCAGGACCAAGTCTTCGTTGATAATTATTACCTAATACATATAGATTGGTTGAAATTCAGATATAAATCGTAGTTTTCTTTTTCATATTTTGTATGATCCCCTTTGATAGAAAAAAATCGCGGCTCGCTCTGCTCGCCAATTTTGTTACCACCTTTTGGTTGTGAATGGTACATAACTACGCACAATTTTTTTTAAAGTCAATCTATAAAGATTGCAACAATGACGAATTAGAACACAACAGTGCTAGTTAGAATGATTCAAAAAAATTGCGGCTCGCTCCGCTCGCCGATTTCCTTTTTTACGTCTGTTGGGCCTAGGCCTAGACACCTAGGTGTTTCAAACAATGCCACCGTTTTCTTTGTCTTTTCCTTTGTGCACCAAAAATTTTGGGGATCGCTGCGCTCGCCGATTTTATTTCTATAATTAATAAAGCAACTAAGCACTGAGAAGTCAACTTTAACTTCATATATGCTGGAACGCGAAATAGAGATTTTCTATTATGGTTGGTATCCAGGCTTAACAATTATAGAAGCTCGCACCGGGCGCGTAAAATGCTATTTGCGGCACTGACTGTGTCCATACAAAAAACCAGTAATGGAACGTTATCCAGTTTCCGTCATGAGGATTATTCACGTTGTTTATTAATTTGTTAATTATGCAGATTTGTAGCTATAAAAATCAATATATATTATGTTTTTGTTTTTATAATAGTATAAAAAATGACCAAGATGCAGAGGTTTTAGTGTAAAAATTTCGCGGCTCGTTTCGCTCGCCGACTTCATTACTATCTTTTACATTAACTATTTCCTATAAATATATAAAAAATTGCAGTTTTCTTTTCGTGTTTTGTTTGTGACCATAATAATAATTATTAGTACAGGAGAAATAACACTAGGCAAAAATAACACTTTTTCTCAAAAAATAATTAACAGCATTGTCAAACACAAAAAATGCCATAATTAGGACCAATGATTTTTAAAAATGGGGTAGTTAGTACCTATTGTAGATAAATAGTGGGTGGAAAATTCTACTCATTATTTGATCTATACTATAGTACATTTTGCGATCATTTATTTATGAGCGCTTTTTATAATTTTGTTTAATTGCAAGGTGCTAACGCCCCAAGTATTTGTACCCACCGAAGGTAGGAAATTTATGGAGTATTGGGTATAAGAAAAGTATCGAATGAGAGCTGTGCTT
Organism: Horisme vitalbata; assembly: GCA_951804965.1. NCBI lineage: Eukaryota > Metazoa > Arthropoda > Insecta > Lepidoptera > Geometridae > Horisme > Horisme vitalbata. The sequence goes on from OX638093.1 coordinate 19,319,345, forward strand.
TAATGGAAAGAAAAGATGTGATAAATTTCAAAATTTAAAATAATTAGACCCGCCCATTGGCTGTACTGATGCTATTCTTAAACGTGATCCATAGCTATCTTTTTCTGTGTTTTCCACATTGCTTTTGACCAATAAAAAGCTTGCAACTTGTCGAGTGGACATGTGCGGTGCTAAATGGGGGGCTAAATAGAGGGATGGACAAACATTTCATACATAACATGTTTACATTTCACAAACTGTCGCCTTTATTTCTGGAATTATGATTTATCTAAAATATATTGGAGATAGGTACGATAAAACTTGATTTCCCATAATGTTAAGTTTTGATGGCTTCTTAGTTCATTGATGCTTTAAAATACTTAGTTAAAATTGTATTTTTCTTGTAAGTAAATCAAAATATACTCAACCTTCAAAAAATTTGGTAGAATCACAGGTTGGTACCTAAAAGTCTTCTCTTAAAAATCTACTCTTTAAAGTTATGATGTTTGATACCTCTCAAGATCTCAGATCGGGCGAAGCTCTTACTTTCACTACATTTTAATTTCTATATTGTATGTTCTTATATATAGTTATATATATACACAAGTCGTATATTTAGAAAATTCTTGATTGTTTCAGGATAAACATTGGCCTACAGACAGTGGTCTATGGATTTGGAGATGTAACAAGGGGACTAAAACTCTGGTTGTACCTTTTCTTGGTATCTGTAGTATTTCACCCACTACTGCTGGTTTACGGAGCCGTGGGTAAAACTGTTCGCAGAAATAATGGTAAATACTAAATTATTTTTTTGTAATCAATCATCTATTTAAATTGACGATAAAAAATAAATGTAATTTTTTTATTCATTCTTAAATATAATAAGAGAAAAAACTAAAAAATTACCTTACTAGGATGGGTTATTATTTAAAGGGTGAGAAATTTAATAATGAAGCATAACAAATAAAGTCACTTACGCAAAATAGTTCCTTATTTATTAATAAGGAATATATACTTAAGGTATTCCTAATAAAAGGAATTACGCCTAATCATGTAATCTCATTCATATTGTCAGGAGTAAAGAAAAAGGCACAGGCTCCCTTTCAGCCAAAAAAAAGTACTCCCCAAGAGATAAAACTTAGAATTCCCACAAAATGTTCAGTAACGCGAGCGAAGTCACGGGCAAGCTAGTAATGCTCATAAAACGAGATCAATGTTTTTAATGAAAATATGAATGTTCGTTAGCAAAATATTATCAGAGGCCATATTATTGTTTTCTGTAAGAGCCTTGCTATTTAAAATAATAAATTGATTTAAAAAAACAAGCAGTTCAATGTCTCGGTTTGCTCTCGACATTCGTTCATTAATCTCTAAGTGCAGATTTCAACTGCGGCCAAGCAATAGTAATATATCAAAGCAATGCTACGAAGTTAATGGGAACGGAGCCAAAATTTATCTCCAAACAACAAACACTGCAGTTGTCTTGCTAATAAAAAAAGTGCGTTAGTATTTGTGTAAAATGTAGCTTGGAAAGAGTTGCATGACCTATTAAGTATAAATTATGCCAATACATATTAAAAAACAAAGTCTCCCGATGCCCTTCTGTTTGTCTGTCTGTTCGCCATGAACTCAAAAACTACTAAACTAGAATATTTTCATGGATTTTTAACCACCAGAGTGATTCATGAAAAAGGTTTAGGTGTTGTGTAAATTTGTTAAAATAAGATGAGAACTTTCATCGAAAACGCTGCATAATCCTAATTTATGGTGGGAGTAGGTCATATACTCAATCACCCGTGAAATCGGGACGTGTCGTTAGTAAGAAATAAAGAACTCTTTATGTTACCCGTCTTGGTAAAAATACAGGATTACTAAAAGAATTTACAAGTCCTAAACGCAACTCAATAAAACAGTTCTAGATAAATACGCCCAAAGCGACTTAAGGCAATTCATTGATCGTTTACTATGTAAATACGGCAATGGCAAGTCTTAGAACTTAAACTATTATTCAAATAGTACTTGGGTAATAAAATGTCTTTGGTACGTAAAGTCTTTGAGGAAACAAAGGCGTGCACTTTGCAAAAGAGAAAGATTGCTACTCTTGCAGTGTGCACTCTTTCTTACTTTAATTTGAATCTGGATCTTGCTTTGTGAGAAAGCCAGTGTGCCACTGAGGGGAGGCTGCCCTCTTGAACCTGGAATGAGCCCGACGAGTGCTGATCCCGCTAAGTGCCGGTGCTCCCAAGCCTTTTGTTGCAACCACAACCGTACCTAATTCGCCTTCCAAGTACGTTGAGTCAAAGCCACGCAATTCAACACAACACAAGTTTTTTATACAATACTTATTATTGTATCTACTAATCAAACGAGGGGCTTCGAAGTTTTATAAATACGTGCTTTACAAGGTGAGTTTGAATTTGCACTCGTATGTTAGGTAAGGGGGTGATTTGAACCTTAAAACTGAAAGATCTTTTAGCTTAACTTTGTGTTGGAAGAACTATAATTATCATCATCATTAAGTCAGGGACAAATTTTTGGCGTATCTTTACTGGCTAGTTGTTCAATGTAAAACTACAAAATTTCGTATATCTTTGAACAAATATTGTGGACATTCGGGAGTATATTTACCCCTTTCAAGATGACATACGAATTTAAACTCATCGTGAATAATCTCTTGCAAATCGGACTCTGGCTACTCCATTTAAGTCGATAGGTACTTATGTAGTTACTCGCTATTAGTAATTTGTCTGAATATTGCGAAATATAAGTTTTTCTGGTGATTTGGTTTATAGCCAAACTTACTACATACGGTACAGTTTCGATGTGCCTCCCAATTTGCCGCTCCACCGATTCTCATTCGTAAACGTTCTCTATTATTGCTCCACCTAATTCAACATGAACTCGGATCTTTTATTATGAAATATAAAATTTCTCAAGCAAATAATTTGATATCCTTCAATAAAATGTGAATAAATAGCTCTTTTGTAAATGTTTGAGGAACAAACCAACGAATCAAGTATACCTAAATTGGCGACTAAGATAATTGCGCGAATAAGCTGGCGATTCCAGAGGTTCAATTACCGCTGCAGGGCAAATGTTTGCATTTAGTGATGCAGCTGATAATGATTTGGTCAAAAACATCAAAAACAGAATTTTGAATAACCAGTGTGAGAGTAGGGTGGCGCAGGATATAAAAAAGCTTAATTAAAAATTTTGGGAAAACCCACGACGGTTAAAAAGTAAATGAAAAAGGATAAAATAATTCAAAAACCCGAGGGTTTAAGTCGAGACTTAAAAAATAAATATAATAGTCATAATAGTCATAATAGTCATTTTTTCCAATAAATTAAATTAAACAATAATAATTGTATGCGGAATGAGTTGCCCTATACTATAATAACATTACCTATAAACTATACGATAATACGGAGTTTTGATAGTGGTTTACTGATAGAGGTTTTTTTATTAAGTTTATAGGTACATTTATTTTTTAAGTCGAGGGTTTTATTTTATTTTATCTTTTTAACCGTCGTGGATTTTTCCAAAAAAAATATTGTGCTTTTTTTTTAACTTTTTAGAGAGCATATATATTAAAATATATTATTGCAGCGACCTCTAGCTAGTTACTACCGTAACATCTATTTAAGAACCCTCACTAATGAACCACAAACAAACCGGACTGGTAGTTTGGGCCTTCCCAGATAGGCGATTGAGCACACACTTCACATACGCCGTGACATTCAGCAAGCCTGATTGGATACGCATGTCAAACGCGCGCTCAACACGCTCGAGCGAATCGCCTATCTGGGAAGGCTCTTTGGTTTTGCAGAAACAAATGTTTACTGCACCGCCCCCTGGTGAGTTGTCACCGTCACACTTATCTAAGAATATGCACCAATCAAATCCAAAACCATTAGTGAAAACTGTATCAAAATCGGACTAGTAGTCTTGGAGAAAAATGGCAACATTGATTTGTACAAACAATGTTTGCTGCAGCGCCCCCTGGCGAGTTGTCACCGTAACAGCTATCTAAGGACATGAACCAATTAAACTCAAAGCCATAACTGAAAACTGCATCAAAATCGGACTAGTAGTTTTGGAGAAAAATGGCAACATGGATTTGCACAAACAAACAACCTCTCACCCCAAACGCATATACCAACTACGTTCCATCGTGGGTAAAAAAGGGCCGGATAGGCGTGCCAGCACGACCATAGCTTTTAGAAATTTCTTTGTGGTACAAATTCATGAAATTAAATGCCGGAAAGCGAAAGGAAAACGCATATGTTGCATCTCTAGTTGTTTTTACCGACTTCAAAAAAAGGAGTAGGATTCTCAGAATTATTTTCATAAAATGTTGGCACCCCGTTACCCCGGGAAGTGGATTGAGACCTACTTGTTTTTTTTTTTTGACAAATGACATTTTCTAGGCTGTATTTTTTTTTTTAATTCTGAAAATTTAATATTTTTTTCTTCAAAATAAACAGCTTCCTCGGAACAAAACCTTCTAACTTTAAAAGCAAAGGTAGCTACCCTCAATGTAAAATTTTACCTCACCTCTATATAGATTATCGGAACTGCAAAATATTCCCATATGACGATCTTTATGGGCTTCCAAAAAAATATACAAAAGTTTATAGGTGTCTAAATGGATGTATGATAGATAAATTCTTTATTATACACCAAATTAAAAAATACAATTTGCAGAAACATTACAATTAAAACGAAAAGGTACAATGGGCGGTCTTATCGCTAATAGCGATCTCTTCCAGACAACCTTTGGATGGACAGGATAGCACGAAAAACAAAAGACGGTGGTGTACATACATACGAAAGTAGCTGGATAAATAATATCATACACATACCTAACTTACTACAAAATATACCTTATAAAATATGTATGTTTGTCCACGCATATCTCCGAAACTACTAATAAAATGTTCACCATTGTTCTTTATTAACTTATATTTTTATGATACTAGCACATAGATTTAGCACCGTGGTGGCCTAGTGAGATGTACCTTGACTTAAGATCTGGAGGTCATGGGTTCGAATCTAGTTTGCATGATCTGCAAATATATTTTCCTGGATCTCATGACATATGGTCTCATAACATCATCATCATCAGCCTATAGCAGTCCACTGCTGGAGATAGGCCTCCCCTAATGAGCGCCAATGTGCCCTGTCCTGAGCTTGACGCATCCAGCTTCTACCAGCAGCCTTTCGTAGATCTTCACCCCACCTGGCCGGAGGGCATCCTACACTACGTATGCCGAGCCGTGGTCTCCACTTAAGAAATCATTTACCCCAACGGTTATCGGTTCTACGGCAGATATGGCCAGCCCACTGCCACCTCAGCTAATATAAGTCCCTGAAAACCATGAAAGAGACAATCCTTGTTTGGAGTCAAAGCTATTTATGTGACCGATTGGTTGTTAAAAAAAGCAAAATAGGTTAAGTGAGGTAGGTATTTTTTTTAATTTATTGTCATAATCATAACAATCTTAAAATAACACTTTACTTTTAAACCCTATAAACCATTTGGGGTTTGTGTGGGTACTCACACTCTATAAGTATTTATGATTGTAAAGTAGGTATCCTAAGTAACCAATCTAAATAAAAAACTACCTTCTGCACCATTTTGCACAACCCGGCTTGGTCAGCGGTTGGTAAGATAATGAATGAATGTATCCCTGCAAGCACAGTGGAAGCGAGTACCTACCTAGGTATAGAAACCCACTTACCTACTAGGTTTGCAATTATATTTTTTTTTAATTTATGTCACATGTTATAAATTGTACGTACCATAACAAGGTACCCACAACATGATCCATCGATTAATTATTGAGACCGAAAAACACGGAAGTTCTTAATTTACCAGCTTTTATTGTGAAAACAATAAGCAAGCAAATACAAACACTGATTGGAAAATGGAAACTCTGTGAATACGCAGTTCAGTAATAATTCAGAAAGTTTTAATTAGATGCCATGTCTTTTGTTGGTATATACTGTTTGGGATTGATCTAATAAAAATTAATTTAAACTTTTTATCGACCCTACTCTCGCAGTGATTATTTTGAAGGCTCTCTCTCGGAGTTTCTCTAAAGTATAGGATCCGCAAGTCTATCCGACAGAACGAAAGTGGTCGACGTAGCTTAGAGATTTAGCATGCTGAAGTGGCAGAGGGCTGGCGAAGAACCGACAACCGTTGAGGTAAACGAGCGCGGCTCAGCAAACATAGGACGCCTTCCGGCTAGATGGAGTGACGATCTGCGAAAGGCTGTTGGTAGAAGCTGGCTGGATGCGTCGACTTGAGGACAAAACGCAATGGCGCTCATTAGGGGAGGCATTGTCTATACTATGCTATATAGCATATAATGCTGTGAAGCAAATTGAAATATTACGATTTAAAGTATTCTTTGTGGTTCCAACTAAATAAATGAATGTTTTACTTTTACTTAGGCTGATGATATACTTTTGTATGTACTCATAAATATTAATTTTATCAAAAAGCTATGTGTAGCCTGTGTTGTCACTCAATCATCATGTTGCAAAAATGTTAAAATACAAAATTGCCGTGACTAGTATATGTAGGTTGGTACACTATGTTCTAATTTTAATTGATAAATAAAGACCTTTTAAAACAACATACAATGACACTGAAAAACTCAGGGTTCAACTTTCAATAGTTTATCATTGATTTTCGATGGCCATTGCTAAATATATCGCTGATTTGTTTTACAGACTTGCGACGGTTGTGGAAGATAGTCGGCGTTTTAGGATTGCTAGCCATATATGTCACGCTGTTTACGTTGCCGGTATGGGACCTTGGCAGAGAGCATCTGGCATTGGGGTCCTCAGTAACAGTCACGTGTGAAATGGTGAGTACCACTGTACATTATCATAACTTCATGTAAGTAGAAAAACCTAATCTTTTGATCGGGTTCAATGTTTCTTTGTATATCTGATCATAATCCGGCGATGGTAATTTTGTAGTCGAAACCTAAACCCTGTATTTTGAAAGAACATTGACTCGAAAAAAGGAGGTCAAATTACTTACTTCTCGTTATGTGATAAATTGGTCCCTGATTATGGGACTTATCTGCTCCGATCGCCAGATGACACCTATAAAGCGATGATGCTTACAATGATCGAAGCAATACTTATTTCAATAATAAATTCCAATAAAATTAATCAGCCAATTGAGTTTTCCATTTTAGAGAAGTTACGAGGTTTCCTATACAGCCAAAGGAATCTCGATATTACCAATAATATTTCAGCATTCTTAACGAAAATTGGCAGAAATTCTACTTACAGATAGTGAATAAGTTTAATCGAATAACAACTGTATTTTGAAGCAATACTTATTTCAATAATAAATTCCAATAAAATTAATCAGCCAATTGAGTTTTCCATTTTAGAGAAGTTACGAGGTTTCCTATACAGCCAAAGGAATCTCGATATTACCAATAATATTTCAGCATTCTTAACGAAAATTGGCAGAAATTCTACTTACAGATAGTGAATAAGTTTAATCGAATAACAACTGTATTTTCTACCAAAGCTCTCAGAAAAACGCAGACGAGTTCATTGTAAGCACTTGAATAGGGTACATATTATTGAATTCCAACGATCTGCATCTACATAGTATTTCTATGACAGTTGATTATTTGCTTTCAAATAGGTGGGTACGCCTGCATTGATAATTTGTCTTATTTATCACGTTTGTATAATGTTGTTTGTATTTTGGCAAGTACATAAGAAGGTGTAAGAAGCGCTCGCAGCGTGGCTTACCTACTTCAGTATTCTTATCTTGGTTAAGCAACACTCCGTCAGGTTCCTACGGTCACGGTTGGATGGGTCACTGTGTAGTGGCATTTAGATCTAAGCGCGTACCTACTCAGTGCTCCGTGTGTTCCGTGCTTCGGAAGGCACGTTAAGTTGTCACGCATGTTGTAAGCACGCTGGTCTCGGCTTTTTTAGTGACGGGGACATACGGGTAGCCTAAAAACTCCGACACCAGAGTTGGCCATCAGCTCATACGAAGAATATAGTAGGCACAGGCACTCAGTTAAAGCAAATAATAAAATCTACGAATAATAAGCGTCTTGTAGTATCTACATATACATTATACATTACACATTTGTATATATATTTATACATTTAAACAAATTTTAATATATTTTATAACAATAATTCAAGATGTATTCATATTGTAAATCTTTGTTTTCATCAAAATTTCCATACTATATATGGACTTCCTTTAGAATCTAATTTAACCCTTATAATCGGATAAATATCAACCCTCTGAAATTGATTCGATTTAGCCGATAGAAGATAAGCTGTTCTATATTGCTCATGTCCATATGTTAATGACTTTATACCATACTAGCATCCGCTCGCGGCTTCGCTCGCGTGGTTCCCGGATAAAAAGTAGATATGTTATTTCAGGTCTAGATATATCATCAAATTCCATTCAGTAGTTATAAGGAGGGACTAACTTTTCACATGTTCACATTTCACAAATTTTAGTTTTTTTAATAATTAGGATACTATCTGTCTATTTAATATTAGTATTAATGTATTTACCAGTTAGGTGTTTGTTTAATCGGCCGGTCGTAAGTGTTGTTAGTAGGCTATGGTTGTAGGCATATAAGAACATAACAAAGGTTGTTATATTTTCAGACCGTTTTTTTTACCCCAAAATAAAATAGTATACTGATTCTGTCTAGATCAAAGAAATATACTAAATTTATGGGCTGGATAGATCTAGTCAAGCACTCTGTAGGTGATTTGCGATTTATCTACGTTACGAAAGAGGAACTTCCGAGCGAACGAACAAAGCAAAGTTACGGGGCTCCCGAACCGTCTAACTTTCGTATTGTATCTAATGTATTACGGTATGTGGCGGAACTCGCTACGGGGTGATTCGAGACAATATGTCGAGCGTTAGCAAAACTAGCTAACGACTATTAATGTTGGGAATCCTTTATTAATAGTCGTTTACCTTTATAGCATACGAAAGTTACGTCACTTAACCCTAGTACGAGTTGTACAATAGAAAATCGATCAATAGTTTTCGAGCTCAATTTTAATGCATGTTTTATAGAAATTATAGTTACTGAATTGGATTCAAATATAAACTGATAAAATTCTTACAGGTCGCTATGTTTTTCACTCAAAATAGGTAATTGCCGAAAAAAGTTACTTTAAAATTTAGCCTGAAAACTTAAACTAAACAACTTTCGTATAGTGCAACTCGTACTAGGGGTCCCTAAATAAGCAAGTGAACACAAATAAGCATACTTGAGAATTTTAAGTAGGTATAATAAATAAAATAAATAATAATATAATAATGCGGGACGTAATCACAAAGCATCATGTAGCACCAAACAGAGCTTGTATTATGGGAATTATTGTTAGTATACATCATTGTTTACATAGTTCGTTATCAGCGACAACCAAACGCCGTTAGGAATCCTTCATTTCATCATCATCATCATCATCAGCCTATAGCAGTCCACTGCTGGAAATAGGCCTCCCCTAATGAGCGCTATTGCGCCCTGTCCTGAGCTCGACGCTCATCCTTCATTTAGTCCTTTCATATTTCATATATTTTATTCATACTATAGGAACACTGGGTACCTACACTTAGTCGCGTCGATATACAACCAAAAAAATGGCAATACAAACAAAAAAATCTTTGCAGGGGCTTTGTCAAATATTTAAATAAAACCTTATCTACTTAATTAAGTATATTTAGGTAGTATAAAATAATGTTATAAAATTAATTTGAAATCGAATAAAATGAGTGGCTGTATAAATAAGCATACGAAAGCTATATCCCTAAATAAGCAAGCAAACTCAATTATACTTTAGATAGTTATCAGTTTACGGCAGCCAAAACCACACAGCTTTTTTACTACCTTTTGTGAAAGTTAAGGGTTGTGGTTTTTACATTCATGCAATAAATATTGCCTGAATTTTAGTTCCTAAATTATAGTAATTTGTATACGGTCTACGCACTCAGAAACATAGACAAGAGCACTGACAAAATATTTTTTTTAGAACGATTGTTTACTTACCACCTGCATATGTATAGGTCGCGTCACGTAAAAAGAACGCTGGCGGTAAGCTGAGCACCCCCTTCGACTTCTTCCAGCGTTCTTATACGTACTATACCTATCTAAAGAACGCAGGTGTGGTATAGGTCGCGTCATGTAAAAAGAACAGAGAGGAGCTACATTATGTAGATATAATGTGTAGTTCATTTAAACTACTACTGTTGTCAATTAATATGCACGTACGGTCTCTCCGGTCACATATTCTAGTTCTTTATTTTTTGGCAAAAAATAATAAGAGTAGGTAAGCTTTCCTACATGGATTTTCGTTGTTTTGGTGAACATGAAGAAGAAACAGAATTTTCATTAAAATCACGCTATCACGTTAACTTAGCACGGTCGAGCAAAAATAGAACAACGGTTTTAGGTGAGCTTAGCAACTTGCCTCGTGTTTCGTGTCTAACTAAAGTTAAACTTGGCGCAAAATTATCAACTTCCTACGTTCGTTGTAATTTATATACTGGGGATGATATGCATGATTTGGAATATTTCAAAAAATAAGATTAGGCCGTATTCCCACAGTTTTCTGCTACTGCCAGCACCTGTTACCGGCACAATCTAATACACTAAAACCCAAAATTGGGTAAAAAGCCTTTTGCACATAGTCAACCTGGTACCCAACATTGGTATTTCTCCTTTTTATCTACTTCTTACTATGACCACCATAAACTACCATACCATAACGTCCTAACTTGAAACAAGGATTTTTAGATCATAGAAATATGAAATATAATATTTCAGCGTACTTCTCACAGATCATCTGGAAGAACCTACCTAACAAACATAATGCGCACGTAAAGTCAAGACTTCACAAAGTGCTGCTAGATAGTCGGCAGCAAAGTGTTCATTCGTGAATGCAGAGGATGACTATGAAGGCCTAAAAGTTGGGGCATGAACGTTGAAAGTGAAATGTAACATAAATCACCTGAGTACCCTTGTCAGCCCCCCAGTAAATAACTGCGTGACGCCTGCCGCTGACGAGGCGCTGCCTGCCTGAAGAGACCTCTTGTGTTTCAGGGCATTCATTCTAGTTACCGACGTACTTTCGGGTACCGGGTTAATATGTTAACCATTGATGTTACACAGAAGTTACGTTCAAAGTGTCGATAACTAAACGACGGGGAAATGTGTCACCACCATTAGTAACATTAGGATCGGATGGATACAACCACATATAACTAATAAAACACGATAAATTGTTTTTTGTTGGTTCATAATTTGGGTGGTTTCATTTTGATTTACAAAACGTTTAACAGGGCTGTTTATGTCGTGGCCATTAGGCGTTAAGTACCTATACTCAACTCGAATAAAAAATATTTAACTTTAGCCACTTTTGAGTTTGAGTGGTTTAAGTAAAAACTGTGCACAAATATTACTACCTAAGTAGACTTACTTCTTATTGTTTCTTCATTTTATTTTATAAATGTCTTCCAGGCAAAATGAAAAAAGTACCTAAGTGCCTAACCACAATAATAAGAAAAGTGTGTAAGCACTAAATTACCCTTTATTTTAAAGATAAGTTTTGCTATGGTGCTTCAAAATTCAAACTTTTCATACATAATCAAAGTTATTCCTGTTGTTCTTTGCCTACTTGAAATGTTTTAAACTCCTCATTGTACCTACTTAATTTCATTGTAATTTTACCGGGAAGCCTAACCGGCGGTTTTTGTTAGTACTGCGGTACGAGCTAAAATTGAAACCAATTAATTTTCATTATTCAAGTAAAATTAAATTTGCCTCTTTTATTATATTCTAGATCGTCTCAAATTTATTAACTTTCACTACGATCGCATGCTTAGGAATGTTATGATGACTACCAACGCAAGTTATTCAAATTTAAAATTGATAAAACCTTTTGAACAGCGTAAAAATGCCGTACCTTCTCGATTGAAATATTGAACCAGTTGATAGGTAAATGAACGACCCTTAATTTGTTTGCGCTTTGAAAGCCTCTACTAAACGAAGTTTAGCCAAAGAATTTAATTAAGTTTTAAGCTCACCTGTGAATAAACTTATATAATAATTTTAAATTGAAGGATGTTAATCACCTTTGAAAATAATTACTTTGTGCAATGGGACACAGAGTGGGATCATCAGATACCTATTTAGTTACATTGAACTTTAAATAGTTAGTTAGAGAATCATCCCTTATGCCCTACAGTTGTAGGTAGGTACTTACTACTTAGGCATATGAAGAATATTCAATTAATATTTGATCAATTTTTGTAACAGAAAAATGTAGTACCTCTATCCACAGAACAAAAAAATACTTTATAAACAATACATTTAAATGTTGAAAATATTTTGTTTCAGTTTCGACTAGCTATGAAAATCCACGCCGCAGCAGTAGCTTCAGGACCTCGATGTTTTGGGGACAGTTTACCTCTTCCTTCATTCCAGCACTACATGTATTTCCTTTTTGCTCCCACGCTTCTATATAGAGACCAATATCCTAGGTGAGTACCTATTGCCACTGAAAACTAGCGCTGCAGTAGCTTCCATGCTTCTGCTGCATATGCTGAGTGGCGATATTTTTGTGTCACTATTTCTCGTATTAGATTTCACTTTACTGTTATTTATTTGTAAATTTATTGTGTAACTCAAATAATTTTTTCTATTATGTTTTATCTATTTTTACTCTTTTAATATAAACTTTTTCTTCTCTTTTGTAATATGGTAGGTACGGTACATTTTTCATCATCATAACTTTTTTATTCATAAATTATACTTAGTTAAGAAAATTTAAAATGTGTATGCCAAATCTGACACAACTTGAGCATAGCTGGTGTTGTAAAATTCAGTAAAACTGTGGGTATTTTACACAGTAAGTAAAAACCTACATAAAAATAAGAAAAACCACAAGAGGAAAGGTGAATTTGTCGTAAGCAACCAACATCTCAATAACATTTAAATAGGCAGTTGCTTTGGTATTTTTACTACCGAATCTAATTGACCCAGAACCCAGAAACCGGTTTATTGTGAAGCTGAAAGGCAAGCTCATAAATAAACCTATAACTTTCCTACCCACTCATTTCTTATCTTTGTCCCTTTTGTTTTGGTCTTAATTAGTCATGGGTGAGGAATATGTTAGGTACAGGCCCCACTTGTCTGACCTGGCGCGGGCATGGCGCGGGCGCTTTCCTATTCCATTCAAATTTAATACAAAATTCATGGAAATAAAGCACAATTTAGCTCGGATGACTTCGCGTCATAAGCACGTCCGATCAACGACATACCGTGTGTCCTAAATTGTGCTTTATTTCCATGCATTTTGTATGAAATTTGAATGGAATAAGAAACCGCCAGTGCCTTGTCTGCGCCCGACGCTAGGTCACATTCATCGGGCACGGACATGGCGCAGACATGGCACAGGCGGTTTCCTATTCCATTCAAATTTCATACAAAATGCATGGAAATAAAGCACAATTTAGGGCACACAGTATGTTGTTGCTCGGACGTATGACGCGCCATTTCGGCGCCCGCGCCCGATCGCCGCCAGATGGGCGTCAGATGGGCGTCAGATTGCCGCCAGTTCGTAGTATGTACTTGCTTGCGACATACGTCTGTTAGTGATGTAAAAATGCGTGACGAATGACGATATCGAATTTAATATTGAATTTTGTGAATTGATTGTAAAATATGCAACGCTTTATGATCATTGTCGTCCCAATTATTGTAACTGAAATGTTCAAGATAAATTGTGGCTGGAAATCGGAAAGAGATTAAAGATTTTTTTATGTAATACCCATGGTAATACTAGCTGATCCTTGTGCAAATTCGTTTGCGCGTATTTTCTTCATCTGTATCAGGGCCCGATTTGGTAACCCGATGAAGAGGTTTTCGGCAGAGTTTTTCCAAAAGCTTAGTTAACCCTCTCCGTATGGGTTACACTATTATTTGATGGGATAAACCATTCAAAACCCTTTTGATTAGGTTATCTGATCAGGTGGGTTATCAATAGTATTGGATTTTGGTATTATTCCAAAACCCATTCCTTAGGGTTACCCTTTTTATCATTGTAACACGGGTTATACGTGGGTTATAGGAGATAAAGGAGAACTACTACTTATCTTAGACTTGCCTTTACTAGCTCAAATGATTGCTATTGACATGAACTTAATTTTCGATGACAGCTGTCAAACTTAAATCGAACATATCTCGAGAACTACTCATCTTAGACTTGCCTTTACTAGCTCAAATGATAGCTATTGACAAGACCTTAATTTTCAATGACAGCTGTCAAACTTAAATCGACCATATCTCGAGAACTACTCATCTTAGACTTGCCTTTACTAGCTCCAATGATAGCTATTGACAAGACCTTAATTTTCGATGACAGCTGTCAAACTTAAATCGACCATATCTCGAGAACTACTCATCCTAGACTTGCCGTTACTAGCTCTTATGATAGCTATTGTTAAGATCTTAATTTTCGATGACAGTTTTTAGTTTAACAGCTGTCATCGAAAATTAAGATTTTATTAGTAGCTATCATTTGAGCTAGTAACTGCAAGTCTAGGATGAGTACTTCTCGAGATATGGCAAATTCAAGTTTGACATATGTCATTGAAAATAAAGATCTTGTCGATAGCTATCTTTTGAGCAATTAACGGCTAGTCTAGTAGTTCCAGAGATATAATTTACAGATGAATTTGTAGAATGAGTTTCGAGTGGAGCTTTGAGTTGAATTTTGAGTTTGAGTTTTAGTGCCAGTGACAATCAAAAATTATAATTTAAAATAGTTTAGAAGGTCATATTTTTTCTTTTTAACATGTTGACTGCGGGCCTCAGTCATCATCTCAGTCGTCACATAACTGATGACTTATGAAAACTGAAACACATTTTTTAGGTAACTCCATTCATTCGTTTAACCTTATAAGAGGGTAACCCTATCGACTGAAAACCAAAAGGAACGGGTTACACTTTCGCTTGTGTTAGGAGGAGAATACCCAAACGAAAGGGTAATCCCGTCAACTGTATAACCCAATTAAGGGGTTTCACTTTCGAAGCAACTAACTCGAAATCGGGGTTGTACGGGCCCTGATCTGTATATTAATTAATTGTATGCACGAGAGCAAGAGCATCTTCGTCTTCTGAGGATGACATGCTGACACATCGATACCGGACAACAGACTGCACTACACTTGTGCCTCTGTTACGTCATTTCTGCGTAATGTCCGAGCCATGTCCGCGCCATGCCCGCGCCATGTCCTCGCCACGTCCGTGCCACGTCCGCGCCATGTCCGCGCCATGTCCTTGCCCGATATGTGTGACCTACGCCTTAAAATAAACAAAAAATAACTTTGAAAACAGTCGTAAATCGTGCTGGAATTATGATTTTGATGTGGAAAGCTGCTCACCCGTAAATCAATAGCTGTTAATAATAATGTTTTATTTGACACTCAGGACAAAGCAGATTAGGTGGGGGGTGGTAGCGTCCCATTTCGCGGAAGTCGCTGCAATTGTTTTCTACAACTCATTTCTTTGGGAGCGGTTCATTCTGCCATATTGGTCGGATTTTGGCAAGGAAGAAAGTGTAAGTGTTGCTTGAAATACACATTTTCATATTTTACAACTTAATTTAATTTATTAGCACCAAACTAAACTGAACTCAGTTATAGCATTATGAGAGCTATATGACTGGTATACAACTTACTTGCATTTTGTTTGTAATAAAAATCATAAGATACATAGAAAACACCCAGACCCGAGACAAATATTTGCAAAACATTTATCTTGCGGTGGGAATCGAATCCGCAACCTTCTCAGGGGGACTTTTGCAAACTGTGCCACAGAGTTTGTCAGAAAATTAGATTAATTAATGTTGCTTCACGCTATTTCTGAATTCAATAAAACCCTCCTAACACCCGCAGGTTGAATGTCATGGGGGAGGTAAAATCGCTTCATATAATATCTTTAACATCAACGACAGTTTTGCGTGATAACAAGCGATAAAAACGCATGCTATTTATACTAAGAAGAGTGTTACTAAGTAAACTCACAACGAGACACACCAGGAAATAATAGCAACTATTGATAAAAAACATTGTCATACTAATATTATGAATGTGAAAGTTTGTGTGTGTGAGTATGTTTCTGGTCGCTTCACTACGTAACGGCTGAACGGATGAAACTTGGGATATACATAGTTAAAGACCTGGATTAACACATGCTTTTTACCGGTATCGGTATCACGCGAGCGAAGCCGCGGGCGGAAGCTAGTTAGGTAATAATTGTATTGTGTCTTTTAAAAGTAGTTTTCTACTTAAACCATATATTAAGACTTAAAAACGCAAATAATAGGCACCCGTAACTAAGAAAACCAAAGGAGTCCTGTAATCAAGGATAATGAAGCTCAGTAAATGACAATGCTTGAAGGTGTTGGGAATGCCTGCTTATGAACGTCCGTTGATGGGCTCTAAGAGACGTAGATTAAAGTAGCCCAGTGGTTAAAAGTTCCAAAAAAATCCAAATCTATAAAAAGATCTGGGTAAACTTCAAATCCACCCAACATTCAAATAATTTAAATTCAAGTCCAAATTGTTTAAATTCATCGATAATGATTTTTAATCTCTGAGTAGGTAAATTCACTTCACCACCTAGGGTTCTATCATCCAAGTATTTTATGATATTTTAAATATATAATTTATAATAATTATTATTTAAAAAAATGTTTTAATAGAAAATCATTGAAAATTCCGCTAATGTTAAGTTGCCTACCCTGCTGATGTTGACAATTTATCATGGATATGATACCGAACCAGTTGGTTACTAAACTTCCGTACCCTTCGCTAGATTTAATAGATTTTAAACGGCCTATAAAGTTGGTATAATGTACAAAATACTTAGTAAGTAGCTGTACGTACAGCTACTTACTAAGTATTTTGAACAGATTTAAGTACTTAAATCTGTTATTTCGTTCGTTTTTGTTGTATATATTTAAAAAAATAACTGGTCTGGCAATTTCACCTCTGTAATTAAGCTAATTATAAAATTTCTGATTATTTAGATGACAAAAAAGCTTACGATGAAACTGTCTCCAAGTCCCTCAAAAACAATGTAATGGTTAATAATAAACTATGCAAAAACACAACCTTAAAAAAAATACAAGCCAAGCAGAGTCTGTTTGGTCGCGTTACGAATTGGTGTAAATATAAATTTAAAAACTTGATGTTTCAAAGTGTACTGTAAGTGCTTATTGAATAAACTCATTTTGATTTTGATTTTATAAACAGCCTATAAACCTCGAGCCCCGTGTCTAAAAATGCGTAGGTACGAATTGAAGTAGGTACTTTTAGCTTTCATTAAGTTAGGTACATTATTTTCCAACGAAACATAGGATATAAATAATATTACCTAGGTACTTATTTTTCCTCAAATAATGCTGAAGCTCGACTTAGCAGTAAAAGTAAAAGTTTCGTAAAATAAAGGCACAACAAAAGTCGTAAATTATAATGATATCAGACTTTGAACTGTTTTCACATTAAGTACACTTACCCCTGCCTGTATAATAAAAGCTTACGATAGTTACGTCAAACAGAGAGTACCTGATAACCTGACGCGGCGTCAATGTGCTATAGCGCGGCGCGGCGACGACGCCGCGTGCTGAAGCTGCGTCAAAACGCGCCGCGTTGTATTGTACTGTAAGGAGGTTAGGGCCTAACGTCCTTGACGCTAAACAGAGCTTCGCGTATATACGCGGTGCTATGGCGCTTTCTGTTTGAAGTAAGAATAGCAAGTATTTTTACGTACAATAAATAGTCACAACGTATCTAATTTGTGTCCCTCTGAAGTTGGCTATACATAGCGACGTAGTTCCTATATTTGGGTTAGATTATACTATGTAGGATTGGTCGAATCGTCGGATCACCCTAACTTCAGTAACTCGAGTGTGAAAAACATACCATACTGCAAAGTTTGCGATGGCTAATATTTGTATGGAAATGTCAGAGTTTTACAAGCTTTCCGCTAGGGGCACTGTTCCATTTCCATACAGATATTTTATAATAAAAATTTGACTAACTATTGATTGCTTTAAAAGATTGACTAACTTTATGGAGCCTTAAAGTAGAAACAGCTAGTTTATCTTTATTTATAGTGTTAACATTATAATTTATAATAGTCGCTATTTTTTTTTAACAAGTTAATATGTTTTCGGACATTCATTAAGTTTTCATATATATATTGGCACGCCACTGTCATAATTTATTTCCTTAAACTTAGTTTGATATGATTCTCTGGGACCCATATTATAAATTTCACGAACAGCCTTCTTTTCCAGCACAAATATGGTGTTAATATCTGCAGCATTCACTCATAAGAAAACACCGTACGAAATAATGCTGTGAAAGTAACTGAAATAAACTAGTCTAGCCATTTCTACTTTAGTAGACCGATTATTTAGACTGCATTATG
Source organism: Horisme vitalbata (assembly GCA_951804965.1). Taxonomy (NCBI): domain Eukaryota; kingdom Metazoa; phylum Arthropoda; class Insecta; order Lepidoptera; family Geometridae; genus Horisme; species Horisme vitalbata. The sequence goes on from OX638093.1 coordinate 19,337,860, forward strand.
CAGAACTGTATCTGTTCGACATCCCCTATGTATATGAGCGCCCCGTATGGAAGCTTTCTATAAAAGATTGTACCTAAAAATACATAATCATAATCATAATCATATTCTTTATTGTTTCATGTGGTACAGTACAAGGTGTTCTTAAATAAAATTTGGTCCGCAACATGAGCCCCGTTGGGGCACTACAATAGTTAGGTTCTTATCAGAATAGTTTAAGCCTAGGTATAAACTATAAAGTTACATATAGTATAATAATAATATTATCTTAAATTATATTATATTATATTATTACTAAGTTATAATTAGTTAATATCACATACACATTAAGACAGACTAATCTATTTTAATTTTTAAATGACAGAGGTTTACTAAATTAAAATAATATCACAGTTGGTTTAAGACCTTATAACGAAGTAATGCTTATTTATAACTATTCCTTATATTCGAAAAATTCCTGCAAATTGTAAAAACAGTTAGTTATTAGAAACTCTTTGAGTTTTTTTATAGAAAAGAGTGTCTTTTTCAATATTTTTAATTTGTGAAGGTACCTTATTAAATATTTGAATTGCCATATGATGTGTGTGTGCCTGTTCTAACTAATTTATACTTTGTATATGGTAGGGCTAATTTATTTTTATTTCTTAAGTTATGGGCTCGTGAGTATTTTTCTTTAGCTGAAATAAATAATTTACTATGGGTTCTTACAAATTTTGAAATTTCATAAATATACATAGATGTTAGTGTTAAAATATTAAGATCTCTAAAGTGTTTTCTGCAGCTCTCTGTTTCAGTAATGTTTATGACCAAAATCTGGAAGTTTTTAAGAACTTTAGGGGTTGGTAAATCTCGTCTTGATAGTCTTCCGAAAGATTTAGACCTAGATCTTTTGAATCAGCATTTCTCATCATCTTCTGACCTTGACATATCAACAAAGTCTAATACAATTAAACAGCTCTCATTACATACACCTCCCCTTGATTCTGTTCCTTTTAGTTTTAGTCTATTTTCCGATTGTGACGTTAAAAAGAGCGTGACATCCATCTCCTCCAAAGCAGTTGGCAATGACAGCATCAGTCGCAATATGCTGGTGCCCATACTTGACGATATCATTCATGTCCTTTCCCATATTCTTAACCACTCTATATCTTGTGGGACTTTTCCTTCTGCTTGGAAAGATGCTCACATTATCCCGCTTCCTAAAAAGTCAAATCCTTCCTCGTTCTCAGAATTTCGGCTTATATCCATACTTCCATTCCTTTCAAAAGTTCTAGAACGCCTAGTCCACCACCAACTAAGTGCTTACTTATCTAGTAAATGCCACGTGAACCCTCTCCAATCCGGGTTTCGTCGAGGTCATAGCACCACGACGGCTTTGATTAAAATCACCGACGATATTCGTCAGGGTATGGACAGTGGACTTGTGACTGTGCTGTCATTGTTAGACTTTAGTAATGCATTTAATAATGTAGACTACGACGTTCTTCTGGCTGTCCTTCGCTTTTATAACGTATCTCCAACGGCTATAGATTGGTTTCAAAGTTATCTGTATGGTCGCCGGCAGCGGATCCGTTCTGATGAATCCTTTTCATCTTGGTCTGACCTTACTGCCGGTGTCCCTCAGGGCGGCGTTCTTTCACCTCTTCTCTTTGCAATTTTCATTAACTCAATTTCCGACTCGATCTCTTCTTCCTACCACCTTTACGCAGATGACCTTCAAATCTACACGCAAGTTCCCGTTGCTAATATAACTGCAGGCATTAGAACTATCAACAATGACTTTACGAATATTCTAACGTGGAGTAAAGCCTTTGGTCTCAAAGTCAATCCGAACAAGACTCAGGTTATAGTTGTTGGCAGCTCCAGAATGACGTCTAGGATTGACTGGTCTACTCTCCCTCCTGTTGTTTTTGATGGTATCTCTATACCTGTTAGTCACACTGTTAAAAATCTAGGTGTGTGGCTAGACAGAAATCTGTCATGGGAACCTCAACTAGCTGAATTAAGCAGAAAGATGTTTGCCTCTGCTGCATCTTTGAGAAGACTGAGGAACTTCCTTCCTACATCTACCAAAGTTACGTTAGCACAGTCCTTACTTCTTCCGATTCTTGATTATGCTGACGCTTGCTATCCTAATCTTATTGAAAAGCAGCTTGATAAACTCGAACGCCTTCAAAATTTGTCCATCAGATTTATTTTCGGTCTGCGCAAGTATGACCATGTCTCTGAATTTCGAAAGAAGCTGAAGTGGTTGCCCATTCGTGAGCGCAGAAATACTCACATTCTTTCACTTTTGTACAGTATCCTCTTCAACCCTACTTCTCCTTCTTATCTCAAAGAGCGCTTTCAATATCTTTGCCAATCCAATTCACGCACATTACGCTCCTCTGAGACATTTCAACTTCAAACACCTGTGCACACTTCCACTTTCTACTCCCACTCTTTTACTGTTCAAGCTGTTCGTCTTTGGAATTCTCTTCCTGTCAGCATCAGAACTGCTCAATCTCTGCCTATCTTTAAAAAACTTCTCTTCATTTTTTTTTCATCCGCTTCACAAGACGGTTGAAATGAAACTTTCATCTGTTTTTAGAGTATATACTATATATATAAAATATAAAATATATATAAAATGAATAAATAATATATATACTATATATATTATTTATTTATTTTGATTACTGGTATCTATTAGTTTATTTTAGTTATTGAATTGTATCTATTAGTATGTATTTATTATTAATAGTATCTATTTTTCACAAGTAGATATTTATGTTTATGTATAATTATATTACATAACGTATTCATTTTTCCGAGTCCGCAATGGATTATAAAATGTATGTGTTTATTGATATAACACCATCGTCTGCTACAGTCTTTTAAATCAAGTCCATCCAAAGGTTGTCTGGAAGAGATCGCTCTAAGTGATAAGACCGCCCATTGTACTTTCATTATTGTTATTGTTTATAGTTATATTTGTCTATGTTGGTGTGAGTACAATAAAGAGTTTTCTATCTATCTATCTATCTATGAGTATTCTAATACATCTTTTTTGTAATACAAATAGTTGACTACTTTCATTGCTGTTTCCCCATATTATTATGCAATAGTTAAGCCATGCGTGCGCATAGGCATAATAAGCACTAGTAGCTGTTTTTAAGTCTGTGCATTTTTTAAGTTCATAAAGTGCCTAGGTAAATCTGGTTAGTTTACCTGCTACTTTTTCAATATGTATTTTCCAATTTAAACAGGTGTCAAAGGTTACTCCTAGTAGACTGCAAGAATCTTCAAAATAAGTTATTTCATCCGTTGTATCATTCTTTTTAGAAATTTCATTTGTATTTAAGGGGGATTTTTGATGTGGTCTAAACTGTATTACTTTTGTTTTAGATGTATTTAACTTTAAGTTATGATCATTTAGCCATTTTGTAACATTTTTCAGCGAATTTTCAAGATTTATTTTGAATTCTATAAAATTGGTACAAGGGAAAACTATAGTAATATCATCTGCATACAAAATTATTTTTTCATTTATATTTTTAGGTAAATCATTTATATATAGCAAGAATAAGATACATCCCAATACACTACCCTGGGGAATAGAATTATGAACCTTAAGTTTTGGGGATCTTACATTGTATATTATATTATTTTTATAGTCAAAGTGTTCAATATCTACTAGTTGTTCCCGGTTGTAGAGATAAGATGAAAACCAATCATAAGCTGGTCCACGGACTCCTATTCCACTAAGTTTTTTTAGCAGTATTTTATGAGACACACGGTCATATGCCTTACTCATATCAAGCATTACCCCGATGGCATATTTTTGACTATCAATTATTTTGATTACTTCTTGAGAAAAGGTATACAGGGCATAGGCAGTAGAACGTTGCTTTCTAAATCCATTTTGGTTGTCATCATATATTTAAAATTTTTCACAGAATTTATTTAATCGATTAGCTATATAGCACATTCAAAGATTTTTGAGAAAGTTGACAATAATGATATTGGGCGGAAATGTTGGGGTTCTTTAGCTGATCTTGTTTTGGGTATAGGTTTAATTATTGATATTTTTAAAAGGTCTGGAAAAGTGGCTTCTGAAAAAGACTGATTTATTAAGTTAGTTAAGGGGATTATTAGTTCTTCCTTACAGTGCTTTACTAATGTTGGTGGAATTTCATCAATACCACAACTCAATTTACTTCTTAGGGATTGAATAATATAATTTATTTCTAGCGGAGTGACTGGGTATAGGAAAATAGTGTTTTCATTGGGAGCAATGATTGGTCTGCCTTCGGGTATCTTATTGTCTTCCTGGTTCTTCCCTATATCTATGAAATGGTTGTTAAATATGTTTGCCACTTTGGTCGGTGATTTTACATTTTCATTATTTATTAAAAGATTTATGTGTTTTACTTCTTTTTTATATACTTTATTTGTGCGCTCTTTTATTACTTGCCACATTGTTTTAGTTATATTTTTAGATGTTTTTATTAATTTCATATAATGAATTTTCTTAGCAGTTTTAACTGTTTTCTTGAGCATTGTTTCATATTTTTTATAATACTCATTTAAGAAACCATCTTTTAAATGAGTTTTTAGTATTTTTAATAAACGTTTATTTTTACATGATACTCTGATACCAGTTGATAAGCATGTTTTCTTTTTAATTCTTATTTGTCTATTTTTTTTAGGGATACAGTTGTCTAAAATTGCTGCTAATTGCCTGTGAAATGCTTGATAGTTTTCATTAATATTTTGATTAGTAGTTATTATTTTATCCCAATTTATTTCTTTAAGTATGTCTTTGAAAAGTTGTAAGTTTTTATTATTTAATATCCTTTTTTCTCTGAAATATGAATTTATTAGTTTAGATTCAGATCTTAATGAAATAAGAGTCCCTCTATGGTCAGATAATCCCTATTCATCTACTTCAATAATGAATGGATTTCTATCAAAGTTGGTGTAGATAACATCCAGGCACTTTGACGTTGTTTCTGTAATTCTAGTTGGTTCTTTTACATTTTGGCAAAAGTTGTATTTTTTAAAAAGTTGAATCATATTTATTGCTTGTTTAGTTTTCCCTAAAACATCTACATTTAAATCTCCACCTATTATTATATTCTTTTTTCTGTATTTTAATTGCAATATTTCCAAGAGTTTTTCTAGCTGTGTATTGAATACATTTACTTCTCTTTTACTATTTGGCCAGTATATTACTATCAATATCAAGTTTAAGTTAGTTATTTCTATTGCACAAATTTCTATAATATATTCTATTGATAAAGTTTTTATATCTTGACATTCCACATAATCTAAGTCTTCTTTTAATAAAATGCAAACTCCTCCACCCTCATAGTGCTGTCTACAGAAGGTACATGCAGTGTTATAACCATCTAAGTTAAGTTGATCAATCTTTGCTGGAGAGATAAATGTTTCAGTGAGGCAAAGGGCATAAAGATGTTGTTCTTCAGCCAGTGTCTGGATAAGGTGGAGTTTGTTTGATAATCCACCCCCTATGTTTTGGTATAATATTGGTCTAGCAGCAATGTGAGGATCTTTTTTCTTTACGAAAGGAACTTGCCTGCTGGCTAAGGGAATGGGTGGCAGCTTTTGTCGTAGTCCTGCGTTGTACTGGAGGTTTTCGGTTTGATGGGCTTTGGCTTGGCTGTCCTTGGTCCTGCTGAAATGAGAGGTTGGTTTTTTACTCTTGATCCACATGTTGTATGGGATTCTTTTCATTTTGCATGATCGGCCGTGGTGTGTTAACTTTTTCCCCAGCTTGAACTTGCAGAGTCATCGAATCATTTTGTTGTTTTGGGCACTGCTTCTCCGCGGCTTGTGAAGGTGCTGAATTTTCATTATGAATCTGGGTGTGGGGCCTTACGGGTGTTTGTTTTCCTTTCATTGTGGGATTTTTTTCAGTAGTTGGTGATGTCTTTCTAAAGCCTTGTGAAGCTGTTTTATACTTCTTAATTTTTAGTTTCCTTTCCTGTATTCCATTTTCATCTAAATATTCAGATATCCAAAGTCCTGTTTTTCTAAAATACTTTGTACAAGCGAGCAAGTGTTTTGTAATTCTTTTGCTTATTAATTCTATTTTTAATGGTCTTCGGAAACCTTTGTAACCAATTCGTTTCAGTTCTTCTATATACCCAGTTAGGTCGGTTTGTGTTATATCATAAAAAGCATTTATGACTCGGTCATGAAGCTCGTCCTCTGTTTCATATTTGTACTCATTCAGGCCATATAGTACAATAGTTTTGGTCTGTTCTGTTTCCACAACTCCCAAGAGCATTGGGATTTTTCCTACTTCACTTTGAGGATCTTCATAGTATCCACGAAGGTATCCACAAGATTTAATTTTTTTTACTTTTATAACCGAGCTTTACCGATTACCTAGGTATTAGGTATTAGACTAACATGTCTAAAAGTTTTGTTACTCTATTTTCGTTCTATTCAAAACAATGAAAATATATTGAGTGCTCGAACCGCCATACTCCGAGTAGGAATTTTTTCGTCGTTTTGTAAAACTCCCGAATCGCGTTCGCGACCAACTAACTTATTTACGCAAACATGTCGGCGCACGAATCGCGACTACACCAAAAATATACCTAGTTATAGCAAACTCTGAAGTATGGTATGTTTTTTTTTACACTCAAGCCAAAGAGGGACAAAGATTCGTTGTGACAACTATTTTCTTCGTTATAGGTGGAAGCCGGAGCAGTAGTCCGGGGGATGTTCGCGTGCGTCCTTCCAGGAATGCTTTCATTCCTGTGCGGTTTCTACTGCTTGCTGCACGCGTGGTGCAATGCCTTCGCTGAAATATTGACATTTGGAGACAGACTGTTCTACGAGGTACGTAATTCCAGATTTAAATATTCGTAACCAGGGACCCGTCCCGGCTTAGCACGGGTAGAAGTTAGAGTCTAAGACCTATACCACCTTGCATACAGCTACACGAAAACAAGAAGGTGAAATCGCTGTGTGTATGTGCGTAAGTGGCTACCGTGTTTAAAACTTATCTATATACCTAATTATTGTTATTTTTAGAGAAGCCTAGTATCTAGTACCTAACTTATATATCTACAACCATTAATTGTTTTGTAATATCACAAAGGGCAGCGTTTTTTACGAAAGCTTTCAATCGGATTGACTTTATCCGACATTTTCAACAATTATCATCGTATTTCAACCAATTTACACAAAACCTTAACAAACCTTCCTAATGAATCACTCCGTTTTTGGGTTTACGGCGAACAGACAGACAGAGAATCTTATCAACCAATTAATTAATTAAACTTTGGCTTCATAGCGCAGTTGATAGTAAGTCTTGCGAATAAGTGTCTTCTGGACCTTCGTCCTCCATTTTAGGCCACAGCGTCAATTAATATCTATATCAATTAATAGGTGAGTTCGTGGTCAAACGAATTTCCCTCCAATGTAAAAAAAATCGATTCGATTCCCGCCCAGGACCAACATTTGTGTTGTAGACATGGTCGTTTGTTCTGCATCTGGGTGTAGATATTATGAGTATCAGGGTGCTTACTATTGAGCCAAATCGAGAACGGGATTAGAATTGGATTTATGTCACTTGAAAATCAAGATGGTGGAGTCACATTCTCACATATACATTATATATAAATACATTCTCACATATATAAAAGGCCATAAATAAAAAATAGAAGAAGATATGTTTTATTAGTGTTTCGTAAATTTTAGACCAGTAAGTAACGCGAGCAAGACCCGAAAAAAATTACCATTAATTATATTTTCTTTTCTAAGGTAAATTTCTTAATATTTTATATTTTATTGAAAAATAGTTATCTCAACTAACTAGTAAACTAAAATACTTCTACTTAAACAGGAATCGTTTATCGTTTGAATTATGTAGGCAGTGTTCTTAATACAAAGGTAGAATCCAAATTTTGATAAATTCATTATCATCACTTATTTTATAAGAAAATAAAAATACTGCACTTGCCTACCTTTAATTTTCTGGAGTTATCCATGATATAACAAAATCATAATATTTTGATAGCTAATTGTAGACCGTATCATTGTAGAATGTAGACCATCGTATCATTTCGTAGCAGTGTGTAGCAAATTCCTATGTAAATAGACCCTGTTTAAATTTAAGAGCGCTATTTAACTAAAGAGAGAGCTTAAAAGCTTCTGAAAAGCCTATGCTCCCAGGACCAAATGAGATTACCTACGTTTTGAAAGAGAGCAATGACCTGAACGTTGACCCGTTATTTTTAACATTTTATTGTCTTTAAATTCAAGGTAAAAATGTATAATGTACGAAGCGCTCGTGGCGTGGCTGATTTCGGTGTTCTTAGTGAATCATATTGTCAATTGGATTGATGTCTGTTTAGTGGCATTTACTCCCTTACTTATGAACGCTACTTAAAGTTAATCAATGCTCAAAGTTAGTCCTGTCACTGTTTGTCATTATCCAACGGTAAGAGATGGCAATAGTCTAAACATCGTTTATCTTTTGAAAGATGTTTATAAGTAAGGCTTTTAGTTTTGAGTGCTTCGGAAAGCACGTTTCAATATTCTTCCCGACCTTTTCAGTCGTTAAGCTATATCAGAGGCCTTCAGGTGGCCTAAAACTCCGACACCAGAGTTGACAGCCAGCTGCTTACAGCCGCCTGTGGATACAGTTTAGTACTATAAGGATCCAAAAAGGTTTCTACTTTTATTATTTTTAGCGTTCAAATGGCCCTGCGGTGCCACGGATACGATATAAGAGGACCACCCTGTATCAACCTCCTACGAAATAACTTACGAAGGGCGGGCCAGATGGAAATTCTCGTTCTCCCCAAGATTACTTTTATAAAATTATCAACTTATCAAATTATTTACAGGAATGGTGGACCACTTCCAGGTATTCGAATTACTTCCGCTTGTGGAACCGTGTGGTTCACTCCTGGCTGCGTGACCATATCTACTTACCTCTAGCTCCGCTGGCTGGTCGTAAGGTTTCAACGTTCATCGTTTTCTTCGTAAGTTCTAAAAAAACTTTCATAATTTAACGTGTATCTATGTAATGACTACACCCTGTAAATGTATCCTCATTAGATTTACGTACCTTTGTACTGAACATTTGATATCATTTTGGGGAAAAATCATGATGACGTGAATGAATGTATGAAAATTTTATTGCGTGAAACAATAACAAAACACAGTGACATTTAAATCATGATGATGATCAAAGAATTTCCAGCACCTCCCGCATCGGAGGCACTAGCAATGGTTACTGGCAATAACGGTAATTAATGAACTCTTCCATGCTTCGGATGATTTACATAATTAAGTAATAGGTACCTACTGAATCGAATTTTCGAGCTTGATCTTTATTGGTCCTCTATCGGCGTGACGAACTGGACGTTTTTCCGATAACCTGGTGTGCGAATTACCAAGATAGGGAAGTGTGGAAAGAGGGAATCTTAGGAGGGAGGCTCGTATGATAAAAAGATCTTTATATTTACTTCATATTGGTTAAACGACACTCCGCCCGGCCACTGATTGGATGAGTAACCGTTTAGTGGCATTAAGATCTGAGCTTCGGAAAACAAGTTAAGGTAGCTCATACGAAGAGAAAGAAGAGGCAGCAAAAATGTAGCCTTACTATTGAATAATCATAATCATTCTTAATCATTTATTTATTCCCTTAAAATGTAGGTACAATAGGTCTTAGCATAATGTCAATTAAAAATAATTAAAAAGTATCCTATACATTTTGCCTCATTAAGGCGTGCAAATATACAAAAAATAAAAACAAATGTCAAAAAGTAAGTATTTCAAATAAAATAATGTAAAAAATAATTAATATGTCATAGATTCACTCAAAATGTCTCAAAATATATAAATACTATTAAATACTGTTGCTAGGTTAAGGTACTTTACCGTTTCTATCCGAATCACAATTATTTTCATTAAGTTGGTGTTTCTTTCCGACTGTGCTGTAATTAAAGCGGGGATTGGCCGTAATAGGATGTCTCGACTTCGTGTCGCACAAATTAGTCTTAATCCAAACTCACGAACACGATTACCTACAATTATTTAGTAAAGTAGGTAGATTGGTAGGCAGGTTTTTACTTTTTAATAGGTAATGTGCTTTCACAAGCTCTCACACATGACAGTTATTGTTAGAGTAGTTATAGGGTGCTCCAAATCAATGCTCTCTGGAGGGAAAGTATCTATCTACCGGAAATATTGGAGATATCGTATTTAATCTAAAGAAAATAGTTTCTTTAGTTAGTTTAGGTTAGTTTTGATTAGGATTAGGTTTCGATTTGTTCAACAAATCGAAAAATAGCCCGTGTTAGCTTACCAATCAATAATAGGCTGATAATGATAGCTTACCAATCAAAGAATCAATCAATAGAATAAAATCTCTATTAAACATTGCATAATAGTTATAGAAAAGATAGCAAAATGCATAGTTTAAAAAAAAGATTCCGACGAACTGAGTTCCTCCTTTTCGAAGATAAAAAAAATAGATTTTTCATTGCAAAACAAATTAAAAACAAAGAAGATGAGTAGATACCTTCTATTACAATAGAATAAGCTTTTGTGGAGGAAAGAAGCGTGAAGGTGGAACTAACCATCTCCACAATGACATCTAGTTATCTTCACTTTCACATTTTACAAACTTTCGCCTTTATGTATACCTATTATTTTAGTAAGGGATAGCGATAAAAAGTCTATGTAGGTATCTAACATTGTCGTTTTCATGCAGGTATCGTCGGTGGCCCACGAGGTGATACTGGCGCTATCATTCGGCTTCTTCTACCCGGTCCTGCTGATGGAATTCGGAGTATTTGGACTCGTGATGCTGCCTCTCACTTCTGGAAGTGGTAGGCGCTTCCCTAATGCGCTCAATATGTTCATTTGGCTGTCATTATTTATAGGAAATGGTACGTAACCTACCCATATATCACGAAATTCAAAAAATTAATCAAATCCCTACGTAAGGCGAATAACGAAATTTCCGGGGAAGTGTACCTACTACCACCAAGTCTATTTCTGCCGTGAAGCAGCATTGCAGTGCTTCGGTTTGAAGGGTGTGGGTGCCGATGAAACTTTAATTCTCAAGTTGATAGATGCAGGGCGTTGCAACATAATACACGTTCCAAACATGCGTTACCTAGAAATTCATACGAAGTAGCTTTATTATATGTAATGGTAATCACTTAACAACAGGTGGCCCATGTGCTTTTTCATCTTCAGGTATCATTAAAATAAAAAATAACTAATCTACCTAAATATAAGGTTACCTATCTATTTTATGGACAAATGGTAGTAAATACAGCGTGTCTTCAAAATTATTTCCTTTACACTGGCACCAATGTTTGCTAAAATAGTGTAGATACCTAGGAGCTCTTCATGTTTCCCATATATTGATGTCAATTCTGTTGTGCATTTTCCTAAACTAAACTTAATTTGACATTCCTAAAAGTGATACTATCCCTTTCTTTTAGGTGTAAATGATAAGGATAGCTATTACTTTAAAGCTGCCTTAAGTTTAGAAAAGTGAACAACAGAATCGACACCAATATCTCCGTAACACTTAGATAATTACCTGGATTATAAAACTGTGTAACAAACTAATACCTATTTCCTAACAAAATCCTATGTAATCGACATTAGTTCACACCCATCTAGATAAATGACAGTAGGTATAACAGTATAGGTACATCGATGACTATACCCGTACTATACCTAACTTATTTAATATTTTCAGGAATACTTTGGAGTTTATATCCAATGGAATTTTTCGCCCGCAAAAACTGCCCACCATCGGAGAACGATAGTTTTTTTATACCAAAATCGTGGTCGTGTCCGAAAGTAATCGTCAAACCATGATGGAGCTTAAAAAATCCTTTTTTATGAAATAATTAAAATGACTATGTTAATCATCTAGGTATAATAAAAAAAGTTGTGATGATATTGTGAGGTAGTTATGCAGGTTCATAGTTTACGTTTATGTTGGTATGAGTAGGTTCAATTATAGAGTATTCTATCTTTCTACGTACCTAAGACCGTTGTGTGCAATAAAGGGATTATCTATAATATCTATTTATCTACTGTTCTTATTTTGTCAACAATTTTGAACAATACGTAGGTAGTAATAGTAGTGTATTGTAGCAAATCGAGCTTTGCCCTTCAATGTTTGATATTGTATAAAAAACCTAAGATGACTAAGTTATTCCTGTGTTTCTTGTTGTTATGACTTGATTTAGAATAAGAGACATACTTAAACTATGATAAGAAAGAACCTAAATAAATGAGATATTTGCCTAATTCATAGTATATAGTTTCACTACTAATTACCCTAATATTAGAATATTTGTGTACTTATTACTCAAACTCTATCTCTCTTAACTGCAGGGTCCCGATCAGTGAGTAAAAAGTGTGCATCAGGATGGCGCGTGACGGGTTTATGTTATCAAGTGGTCACTTTTTATGCATGAGAGCAATGTACGACCAATGTACTAAATGTACGTATAATGAATCCAATATGGCGACGGCCATTTTGAATTTAAAGACTACTAAACTGACAAATACAAAAAACTTCCAGTCTATGCAGTCGGTTTTTTTAAAATAAATACTTGTTTTGTCGGTGTGAAAATGCTTTACTCCTACTAATGCGTCCTTCAACTCGGGGAGTTAAAGGGGTCTGTCGGTCTCTCCACCAGCGACTAGCACGCGCTAGCTCGGCGACCTACAGACTAAAAGCACACGTGCTCCTTTCCTTCACTCACCGCAGTGCTTGTGCACGTTCATTGTTAACGACAACCCCAAAACTACACCCCCGGGGTATCGATGACAAATAGCGTTTGTTAACGACACCACCGTAATGTTGGGATTACATAGTTTAAGAATTCAAGGCAATTCATGAATACATATTTACCATAACAAAATTGTGAAATCGTTGATTGTTTAATCGTGATGAAAATAATGTCTATACGATCTAAATGTGAACTCGAAAATAAAAACACTGAATTAGACGCTTCGTATCATTGATATATATTGTTACTATTTATCTCAATGCTCTGGGATACTCAAGATACTCAGATTCTGTATGAGCAATGTAACAATATAAATGTTTCTTCTCTTGATGTTAACCTCTCAACATCACAAAGGGTTCAATTATGGAAAGAAGTTGGTATTCAAACAGACAATAAAAATTGTGGAAAAAACAATGTCGGTACACAAACTCTTGAAACGGCTGATGAGGCAAGCCTACAAGCAGCAAATCGTAATTTCGGGTAATTTATTGGCCACGAACTTTACAACGTACCGATATTAAAGAGAAGACAGATTATGTTTGAAATAATAAGACTTATTGAGCATTGTTCAAGTTAAAATTGTTTTCAAGTTCTTTTTATTTTATTTAATATTTTGGTATATGAATATATCAGGGCAACAACACTTCATTAGTGATTTCGTTAACAAATGCTATTTGTTAACGATACCTCGGGGGTGTAGTTTTGGGGGTGTCGTTAACAATGAACGCTTGTGCATAACTGAATCAGCCATCGTGAAGTGCTCGACGCTGCAGTAGCACTAGACGGAGTCATGGGGTCCCGGTAGGATTCTACCACGGCCCCGTCGGAGATGCAGAGGCCTAAGTTATCTCTCTTATTAAAAAGACAAAATATTTTAGGAACAGAAGGGCGGGCCACTACGAATATTTCACAACATGGCAGATCTTAAACTATGTAAAGTGTAGGTGTAAGTTCAAGTTTCATCCAAATCCGTGCAGCCGTTGCAAAGTGAAGCGACCACAATCATACTCACACACACATGCACACTAACTTTCGCATTTATAATATTAGTGTGATGTATAAGCCTTTGTCACGTCATATCGACCTCACATACCTACTGTTAGGATTCTAACTTAACGCAAATCAACCTTTAGATGAGTTGCACCAAATCAGGATCATTTTTATAACTTAAAAAAAGAGAAATTTCAAAAACGTTTGGCTTTATTCAGATCTTAATAACTAATAAAATATGGGACATATTGTATAATGAATTACATTTCTTAATAATTATTATTGCAACTACACTAATACAATAACTTTAATATAGGAATAGCTTCAAAAATTACGTAAAGACAGTTATCGTCATTTAAAAAGTTGACAGACTTCACAATCTATTTCAATTTTACAACTAAACTATGCAATTTTCTTAAAAATGAAGGAATGTAGCAGCGACACTACTATGGATAACAATTTGTGACACGAGCAAATTCTAAAACATAGTCAATGTGCAGAAAAAAAAACATCAAACACTAATTTCACGTAATCTTCCTAGTTTACACTTATTTAGACATTAACAACAAAAATAATTATAAATGTGTTCCTATTTAAAAAAACAATACTTTAGCACCGTGTATTTTGCTTTAATTTTGGCAAATGTCACACGGCACACATTCTCCGACTAGCTAACAATTTACGATGAAAACAATAACATTTTAGATGTTAATAATAGCAATAGAATGAACTAGAGCGATAACATTAAGTATTTCCTTCCGTAAGTAATTTCCATACCTAACATTTTCATACTTCTAAAGTTATTTCAAATGTTATTGTTTCCAGTGAACTGACTTCAGCCCATCTCTCATAGATTCCCGGACCAGCAATTCACTATGAAATCAATATAATTTTAGATGTAAACATTAACTAAATAGAAGTTTATCATTATTTATTACTTACTGCCTGTAGGTATTTTACTTTGATTTCCACACCTAACATTTCCTTCATTCTAGAGTTATTTCGAATGTTATTGTTTCCAGCGAACTGACCTCTTCCCTACGTCATACAGGATTTTCTCACAGCCCTTACCAACTAAAATAATGATAAAAAATAATGCTAAAAATATTGAAAATAATCATACTTATGGCAAACTTATCACTTATTTGGACGAGTGAACAATCAAATTACATGGGGCATAAGGATATTAAGCATAATCAACCAAATATTTTTTTCATGTCTGATTCATTTACCTATTAAATTCACAGTAATATAAAAAATTATAGGCAATAATGTGCTGTCAAAAAATCATTAACAATTTTAAATTTACAGTAATAACGATTATGATAACATCAATATTTTAAAATCTACTTTTCACTATTAAAATGTATGTTGTATTTTTTAACTACCATGAGTTTTTGTGTGAGAGCTTTGCTAATACATTTAAATAGCTAGATGGTGAACAAATGGTGTGTTTTGAAATGTGAGCTGCATAATATAAATTCGTGTTTTGTGAACATAAATGTGGTAGATGAAAATGTGTCTATATTTTTTACACAGCTGGTGTGCGATCCAATCCCTTGAACAGGCTTGATGACATCCTGTAATTGAAAATATAACATTTAATGAAATAAATAAATCATGCTGGAGATTTTCAGCCCCATAGTAATCAGAGCTTGTGTTATTGGTAATTATTATTATTATTATTGTTCATTTATTTCAGATGCAAAATCCATAAAATTAACATTAAACATTCACATAATTACAAAGACTAAATTTTACACACACAAAAAAAATAATAATATATAAAATCAATTTAAGTGGAGTCATGACTCATCATGACTCGCATCCACTTATTTTGGAACGGGCAATCAGCTCGTGCAACAATCATCTGCAGGATGCCGTTGCTACTGCCTCGCACACGCTGGAGTAGGGAAACGGCTTTTTTACGAATAATGGCATGAAAGCCGTCCGTGCGCGCCTCCGCAAACATCACAGATCCACATCTGATATACACACACATTTTTCATAGCAACTTAATTAAATTTATGGCAAAACAAACAATATAACACGCTGGCTGCAGGTCTCGCACAGGAGGTGGGACATGTGCACCAGAGCAAGTGTGTATTCAGCACTAAAAGTGTTACACACAAGAAATATAGGTATTTTAATTAATGCTTGGCAGTCTATTTCATGAACGTCACCTCCACATGTTGACAGCTTGCCGCCCAAGCCAAACCACTACCGATGTAGACAGGGAAAAATCATTTATTCATTCATTCTTTATTCAATGGATTCTGGTATTTCCACATATTAAGCCTCATTTGGCTAAAATGGCAATAAAATATATCATGCTAGCTCTTTTGGTTGACACTACAATTACAGCAACAAGACTTATACTTCGGCTCCATAAAGTTAGTCAATCTTTTATAGGGATGTGTGTACGATTTTTTTACAAAATCCCAAATGACGTGATTAATCTATCTGTAAATAAATTCAAAAATGTTGTTTAACGTAATCTCTGTAATAAAGCTTATTATAAAATATCTGATTATTTAGATGACAAAAAAGCTTGGGATGAAACTGCCTCCAACTCCATCAAAAACAATGTAATAGTTATTAAGAACAATGACGTTAAAAAAATATAAGCCAAGCAGAGTTTCTTGCCAATTCTTCTCTGTTTGGTCGTGTTACGAATTGGTGGTAAATTAAAAAAAAAATGATGTTTGAAAGTGTACTATACAGTTCTTGCTGAATAAATGAATTTTGAGTTTGAGCTTACTTTAGTAGGTACATGTTTTCAAATTAGTTCTTCATACTAAACAGGCTGTTTTAGTGTCTTTCTTTTTAGATAATCCCAACATTTATGCTACACTAGCCAAATTCTATTTCACATCCGTTTCTTTTTATGGAACCCCAATATTTTATGCTACACTAGCCAACTTCAATTTCACATCTATGAAACCTCTATCATAGATATCTGTTTGGTATGGTAGTGTATCACACTATTATTATAAATACGAAAGTTTGTGTGCCCCACTCAACTCCATAGCAACAAAATGGATCTGGATGAAATTTGGAATACACAGTTTGTGACCTGGATTCAGGAAGAAAATTTCTCAAAAAGACAAAACGTCACATAGATGAGAGACAAAAACATAACTTAATACTTTGGTAAATATTAAAGTACGTTAGATGAAGGTTGACTAACAACAGCAGCTTTCTAACCGGTACCATGCAAGCGGAGCTGCTGACGGGCGCTATATTTACTTCATAAAGGACAAGCCAAATCTCTGGGTTAATTACCTTGACTACTTGCATAAGGCTTGCACGAGCCCGACTAAACCACCAAACCGATTGCACAAGCGATTCATGGGGAACAACATGTGAAACATATATATGAGCTTCCAGCCAGATTGCCGCGATGAATACAAACAAACACACCTTATCATCATTAGTATGATAGATAACCTACATTGGGAATGCAATTGATAAACAAAATACTCACTTGTATATCATATGCTGATAAATGTAGCTCGGAATAATAGTGATGTTTACAATGGATGGACTCTTCTCAATAACTTGAGATATTTCTTTGTCCTTCATTCCAACAACATTGATCGTGTTCACTTCCAAAAGCTGATGGTCTGTCAGCACTCCATTGCGGGCTGCAGATGAGTCCTTAACCAGGCCAACGATCCTGCCATCCTTGAATTGGAAGCCAACATGCCCCAAAGAATCTTTGTGCAAAGTGATTGTGCGCTCAAAGGGTCTGAAAATAAGATAAACATAACTTTATATAGAACTGATAAATATGTACCTACTGGAAATTTTCCTGTTGACAGTGATAGTGTCATTAAACTGATAATAATAATGATGCACTTCAATAATATTACTAATTTATAACTAAGTTTCTACCATCCACAGCCTCGCTTGCATTATACTCCTATAAAAAGCAATAAGTAGTCTGTGTTAATTCATGGTATTTAATCAACATTTCGGTATAATTTATACCAATTTCCAGCGAAATCCGTTCAGCCATTCCAGCATGAAGGAGCATCAAACATCCAAACATACTATTGAAATTATGAGTATAATTATTAACCAATCTATTCGAGTATTCAGCCCATTACAATTAGCATAAGCTTTTTTACAATTCATCATTGAGAGGTCTAACCAATAATTGAACATACCTGTCTCGAACAGCCATTATGATTCCATTGACAGGAAGACTCTTCAAAAGAGCATGGGCCTGATCCATTGTCATACCAGCACAAGCTTGGTTGTTAATTTCCAGAATTTGATCTCCAAATCTCAATCCGGCCAATGCAGCTGGGCTGTTCGCAGCCACATAGCAGATAAACAACCCATTGTTGATGGAGTGAACACGTAATCCGCACTTTCCATCTTTGTCCTTGCACAAGACAACTTGTCTTATGGCCTGGGTTACAGTGGCTTTTAGTAATGACACAGATTGAGAAGAGAGAGGTGCTACCAGGTTAGTGACTGCTCCACTTGATTGTACCTGGAAATTGATATTGTAATCACATGACTAACATGATGTTTTATATTAGTTTTTATTAAAGTTATGATTATCTTAGATTTACGAAATGTTGCCATGCCCTTCCAAGTCTCATGTTGAAACTATATCTTTACTTTGTATAAGAATCTTTTATACACCGAAATGCAATAAATTACTTTTGGCTTATCACTTTGGCTTTATTAAACTACTTACCTTTTTGTTTTTAAAATACATACTTACGCAAATCATAAATAGTAACCATACCTAGACCCAAGATGAATACCTGCAGCAGGAGTCTAGCCCGCAACCTTTTGTCTCTGGTGGACCTTCATTCAGAAGAGGTTTTAACCCATGTTTAACAACATAACATGTCAGCAATGAAACAACATGTGTGAAACTTAACTTATTTCACAATATTTCAGATCAGTGGCTGACTCATATGTCACAAGTCTCATAATGAGCAATATTAATTAGTGTTGGTCAATACTATGGTATGATAGTACCTACTCTTTGTCCCACCAGTCCCACCCAATCTAAACGAAACTCATCTAATATTTAGAGTACCCACCTATTAACACAATAGGTAGATTAGTCATCATCTAGAAAGCATGGGCAAGTTAGTGGGTACCTACCGTTTGCACTTGATATTCTGGCATATTCTGGGCAATAACATCAGCCGACAGTTCAAGTCCCATGTAATTGGCGAGTGCAGGATATACATGAGCAGTCGGGGCGGTTGGGGCGCTTGGAGCCGCTGCTGGAAGGCTGTAGGAAGGCGTTGGCGCAGCGTAAGGTTGATACTGTGCCATCTGAGCCCTCGCCATAGTGTCCACTTTCATGTCCTCGAGTGATGGATAGAGTGACATTTTGCAGGTATCTAAGAACTTATGAAACACAAGCAGTTTTCACAATCACTAGCTGAAGAAATTGATGGGAAAACCCAAAACCGCAAACTTCTCAGGGAAAAACACAAAACACCCAGTTTAGTGTTGCCGTTTTTTATTTGGTGACAGGGCTGCCAGATGAAAAAAAGGTGTGATCGTACCCCAACAACAAAAAAATCGTATTCCAAGGAAATTTTGAAATGAAATGATCGTACAACCTAGTACTATAGAGTCTATAAAAAATAACTAAAATTCGTTTAGTTTATTTAATTATTTATTAGATTTATAAAAAAAATCTGCATTCATATTATATAACATTTCTTATGTTGGCTTAAACTTCGTACAATTTCCGTTTTGTCTTATTAATTGTTTGGCTAATAATGTTCCATTCAGAGATCCAGACAGAGAAAAGACATAGAATATTGTTAACCACTTACTTGTAGTTCTCCCACCAACGCTATCTTGTTCTAGATTGTAATCACAACACTCACCCCTATGGAAAACAGCTAGCACAAATTAAAATATAGAATGCTACTTCGATAAAATAGGCATTTGCAACAAAAATCAACAATACGAGGCTAACGAGCACTTAGCATAGACGGTAGAAATAAGCGCACAAGTCTTTATCAGCCCAACCATTTGACTATTACGAAGTGTCGTTACAACTTTTGGTCTTAATTTTTTCCGTCTAGCCTCCTTTCGCAACGCGCGTTAAGGAACTTCGTTCCAAAAGGAAACCGCCTCGTTCGATAAATTATGAAATGTGCCCAGGTATATAAAAATCGTACATTTTCCGTACGATCGTGGTCTGGCAATCGTAAATAAGAAAAAATGCCAAAAAATTGTATGAGTACGATTTAAATCGTACATCTGGCAGCCCTGTTTGGTGATAATGCTGAAACTTAGTGCAATTATTGCCAAAAAGATTTTAAATAACTATTGAGTATGCCTAGATAAAATGCTAATTGCAAAATTGCAAATTTTATTCCCGGATAGCAAACTGAAGTGGTCAACTTTGCCTTGTTCGTCGCGGTTTCGAACGAAACAAACAAACTTGGCTGGCTGGCTGATTGATTCAGCGTTGCTAGAAGGTTAAATTTCTTACATTTTTAGTATCTTTTGACCCCCTCACGTATATTTTGAATCTTTTGAGTATATTGAGAATCATCGTATCTTTTGAAAGAAACGAGATTTTCAATAAAAGATTTTTATTGCAACGAACGCATCCAAATAAAACGTACCTAAAACTTTATAGTTGAAGTAGTAGAGTTATTTTTGAAGGGCTTATCCGCGGAAGTACTGCCACCATGCCTATTTCTGCCGTGAAGCAGCTGTGCTGTGTTTCGGTTTGAAGGGTGTGGGTGCCGGTGGAATTACAGGCACAAGAGGCTTATCATATTCATGCCTCAAGTTGATGGATGCATGGAGGGCGTTGCATCGTAGAACATGTTCCAACAAACGTGATTTACGATGCAATGCTTAGCACACTCAGAGATATGGATCTGAATAGAACGCGCCATGACGAAATAACACGTATCTAGTATGGATTAATACTTGATTTTGCTTGAGCATTGAGCGTGTGCGAGCATCCCAGGATGTTGGGTTACTGATTCAAAATGCCAGGCTGGATACCTAAGAAACTACACACAAAAATTACAAATGTACTATATATTATGTTCATTCTGTATAGTTACTTTTGAATAGACTACAGAATACTAATAAATTGAATTGAATTTCGTGCCACAATGCTAAGCGACTGGCGAGTGTATCTTGGCTATCCAAAACAAACCCTTAAACAGGTATTTTTAGTTTATATTATACGATACTAGTACGTATTACGTACTAACATTATTTTCCATTCTCATCGTAGCCCTGGGCTGAGTGAAATAATCGACAGCCACCTGGCCTGGTGGTTCACTGAGTGCCGTAAATAGCGCGGGGTCGTGGCACAGGGTGCAGAAATTATGACCAGACCAGGAACAAGTTTTGAGTCTTTCATGTTAGTATTTATTAATTATTAGGTTAATATCCAGATATAATTCGTAGCTTTATTTTTTATATTTTGTATTCACCTACGCAAGAAAAAGATGGCCCCTAGTTCCCAGCCGTCCCGCTATTCTAGGCCATACAGGTAGCGGCCATGGCAATGGCGGTACAGGGGGTGCTAACAATCACCGGGCTACCTCTGGCTACCTGCAAAACCTGACCCTGGCTACGTTTAACGGACGCACTCTGAGGTTCGACGAACATCTAGCGCAGTTGGGAGTGTAGCTGGAGAACATTAGCTAGCATGTTCTGGGGTTGTGTGAAGTCCGTAGAGAGGGAGAGGACACTATTACCCTAGACTCGGGCCACCTTCTGTACTTCCGCGAGGGTGATCAACTATCCCAGAGTAGGGTTTCTCATTCATAAGGCCCTGTCTAACAACGTTGAAGAAGTCTCCAGTGTTTCGAACAGGGTAGCGTACCTGATTCTTCGGCTGTCAAAGCGATACAGTATGAAGGTTAATCAGGCTTATGCACTGACCTCGGCACATTTTGATGACGAAGTGGAGGATATGTACGAGGACATATCCAAAGCCTTGCACAACACCATGAAGACTCACTTCAACGTTGTTATGGGGGACTTTAACGGCAAAGTGGGAGTCCGAATAGGCGACGAATCCAGAGTCAGGGCCCGCATGGTTTTGGGTGTAGAAATCATAGGGGCCAAATGCTGGTCAATTTCCTAGAGAAGGAGGGGTTCTTCTTGATGAATTCGTTCTTTGAGAAGAAGCCCCACAGAAAGTGGACATGGCGAAGTCCCGACACTGTGACCAAAAACGAGATCGACTTCACAAAATTCACATATTCAGAGACGTCTCCGTGATCAACAGGTTCAATACCGGATCTGATCACAGACTTGTCCGAGGCTTTTTGAATATCAATCTCAAGCTTGAAAGAAACTGTCTGATGAAGTCGACCCAATCTACTCCAGATCATGGAGGGCACCAAGAAGTTTCAGAAGCTTCTTGGTGATAGGTTCGTTGCTACGGAACCCACCGATGACGTAGATGAGGCCCTACAAAACGTGGTTGGAACGCTAAGGGACGAGGGCATCAAATTCTGCCAAATGCAGCATAAAGGCAAGAAGTCCATACTCTCGGATGAAACTCATCGGCTGATGACAAAAAGACGGAAACCACTCAGGCCACTTCTTCAGAGAGGTAACAAACATTTTCAATGTTAAAAACGATACTTTTGTAGCAAAAATGTAACATTTCAGGAAACGAAACGTAACTTAGGACTCAAGGGCCCTGGCAACACTGGTTGTGCCAATTGTTGAAGAAAAAAACAATTATTTCTCTGTGTTTATGTGAAACCATAGATTAAGTATATATATAGATTTATAGTTTGCGTGGCCACCCTAGTCTTTCTCATTTCAACTGCAGGGTTGCCACATAATTAAAATTTCCATAGATTTGGGTAAAATATACTGATAATACGCCCTCCGGCCAGGTGGTAACGATCTGCGAAATGCTGCTGGTAGAAGCTGGATGCATCGAGCTCAGGACAGGGACTCAGGCGCTCATTAGGGGAGGCCTATGTCCCGCAATGGACTGCTATAGGCTGATGATGATAATGGGTAAAATATAAATCTAACAAGAAATTAATGTCATGCAGGTAAAGTATTAATCTATCAATTAATACTGCAGGTAAAGTATTAATATATCAATTTTTTCATTTATACGAATTTTTTTTTCATTTATAATCTACCTTCACTAACAAGTTTTAATGACTTTTGATAATATGTTAGGGAAGGAAGGATGTTTAGCAAATTTGATTGAATGCACCTACCTATATAATTTTTAAATCAAATCAAATCAAATTATATTTATTTGCATAAAAGTAAGTAATTACAAAGGAAAATCTTAAAGGCTATGTGGATCGCATACTTATACTTCATTACAGAAGCGTGCAAATATTAAATTGTTATATGTATATATGTCATTAATTATCATTAATATCGGTTAATTTTAATTAACAATAATTAAGTTGACAATCGAGATTACTTAATAAATATATGTCAAAATGAAAACTAACCATTCAAATGAAGAAATAAAAATAGTAAATTATTATTTAGTTTTAATACATTCAATTTAATCGTATAAAAGCATTTATCTACAAGCCATTTGTAAAGTCTTATTTTAAAAAGGCTAAGTGTCAAATCTTTCATGTCTTCGGGGAGACTATTGAATATTTTAACGGACATGAATAAAGATATATTTTGCATTGATTTTTTACAGAACGGCAAAAATATCCTATTATTTATTTGTGTCCTAAGTTGTCATTCACGCATGTCTTTATGTTTCTTGTATACGCTTTCAAAATTCCTACATACTAAAAAGAATAGAATTATAGGAAATATATTTTTATTTCTCCAAAACTTCAACATTTAGAAAATATGCTTTCGATTCTGCAATCATATTTTCTAAATTCCCTACTTTTTTATAAAACGCCAACTTTTTTCCCCAAGAGCTCGCAGTTTTGCGCGTATCTTCTAATAGCTTAGCAGTCCAACGCAAATTTTTTCCGCAGCCTTCGTGGTGTGTATGATAGTGATTTACCCTAAAAACAGTAATCAAAAATTAATTTTGGTATTTAAACATAACAAATGTAATCTGTAGAAAATACGTACATAAAAGGCTAGCAATCTTACTAATATAATAAAGGCCAAAGGTATTGAGTATTGTTTATTTCTCCCTCACGCAAAATTTAGATACAAATACAATACCATACAATAAATTTATTGCTTTTACAAGGTCTTCATCGTTCTGGCTGGAAAATATAACAAGCTATTAATGCTGCTGCTGATGATAATGATGAAACATATGAATTGAGGCATGGAACATATTGGTCTTCTTCTTCTTCGTATGAAGTAGTGGCCAACTCTGATGTCGGAATTTTTAGGCCACCCGAAAGCCTCCGACATGGCTAACAACTGAAAAAGCCGGGAAGAACATCTTAACGTGCCTTCCGAAGGGCGAAAGCGCTCAGATCTAAATGCCATCCAGATCACCCATATAAGTAGTGTCCGGGCGGAGTGTTGCTTAACCAAGATGAACTGCGAAGATCACCGGAGTAAATTACATGGTGTTAAATTGCATTGTGTTACAGGTTCTAGGTAAGGTATCTCACATAAACCCTGTCTAAGGGTCAATTTAGCAATATGGTTATATAGTAGGCAGACCGAGGCTTTGTAGGTAGTTAACTAGGTGTACCTATATAACAAATTGTCATTGCACATTATGTAGAGCTACACCAAGAATAACATTATAGGCTATTTTTTATCCAGGTACCATGCGTGCAAAGCCGCGGGCAGAAGCTAGTATAAAATCTTAGTGAAAACTTTTTGAAAACTGGAGCTAACATTAAAGTGTTTCTTTCCTGTCAGCCAAAGTCCATTGTAAATAAATAAATAATGCGGGACGTAATCACACAACATCATGTAGCCCCAAACAGAACATGCAAACACTTGCCCCGCAGTGGGAATAGAAGCCACAACTAGCTAATTAAATTTGCGGGTACTTCGGAGAAGGCAAGCAGTATCTTGGGTTTCACTAACCCGGTTTTGATAAAATATAGCTTAGGCTTTTTGATACTTACTTACTGTGGCAGATTTAAATAATTGGGGGCATATAGGTGAATTGTCAAAAAATGCTGTCAGTTGTGACTGACGAATCCCGAATCCGTTTTAAATCTGAATGATCCGTTGATTTAACGTAGCCTCTGGTTCTCTAGTCTGAAATAAAAAAAAAACAGTTTTAAACCAAGACATAAATGAACGAATTCTACCATTGTAGGTATGATAATAATAATAATAACAATAACCTAACATTTAATAGCACAACATATAAAAAAATAATGAATTCTTTGGTTTTCGTGGTCTATTTTCCTATACATTCATTAAGACCTCGGTTAGTCAAGGTTGACCAAATATAGCATATGGCTTTTAAACGATAAAATCAGTATCAAAATAGACTTAAGTTTTTTATACTTACTGTGGAAGATTCACATAACTGGAGACATACAGGTGTATTTTCAGTTACCATCCATTGAATAACGTGGCCCTTTGGTTTTTTATCCTGAAATTAAAACGTCATCTTTAAACCGGGCTATGCAAATAATAATGAACCAAAGAAATTATATAATTTAAAGTTCTAATAAAAAATGAAACGACTTTCCTGTATATGTAATGAACTTATGGGGTGGGGAAGGGCAGGGAGGGAGTGAGGACTCTCCCTCTAAAAGGGGGAATCTCACAGTTTCTGAGAAAAAATGAATTACGTTTTGAGGTTAACGAGAGAAAAAAATTAAACAATATACGCCAAAACACACTACCGGACTACTACGGACCTATGACCTATGATCAGTTTAAAAACAGTTTCAAATCATAAAAATGGATATTTGATTCGGGTATTTGACCTCGTCGGCCCTGAGTGTCGCTTCATCCACTCGTCCTCGCGGGCTAGCTCCACTCAGGATCTTCCACGGGAATTTCTGGTTCCACATTTTTTATATCCAATTTACGCATAGGGACCACAAGACTACGTGGCATCGGGGTGATCTGCGTCAGTTCTGTGATATTGCTACTCAAGTTGGGGTGTCCTAGAACCTACTGCTGCGGGAAGGATTTCCAGGTGGTTGTAAAAAATCTAATAACCGACTGTCTATTCAATGTATTACATAAACAACGAGAAATATCATTGTCAATGTCAAATTACCAAAAAATACCACAGAGGCCATAAATAAAAAGAAGAAGATCATATTTTTGATATTCAGTGATGAAAAAAAAATTGCCCGCAGTGTCATCAAGTTTGACGAAATTAAGTAAAAAATTTGAATTTTCAAATAATCATATCTCAAAAAATATTTGGTTCCGCACTACGCCATTTTAGATTTAAGCTTTCTAGATATAGACCTATCTGTGACAAAAGTTCCAGCCGCCTAGCTCACTACAAATAAACGAAAGTTGAGCCAAAAATTAATGTGCAGTGGGCAAAATTCATTTCAAATGCCGGCAACACCAAACAAAACAAAACAAAATTGAATTTAACTTTTTGGCTTATTTTCTTACAGATTTCTGCTCTAAATGTTGTTATTTGTGGTGGAAGTCTAGTTAACAATCCATTTTTGAATAAATACTTCGTCAAAAGTACGATACTTACGAATGAAAAGACAAATCCGGAATGTTTTGATCACTGCCACTTTTGCACCAAAATACACTACACCGATCCATTTTGATAGAGAAATCCATAACATTCATTTGTTATTATTGATTTACAATAGGTGTGAAACAAACCAGAAACCCTAGACAGAGAAAGCTATAGACGACGAGATAATTCATCTCATTCTTTCAAGAAAGAGAACTACTTATGCGTGCTTCATGCAAATAAGGGAGTCCGCACTATAGATTTGCTGTCCCTTATCGCGTGCCGGTTTTTTCGTTGTTTAGCGCAATATTGCGCTAAACAAACTTTGGCAGCTAGCAGCAGTTTCGGAAGATTTTGTGAAAAACTTGCTTGAAACTAAATTATTACCTGGAAAAATTATGTTTCATCTATTGTAAATCAATAATAACAAATGAATGTTATGGATTTCTCTATCAAAATGGATCGGTGTAGTGTATTTTGGTGCAAAAGTGGCAGTGATCAAAACATTCCGGATTTGTCTTTTCAAGCGTAAGTATCGTACTTTTGACGAGGTATTTATTCAAAAATGGATTATTAACTAGACTTCCACAATAAATAACAACATTTAGAGCAGAAATCTGTAAGAAAATAAGCCAAAAAGTGAAATTCAATTTTGTTTTGTTTTGTTTGGTGTTGCCGGCATTTGAAATGAATTTTGCCCACTGCACATTAATTTTTGGCTCAACTTTCATTTATTTGTAGTGAGCTAGGCGGCTGGAACTTTTGTCACAGATAGGTCTATATCTAGAAAGCCTAAATCTAAAATGGCGTAGTGCGGAACCAAATAGTTTTTGAGATATGATTATTTGAAAATTCATCTTCTTTTTATTTATGGCCTCTGTGGTATTTTTTGGTGATTCGACATTGACAATGATATTTCTCGTTGTTAATGTAATACGTTGAATAGACAGTCGGTTATTAGATTTTTTACAACCACCTGGAAATCCTTCTCGCAGCAACCAGTTCTAGGACACCCCAACTTGAGTAGCAATATCACAGAACTGACGCAGATCACCCCGATGCCACGTAGTCTTGTGGTCTCTATGCGTAGATTGGATATAAAAAATGTGGAACCAGAAATTCCCGTGGAAGATCCTGAGTGGAGCTAGCCCGCGAGGACGAGTGGACGAAGCGACACTCAGGGCCGACGAGGTCAAATAC
The DNA here is from genome assembly GCA_951804965.1 of Horisme vitalbata. Lineage (NCBI taxonomy): Eukaryota > Metazoa > Arthropoda > Insecta > Lepidoptera > Geometridae > Horisme > Horisme vitalbata. Next base: position 19,365,424 of record OX638093.1, read on the forward strand.
CCGAATCAAATATCCATTTTTATGATTTGAAACTGTTTTTAAACTGATCATAGGTCATAGGTCCGTAGTAGTCCGGTAGTGTGTTTTGGCGTATATTATTTAATTTTTTTTGTTCGTTCGTTTAAAAGCCATGTGCTATATTTGGTCAAAGTTGACAAACCGAAGTTTTAATGAATGTATAGGAAAAAAGACCACGAAAACCAAAGAATTCATTATTTTTATATATGTTGTGCTATTAAATGTTAGGTTATTGTTATTTTTATTATTATCATACCTACAATGATAGAATTCGTTCATTTTTGTTTTGGTTTAGAACTGTTTTTTTTATTTCAGACTAGAGAACCAGAGGCTACGATAAATCAACGGATCATTCAGATTTAAAACGGATTCGGGATTCGTCAGTCACAACTGACAGCATTTTTTGACAATACACCTATATGCCCCCAATTATTTAAATCTGCCACAGTAAGTATGTATCAAAAAGCCTAAGCTATATTTTATCAAAACCGGGTAAGTGAAACCCAAGATACTGCTTGCCTTCTCCGAAGTACCCGCAAATTAAATTAGCTAGTTGTGGGTTCAATTCCCACTGCGGGGCAAATGTTGCATGTTCTGTTTGGGGCTACATGATGTTGTGTGATTACGTCCCGCATTATTTATTTATTTACAATGGACTTTGACTGACAGGAAAGAAATACTTTAATGTTAGCTCCATTTTTCAAAAAGTTTTCACTAAGATTTTATACTAGCTTCTGCCCGCGGCTTCTCACACAGCTGGTGTAGCTCTACATAATGTGCAATGACAATTTGTTATATAGGTACACCTAGTTAACTACCTACAAAGCCTCGGTCTGCCTACTATATAACCATATTGCTAAATTTACCCTTAGACAGGGTTTATGTGAGATACCTTACCTATAACCTGTAACATAATGCAATTTGACACCATGTAAATAATTTTTCCTGTAACATAATGCAATTTGACACCATGTAAATAATTTACTCCGGTGATCTTCGCAGATCATCTTGGTTAAGGAACACTTCGCCCGGACACTACTTATATGGGTGATCTGGATGGCATTTAGATCTGAGCGCTTCCGTCCTTCGGAAGGCACGTTAAGATGTTCTTCCCGGCTTTTTCAGTTGTTAGCCATGTCGGAGGCCTTCGGGTGGCCTAAAAATTCTGACATCAGAGTTGGCCACTATTTCATACGAAGAAGAAGACCAATATATTCCATGCCTCAATTCATATGTTTCATCATCATCATCAGCAGCGCCATTAATAGCTTGTTATTTTTCCCAGCCAGAACGATGTACGTGTGTAACTTGTAAAAGAAATAAATTTATTGTATTGTATTGTATTTTGTATCTAAATTTTGCGTGAGGGAGAAATAAACTATACTCAATACCTTTCGCCTTTATTATATTATTAGAATTGCTAGCCTTTTATGTACGCATTTTCTACAGATTACATTTGTTATGTTTAAATACTGAAATTAATTTTTGATTACTGTTTATAGCGTAAATCACCATCATACACACCTAGAAGGCTGCGAAAAAATTTGCGTTGGACTGCTGAGCTATTAAAAGATACGCGAAAAACTGCGAGCTCTTGGGGAAAAAGTTGGTGTTTAATAAAAGAGTAGCGAATTTAGAAAATATGATTGCAGAATCGAATGCATATTTTCTAAATGTTGAAGTTTTGGAGAAATAAAAATATATTTCCTATAATTCTATTCTTTTTTGTATGTAGGAATTTTGAAAGCGTATACAAGAAACATAAAGACATGCGTGAATGACAACTTAGGACACAAAAAAAATAATAGGATATTTTTGCCGTTCTGTAAAAAAATCAATGCAAAATATATCTTTATTCATGTCCGTTAAAATATTCAATAGTCTCCTCGAAGACATGAAAGATTTGACACTTAGCCTTTTTAAAATAAGACTTTACAAATGGCTTGTAGATAAATGCTTTTATACGATTAAATTGAATTTATTAAAACTAAATAATAATTTACTATTTTTATTTCTTCATTTGAATGGTTAGTTTTCATTTTGACATATATTTATTAAGTAATCTTAATTGTCAACTTAATTATTGTTAATTAAAATTAACCGATATTAATGATAATTAATGACATATATACATATAACAATTTAATATTTGCACGCTTCTGTAATGAAGTATAAGTATGCGATCCACATAGCCGTTAAGATTTTCCTTTGTAATTACCATACTTTTATGCAAATAAATATAATTTGATTTGAAAATTATATAGGTAGGTGCATTCAATCAAATTTGCTAAACATCCTTCCTCCCCTAACATATTATCAAAAGTCATTAAAACTTGTTAGTGAAGGTAGATTATAAATGAAAAAAAAATTCGTGTAAATGAAAAAAATGATAGATTAATACTTTACCTGCAGTATTAATTGATAGATTAATACTTTACCTGCATGACATTAATTTCTTGTTAGATTTATATTTTACCCATTATCATCATCAGCCTATAGCAGTCCATTGCTGGACATAGGCTTCCCCTAATGAGCGCCTGAGTCCCTGTCCTGAGCTCGATGCATCCAGCTTCTACCAGCAGCATTTCGCAGATCGTTACCACCTGGCCGGAGGGCGTATTATCAGTATATTTTTCCCAAATCTATGGAAATTTTAATTATGTGGCAACCCTGCAGTTGAAATGAGAAAGACTAGGGTGGCCACGCAAACTATAAATCTATATATATATACTTAATCTATGCCAGAAACAAACAAAAACAAAACCAACCAACAATCTTTCAACAAATGGATGGAATAAATAATCAAATAAAGAAAATAAATACTAGGGCGTAGCTCTTGGGTATTGCTGATAAATAAAATATATTACTAACTTACATAATGGAATCTACCGCTAAACAACGTAATTCGAGGTATGTAAATAAATTCTCTGTTCTGCCCTTTCCTAATAAATCCTTAATACTCTGAGAGATGAGAGCTCTGATAGCTCTCAATTTACTTTGATCCGCTAACTGCGAAAACGGCCTCTGCCGGGTAATTATTATTTATTAAAACCACGCTGAAGCCAACATAGAACCGTATGTTGACTTCCTATAACGACTACTATTTTCCGCCCGGTGGTACTCGTCTAAATACTAGCCTATTATATAGTCTTCTTATCCAGGTTACAAACATATATCCCAAGTTTCATTCAAATCCGTTCAGCTGTCACGGAGTTGAGTGGGAGCAACCACATCACACACAATCTTTATAATATTAGCGTAACCATGCCAACAAAGGTTTTGAAGTTGTAATTATGTCAATTACAATAAAGCACATTAAATTACTTAAAAATGCAATTTTCTTTTCATACTCCTCCAGCCAGTGTCGAGAATGGGAGCGCCAAAGAAGAAACAAATTCAACGATGCTATTACCAAACTTGGTGAAATCGTAAAAGCTCTATGCAATTCCAGTAACTCATCAGACAAGGATACTGACAAGAGAAAAGTTGATGACAATGTGAAATATCCTAAAATAGAAATTGTTCAGAAAGCTATTGTATGCCTTAATAATAGTGCTCAGGAGAAAACACAACTCAGTAAGTGTGAAAAGGAGGTAACAAAATTATTATTTTACAATAGCTGGTTACTAAGATTTATTTATAAATTAAGTAAATTGTTAGAGTAGTCAGTTAAATTGAACATAGAACCAATACTTTGAAACATTTTTATAGTTTGGTTTAAAGTATAGTAAAATTATATAGTTTTGTACAAATACGGCTATAATAAATGACAATTATTTTTGTCTGTAACAGAAGCTGAAATTTTAGCGCTACAAGTAAAACTGGAAACTATCAAAACCTCAAACAGAAAAGATGCAGCTACCCAAGTTTACTTGGATAAAAATAAAAAAAACAAAAGTAAGTAAAATAAATAAATAAATAATAATAATACTGGACTATCACACAGCATCATGTAGCCCCAAACTAAGCAGAGCTTGTGTTATGGGAACCACATGATTGATATATTACATATATATATTTTTTTGTAAATACATACATATTATACATAGAAAACACCCAGACCCGAGTCAAATATCTACAGAACATGCAAACATTTGTCCCACGGAGGGAATCGAACCTGCAACCTTCTGCGTCCCAGGCGGACGTTTGATAAGAAAGGTAAAAAAAATTTGATTATGTTCGCCCACTGCACCACAGAGGTAAAAAAAAATGTTAATTTAATTAAAAGTAATTTTGCTTTAGCCGTGTATGCTCACAGTCACAAGTAGCATCAGGGGTTCTGGAGCAATGTTAGTCACATACCTAGTTCTTCTCTGCTACTTTGAGGAGTTGGGCTGGCTGGGGTCAGGTTAACAGGATACACCCCAATTTGGGACATCATTGTAATCCCTCCACCTCAATTTAGTGATTAGATTAGAGATAGTGAGGACATCCACTAGCTAGATGGAGTGACGATTTGCATAATGTAGCTGGCAGACAGTGGATGAGAAGAGCCGAGGATCGGGCTCACTGGCGAACCTGGGGAGAGACCTACGTCCAGCAGTGGACTGCGATAGGTTGATGATGATGATGATGATGATGATAGTGAGTCATCATCATCTTTAATTTTTTTTTCTTTGTGTTTCAGGTGGAAAATATGTCAAATTGATAGCAAAGAAAAACTCAAACATCCAAGAAAACAAACTACGGACTGAATCAGTTATAGTAAACAATGAAAATAAATCGGAACAACAAAATCATAAAATAAAAACAAAAGTTAATGAAAAAACTAAACCAGTGTCAAAACTGCCAATTTTATTACCTCGATGTAATGTTTTTGATAAGAAAGGTAAGAAAATTTTATTTATGTTGTTGGTACTTCATTATTGGATCTGTCTTTTGATATAAAGTAATAAAAAATAGGGGGGGTATAAGTTTAAGGTTATTGGGCGCTTTATTCTTTCAATTAAAAATGCTGGTATATGGATAAATAGTTAAGAAAATTGACATTATTCTGGATAGAAATAACCTGTATGTTTAATTTGTACCTCATTATTGCAATCACTAAACAACTGCCTGTTTTTTTTCAGCCCCCGATAATAGAATTTATGTATTACCAGCAACACCATACATATTTCCTCCAAGACCCTTCGTCTTACCCACAATGTCTCCAGCTATTGTAGTAGTGGATACTAATTTACAAGCTTTAAACAAAGTTCCTGTTGTCAGTAGAAACGGTGGTGATATAACTAAAACCACAATGGTTAATATATTACCTATATCTGCATACTCCCGTCCATTGTCAGCAACTAAACAAAAGAAAAGCAATGTAAGATTAAAATCTGATAGCAAAAATACATCAAAGAAAATTAAACTAGCTGGCAAAAACGTGAAAGCCCATATTCAGAATAATCAAGACCCTAAAACTAAATCACATGAAGAAGAAGTAATAAAGGAAAATAAAGTGGGTAAACTAGCAAAAGACCATATCATTGATAAAATAAATGAAAGAGTACCAGTTACTACAAGCCAATCTTTAAAATCTTCCATTGTATTGCTCACATCTGAAGAGAAAGTCACTATAAACAAAGATACTCCTAGTACAGATAAAAGTGAAGTTGTGGATTCGTCTAAACCCAAAATATGTGAGGTGCCTATAACTACTGAATCAACTGTAGTTACTAAACCTAATACCGATATAAATGTTACTCCTAAAAGTGTAGCTACCACTAACACTACAACTGCAGAAGCTAAGAATTCTTCTGAAAACGATGAAGTTAACAAAACGAGTAGTAAAATCAATCTAGAAAACGAAATAACACCAGTAGACAAAGGTAAAGAAAATAAACTGTCAAATATTCTTGATACAAGTTTGGATAATGTCGTGGATGGTGGCAATGCACGCTTAGAATTAGCTGAAGAATTCCTGGCTGCTTCACCCACTGCAGCGTTTCTCATGTCGTTTCCATTAGTCAGTGGTAACAGAGCCGATAGTCCTGCAGATGAAACGCAAAACACTGCATCATCTAATACGAAAGATTTAACCCAAAAACGTAATGATAACAATATACTGCCCCAAGAATCTTCTACGCCTGCCACATTCTTCGAAAAATCTAACAGTGATATCAAAATAAAAGTTTCCAAAGCTGTTGTATCTTCTACAGCAAATAAACAAAACGAAGAATCAAAATATATTAGCAATACTGTTGTTGCCAAACCAACAGAATCTAAAATTTCATCAGCAGTGTCAGTTTGTAATGTCTCAAATGAAAATCCGTTTTTGAGCCTACCCATGCCTTCGTTGATTTCTTCAACTTGTCCGTTATCTGATACTACATTTGGGTTAGATTTTGAAAGTAATCTTATAAAACCCACGACAAGCCAACCAGCTTCCTACACAAGTAACAGTAATATTTTCTACAAAAATGATCCATTTAGCACTGTTAAGAGCACAATTTACAGTACAAGCAGTATATCTTCTAATCATGAATTTAATGGAATTGGCCTGTATCCTTGTGCCATGGAGAAGTATGCTCCAAAAAATAAATCGGATTTTACAAGCGTCGAGGAAAACAATGTTATGAAAATTGGTTCATCAAGATTAACATACGATATAGACCTTGGTTGGTCGCACAAAAGCTTCGATTTCGTCAGTTGCACTTCCAACACTACATTTGGTAAAGACAACATAACGACTGTCACTTCTTCTACTCCATTCTGTACATCATATAATCCGTTTAATCCTGAGTTCCATGTTCCTTTAGTATCTACGTCAAGTAAAAAAGACAGTGTAGCAAATAAGACCAACTCATCCTTTGCTGATACACTTACAAGTTTTTATTCGCAACACAACTTATGGACGGAGGAACCTTTTTATAACAACACTAATGTGACCAAGAATTTGCCTACCAAACACCAAAATTATCCAGTAATAGATAATTTACAAGGGGTTTCTAATATAAAACCAAATATACCCAAACAATATGAAATTAAAAGCAATTTAGAAACAAATGTAGACAACAGAATGAAATCTACTAATAATATCATGTCCCATCAAGTTAATGAAAAGTATACGAAGAAGTCACCCAGTAAAATGCATATAAATTGGATGACATCTGAAATTAGACCAAATCAAACTGCTTACAATCCTACACATATAGAGATGAAAGACCCACACAAGATAACGTATAACCATTTGGACCATTCATCTAAGAGAAATGATCAAAGCGAGACCAACTTCTTTCCAATACCAATGCACAATTTCCCTTCACAAACAGTCCAAGAGGAATTCCAAGTGTGGCCTTCGGCGAGACCATTGGGCACTACCGAGATTAGCATTGACCCTCCTCCCATCAATTTGCCGACATTAGTTGGCGATTTGGCGCTTGGACCACATGACAAAAAGAAAACCTTAGATCCAACAACTAGATCTGTTCCTCAACAGGATCTACAGAACTGTAGTAACTTTTTTTCGGTGACTCAACTGATGAACCGTTCAAGTGAAAACGCGTCTTCACGATATCAACCTACTCAAATAGAATCGTCGAAACCGATTGTAACGAAGCATAATATTTCACACTATCCAAATGATAGTCACAGAAAATCAATGGCGCCGCGTATTGAAAATCATACACATCAACCTTATATTTTGAACAATCCCAAATCTACACATTCCTACGATAACATGGCGCAATTTTCCCAAAATAAACCCAAAACTGCGAATAAATCTGATAAGAATACTAAAGCTCAGAAGAATAATTACTCTGCTGAATCACTACTACGCGGTGGGACTTGCAATCAAAAAATACCCGACAACAGTTCAAAGTTCCTGATGCCTCCGCAAAAATACAATGATTTCAATACACCACAGGACAGCAGTGTTGCTCAAGTATCGCACTTTCCTCCTATTATAGATTACTCTGAAAATAGTTATACTGGCCAACAGTTTTCTGGGACGTCGTTGTACAATACTACAACGAATACCTTGTCAAATTCGTTCTATTCTAACTTCATGCCCGGAAGTAGCAATTTAATGTCTAGTAATTACACAAGTGGCCCGTTTACTGGTGAATTCATTGATTACAATCAGTCGTCTGAATGTAACTTCACGAATCATAAGTACGAGGAGCTCAAAATGCGAAATAATCCACCGAGTTTCCTTGCTGAAAAAGCACAAAATTACAAAAGCTCTCGTAGAGAATCCGCCGCCAAACACAAACTGGACTGCTCCAAAAAAGACTCCAGCAAAAAGTATCAAAACAAAAGAGTGAAACCAAACACTGATGTCGAAGAATGGAGTGAGTCTCACCCGCTTTGGCAAAACAAGCCGCCTAATAAGAGGCATCCGAACTTGATGACCGAAGACATACCTACCTTTCCTAATTATGTCAGTAACCAAATGCATTCGCAATATCAACCAGAATTCTTCAACAGTCACTTAATGCCTTCCAATATGCAGGCTGTGGGGCCCAATGTTGACAGGTCACTGTCCAGTAATCCAATAACGTCTCGAGCTAATTTCAACCTCAGTACCATATTTCCTGAAATAACTATGGTAAGTTAGTTCTATTGCAGTTGACTACATAAGTAGGTCTTTTCTTTTTGTAATCTAATTGATAATTGATTGTTTTAATTTCAGAAAGTGCAGTGAATCAGCAGCGCAGTGGCAATCATTCATAATGAAGTAGAAAATCAATGTTTGTAATTAAAAAGTTATTACATGTGTAATATAATGTTAAGAATACCTATGATATAATGATAAGAAAAACTATTTATTAAAAGAAACTGGAAGAGAAGAATTTTGTCTTATTGTAAGTGCAAATTTTAGACTTTAGTTAAAGTAGAAGCGTTAGCAATAAATTCATACCAGATGTTTTTTAATTATGCCGAAACTTTTAGCATTTACTTCTTATTAATTATTTGGTTTCAAGAGAGTTCTGGGGTGTTGACTATCTTTATAATTGACCTACTGGGTAGGTATTAAAGAAAGCTCTCTATAGTAGCCTTTTGGGTGGTATGTAGTTGTACCGTAGTTAATGTATTTAGCGGCTCGTATAAAATATATTATACATTATTCAATTTAACAATAATGTAATTTAGATTTGAGAACGCGATACAAGTCTCTAAGTATCAGAACATGATCGAAAACTATTAAAATAATTAGGTATCAGTATCAATATGCAATGTAAGTTATTATTTTGTGAAATAGCCTTAAGCGAAAACATTAATGGCAGATTAATAAGTAGGTACCTACCTACTTGGTGGTTAATCCTGACCTGATGGATGTAGAATACTTGTCGACCCTATTTCGTAGATTTTAGAGGTCAATTATTCGTCGCCCTTGAGCCGAAAGTAATATACAAAATTGTTTTATTATTGAGATTACGATGAATTCCGTATCTTATTAGCAGATTGCGAAAATTGAGGTCATTAATACGACGGATTTTAGATTAGATAATTTTTTAGAGCAAGTGCAATACCCACATAGGTACTTAGGTACACGTAGAAGGTATATGTACTTGTTGGTATTATGTATGCATTTCTTGCATAACGTTATCGAGCATGTAGGTAATACTGTCTACTTCTTTAATGTAAGGAGCCGGTTCGCCTTGACCGCACTGAGATTGTGTTTGTTATTTCATTCATACATGTTTTGTTCATAGTGTCTGTTGGCTTTCGGTTGACATGTTAATCATACTTTGATATATACCTATTAACTTTTTTTTTCCCCTAGCAATTTTTTCGACTTATCTCTGTATCGATAAATTTTCTGCTTAAGGATATAATCAAATTAGGTGTCTGTTCTGTTTCCATATCTACACATAAATTTGAAATGAAAGGAGAATGCCGAGAACCCGTACCAATTGCGTCAAAACCAAACGTATCCCATAAAATTTTATAAATTATATTAATATTTTCTTTAGTTTTACACACCGACGGGATTAATAATCAACTAAAAAAAATATTTTGTTGATTTGGTTTCCGCCGCACGTCACCATTAGACTGCAACAACCATTGATAATTATACGTTACCATGGCAACAAACATTGATGTAAAGTGTTACTACGGCAATAACCCTCGTCTTTAATTATTTTCACAGTAGAATCGACTAAAAACCTATTGGAGATTTTTTTGACGTACTCACTTTAGTTTTGGTACCGAGCGCCATACATCAGACGGCATTGTCCTTTATATACTTAGGGACGTTATGTTCAAAATTGTTTCAATAAGTATCAAAACATCTTTATAGTTCTAAAATTTACCTCTATATTTTCATAAACATATTGAAACTCCCTTTTAAAACATCTGCGTCCTATCTGAACCTGTTAAACACAATCCAAACGGAACGTCTTTCAGCAGCCTCGGTTTGTCAGATGACTCATAAGAAAGCAGTGCTCTTGAGTGACGACCCAGACGCAGCACTCTGTCATCATTTCAGCTTTACTTTACATACTTACCATTGAAGTCTGACATTGTAGCATTTCGCCAGAGTTGGGTATCGTCAATTTCGCCAGTTTGCAACCGTCGACAGACGGCGAGAGACGCGTGCTATTCCTATCCGAGCTTTGGCCGCGTACGCGGAAAAACTTTATGTCATGGCGGGAAAATAACATAGTAACCTCGGGCTGAAAAACAATAAACTTTTGGTAAATGGCGAGTTCTTGTCTTATTAAAAGTAGTTAGGTAATTAGTGGTATTTAAAGTGAAGTGAAAAAGTACGACGAAATGAAGTTTTCTGCAGTGATTTTGGTAAGTTTTATAGTAATTGTGTTATTGATTTGGTGATATTTTTACCGTTGTTATTAAGGTGTTTTCTTGAGACAGTTTAATTTAGTTAGATCATAGTTAGACTGTTACTAATACCTACCCATTTCTAATTTATACTGATAATGACTTTATTTCTGATTTGTTTATTAGAATTAGCTTTTAATTACTAAGAAACCTTGCTTATTTATTTGGTTATTAGTCACATAATAAACGTTCTCCATTCTTGCAGCCTTTCTGGTAGATAATATACAGTGTACCTACATCGTAGCTTACCTGCTTACCTTCTTAATTTTAAGTTCTAAAGTTGTCTGGGAAGCCTAATAAAACTTAACTAACTTAAGGTACGTAAAAACTAGCTTTCGCCCGCGGCTTCCGTCGCTTGGTATCCATTCTGGATAAAACGTAGCCTATATGTTAATCCAAAAATGTATGGCACCCTAAATTTTTCCGGGGTAAAAGTAGCCTTTTTGCTATTACAGAATTTTACCTAATCCTACCTAATCTATCTCTGTGTCAAATTTAATCCAAATCCGTTCTGCCGTTCTGACGTGATCGAGTAACAAACATCTATCCATCTAAACCTTCGCATTTATAACAGTAGTTAGATTTAAAAATATTTTAAAACCAACTTGAGTCCAACCGACGCGACTATTATAATGATATGCACGATTTGCAGTCTCTACCACTACTCGTAGAAAGGCATAACAGTTAAATAACTATCAATCACTATTGGCACCACATTGACAGTGACAACGTGACGGTCATGGAAATGAGCATACAAGCACCACCGAAGCACATAAGCTACAGGGCATAAGACGTACAACTTGAAATTGTGTTGTTGTAAAGCCTCGAAACATTTTTATCAATGTGACAAGAGAAAAATACCTTTAAGGAGGGGGAAGTAAGTATTTTTATAAAATGACTGCTTTGTTCGTAAATGCTATCGCAAAGTTCAATTAAAAAAATCTCTATGGGTAGAGTTAACTCTACCCGATGATCAATGAGTATTAAAAAGGCATCATTTGAATTTATTGGCTTGTAAACGTTTGTTTTTCTATTGTAATACACCAACGAGGCGTACAACTAGTATGAATTAACCCTAAAACGATGTTAAACATGCCATTAATATGTATCGAGCGCGCAAAAGCGACAAGTAGGCTGCGCGAGCGCGCCCGCAGTCGATAGGATCGTATCCAACGTTCATTGTTTTTCGATCATGCGGGTACAATTTGGACACGAGTGCGGGTCTTCGCGACATGCATATCAAGCATTACCAGTACTTATTAGCTTACTTTTTATTGTAAAAAAAATATACGCTGTTAAGCGAATTAAGCCATTAAAAACCGGAAGCCAACGTGCAAATTGAAAATTAGCACGGAACTAAATCAGACACAGTTGGTTAGATAATTACTGAAACCGGAACATAGCTTCTTTGATCTCAACCTTTCTTAGAAATTACATAACATTAAAATTGCTTCCCGAATAAAATAACATACCTGTACCTAGTTTTCTACAAAGTTACGCAACGCTGTAGCTCCTGTTTGAAATCATAGATGATACCAGGCATCTCCGCGTTGGCAGTAAAATTTGATGACTTCTTTTAATTTTGCCAGATTTTTTTTGATTAATGGTTGTTATTCATATAATTCTACGAATCAGCAAGTAAAAGGTAGGTATCTTGCGCACGCGGTCGTTCGGGCCGTTGACGCCGTATGACGTGACGTGAAGCGGCAACTATGTCAATGCCGAGCCGCGCTGCACTATCGCACTCTTATCGACCTCTTCGATGTATAGGAAAATTACATAAAGGTACTTACACGAACACTAAATAGTAATTTTCGTTATTGAATACCTAATTACTATGATACCTAAGCAATGCAATTTGCGATCAACCTTACCCATCGTAACTCCGTGTTAGTTACCTACCTAACATTATATCTGTAACACCATAAGTTATGTATCCTACCTACTTTCTATTCTACCTAAATACATGTTACTTTAAGTTCCAATTATCATGATTAGTTACGATCAACTACCAAACATACCTACCTACGTATACATTCATTGACAAGCCAACCGATTGTAGCAATTGCAAATGTTGAATTATGCACTACAACTTTTTATTTGTATCTAAACCTAGCCACGGAATAATGTATAAAGTGCGCAAATCCTATTTATGATCCACACTGACTTAACCCGGTCATAGTTACATAAATATCTCCCACGGTTGCTATATTTAAAATTATTGTACAGGATGAGCCCTCCCGTCTAGCTCCAGAGTGCGTGTTAAATGTCAAAAAATGCATAGGTATTTCCACGTATGTGCTTTTGTAAGTTCATAACACATGGTTAGGAAATATAGGTACCAAAGTAGTACCTACATTTGACTGAACCGCTAAAGCTGTTCCCAGTTCCCTGCGACACATGTACCCATCTACTAAGCTATTTTTAAAGTTTCACGGTAAATGTTACAGCTGCTGGATCCATTCACAAACAAAAATTGTATGTTTATGTTTGCGATCAACTTGGTTCAACTTGGTTTTGCTAATTTACGAATTGAAAAGTCAATGAGGATGGTTTCATTGACAAACAGTTACTTTAATGTGTGGAGCTTATCTACACTTCTTTGCACTTGTACTAAACCTGTCAACTCGCCAAACAAGTTTCGTGCCCGCCATTCAGCTAATTACAATTGCACAATGTTCGGATGAATAATCTTATGTAGGTGGTACAAAGCACAACCAGTCAATGCAAGGTTTTGTCAAATTTAGTACTTACCTCTTAAATCTTGAAAAATCAAAAATCTCAGAAAAAACTGCTTACCAATTTATTCATCATCAATTAAAATCTGTGCTCTTGTCGCCGGATCTGATCAGCACCTTCCATGTATCTCTCTCCAAAGCAGCAGAGTAGAGTTGACGAGGAAAGAGCTAATAATGAAGAACCTATATACCTAGAAAGCAAAAGAGGAAGAATTATTGGGCATTGTAAAAGGATACGACACGATGGCTATATACTTAGTACCTACTCTTGTAATTTTAATTTCACAGAAGTAGGTAATAATGATTATATAATACTTTTGTAAAAATATTTTTACTATCTTTTTTATGAGTTACATACAATAAAATTGCTAATAAAATAAATGGGTGACCCAAAACGAGAATTTAATATAATGGGCATGCAAAAGCACTGCAGCGCATTGGGTGCTTCAAATTATGGAAGCACAAACAGAACTGCAAAATAAAAATACTTAGGTACCCATAAAGGCTCTGACTTCCACACTGCAGGCGCTTTACGAGCGGACAATATCGGAAAAATGTTCGTCGCACGTGCTCTCCAAACGATTTGCTGTGAAAATTTTAAATTAAGGCTTAACTTTCTTCGGCCATCGTTTATCTTCCGCGCTACGTTTTAGACAACTTTTGTTGCGGGCAAAATATTTTGTGCCAGCTAAACTGAATGAAATATGGGCATAGTTTCTGGGCGATACGATGAGGACAAACGCGTGTTTTGGAATTTGTAGCTATTTTAAGTTTTGCATGTATTTCATACGTTACCTCAAGGTATAATGAGTAATAAAATGTAGGTACCTATGTAAATATTAACATTATCAGGTACCTATTCATTGAACTGATGTCTTCCTTTCTCTTATTATTGTTGTGCCCAACAGGCATCGTCACATCTGAAAAAAAGTAACCTATAATAATATTATTGAACGCAATAAATAATTGAGTATTGAAATGGAACCTGATTACCAAGTTACTTATCTTTGTCCACAGTGCATCTCTAGTTGGAGTTTTCTCAGCAAGATTACTATGACATATGGCGAGAAATTCACCCTCGGATATTTGACAGGATCCCAGAGACGTCCTGGAGACTATAGCTACCAAAGACCAGGCCGAGTTATATCAGGTATTTTCCTTACAATTACTAGATTCTGCCCGCGGTTTCGCTCGCGTGGTACCCAGATAAAAAGTATATTATCTTATTCCGGTCTAGAACTGCATCATAGCAAAATTTCAGCTTAATCCGTTGAGTAGTTTTGGCGTCAAGGAGGAACAAACATACACACATACCGACAAACTTTCGCATTAATAATATTTGATTAGAATGTTTATTAGGATTATGGAATCTTGAAACATAATTTCACTAAATTAAAACTGACAAATATGTCATGGGTGACGTTGGTATACCTAAGTGTTGTACCCGACACCATCCCGACACTTATGTAGGTCTAAACATTCATAACATAGTATTGAAAACAAGGTTATCACAATCGAGGAAACATCCACTATCATAATTGCGTTTTGGCCTAGTTAATTCATAGACCTATCTACGGTTTCATAAAAATAAATCATTATTTATCCGTTTAAGTAACCTAACTATTGTTTAGACTACTGCACATAAAATGCACATATTACACAAGACCAGCCCGCAACCATTATTTGCTTATGCGATCAAAGATACGACTGGTTATTTTACAGCCAGATTGATCCGAGATCCGACCCACAAAGATTAACATGCCAGCACTTGGCACGCGCATACGCACTTTGCTAAATCTCTTCATAACGATGTAGAAAGCCAAATAAACATCTACGATTCTACTTTACAGAAACGTTTCACATCAATCATATTTATTTACCCTTTATATTTCAACAGGAGCAATGCTCATGACGATCGAAGAGAAGATATTGTTTGATAGACGTTAACACGGTACCATTTACCTAGAAATGATTATCGTCAATCATATTTGTTTTGAAACATATTTTTTTCAACAGGAGCAATATCCATGGCGGTCGACGAGGTGAATAAAAAGCTTCTGGGACCGATGGGCCATTCTCTTGACTTCGTCGTCGCTGAAACTTATGGCCAAGAAGAAGTTTCCATACGGCAGGTGCGTTCCACAAGTGTTAATAAATTTATTTTTACGATTCGCCCTAGATGATCGTCTAAATTTGAACGTAGAATTGTTTTTCTTAAACCTTTCTAGTTTTGTATCAGGACACTTTTTCCAATCGGCTGCAAAATTACTGAGAGAGTTCAAGCCCACTCGCGCAGTGTCCGTTGCCCATTATTCTTTCACAGGTTCCGAACACAGATTGAATTTCCAGGAGTATCCTAATAGAAGATAACTATTGATTTATAGGGTATCATAACGCCGAAGTTATTATGAAGAAATCGTTTCATGTAAGTAGTTTGGAAATACAATTCAGGGGGAGCTTTTATCGACTCTACCATGTAAGCATAAATTCATGGGTGAATGCATAAATTTAAAATGTAGATCTGTAATTTACGATTGTTTCCTGCGAATAAATTAAAGAGTAATCGAATTGAGGATGCGGTCACTAAGCCCGCTCATAATCATAAATCCTCGGTCGTGATCGACCAAACTCAACTAAAGCGACAGATCTATGCGACTGAAATTTTAATTAGCTATAGTTTTCTTTCGCACGGAAAACTCATTATGCATTCACCATTCAGTATTCACAAACAAACTGCAAAATAAACAAGGAGCAATTTATATTGGGAAGCGATCCCAATTACGTTAAGCTGGTGGTTACATTTATTACAGTGCAAGCAAGCATAATGAGCATTCATTCAATGTAAATAAAGGGCTGTTTTCGGTAAAATAAACTGTGTTTGTTCACAAAATATACATTTTATAAATTAAGTATTGATATACTTGCTTGTTAATTTTAATTCCAAATCGTATGCTACTACGAGTTTATATTATACTTAGGTACTATTTTATTTTGGAGGTTTTAGAGTTTACTTTGCTATACAATTCTGTTATTCATTCATACCATAGATGATACGATGGATGCATTCCAGAAATATAACTCGATACTCTAATGCATCGAGTGACCTAGTGCTGTTGGCCATAACAACTCGAGCGCGTGCCTTATTCATCCGAGCATCTTATTAGCTTAATTCACTTTGCTTCAATCGACTTGGCTCTCGTTCACATAATGAACAACATTGCATGATAAGTATGCATTTTGTAACAGAATGTAATTTGTACTGCGAAATGTGTTAGGGTGACTGACTGACGTATGTTAGTTCGGTCACTGGCCCAAATATTATTTGTGAATTGGATATTTTCTGACATATCCAGCATCCCTGAAGCGTCAGCATCTTTTCACCGCACTATGTTCTAGGTTAGGTTAATATATGTATATAGCATACTTGGATTGAGAATAGAGGCCAGTTTAAATGTTCCGTTTGGCTTTAGGTATATGATAGGTAGGTGAATAATACACTAAAATATACCTATTGTGCATAGTTTCCCTTCCAATTCAGATCTTTAATTATTTTCGAGACTTATCGGCCAGTTCTTGTGTCGGGAGTTTTTCGGCCGCCCTTAAAAAAAACATAATGTTAAATTCCCTACTATGGTAAACGATAATTACATTAAGCTGTATTGGCGTGTGTTGAATTAAGAACATTTATTTGTTAAAAGGGTTTATACATAGATTTACAATAACTTTACCACCCCCTGTGAGTAGCTTGATGTATAAGTTTGGTTACTACATGAAATGGAAATCGTGGGTCCCACCATCCATGCCTCGATCCCGGAATTAGCACACAAAAGTTTGTAATAAAAGTTTGTAATATATTTATTTTTGCTGACATTCCAAGACCCAATCTCTCGGAACATTTGCACATTTTGAGTAACAGCTGGTTTATCTATAGACATATTTAGTACAACACTGATTCCAAAAAGAGTTCTTTAGATATGATAAAAATAATGTTTATGCCACGTCTGTCCAAAGATTTTACCACTGAAGTATTGAGCCAGTTTCTGAATATTTTAGCGAGTGTGAAAATATTTTGCAAGACTACCCAATAAATGTCCCATCGCACTCTGAATGTATGACATTAAAATTGTGATTTTTATGTTTTACAATAACATTCCATACCTACGACAAGTTTTACTGGAATTGATGTCTTGTTTTTCTAACTAGCTTTTCCTCGAAGTCTCTATCAAAAATAGGACAGGAAAGCAATAGAAGGCCTATTATGTGTTATCTATTAGGAACGTTACTTGAGATTGATGTAGGTAGGTATTTGGCGAACTCGTAAAGTGAGGCTTGGGGCGAGGGTGATATGAGTGCATAAAACTTGAACTATAACTTTATTGCTGACGCATCGTGTGCCTTCAGGCAAAACAGTTAAGCTTATTTCATGAACATATGATTAGTTTAAGAAGTAGTTCACGCAATATATTTCTTTAGAGTCTAAGTTCATTAAAAAAACAAAATATCATAATTTGTGCGCGTCCAATCCTCGGCTCAACAAAAGTTAAAAGATCTCGTTAGTTAAAAGGTAAAACTCTTATTTGGTATCAGGACCTGGCTCATAAAGGAGAAAGTAACTTTACTAATAATCAGATTTTTACGACGCCATCGAAATCTCAGATTACTGAGATATTCGATTCAGCCAGTAAAATGTTATCGTTCGAAACGCTACACCTACCTTTATAACGTAACCGTTTTATGAAACGTTTATTCCCGTTTTCCTTTAAAAGATTCAATGAAAGCTTTGAAAATAAATCTGGATCAGTAGGTACCATAAAGACGATCTCTATAGTACCTACTGATCCAGATTTACTTTTAAGAGGAGCTGGTTTGGAGTTTTCAGCTTTTTTGAGGATATGGAGCGCTTTTTAACTTCATATAACACGCACCATAGGGTGGTATGCCCAGGCGCGAATACAGGGGGGGGGGGGGGGGGCAATAGGGGCAATTCCCCCCCCCCCCCCTGAACTCTGTCAAAATACACTAGATATTATGAACTTTTAAAAACTTTTAAATTGTTAGTAATTCACAAGTTTTATTATGTATCTAGGTTAATTTGGAACCTAACAATGTATTGATCATACATTGTTAGGGCGCAGACCATGCATGGTAGTGTTCATTAAATATTTCGTTATCTATATATCCAGTTATAATTCGTAGTTTTATTTTCTTGGGGGGCGCAAAAATGACCAGACCAGGACCAAGTTTTAATTATTAGGTTGATATCCAGTTATAAATCGTAGTTTTCTTTTCTGGGGGGCGCAAAAATGACCAGACAAGAACCAAGTTTTAATTATTAAATAGAAAATAGAAATAGAAATATATTTATATACAATACATACATGAAAACAGAGATATTACAAACAAAAAGAAGTAAAATATTATGTAACATACACGTGTATCGTAAAACGGTCTCTGACTCAGCATAGGTTGGTTGACTGGCAACCAACCCGTCAGAGCCGTTCGGTGATGTCACGGTTATCTTAACCACAATACTAAAAAAACAAAGGTTTTAGGTTGATATCCGGAAATAAATCTCTATTTTCTTTTCTGGGGGGTACAGAAATTACCAGACCAGGACTAAGTTTTGGGTCATTAGTATTAATTAATTATTAGTTTGAGATCCAGATATAAATTGAGTTGTCTTTTCTGATGCGTGCATAAACGACCAGATCAGGACCAAGTCTTCGTTGATAATTATAACCTAATACATATAGGTTGGTTGAAATTCAGATATAAATCGTAGTTTTCTTTTTCATATATTGTATGCTCACCTTTGAAAGACAAATTTCGCGGCTCACTCTGTTTGCCGACTTCGATAAACAACCACCTTTTGGTTGTGAATGGTACATAACTACGCACAAAAATGTTTAAATCCATCCTATGAAGTTTGCAACAATGACGAATTAGAACACAACAGCGCTGGTTAGAATGATAAAAAAAAATTGCGGCTCGCTCTGCTGGCCGACTTTCTTTTTTACATCTGTTGTTGTAGTTACCTAGGTGTTTAAAAAAATACCATTTCTTTGTCTCTTTTCTTTTGAGCACCAAAAATTTGGCGGCTTGCTGCGCTCGCCGATTTTATTTATATAATAAGTAAAGCAACTATGCACTAAGAAGTCAACTTTAACTTCATAAATGTCGGAACGCGAGATAGATTTTCTATTGTGTTTGGTATCCAGGCTTAACAATTATAGAAGCTCGCACCGGGTGCGTAAAATGCTATTTACGGCACTGACTGTGTCCGTACAAAAAACAAGTAATGGAACGTTATCCGGTTTCTGTTATGAGGATCATTCACGTTTTTTTGTTAATTATGCAGATTTGTAGCTATAAAAATCAATATATTACTATGTTTTTGTTTTTATAAAAGTATATAAAATGTCCAAGATACAGAGGTTTCTGTGTAAAAATTTCGTGGCTCGCTTCGCTCGCCGACTTCATTACTGACTTGCATTTACAATTTCCTATGAATATATTCAAAATCGCAGTTTTCTTTTTCATGTTTTGTTCGTAATCATAATAATTATTATCATTATACCTAGGCATAAAGACACATTTTCTGAAAAAAAAAATTCGCGGCTCGCGCCTATGAGAAATAGATAAGACCGATGCCAAACACAAAAATTGCCCCCTCCCCTAAACGAAATCCTATGTCCGCGCCTGGGTATGCCACTGGTCAAAATGCTTGTCAAATGTAAAAAAATCCTCTAATATTTGACCCAAGATTTGATCAAAACTCTCTGACGATTGCCTCATGCCTCTAGTCATATATCTTTGTCCAAGATTTGATCATATTTGCCTCGTGCTATTTATTCTCTAATAATAGTACCTACCTATTTGTTCCTATTACTGCTGTATTACCATTTGAAGATTTCGAACATTTTAATTCATTAGAATTTATCCATTTCATGTGATCAAATTCACATTGAATCACCAGTTTGTTCACAGTTGGTCAGTTTGCCACACCGCCCTTAATAAAGTGGAAAACAGTTCAAATCATTTCGTTAAGAACATAGGCTTAGCGGAATTGAAACTACCATCTTCATTATTCCAAAGAGATAAGTCGCTTGCTAATTGCTTCCAGGCATTATCGTTGTTCGAGTGACCTCAATGATAAAGATAATACCAATAGGTATCCCTATTCTACCAACAGCTCATTAGTATTGAATAGGTTAGTAGGTAGATGTTAGAAATTATCTCAATGATGGTTCGATATTTGTTAGTTCCCAAGAGGTTAGATAAGTACCGGACCTTTGGGCAATTTTTTTGTAATGTACTCAGTTTTATCCAAAGAGTTTGTTTTTTTTCTTTTTCGTTATATCAGTCTAATTAAATATATTTTTCGCCGGAAAATCGGGGATCGATAAATCCAAACCATGCTTGTAGTAGTAGCTCTAGAGAGGCACAAGGCCAAACATGAACCTTTTGTACCTACCTACTAAACAAATACATAAGTAAATGATCGGAGACAGCAACAAAGGGCTGTAAAACATTATTGTCTAGGTTATGATGATGACCAAAACAACTGAAAAGAGCACTCCGAACCAATAAAACAAAACATTATTGCCATACCTATAAGGTTAATTTTATGTGATAATATCTATTCAATATTTGATGACCGTACCAATCCTGGTGCAAATTACGTCGTTAAGTTTTTACCACTCACTGTAGCAAAATGGAGCTTAATATTCCGTAGTTTTACGATACGAATAAAGACTATCGTCAAAGCCGTCGGGTAAAGAATCTTGAGTTAAATCTTCCGTTATTGCCTTCGCGTACTTACGTTTGAACAATACAAAATAGACTTCAGAAGTAAATTGATTAAAAAATATTATATCGTAGGCAACATTTAAACTCATCAATAAGATGTTGCAGATTTTCAAATAAAAACATGTACCATAATAAATATATACTTACTGTTATTTATTAAATTATGCCAATTAAAATAGAAATTAGTTCATAGTTTTTTAAGTTAACGATCTTTTAAATAAAAATAATAATTAAGTACGGACCTATACGTACAAAGAATTATTTTTTTAAAACTATTTGTATAGGATAGCAAAACTTTTTGCATGCTTTTTTTTTTAATATTTACATTGTTAGAATACTTATAGGGATGTTATAAATAAGCAGATAGCGAGAACCATCTTATTCTTAGATAACGTAGGAAATGGTCGATTCGCTACTAGATCAGCTCTTCTAACTACCCAATAAAAAAAGTGATAAAAAGTTCTTATCGACACCCACAATACTCCTATTTATTTCTCCTACACCGTATGGCTGATTTCAATCGCAGTTTACACTATGTTTACACCACTCCACAAGTCCAGCCCCGGCACGAATTTCTTTAAGTAGGTAATTTTTTTAAATGCAAGTATACTGCTAAGTTACGTAGATGGGTGGATATAACTTTATGTTACACCATGCAAAGAAAAATAACTTACTGAAAAAGGTATTAAATAATGGTATAATGAAGTAAAGTGATCTCTTCCAGGCCTCTCAACCTTTGAATGGAGAGAAACTTTCAAATAAACGGAAACGGCGCGGGCGGTGTGCTTAGTCCAAAAACATCTAAATACATAGATAATAATATGTAATTATACTCATTTTAAATAAGTAAAGTAGTACGTGTGTATCGAACGAGTAAATTACATAGGTATTGACGAATAAAAGCCTTTGAAATAATGAATTGTTTATTTCCCCAGAAATTCAATTCCGATTTCATGCTCAGAAGCCAGACTGAACTTGACTAGTCGTTATAGTTTTGGGTAATCAAATCAAATTTAAAAAAAGATATGTTATATCAAGTCTCGATTTATTTAATTACAAGCTTTTTCCCGTGATTTCGCTCGCGTTAAAAGCTATTTTTTATACCTATGTTTGCCCCTTGTGCCCCTTCTGTACCCTTCACAACGAGGATGCTATATTTCATGACGATCGGTTTGTGTAACAAACAAATAAACAAACAGCTTTCGGATTTATAATAAGTAAAACATTAGTTATGGTTTTGATGTCAATTTTATAACGTGTGATTTCCTTCAGGTAGCCGCATTGTGGGCAGCAAACGTGTCTGCGTTCATTGGACCGCAAGAGACGTGTGTGCACGAGGGTCGTATGGCTGCAGCCTTCAATCTACCGATGATCAGTTATGTGAGTGAATTTTTAGTAATACTCAATAGTAATATGGATTAGGCCAACTTATTTATAATTATGTTCCTACCTACTTTTTGGAAGAGAAAAAACTCCTAGTAGTACCAGTATATCGGGTGTAAAAAGACTTCTACCAAAAACGAAAGGTAGGAGGTAGGTATGGTGGTACAGCACATCAAAACCCAGCCAAATAAATAATCTGTAGTCTGAAAACAAAAATTTTATTATTATTTATTTATTGATTTATTAACTTTCCTTTATGTTTGTGCAATTAGGGCTAGAACGTTATTTTACAAAATAACCTTAAAATAGTGTCAAGAGTCCGAAAGACGTATTAATGTTACTTAGTTCATTTTGCAGCGATGGATGTAGTCAAAGCCGACAATGCTGACAGGGCGCAGAGCGGAACGTGTCTCCCCTCTCGAAGCTCGAGCTAGAATGTTGAATCCACCGCCTCGGACTTCCTGACTATATTCAATACACTTCTCCTCCGTACCACCTCTGACTACTTTAATAATATTTTATTTGAGGTAATAAAATATTATTAAATCAAAAAAATACCTTTGGAAAATAATAACGATTTTTTTATGTTTAAAGTACAATTAACATGAATTTTAGTTGTGGCTTATTAAAAATAACTTCCGGTGATAATTATTTTATATATAAAAAAATAATTGTTATATAATTGGAATATGTTACGAAAAATTACATAATCAATTTTATCATAATACTTAACTATTTGTAAAAATTATAATAATTTCAGAATGATTATAAGAATCTTGTACTAATTTCAATATTTAATTTGAACAGAATACTTTCAACAGAAACTGCTATTTTATTCATATAAATACGTAATCATCAATCATTCTCACACTATCTAGTACATGCATTGACTGTTTTTTAGGGTTCCGTACCCAAAGGGTTAAAACGGGACCCTATTACTAAGACTTCACTGTCTGTCTGTCTGTCACTAGGCTGTATCTCATGAACCGTGATAGCTAGACAATTGAAATTTTCACAGAACATGTATTTCAGTTGCCGCTATAACAACAAATACTAAAAATAAATGTATAGAGCTCCCATACAACGGTACAGAACATAATTAAATAAATTATAATAAATAATGCAGGATACATCACACAGCATCATATAGCCCCAAACTAAGTTGTACTAAGGCAGTAAATGACGTATGTAACTAAAATTTGTTTTTGCTTTTTTACACTTAATATGTTCAGAATCATAATATGATTGCATTGCAACCTCCCAGTTTTCGGTAGTACCTAGTCTTTTTACACCCTGTAATTTTACTTAAAAGAAAGTTATTGAAATAAAACATTTGTATTTGTAATAAAAAGCTCTACTTTATAACATTGTTAGCTTTTGCCCATGACTTCGCTCGCATTAAAAGTTTTTTCTATCCCTCTGGGACAGTACTGTTTTCTGGATGAAAGGTACCTTATGTCATTTTCTATACCCCTGACAAAGTGTATGAGAAATTTCTTGACAATGACGAATCGGTCATCGGAGAACGGTGACAGAATTCATGATGAACCAAAAGTTAAGTTGCCCAGAATGCTACTATTAATTAATTAGACAAGTGTAGAAATATTGAGTTCAAGGGATCAGAATTAATGCATGGCCTTTCACTGATATAGCTATCGAATAACAATAAACGACGATGTGTGGAAGACCGGACAGACCTAAATACTCGTAGACCCTCGATGACCGACGATCAAAATTGCAAAACGTACCTTTTGGTGGACAAAAAGAGTTATCAATCGACTTTAAAAAAAAAGGTGCTGATGATGTTAAATAATAACATGATGAAGAGCTCGTCGAATCTGTAACGCACTGTGCAGCGTTTCTAGCAGTTAAGACTATTTCGTATCTGTAACCTGAGTTGAATACTATATCTCAAGTATTATCTGTTCAGCTATTGTTCGCATAACAATAGAGATTTATGAGTTAGCACCTTATTTAGTATTACGATGAATAAATTCACACATGGCTCTAATAATAGAGTTGTTTTAACAGTTTATGCATGATATCCGCTTCTAGACTCAACTTGTATAAATTATGATAATTTATTTGCTGCATAATTGCGACAGTCAAAGCTTTCGAAAGGCAAAATTTTCATCAAAGTTAGAAGTAAATATTTCCTTCGTTAGCCGCTTTTGATGTTTTAAGGCAAAAATTCTTGATTTCTGACTATAATTTTTGATAGAAGGTCATGTTTACGACTAATGTATGTGAAAGATGTATTTATGTATGTGTATGTATGGTATACTTTACACTCAACCCAAAAACGTGAATCATCTCGCATAATGTCCAGTCCCCGGTGGATGCTATGACACAATTACGCACTAAAAACATCAGAAACGTAAAAATAAAGTTATTTAGTGTGCGGATTTGAACTAAGATTCAAGAGCTAATGAGTTAAAGGGCTGAAGTAGAGAATTAAGAATGTATTATGTAACTTTGCAAAAGGAGAAAGCTCATCTGAACGTAAGACTAAATTTAAGTGACTGAAATACCTTTTTATCGACATTTCACCTCTGTTATTGTACCTTATTTTTGACTAGTCGAGTCACATAATAGTCTCTCGGTCTGAAAATTGTTGATACTTAACTAATAACCATAGCGTGCCAGGGTGAAAAGAAGGCGCTGTAGGCTCTTAGATATATGGACCATTAATTCTTCATATATATTGTCATTGAGATTCACGCCTAATGCGTTGCATGTTATTTGCTATTGTTATGTTATGGATATAGCAATTACAATAATAGCACATAATACAGTGATGTATTACCGCCTGTCCACACTAAATAATAATGCTTTATCGATGCCCATATTTTCTCGAAGTCCTGTCTGAACTTTATCAGATTTTTATGTTTTTGGGGATATTTTCCTGTTCTGTACATTCCTACAAGATAAGGCGAATATCAATATTTTATTTTTCTAGCTTATAGAAGCCTAGAAGATAGTTATTTCTCTTTTCTTTGCTAATTTACAAATTCCAAGAAAATGGAACCCGATAACTCTGCTGCATTGACTTCTATTGGACTACGAGAAATAAATGTCCATACAATTTATATCCTCGTTAGAATTTATCATTGGCTTTCGATCTCAAAAATAATTTGATATTTATCTTGCTGTAGACACTCATATAGATTTTACTCTAAAGTTAATCACACAGATATGCTATATAAATGTAAATATATGTTTGTGCGTGTGTGTGTGTGTGTGTGTGTGTATTTGTGTGTGAGTATATTTGTTCCCACTCAACTCGGTTTCGGCTGAACGGATTTGGATGAAACTTGGAATATACTGAATGTGATTTGGTTTTAACACATAACTTCGATTCGAAGGGTTACACCCTTCAAATCGAAAAACAGCAATGCTGGTATATGTCAGAAATATAATATGCGGAATAATATGAGTAATAAATATATGAATATATGAGTATAATATGAATAATATGAGGAAGTGAAGTACCATGGCAGTACTTGCTCTTCACTTCCTCTTGTACTTACATAAGTGTGAATTATCATTAGGTAGTCCTAAAATCACAAAAGCTGAAAAATCGCTATGATTGGTCGGTACGATATCCTTCGAACC
This sequence comes from Horisme vitalbata, assembly GCA_951804965.1. Lineage (NCBI taxonomy): Eukaryota > Metazoa > Arthropoda > Insecta > Lepidoptera > Geometridae > Horisme > Horisme vitalbata. The sequence goes on from OX638093.1 coordinate 19,391,757, forward strand.
GCACCGTTAAATGGTAATGTTAAATGGATTTTTCATGTATGGATCGTTAACAAATAACCTATATCTAATTCAAACTCAATGGGATACGAAAATGTTATGTCATAGAAGCGTATGTATTTTAATAACCGTAGGTAACCAATGTCATTTCGCATACTTTGGCAAAAAAAATATGGTCACACTAGCTTCCGGCCGCGGCTTCGCTCGCGTTGTACCGGGTTAAAAGGTGTATTAATCCAGGTCACAAACTGTATGTTCCAAGTTTCATCAAAACCTGTTCTGTGTAGTATTTGCGTGAAAGAGAAAAACATCCATCCATCGACTGATTCTCACTAAATTATAATTTACACATTATAATATTAGTAGGAAGGATAGGATAGGATAGGAAGTAGAATTCGTGTAATCTTAAATATATGGTAAACTGACTTACTGGGTGATATATCAAAGCGCAGCCCAATCAGCTGGACTTGGAGACTTGAAATTTTGCACATAAATACCTTAATAATGTAAGCATCCACTAATGATTTTTGTAAATTCCATCACTAAGGAGGTTAATTAGGGGATGAAAGTCAGTTCCTAAGTAGTCCTAGACGCGTCAAAAAAATTTTTGACGCTGATTATTGAAAAACAGTTTATACGTGTCTCAGCTTTGCTGTTTATTCCATCGCCGAAGGGGTGAAAAGTGGAATAAAGTTGTGTGTGAAAAGTCTTTCATTATCAAAGTAAGAATCACCAAACAGAAATAAATACTCTACCCGGACGAAGTCGTGGACATAAGCTAATATATTTATGAATAGTAATTACTGAATACCTATTGATACATATAAGAATTTTAGAATGTTTATGTTTGTCTACAGTATTGCCGGGACGTGGCCAGTTCTAACAAACGCGTGTACGCTACGTTCGCCCGCACGCGCCCTTCGGACATCGATATCTCTCGCTCAGTCGTCGCTGTGCTCAGGAATTTCAATTTCATGCATGTAAATAATACTTACATAACTATATACCTACTGTTATATACTAGCCACTAAGATACTTTGAGTCGCGTTTCCAGCTTTAGTTTGCACATCGAGATAGTCCATAGAGCCACCGAGCCAATCGTGGGAAAAATGTCCGCGCCAAAACTCGGCACTTACACTTAGCGCCGATTTTGAACACCTTTCAAGCGACACAGGGTCTAGGTAATGTGGTATTGTGATATTAATGTATGTCGACGAGACGCTCGGAACATTTTTGATAGTTTTCACTTGGAAACACAACTATCTCGATGACGTTGCACCGAAAATTGGTCAGAAATGTCTAGAAAAGATATACTATAACTATATTTTGATGTATGACATACTTATTGTAAATGATTCCGTAGATTACCTAAATATGCTGTAAATTACATGTCGTGTCTAGACTTTTAGTTCAAGTTTTCTTTGTTTTTGCATAGCTGGAGACGAAGCTTTATTATTTTAATAGAAACTGCTGAGCGAGCATCTAGCTTCGCTTACTTGGTACGACGATACGCATACCCATTCGGATTTTTTGATGAAATTAAAGGAATAGTAGAGTTCTTTGTGAAGGGCTCATCCGGGGAAGAGTACTTCCCCGAACACTCGGTTTAAGGGTGTGGTGTGCTAGGTAACGGTGAAATTACAAGCACTTGAAACCTAACACCGTCATGCCTCAAGTTGATAGGCGCAGCATCATAGGGCACAATCCGAACATGCGTGAGCAATACTTTGTTAAAAGTAATAAATAAATGAATAATGCTGGACGTTATGACACAGCATCATGTAGCCCCAAACTAAGCTGAGCTTGTATTATAGGAACCACATGAATGATATACTACAAATATACTTTTTTTTTGTAAATTCATACATATCATAAATATAAAACACCCGAGACAAATATCTGCAGAACATGCAAACATTTCTCCTGCTGAGGGAATCAAACCCGCAACCTTCTGCGTCTCAGGCGGGCCTTCGCCCACTGCGCCACAGAGGTGGTCATGGTTATCACTTAGTATTTAACTTCAGGTAGGTCATGTGCTCGTTCCATCAGGTATCATAAAAAAAATACAGTTCATATTAGGTACCTACTCAAGTCAGAATATAAACGCGCGCTTATTGTACAAAATCTAGTTACCTTTACTTTTGAATTGAATTTCAATTCCATGAAATCTAAACAATACCTGTTTGCATATTTATCGCGCTTCCCTTCAACATTGCTTTACTTTTTGTTTGGAACTCTCACGCCACTCGGTTTAGCTCAGGCTTTAAAACAGAGTTGAAAACAACTGAACGCATTTTGATGAGGGTGTTCTGAAAGTTTGTCCGTTCTCTTTGAACTAGTGCTTTATTTGCCACACCCCTTTTAAACCCATTAAATTAATGAGAAGTTTAGTTGGTTTTCCTAATGCTAGAGTTGGATAAAATCAGTGTCAAATGTACATTTTGCTGGCTTTTTATAGATAAAATCATCTCAAAATTTCGGGAAGACGTGTTAGTAATAATTTATCTTCAATTTGATGAAACCTTTTTATTATAAAGTATTTAGGCCATGTCAGAAGCTGGATGCGTCGAGCTCAGAACAAGGCGCAAGTGCGCTCATTAGGGGAGGCCTATGTCCAGCAGTGGACTGCTACAGGCTGATGATGATGATGAAGCCATGTCAGAGGCCTACAGGCTTCCTGAAAACTCCGACACTAGAGTTGGCCTCTAGCTCATACGAAGAAGAAGAAGATTATAATGTAACTATGGGAATTCATTTTACGAGGGCTCTGGGATACGAGATTTTATACAGAGTTTTAATATCATTCCTAGCCTGTGTCTAATGCGCTTTTAATTGAACTGACTAAATGCATCCCTAAGCCATGCTAAGCTGATGGTGATGCCATGCTACTCGTAAGTTGCACTTATTTAAATTCTTAAGTGCCTTAGAATATACATGAATTTTAATAGAGATCATAGGGGCCCGTCTTGAACGGATTTCTAACCGAGACGAGACTCCTTGCGTTTTATGGTATATACCAGATTTTAATTGAAAACCGTTAAAGCTATGTAGTCTTCATACAATTTTTGGTATAGTTCTGAAATAAAAGCATATGAGAAACTTTCCTGCATTGGATATTAAACTGTGGAAAAATTTCCTTTACTTGTAAAACACTACAATTAAACAATCCTAAAATTCTTCTGATTTCGACATTCATTTGGCATGGCATCCGAAAGGGTGTTATGTGGGTAAACACTTATCCCTCTCGGATGCCATGCTCATGTTAATCTAGTATTTATTTATTTATTATTATTCTTCTTCTTCGTATGAGCTAGTGGCTAACTCTAGTGTCGGAGTTTTTAGACCGCCTGAAGGCCTCCGACATGGCTTAACGACTGAAAAACCCGGGACCAAAATCTAAACGTGCCTTCCGAAGCACGGAAGTGCTAAGATGTAAATACCACTTAAAGGTCATCCATCCAAGAAGTGCCTAGAGTGGAACACTCCGTCTGTGTTGCTAACCAAAATGATCTGCTAAAAACCCCGAAGTAAGCCACGCCAACGCTTCATTGTATATGTATGTATTTACAAAAAAAAAAATATGTGTAGTATATCAATCATGTGGTTCCCATAATACAAGCTCTGCTTAGTTTGGGGCTACATGATGCTGTGTGATTACGTCCCGCATTATTTATTTATTATTTATTATTTATTTATTATTGTTCTCTTCATTTATGTTGAAAGAAACACCAACGACAATTATTCACAATTTCAGAACAGTAAAATGTTTGGTCAATGTTATTGGAGTGGTTTAGAATATATTTACTTATTAAGTTTAAAAATACCCAAGTCTGTACTAAAATCTTTAGTTTTTTACCATATTTAGATGTTTTGAATGTAAATCCTACCTGAACTAGCATTTAGTAACTCTGTTGCCCACAGAAATGGTCACACCGGTCCTGTTTTTACAAATATTGATTTTTTTTCTATTGAAGTTATTTGAATTTCGACAGAGGAAATGTCAATGTATGCAAATAATGGTCCGGTGCCGACCATTTGATGATGATGGTTAAAAAACAAATGAATACGTGATAAACACGAGTCCCTTTTCAGGTCAGTTTCATCTACCTCAAAGCGCCAAACCATGATTTCTCGCGCCTAGCTCTCGCTATCATAGCGGCCGCTAGAGAGAAGCAGATTGCCGTGCGGACCGTCCAAGTGTACAGGCAGCCTTATTACTACGAGAACAGAAGAGAAAACTTCACGCGTAATCCTTTCCTAGATATTGTGCGGGATACATACAAAGATACTAGAAGTGAGTTACAGTTTAGATAATAAAATGTTTTTCTCAAACATGCTTGGGAATATGAGCATTATTTTGACAACCTTCTTCGAGATAAATCGAAATTGTTGTACTGGGCAAATACATGTGAGCGGCGGCCGGCAAGAGTTGTATGAAAATCCATTTATGTCGTGTTTAGCGGCAGCGGCCAAATCAATAATTATGTAAACTCATATCTGTCGTGTTATTTAAAAATGGAACGATCTGTTACTCCGAAAAATGTCAACCAAGGAGGTATCTAATCAAAGGTTTTGTTTTAAATTTCCAACTGGCTTGCAAGTAGAAAGCTGTTTATGCCTAGGAACTACTTAGTTTTAATTTCTGCGCATTATTTGAGAAAAGTATTATACAAGACTTGGCCACAACTAGGTATCGATGGACTCACGTATGTGTGCCCTGGATTCGCCTCGGCCCACATTTACACGTTCTTCCATCAATGCCTCTTGCTGGCCGCTGCAGTAATTTCTCATAAAAACACTTCTTTGTCACATAAAAACACAAAAATAAAGAGATTAATTTATGTAGGCATACTATAGAAATTACTGCATATTTTTTAGGAACTGTGGGTGAGTAATAAAGTAAAAAAACTGAATCGTAATACCATATTAAAAAAATAAAGCTTGATAAATAAACATTAGCGCTATTATTTTTTTACAGTTTACGTAACCGTAGGATACTACCATGACCATATTGGACTGATGCTGGCCTTGGATGCGATGCAGCTTTTGGATTCTGGTAACTACTTACATATTTAGCCTTACGTAAACATTCTGTTTACTTACTTATTTTTTTTGAGAATTTATGCATTAAAGTAAGGTCGTTATCATACCTAGCATAACCTTAGGCCCAGTGGGCGAACGTCCGCCTGAGACGCAGAAGGATACGAGTTCGATTCCTGTCGCGACCTAAACGTTTATATGATTTGCTGATATTTGTCTCAGCTCTGGGTGTTTTCTATGTTGTATAATAATTACAAATAAATTCACAGGACATCTCACACACGGTCAACTGATCCCAAACTAGGCAGAGCCTGTACTATGGGTACCAGGGACTTATAATAATTATAAAACACCCAGACACAGAACAAACATTCATGTTCACCACACAAATGTTTGTCCAGGGCAGGAATCGAACCCGCGACCAGGCAGAGTTACTACCAACTGAGCTATGAGGCCAGCCAGGGATAATGCATGTATTTACAAAAAAAAATATATAATTAGCATTGATAAGTCAGTAAATGTGAGTCATGTGATTCTCATAATACAAGCTCTGTCGCATTTTTATTTACTAGTGGTCCGCCCCGGCTTCGCACGGATATTTAACAAAAATTTAAAAACACACATACACCCTTTATTTCTTTATGTTAACTCCCCTTCCGTACCCCAGTGGCGCCTACTTTAAATCGCATTGGTGTATAGCTAGCCGAGCGGGGTAAGCGGCAACCACGCGACTTTTTTCTGATACTTACATTTTTTAAACTCGTGATATGTTTCGAATGGAATTTCTGAATTTAATCATTCAAAAACTTATGTAAAGCCAGCATTTGAATTAAATTTTTAAAATAAAATAACACTTACTTAATGTGAAATGTCTATTAGCTAGACATAATAATTATGCTATAGTGACACTTCTTGTGGATAATGATGTGTTCTGCAAAGTCGTAGTACCTACATTATTTTGTTCTATCATCAATAGTTTTCGCAGCGCACGTGATGTTTGGAATTTTTAGGTCAATTTTTTACACCTCGGGTTACATTGTTAGAGTTTATTAAGGATCCCAATTTTTTTTGAAAATATATTATAGCCTATGTCACCTGGGGATAGTGTAGCTTCCCAACGGTGAAAGATTTTTTTTATCGGTCCTGTAGTTTCGGAGCCTATTCAATGCAAACATACAAACAAACAATCAAATCTTTCCTCTTTATAATATTAATGTACCTAAATGTAGATCACGCCAGCAAAAGTAAAGGTGGCAGCCAGTAGGTACCTACAGTATAAATCGCACTTTGTTGAACTGCACGTCATTATAGCAGACTTTATTCCACAAAGTGTCCCGGCCATCACTTCCTGTCTAATAGACTTGCCTTGGGGCGAAGTGAACTTTGCATACTTGACAGTATCCATTAAGAATCTCACACTCACCTTTAATACATAGCCCAACTAAGGCTTTATATATTTTTTTTAATAATAATAATAGTTTATTTATTCTAAATAATTTACAATGTTAAACAAAACCATCTATAAATATGTAGTTACATGTACTTATTTAGTATTACTAACACCTAAAATAGGCCGAGCCTCTATTATAGGATATTAGTTCCTTCCAATGTTATAATTAGGTAACAATTTTACATTTATAGATTAATATTATTATGATTATACCAATCTAACCTTATACATTTTATAATTATATGTACTGATTTATTGCTATTAGTACTTTCAGTTTTATCGGGGTACCTTATTTTTAAATCTGTTTACACATACTGGCAAATACTGTATACTTAGAGAAAAACTGTATACATCTGTAATTGTTGCACATCATTCAGAAATGTGTTTATGACCGTCATAATGACTAATTAATGTTAAATTAAATATTTTTTTATTAATTAAATATATGCGCTGTTCGTGTATCTCAAATAAATAAATATCTACTACCTACACAATGCTATAAACAATATATATAACTTTATTGATCACCACATTCATACAGGAAAAAGTAACTTAGTGTAAGCAATATGAAGGTAGACCGATTGGCGGTTTTATTGCTGAAAGTGATCTCGTTTAAGCAACCTAGATTTTAGAGGATGGCGGTGCACTAATACGAGATTGTACATAGGTATTACAATTTGAAAATGATAAGAAATACTTAGTTACTGTACACAAAACACTTATAGAATCTCGTACTATAAAATGTAATAAATAATAGTTCCGGCCCGCGGCTTCGCTCGCATAGTACCGGGATAAAAAAAGTAGTGTTAATCCAGGTCACAAAATATGTATATTCCAAGTTTCATTCAAAGCCGTTCAGTAGTTTTTGCGTGAAAGAGTAACAAACATTCATCCATACATTGATACTCACTAACTTTCGCATTTATAATATTAGTAGGATCATGTAAGGGGCGGCATAAATCACAATAAATAAGAAAAAGTTAATCAAGCAATTAAATATATTTAAATAAATAAATGCCTAATTCCGTTACTGTTCAGTCCACGATCAGTCATTGTGGCTAACGAAATAACGAGACATAAGATCGAAAGCTCTCTAGACTTCTTTTCCGACTGAAAGGAGCAACGCGTATAATTTCCATAAGCCCCCTGATATATTTGTCTAGATCTTCTCTTTGTTGGCTCGACAACATCCCATTATCCGTGGGTGCTCCCTAGTGCCGTTCGCACCATTCCATTTTAAGAGATATAAATTGATGCCTCAGTATTTGTAACAGTGGAACGTGATTCAGGGGTGAAATGAAGCGTTTCAATTTACAGCAGCTAGCAGGCAGTCGGGGGTAGGTACTTATTTAATGCTGCCACTGAAATCGCGTATTAATTTAAGAACTGAAATACAATTGAATTATTATTTCAGTAATTTTGTGTGTAAGTAAGTAATACGAACGACGAAGTAATGGCACATCATCCCATTTCTTTCGCATTTTGATAATTTACAAATCTTAATACGTTAATATTAATGTCGTTTATATCCAACAAATAAAGGATTTGGATGGAAGTTAGTGATACATAGTTTGTGACCTGGATTAATACATAAGCTACTTGTTATCCCGTTACTATGCGTGTGAATCCGCGGGCGGAAGCTAATGCCATATTTTCAAACAACATATAGCCTTGAACTTGTGTTATGGGAATCACATGAGTACTACATCACACACGTGTAGGTATACTTAGAAAATACGCAGACCTGAGACAAATATTTACAGATTATACTAATATTTGTCCAGAGCGGCAGAATCGACTGTAACGTTCTGCATCACTGGTGAACTCAGCACAAAAATACAAATTGGTTTCTGTAAAAATATTATATTGTAAAAAAAGCAATATGTTAGGAAAAATGCCTCTACCTAGTTATCACTTCAATAACACGAGTAACAAGGAAAGTGCCGAACCCGATCCTCCAATCTAAATGAACTATCGTAGAAAAGAAGCTATAGATCCGAAACGTCCCAGATGCTGGAATGTAATAAGCTTTCCGTTTGGACCTATAGAAAACTATTTCAAAGAGATATTGTAATTCTAGAACTCTATTGAAACTCGTTTTAATGGGATAACCGATCAATCATAATGTAGAGATGGGCGTGCTAATATACATTGTGTAAACATCACTGACAATTGATAGATTACTCCTGACTTTGCTCTTGATATCATCGGTGCGTGTGATAATTTCGGATACTTAAATACGAGTAACTCTTCACATCATTTGTTTACCAATTACACGATTCCCAGTAATAGTGCCAGTCATTATGATGAAATTCAGTATGATTGTATTTCTTGGTTTACGCTCTTTGTTTGGTTCTTATAAAGCTTCGAAACTGAGTTTTTTAAAAGGATGATTTTCACAGCTGCCCTTCCATGAGGCACCTGTTATTATATTAGAAATTCTACAAAAATATACAATCAAACACAGTTATTTGCAACGTTTTATCGCGTAAACAGTCCAGAAATAAAACTTGAAAGAGTAAAAACAAGCTACATTGATAGTTTTGTTTATGCCACGTCCGTCATTTTACTGAGATCTCTATTAAGTAGGTGACTTGATCATCTGTTTCACAGGTGTAAAGTAACAAATGTGAGTATCTGCAATATACTCCTCGAACTCACGTAGGTTGTTGGATTATGAATCCCGCAATATTGAAGTTTTCAAAGTGATTTGGGCATATACTTGTTAAAGTTGCGGCACGTGGAGCACGTTCCGTTACCCTAACTAATTCGAACTAAAGCTGAAACCAAACTATCAACGATTTGTCGGATCAGGGACTTGCTGATCTGTCATATACTATCCTAGTAATTTTTAGTACAAAAGCTTATCCTAAAACTGACTATATTTTCAAATTTACATTTTCTATATTCACATAGGGTCTAAACTTATTGATAAAACTTGTAGCGAATCGGGGTAAACACTGGCCTTGTGCTTACGAAGCAGTATAAAACAATTCAAAATATCTATGGCCTGAAGTGATTCAATTCATAGGCCAAATCAATTCTATTGCAATACATCATACATTTACCATCTTGTCACTCGTCACTTCATACTCTAGCCTATAATGATGATCGACAGGTGAATACGCTGCTATTGGAGTAGACGTTGAGAAGTACGATGCAGATGAAGCAGTGCGTTATCTAGCTGGACCGCTGCGGAAGGAACCTGCTGCGAGGACGCTGAGGGCTTTCCGTTCGTACTTAGCAGTAGCACCTTCACCATCTCCGTCGTACCCAGCTTTTGCTAAAGAAGTTAATAGAAGACTGCAAATGCCGCCCTTCAACTTCACCAATCCGTTGCTGGCTTTCGGAGGGGGGAAAGTGGTGAGTTGTCTGATGTCTTTTGTTCTTTTTAACCGACTTCGAGAAAAGGTGGAGGTTCTATGTTAGACTAGGTATATTTTTTTTATGCGTGTTCACCGGAGTGGACCTATTTTCCTGAGGTGACCCCTGAGGTGGTCCCATTGTCAGCAGTCAGAATCGAATAATGGGATCTCAGGGAAATCGACTTGGTCATCATCATTTAATGCTGGTATATGTCGGGATCTGATGATGGGATCCCAGGAAAATCAAGAGCAACTCTCAAATTTTATGAGCACATACAATGTTTATGACTGTTGAATTATAATAAGGTTTTGAATCGACCATATCGAATTATAGTAATAATTGTACCCTAACGTGCCTTAACACACAATATAAGTGGGTACTTAGTACCTACGCAACTAAAAATTTATGTAATTCAAAAGACAAAACATAAATCATTTCATAGATTATGTAAGTACATGAGCCCAGTCATGAGCCACACCAAAGCTTACTAATTTTGATAAAGTATTTTGTCGTGACTGAGAGTTGCGAATTCACTTTCTACAACACGTGGAGAATTGAAGTAGGTAAATTGCTAACATAAATACTTGTGCAAGAAGGTGCCTACTGATTGGATAACCGTTATCTTAGAATGTTAGTTTTTCGAAAATATCAGCACAAGCCAATACTTAGGTACCCCTAGTACGAGTTGCATACATAAACAATGTTCATAGTTTTCGTTTAAGAACTAAATTTTAAAGTTAGATACTTATTTCGGCAATTACCTGACTGTTTTAAGTGAAAAACATTGCAAACTGCAAGAACATCACATTACCTATGTCGTTGTTCAATTTAAATCCAATTCAGTAATTTCCTTATTACAAACATTAAAATTGAACACGAAAATGATAAACTATTGAACGTTTCCATTGTGCAACTCGAACTAGAGTTAGGTGAAAGCGAGTAGGGAGGTGTTATATTATTTCCAAAAACGATTTCGCGAGCAAAACTAACTATAAATATCAAACAAAGACTTGTTAAAAAATAATAAATATTGTTAAAACCCTGGTTCCTGGTATGTACCAAGGATGTCATGAAGGGTAAATAAAGGCTAATTTCTTAATTTTAAGTTTGATAGGAGTTTAGTTAGATACGGTCTGTCCCTACCGGGCACCACCATCTGGTACTTAGCTTAGTACAATAACAGCACCTCAGCCGTAGTATATTTGATAATTTGTGCGTCTAAAAATAAATTCACACGGTGAATTAATTGCAGCTGTAATTAAACCCACAGCTGAAATTCGCATATATCTGCGGACGGAAATAGAAACTGCAAAATTATGCATTCGCTGACATTTCTCCCACTGAACCAGTAACGCCCAAAGAACGCCTCGGTTACACCAAATCTGTCATCGGCGGCATTCTCATACTTCGGCCTATGGTGGTTTTGATGTAGGCATAACGTAAGCAATGCCAGAGGCCTCTGGGTGGCCTAAAAACTCCGACACCAGAGTTGTCCACTAGCTCATAGGTACAAAGAAGAAAGGACAGTAAGAATGAATGCTGAATAACTATAACACAACCGTTGAAGTTCAGCAGGCCCGCCTCCTGTCCGATGCCCGCAGTTAACATACTAGTGTTTAAACGAGTTAGCAGGAAAAATCCCACAAATCATGCAAACTTATTATAGTTGATGACCTCATATTGCAAGAGGTTGCGGACTCTATTCCCGCTACGGGACAAATTTTGAATGACCTGCAGATATTGATCCGGACCGGTGTTATCATATTGTATGTTAAATTTTTTATATTATTATCCTGATACCTAATGATAGTTGATGCATACTGATAATATAAAGTATGCATCAACTAGAATCAAAAATATAGCCTCACTGTAGGCTATTATATATAATTAAGTCGCATCTAAAAGATTCTGAAAGTAATTCATTTAAATAGTGGCAAGGAATAGGTCTCGTAAAGCCACGGGAAGCTAGGGTGCGGTAATCAGATGACAAAAATCCAATTAGATCGGACAAGGGAATCGCTACGGGATTTCTTTTGTGCACTGAGTCATAAAGTTTAAGCCGAATTCTTAGGTTAATAACACTGTGTAATGTGTTGGGCACATCTTGAGCTCAATTATTTTTTAGGGTTCCCCATAGCTCTAATAAAGGAACAGCGCGCAATAACGTCCATGTCCAGCAATGGGCTGCTATGGGCTGATGATTATGATGATAATGATGTTATATATATCAAAATGAAAAAAGGAACCCTTTTTAGACGACCCTTTTCTCAGGATCACGTGAAGATATCAAGTTGAAATGAATATCAAAATGAATATGAAGAAAATCAAACTTAAAAGTCAAAGCATTAAATGGTACGGTTATGCCGCATATAAATGACATTCACAAGGGAATCAAAATCTAAAGGTAAATCCCGTTGCCCTAAAATCATGAAATCAGGTAATAGACTAGCACAAGTAAAAGAAAAAATAAAATAGTAGATAAAACTGGTAGTTACACTTACATCACAAAAACTATATCATACCTCTTAGGGAACCTTGCGGGAGTCCAACTCGCACTTGGCTGGTTTTTTACAAAGCAAATATATTTTTGGGATTTAAGTTTTGCTTAATTATTTTATAGTAGGTTGTTGCTCAGTGGGCTACGCTGTCATTACACGTGGCTAGGTTTGGAGATATCTACCAATATATCCCTAATGCATACATTGAGAAAATCTGAAAATCCTGAGATTTACATATTAGATGAAAATGCGTACGTGTCTCAGTCTTGATGAAGGGATTATCACAAAACTCTGCATGTAGATAGGTTCAAGAACCGGCTTGGCGCCATGCCGTACAATTAATGAAGTTTATTCTCTTTGCAATGCAGGTGGAGCATTATTATGTCAGTGCTAGCGCGATTTATTTACAGAGTGGATCGGCGCAGCATACGTAACGTGCATTCATGACAAAAACTAATTACACCTTGCCCGCCTGTTTAAATAGAGATGAAAGAATTTGCTCTGGGTTAATGTAGAGATGAAGACAAAATCCTTTCTTATAGTTGAGACCTGTGCCAGTACTTTTTTAAATAACAAAATAACTACACTGTTGAAAATGAAGCGTGAATACCTACGCATACTCACAGGCCACTCTGGCCACCTTGTAAAGACAGGAGCTACGGACAATGGCACATGTCGCGGCTGCTTTCAAGCTGAAGAAACAGTGGAGCTTCTCATCTTACACTGTACTGCCACAAACGAAGCCAGAACAAAATCCGGGTTAAAAGAACTGCTTGATCACAGGCAGCATAGGGAATTCTAGATTAATGTTGCCTCCAACCAAGTTCTTTTGCGTTATTTTAAGGCGACGATACATGTCAAACCTCCCTCTCGCTCGCACTATTCAACATTTTTAAAGATTTAAAATCACTGAATGTAGTTATGCAAAATAGCAAACCTTCAGCGCCAAGAAAATAACAATACAAAGGTTCAACTAGAATGTCATGCTGAACCCAACACGTTTTCCTACCAAAAAATTTGCACCAAAATCTATTAAATTGGTGCAAATATTTTGGTTAGAAAACGTGATAGAATCAAAATGATATTATTGCTGAACCTTTGTATTGTTATTTCCTAGGCCGTGAAGGTTTGCTATTTTACATAACTACATTCAGTGATTTTATATCTTCAAAAATGTTTGAATAGTGCGAGCGAGAGGGAGGTTTGACCTGTATTAGTCGCCTTAAGGAGTTGGGCTGGCTGGGGTCCAGGTTAGCAGGAGGGCAATGTACAATATACCCCAATGCGGGACGTCAGTGCAGGACTTTTTCCCCCAAGCTCAAATTAGAATTAGAATTAGACCAAGTGTCAGTAACATTCGCTAGCGAGCATATTTGGTGAGACGTCTCACTCTACTATCTCTTATGTACTGCTCACTCATACGCATATTAGCTTCGTGCTGTCCACCAGCCACATACTATACGTACAGTTTTATTACTTATTAGTTACGTTTCATTTCTCTATGATACATTCTATTTTGTATTCAAGGTAAAGAGGATTGACCCGTAAAGTTTTGTTTTGTACTTAGTAATTTATTACCTTCCTTGGAAATTTTATAACGTCTGAAAAAGTGGGCATAGAATAATTCTAACGTGTTTGCCATAACTAACCGAACCCAGTTGTAAATAAGAGTTTTCTATTTCTAAATAAATGAAGCCATTTTATGTGATGCTTTTATGACCTGGTACATTTTAAATTATTAGAGCTTTTCTTAAATCCTAGTCACGTACTGGAGCCTGACTTTAAAGATACCGTCGTATAAGTCGCAAGTTCAAGCTACTCACCGGGCATCCTAGCCAAATCTGTGTGACACATTTTATGTCCTGGCTCATGTCATGACATACCTACCTGCAGAGAATACCATTAAAACGAAATGAGATGTTGGGTGAAATGAGAATATTGCTGATTTGGCGGTGTGTGTAACAGTACCTTAAACTATGGTAACAGTTAATGTTTAACAATATAACAACACGATGACGAGCTGTTTGAAAAAAACTTTAGGTATTTGAAAAACTCAAGATCTGAGTTGGTAGATAACTGAGACTCGATCACGAATTCCACGAATATCCAAAAAGTATTCGTATCGTAGATGTACAATTTTGGTCAATGTGAAAGTGTAAATTCAAAATAATACAAAAAATTGTGATTGGGAAGTTTTTTTTCGTTACGCTAACGATACGTCACGTTGAAACATTGATCGCCGTACAGATTGGCTTAGGTTTACACACCTAAAAAACTACTGAAAAGTTTTCATAAAAAAACGAACGTAAAGGAAGACAATGGAACAAAAAGAGGTCGTCTTGTTTTCGCGATTTCTTTGACTTATTTCGCGCCTATAATTATGTCAAGCATTAATTTCAGTTGTTTAGGCTTAAGCTTTAAGTTGTTTTTCATTGTTTAGATCCCAGTAGAAGCGGCATGGCTTCACGATTCTGTATGGGTATACGCTAGGGCATTGGTTACCGCGCTCCGCACGGGAGAAGACCCGCGAGATGGCAGAGCCATCGTAGAACACATGAAGAATACCACTTATCGAAGTGTTATGGGGTAAGTGCTTATAAAAACTGCTATGAACCTTGTCCATTACACTATTCACAGCTCTTTCGGTAGATGACTTACGGGCTAATCCACTACCTAAATTTATTCTGTTCTTTTGTAGCTATAATAGCCTGCTCTCTCTGACCCTTACACAGTTCAGGCTTCATGTTACACTTGACTACGATTTAACTTAGGGAGGCACCAAAAATAGCCCACTTCTTTCCTCTCTAGGAATTTCTAGGAAAATTAAAATTTTGGACAGGGCTGTCATTGTTATTTACTTTAAAAGCCACGTTGCACACGTAGTTTAGTCTAGCAATATGTACGCTTCATTAAGTGTAAGCCTATGGTCAAGCAAAATGCCACCTTACTACTTACTTACTTTGATGTTTAGTTAACGTATTCCTCTTGAATTCATTTGAAGAGTACAAATCAATCAAAAATTGGAATGTTTTCTTATTGCACAACAATGAAGTGAATTCTTAGTTCCCACGGTTTACTTATCCACTTCATGGGATATCAGTTGACATGCATGATATAGGTACTGAGAACGTTGATATTCAAGTTTACTTTGATTGCGCAGTCATCACAAGACTTGACTGTTACGAAGGTACTTATATTCAATTATCCGTCAAACTAGGTACATACTAATTTGTTTCGTATTACGTGTCGTGCTTGATGTGCCAAATAACAGCGAATCTAAGTTAAACTTTGATATTGGATATGAATATTTATAGAGATTGATAATTATATGATTATTAATATTACATTAATAATTAATTATATATTATATTACAATGTTAAGAACTTGCTGCGCTACTTGGTATATTAATTATTATGATTATGATACACAAATTATTTATCCACAAGGTAATATTGTAGATAAGATTCTTTTTTATACATTCAAACGGCTATCTACCTAGATGAAAGAGTGTTAAAAATATACGTTTTCTAGCTTGCATATTTTATTACGTATTCCGTAAATCTGCAGATTCAAAATGTCTTACGGGAGTTTTTGTTCAGATACTGGGTGCATATGGATGAAAATGGTGATGCTGAAGGGAACTACACGCTACTTTCAATGGATCCAAGCAAACCGCCCGGCCTCTACCCGCTCGCTGTATTACACAAGTTGGTACCGGTAAGTATCGAATAGTGTGATGAATAAAAACAGCTTTTCGTTTTAAAAAATGGATTTTAATTTTCCACACGTACATACGATACAAAGATTGCAATTCTAGGTTAGAGATGTATGACAGCAGTCTGACAGTGACATTTTTTACTTGTTTCGTTCCGTTACAAATAGTGTTCTATGACGCGAGTATGTACACATATGTAAAACTTTTTTTACCCTCTTGAACCCAATGTCTTTACAATCCCTTCACCGATTAAGCTCATGCTACCCAGCAAATCTTCATAGCACAACCTATTGGCGTACCAAGTTTTACGTAGATTGGATAAACAAAAGTTATGCTCCAAAATCGCCCAAGTTGCCACTGTGATCTTCGCTCGCTTTGCTCGCTAGATCAATAATTTAAAATATAATTTCTAGAAAGACACCCGATACCCAAATAGGCTAGACGACTGAAAAATTCTAATTAGTCCGTCATATACATATCCAAAAAATATTGGACACGTATTTTTTCTTTTGTTAATTATAAACAAAAAATCACAAAGATATAGTGCGTTAAAGTTCTGCGTGTCGTCACGATATAGTACATTTTTTACCTAGCCGTGACGTCACGCACGAGCCCCCACTCCCGAACTTTGACGCTCTTTATCTCTGTCAATTTCTATTGATTCGATAAATTAAAAAATACGTGTCTAGTATATTTTGTTGATCTAACTGACGGACTAATTAGAATTTTTTTTTTTTACCCAGTCGTCATCCCTTAATGTAAGTATATATGTATGTATGTATGTATGTATATATGCATGTATATATATATGTAAGTTTAGCTATATTTCCCCTTTTTTACACAATTTCTTTGGTCTCATAAATTGAGACCGTTATATCACTTGCCATTCAGCCAACTAGTGATAACAATAGTAATTACTTTTAGATTAACTCGATATTCCTCGTATCTGATAATAATAATGCATACTTACCACGTAAAATGATGTGCAAATACATCTCTCACCACCAGTGTATGCAGATACGAATTAATATATTGGTATTGCGACGTCTACGGAATAATGTGGATCTAGACATACTGATTGACAATTTGAATTGCAAATTGTACCCAATTACAGGGCGATATCGAGTGGAAAGGACGACTGTTTTCACCTCTAACTTGCAGCAAGAATAACTGACTTCACTTTGGCTACTTCATTTGCCACAATTTTCTGTAGGTAATAAAAACAAAGTCTGCCACTGTCGGATATTAATTTTGCCCGAGAGTTCCGAAATGAAAAAGATTAAGCTCGCGACTGTTCGGTAAACCGAAAAATTGAGTTTATTCTTCTCAAAATTAAAATTCTCCCGCTATTCTTTGCAATAAATGAGTACCGACTGCCGCCCTTAAAATAAATTGGGTAAAACCAAACAAGTAGATAATTGGTTTTTGCTCCGTTTAATAAAAGTCAGTAGGGATATAAAAATGGTTACATCGGATGTTAATGACTAGAGCTATTTGAGTTTATGGCGGAAACGGCTAGTGGATATGAATCCTTTTCTATTTTAGGATACGAAAGGCAGAGAACTAAAAGAAGAAATGTGCTTCGTGATTATGTTCACTAGATATATAGGTCATCTTTTATCATCATCATCATATTTTGGCATATATTATATGTACTCAGAATATAAGATTTATAAAAAGTCTCTATCAATAATACCGAAATCCCGCAATCATAATGGGTTTTTTAAAATAAGTACCTAAATGTACCTACATATTTTTTTATATTTAGTCTTGATCCTTTTATAGAATCTTCGCTCGCGTTAATAGTTATTTTTCTATCCCTCGGGAACAGTACTTTTTGTGGATGAAAGGTATCCAATGTCCTTTTCTGTACCCCTGACAACGTGTGTGCGAATTGCTTTTATAATAAAAATATGGATAAAACCTTAAAAGCTAAAAAAACGGTTAGCTAACAACCTACATAATTGTAGCTTTGAATAAACCTGAAAGATTATATTAAAAAGCCTCTGAACCGTTCAAATTATATTAACTCTACAGCTAAGGAGTCTCAGTCCGATAGTTCAATCTGCTATCTAAATTAAATTCCTAACACCACATCATACGCTGTAATTGGAATAGTCCAATCTTGCTTAGTTAAAATGATACAAGCGTGTACTCCTAGGCCTTTATCGTAATTGAAAACTAGAAAATTAGCTCTGCCAAGATAAAAACAATATGAAATACTTAATGAAACTCTATCGTAGCTAAGATGCTAAGTAGAAAGATGTAGGTACGTAGTACATCAATCACGTTTAGTAAAAGATGTCGAAATTAATGCTACAAAATTTGAGAAAATTCTCAAAAATCGTTTGCTAAATCAGACAGGACTTGTTGTTTTGCTTTTTTACATCGAGTGCGCTCGAGAAGATCTGCCGATTAGTAGGCAAACGTTAGAGACATTTAGGTTCATAAATTTCGTAGTAATAGCCAGAATCGCATAGCAAACGCAGCACGCGTTTACAAATCTGGACGTGCAGAGAATGCATGGCTGTGTTTAACTGTTAGGAGAGCGTTTACGTCTCATTTGGCCGCCAAGACGCGCGTTGCTGCCAACTGTTTGGTACATTGTAACATAAGGTCCTGAAAATGGAGCGAATCACCTAAACTCATAGACATTTATACTGTAAAAGATTCTTAAAAATACGTTCTTCTTCTTTTTCTCATAAATACACATATAAGAAGGAAGGCTATTACGAAATTTTACCCCCTAAGAGGGCCCTAAGGGGGCTCAAAAACGGGGTCTAAGTTTGTATGGGAGACTACGTGATTCCATGGTCTAATCTACTACAAATGGTGGTCAAATGGTGCTTGATCTAATCTAATTTGCATAAACATTCTTTAACAGCATTAATGGATGTTTCGTATTTTATTTAAATTCATCGCCTAACACGGTTAAAAAGGGGTAGCCCCAAAATAATTTTGGGGGTGATTTGCATCGAAGTTGATATCAATACTCCTTAGTGCTTTTAATTTAAGTAAAATTTTATTTTGACACATGTTTGAAAACTCAACCCGAAGTCTTTAAAATTGGAAAGTCAAATCATCGAGATATTATACTCTAGACACACAACGACACAAACGTGGAAAAAAGTGTCTGCACCAAAACTCGGCGCTCGCTGTCGATTGCGCCGACATTTAACACTTTTCAACCGACATAGGTTCTAAATCAGTGCGGCATATTAAATTTTATTTATGTCAAATATGTTTGGTTCACTCACTGTTTCACTTCTTGGTTTATGGCTTTTGTGTAATATGTTTGGTTGTTTTTTGTCAGTTTTCACTTGAAGACTGTGACTCTCTAAAGAGTACTTTCTTACCTCATGTAAAAAAATATTTAAATCGAAAGCGCTAAGGAGTATTAATATCAACATGAACTCCCATTTGTTAGAGTATCGTTGACATGGTAGTTCAGTGGTATTTGTTGTAAGTTCTTATGTATGTTTGTTCGAGCATAACTCTCAAACTGTTGATGCAATCTGCATACAATTTGGCAGGTCGATAGGTTGTATTTGTAATTTTTGCTGGTAAGTATATGAGTTATATCAGATAGGGGTTATCAAGATATGGAGTCCCAAAAAGGGCCAAAACAATTAACCATAATGTAAATATATTGGGTTAGGTGTCATATGAATGGGTTGTTATTCATTCAAAAATAGTTCTCATTTTTACTCTAGAATGTAGGTGTAAGTTAATCGGTGATAGTCAGAGGCAAGTCCAAATATTGTGTTTGGCACAGTCAGAATACACAAAAGTAATTCTATGCTATGTGAGAAGGACAGATATAGTAAGTCGTAGGTATATTTTTGTAAAATAATATAATTTTAGCCAATTTTGGCATCACATTTCAAGGCGCATTTTGACACACATAATATTTTTTTTGTATAAAGATCTAATAAATTAAATAATTTGCTTGTGTAATATATGTCTTGTTTAATATAATTCTAAACACTTACGTAACAATGTAAATAGCTTATCTACAACAACCTCTTGTAAATGATTGCTAGCCTAGCGGTGCGCGAATTCTTTGAGGTGATAAATTGCAGTGCACGCCGACGCTAAAAGTTTGTGCAACTAATGACTTTAAGATAATCTACATTCTTTCAATTACAAATTCACGGTGGATATAACTGGTGGAGTATATAAAGACCGCCTACCTTTTTCACCATTCATAAATAAGAGTAGGTGCTTTGGTAGGTACTTATAGGTACCTGGTAGTTATCTGGGTGTCCCAACATTGATATTATCGATATAAAAGTTTCATTGACAATCATTCCTCATGTTTCTCGTTTCCTCGGCAAACGTAGTGTAGGACGCCCTCTGGTGGAGTGACGATTTGCGAAAGGCTGCCGGTTGAAGCTGGATGCGTCGAGCAGAGGACAGGGCGAAATGGCGCTCATTAGGGGAGGCTTATGTCAAGGCGTGAACTGCACTATAGACTGATGATAATGATGAGAATCGATACTACAATAAAAGCATTAGATTTAAAGCAACTGAAATAGATCGACTGTGAGTGTTTTGTGTCAGTAGCAGTGTCATGATTTTAAAACGAATTTTATATATCTGAAAATACCTTAGATGTTTCTTATCATAGTGCTGTGTTTCGGTTTGAAGGGTATGGGTGCCGGTGAAATTACAGGCACAAGAGGCTTATCATCTTCATGTCTCAAGTTGATGAACGTAGGGCGTTGCATCGTAGAGCACGAAAAACGTGATCTACCATGCAATGCTTTGTAATAGGTAATGGTTACCACTTAACATCAGGTGGGCCATATCCTTGTTCCATCTTCAAGTAGTATACGAAAAAAACAAAGCCTTCCACTTGTTTCCTGCGAAAAAATATATAGTTTGTTGCTTCAAAACAGTTCGACTGGTACAAACAGAGTTACTGCAAAATGGAGAGAATTGCATCACAATACTGACGAGAGCTAGCTCGCTCTTAAATTTCAATAATATAAAATAAAGTACGACTGTTCAGTCACAATTAAATGAACAAAATGGAGAGAATTGCATCACAATACTGACGAGAGCTAGCTCGCTCTTAAATTTCAATAATATAAAATAAAGTACGATTGTTCAGTCACAATTAAATGAACAAAATGGAGATAATTGCATCACAATACTGACGAGAGCTAGCTCGCTCTTAAATTTTAATAATATAAAATAAAGTACGATTGTTTAGTCACAATTAAATGAACAAAACGGAGAGAATTGCATCACAATACTGACGAGAGCTAGCTCACTCTTCAATTTTAATAATATAAAATAAAGTACGATTGTTCAGAAATTGCCATCGTTAAAGTGTACCTATGCTTACAAAAAAGTACCAAAATTAGTCCCTGTTCCCCGCACTAGGACTGAAAGCCTGTAAAGCGAGGTCACATTGATTCGCCATGGGCCTTCCCTCATAAACTATAGCTATCATGATTTGAAACGTTTTGTTGAATACCTGTCAAGTTGAACGTATATTCTTTATCAACAGGAAGTCAGGTTCCTGCGAGAGATAAAGTGGCCGGGCGGACAGCCACCACTGTCTGAGCCGCCTTGCGGGTTCCGCGGCGAGAAATGTGTCAGTAAGTACCACCCTCTAAAATCTACCATACAGGGCCGCATTTAATCAAATGTCATTTTAAAACGTTCTGTCCTTGTCATTCAAATGTCAATAAAAAGAGCTGGCATGTTATTTTAAATGAGGTTTATAATGTGAATAATAATAGGAATAATATTCATGGAAAGCTAGTGATTATGTATAATTCCTACTAATTTTATAAAGGTGGAAGTTATTGAGGCCTTTGTGATATGTATATGTATATTAGGGTGTCCCAAAAAAATCAAAGTAGTTTTTTTTTAACGCATACCCTCTTATTTTTTAACTTTTAAGTCAAAACAATTATAAATAAAATTTGAAGAACATAGGACCCCGGTAACCCGTGCCGACTTACATCAATACATGTCAGTACTTCCTCTATAAGGCTGACGCGACCTAACGTGTCGATATGCTTGTGATTACTCGTTATTGAGTTATAGAGCTCGCAAAAAATGCGATCAGTCTATATGACAGTGCAGTTATGCTGTTCTAAAAGGGGTATATTTTTATTAGATGACGTAAAACATCAATTAAAACGGGTTCAAAACTTCCGTCTAATGGACAAGTTCTAGCAGTTTTATTTTACAATATCCGTGAAGTGGATTTAACTGCCAATGAAAGCGCGAATCTCACTATTCGTGAGTGTATTATCTGTTGGGAAAAGGCGCGTTCCTACTAAATCTTTGCCTTATTGTGTGAAAAAATTTGTAAACTTATATCAAGTTTGGAGGGACTTGCAAAAAAATCCACAAAAGACACAAGACGTATTGAGGTAGCACCGTCAAGACTTTGTATACGTTTAAGATAATTTGTTTGACATTGCACACGCCGATGCGCTTCAACTAATAAAAAAAAAGAGGATAGAAAAATTAAAATCCGATCTCTAGGTGCCATGCACCAAGCTCGATGGATGGCGAGAGCGATTTAATCCTTGAAAATATCGTTACTTAGTGCTCAATTCAAGATCACAAGCAAAGAGAAACTGGGATTGATTGACGTTTGCTTGTTCATCATAATATCCTACGTTAAACCATGGCTTCAATGCATTTCAGCAATAAAATCACCTTACCAAGATTTGTGCTTCTCGAAATCAATAATGTCTTAAGTGAAAATTAATAAAACGATCTCTATAGCAGCCTTCGGAAAATTAATAAGCATTTATGGTTCAACTGACGAAAGTTTCTATATTATCACTCTTTGATGATGATGTGGACCAAGAAACTAGTTCAAATGTTTCAAAATTTAACCAAAGAGGAAAAAATAGCTCGTGGAAAACGATACATCCTATTGAAAGAAGAATTTTGCGGTTCATTGTATGGCAAGTTTAATATAGAACATTGGCATTAATAGTAAAATATTTTTTACTTTCGTTCCCTCTGAAAGTATATTGTTATCTTATTGTTCTCAGAAAAAAACATATTTGACTTCATTTCAGTACAAAGCAAGTACTTGTTCAACCGCTATAAAATTGAAGACAGATTTCTACATGAATGTCCTACTTTGTGGTCAAATAATACTTTGTTTCAAGAAGCCAGAAAAAAGTTTCGACACTGTAGGAAGTAAAAGATGTAGCTGAAAGAGCGATTAAGTTAATGCTAAACTTTCATGGATTAATCAAAATTGAGGAGGAACAAATCCAATTTCTGTTAAGTTGCGTATAAGAACACCGGAAAATTTAAAGTGACTCTAAACAAAACTAAACGTTAAAAAGAAAATTTGAACAATAATAATATGTTTTTATGTAAATGAATAACTAATATACTATTTGGATGTATTCGAGTACTAATTAAGTTATAAAAATTAATTTCTTAATTCCTCCTACAGTAAGTCAGTACAAAATTTCATGGCAAAAGTTTGGCATCAAGTCGGCACGGGTTATCGTTGTCCAATCACAATAATATTTATTATTTGAGTCAATGAAGTCAATCCGAATAAAAATAGAGGGTATGCGTATAAGATTTCGCGAAATTTTTTTTTTCCCTTATGTCTTGGGACACCCTAATGTATATGTATGTCCCTCCTTCACGCCAAAACTACTGAACGGTATGTGCTAAAATTGTGCACGTAGACATGGAATATATAGGCTACTTCTATCAGAGTACCACGCGAGCAAGGCCGCGGGCGGAAGCTGGTTAAGTATTAAATCAAGTGTACTCGTACCTTCTATCGTCTTGTATTTGTCAGGTTTTAGGATAGGTAAATGATTAACAATATTTATTTAATTCTTTATTACACTTGACAAAAATAAATGTACAATTTGCTAAAAAGGATTTTCAATAATGTTGCGGTATGCAACTTATCTTCATATTGGTTCGCCATCGATGGCCTCTGTGGCGCAGTGGGTGAAGGTCCGCCCGAGACGCAGAAGGTTGTGTGTTGGATTCCCGCCACGGGATAAATGTTTGCATTATCTGCTGATATATGTCTCGGGTCTGGGTAATTTCTATGTATAATATAAATGTATTTGCAAAAAAATATATATTTATAAGGATATATCATTCATGTAGTTCCCATAATACAAGCTCTGCTTAGTTTGGGGCTACATGGTGCCATGTGGTAGTGTACAGCATTATTTTATATTTATTTATTTACCTGCCAGGTAACATCCATTTAAACTTGATCCATTGGCTATTGTGCTTTGGTCTGTGTATAAAACGATGGGATTTCGACGAGGTACCTAAGTATATTCTAATCAATGAGTAGGGCCTAAGGGATCTATTATTATAAAACTTCGTTTGCCAACAGAGCAGTTTCAATCATGTTCAACATTTTTACCAGCTATGTAAAAAAGACCACATCCGACTCTATATTTCTATATTCCGTTGATGTTGTGGTCCTCAAGAGCCATTTAGGTTACGATTTTATTGAGCATGATGGTGTGCCGTTTTCTCGTAGCATTTGCTACAAAAGTGCTCTGATGAAAAAAATATTTTATCCGTCAATATATATGGGCACTTATCCCTATAAAATGTTTATTGTATTTGGACGACAAAAACCTTTTCCCGTAATGCGCAACATGTGTTGTAAGTTGTAACGAACGGAATGAGCAAGTGGCCCGAACCATTAGACTCCATCCATTCGTATGTACAGGCGATCTAAAAAAACTGTAGGCAGTTAAGTGCAAGGTTTGTACAGCTAAGTAGGGTGTGTCGTAAAATCTTGTAAGTATAGTAACGAGTTTGTGACAAGCGATGTGTACCGCCATCGGGCGCACGCGACCCGCTGCGCGCATTAACTGCCAACACAGAACAATGCTTAGCTATACTCCCAAGTCCCAACACGAGAAAGGCTTTAGACTTATACCTAAACGCCTGGCGACAAGATTAAGCTGAGTGCTCTAGGTTTCAGAAGATACTGAAAATAGCAGAGCTTTGTAAATTGTTATGTTTTTGGAACATGCAAAAGTATTTATTTTTATTTTAACTACATAAACAAAAGTGATTTATGATTTAGTACTATATGTAGATACTTATTGCTTCTCGAACGTCAAACATTTTCATACTAAAGTAAGATTTTTTTTTTCTTACCAAAATAGACAAATAAAACATATTCTTACTTTAGTATGAAAATGTTTGACGTTACCCATTTTTTCGGTTTTAATAATAATTTTACATAATCATAAAAAAAATGTCCTTTGGCATTGCTAGTCCTATAAATCTAGAAGCAATAAGTACCTACACCTGATGGTTAAAATGCCTTAATTATAATGTAAACTAAATTCAACTTATAAAGAAGGCGTTTTCTGATTGAACAAAATATTGAAAATGTTGACTAAAAAAATAAAGCTGAAAGATGAACCTACTACTTCTTCATAATAATTATAGAAAGGTTGTATCTTATTGTGAGAGGAGGAGACGAACAACCTGACTTTTCCTCAAATATAAAAATGTCAGCAAACTAATCAGGGAAACGGTAGTACGACCAAAAGCTAATCCCAAATTGATCCCCGAATTGGTTCACTTGGCTCACGTAGCTTTTACAATTTTAAATGTAAATTCATTTCGAAAAATATTTTCCATTGACACAGTAGCATCTCCCCGGGGCTTTGAAAGACTGGAATCTGGCATCCAACAAATTGAATGCAAACATTTTATTAAAAACATCTTACAAAGGCAATGGCGGATCTTGTTAAAAATATAAATTGCATCGGATGAAATAATGTTACTTTTATTACTGTAATTTGGTTTACATTATTTTAATTTAGTTCGCCCTCAAAAAGCTATAGCATAGCTATAAAGCCTTTTTGATGATTTTGAGCTACAAATGTCATATTTTTATTAAAGTACCTATACTTAAGTAGACATTACAATCGTAGTAGTAAAGCTATTTGTGAAGTGCTCGTCCAGGGAAGTACTACCTTGCCTATTTCTACCGTGAAGCAGCATTGCTGTGTTTCAGTTTGAAGGGTGTTGGTGCCGGTGAAATTACAACACAGGCTTATCATCTTTATGCCTTAACTTGATTGACCCAAGGCTTTTGTATATTAGGGCACGTTACAAACAATGCAATGCTTTGTGATATATTATGGTTACCACTTAACAGCAGGTGGGCCATGTGCCATCTTCAGAAACTGTGATTGTATCGTTTTACAAAAGACAAGTGAATATGAAAAATTCCAAATTAGTAATAAAATGCTTATTCTTAAATTCGCAAAGCTAAGTGAAAAGTTGGTCCAACTGCAAACCCGCGTCGTAGCTTGCAGTTCTAGTTAGAAAGCAGAGACACGTAGCTTATTCCCATAATCTACTGGTTCTAAACTTCGGGATCAAGAAGTTTTGAGCCAAATCCCGACACGGACCTAATGAAGCACCTTTCAGTTGGCTAACTGAAACTTTTAACTTTGCTCAAATATAATTACCGTTTGGTGAAATAACGTAGGTTTATAGAAGTTTAAGTTAATGCTTATACTTAGTAAGCACGTATTAAAGTACACAAGGCAAAAAGTGTCTTCGAGTAGGTATGCAACACGTTTAATGTCTAGATTTGTTAATATATTAGCCAAGTGCTAATATAATCTGAAAACCAGCGCAGCATCTAAGCTTGATCTTTGATGCTGCCAATGCTGAGAAAGAGTCCTTTTTTTGTAGTAGATTCATTTTTTTCTAATTTTAGGATAATTGTATATATTAGATACCAACTTTAGTTAGTTACTTACTTGTATATCTTGGGTAAAATAAATAACTTTCTTTCTTTCTTTCTATAATGATAAGAACAAAGCCCATGGCAAATTCGGAATGCATTAATCAGAGCAACTACTGTATGTACATTGCCTACATCTTGTAAAAGTCTCGTCCCCCCATCTCCAATTAACAAGCTGCTATAATCGCTCGGCTAAACACCGTCAAAACTAGACACTGCCGCGAGGTAGGTCGTGTGTGAGTGTGTATGTCGATCTTGGCGCAAACGGGCCACACGAGACAGCTACAAAAGCCGCGACGAGAAGCTAGAAGCCGCGACAGCCACTTGTGGCGAGTGGTCATTTTTATTTTTTATTTTATTTTTATTTATTTATTTGGGTTGCCGACAAGAAATACACATACTTAAACAAAATAAGAGCACTTAATCTTAAAGGCCAGTGCTCCCTTAATTATGTGTGACCACATCATGCACTTATATAGACTAGGTCAGAATTTCAGACTGGGTAAAATATTTTTTTAATACATTTTATAGAAAGCATTACCACAACAATTTTTTTAAAAGGTAGTGGCAAAATAAAAATCTTGTATCTCGCCTGAGCTTAACTAGCTCACTAGATTTTTATTTTGAATCAACAGTCAAATTGAACTTTTGTCGTGTGCTTAGAAATTAATGTTTACATATTAAGTGTTCTACGAGAGGCTTGATCACGAAGACTAGCGAAAATGTATTCGTATCATAGACGTAAAATATTGGCCAATGAGAAAGCGTAGTTTCGAAATCTACGGTTGAAATATTGGTCATCTCCTACAGGTCATATTGGAGCATGGGCACTAGGCGCTTCAGGTGGTACCCTGGTATTGTTAGTGCTAGCAGCGTTGGCGCTGTATCGAGGCTGGCGATACGAGCAGGAGCTAGACTCTCTCCTCTGGAAAATAGACTTCCGAGATCTACATCTGCCTGACGAGGAACAGCAAGCCAACAAACTGAGTAGGTAAAACGATTTAAGCTGTTGTTTGCATGCTCGCTTTTTTTCTACATTCATTATCATCATCATCATCTCCTTGACCTTATCCTACTCTAAGTGGGATCGGCACAACATGTTTTCCTCTTCCATTTCCTTCTATCAGCCGTCATCTCAACACACTCCTTTCTTACTCATATCATCTTTCACACAATCCATCCATCTTTTCTTCAGCAGACCTTGGCCAGCACATCCGTTCATATTCATATCTAACATTCTTCTTGTAAAGTGCTTGTTACATTTCTACATTATTAAAAAAAACTAAGATATGTACCTACCTACTGCTTATTTACAAAGTACCTATTTTAAATTTACTTCTTCCATTAGGAGTCATTTCATTTACTATACTAAAGATAATAATTATTATTTGAATTTGTGTAAGCCCTATTCCTGAAAAACCCCCCTGGTATTGTAAATGTGTAAATGTCAATATTTGCCAACTGTGTTGGTATGGTTACTTAATCACATCAGCCCGAAAGCACACTTGGACATTGTAAAATAAAACATTTTATGAAATGAGTAGAAATGTTTCTATCTGAATAATACGCGAGGAAAGCAAGCAGAAGCCATCCACAATATATTGCTATGCTAGCGGCTCAGAGACCTCTTCCGGGGATTAGATGCTATAATTGTTTGCAGGCACGCTATCTTCTGTGCTCTTCAAATCTACTTCAATCCTTCATCCTTTCCTATGTTCTGTTCTTTTATAAGTACCTACCTATGTTATTTATTATGTATTTACTTACACAAAAGTTATCTAATATTATTGTAGTTATCGGTAGGTATATAGGCCTCTTCTTTAACGCTTCGAGTGCTGAATAACAAAACTATAAATACAGCACCTCGGGCATGGCGCGAAGGGTCATTACCGAGGCCAGTAGTCAAAACGTAACGTTTTAGTTTTCACTAGATCTTAATGACTCTTAAGTACCTACCTAATGAACTCATCTGAACGAATACTACTTAATAGGACACAAAAGTATTTATGAGTAATTTCAATATAAAAATTATCTTTTAGTGATGTTTTCAGTTCAGAATAAAGTTTCACTTTACGTAGGTAAGTATGTGTTTTTAGGAAGCCAAGGAATTCAGTGGCTTCACCTATATTAGGCGCCCACATGAATATTGCATTACTTTGCGCCGCTCTGGGTGTCAGGTCCAATGGAATTCTGAGAAATCCGCTAGTTTGTTACATAATATCCCTGGTGTATTTCTTCCGGCTACATTATTGAATGTTTGTTTTTAAATAATTTTTATTTTTCATTCAAGAATGAAATTTTTCAGTAGGGACCCTAATGGTAATTTTTTGTAAATTAACACCAATTCGTAATGCGTCCAAACAGAGTAGAATGGGCAAGAAACTCTGCTTGACTATTTTAAAATAAAATAAAACATTCCAATGGCACATTCTTTAGTGAAACTTTTTTTAATTAACGTTGAGTAGCTATTGCTTTACGATTTACTCCATAAATTCTTAACCACCGCTTGACTAATATTTAATTTTTTAAGCAGATGATATTTTTATGGATAATAAAAACGATTTTAATGAAAATCTTAAACGTCTCAGGGCCTTCAGTAAGTAGAAGAAATTACGAGGGACTTAAACCTATTACATAGGTAGTAGGTATAGAACCGACATTAAATCTTCGTATGAACAAAATAAAATATTCTCTTTAACAGAAAAAACTTTAGATACTCTAATAAAGATATATTTACTTTACATAGGCTTACGCATTTTTACTAACATTTGCCTATCGATGGTACAATCAGAGACAAAAGTAGATTCATAAAATTGGTCTCAAAAATCAAAACAAGATCTTTTGTAAATCCAAACAACAAGAACCGTCATATTTTCATTGTCAATTGTATTTATAATTTTTATTAGAACTTTAGGTAGTTTCATTCAAATAGCAGATTCAAATCTAGTGTCAATCCACTTTTTTTTTTTTTTAAACTTTTAGGCATAGGTACTTACTCCAACATTGCGATCACAAAGCTGCCTACCAGACGTGCTGGTTTATTACCTGTAGGTACAGGCAACCCTACGATCGTAAAAAGAGGTTCTCTGTTTTAGGAAACTTCTAACCCTGCTTTTCCAACCATAGAGATGTTCTCGTAAAAACGAGCTCTAATCAGCAGTAACGATTCCAAGCAAATTGGTCAGAGCTAATTTTTTCCAGCAAGATAGCAATGCGGGGACGGTCGCGAATCCTCCCAACAACGTCACAGAGAAGAACCAGAACGGGAGTACCGGGGGAGTGCGGTCCAGCCAGGTCTCTCTTAGCTCCAATCCTGACCTGGACTTCAGATACTCGGCGATATTCACCGAGGTCGCCTTCTACAGAGGAAGGCTTCTAGCCGTGAAGCGTGTGAGGCGACATCACATTGATATCAATAGGGAGATCAAGAAAGAACTTAAAATTGTAAGTAACCTGTTCTTTTTTAGGGTTCCATACTCGAAGGGTAAAAACAGGACCCTATTACTAAGATTCCACTGTCCGTCTGTCTGTCACCAGGCTGTATCTCATGAACCGTGATAGCTAGTCAGTTGCAATTTTAACAGATGTTGATTCTGTTGTTTATGTTGCCGCTATAACAACAAATACTAAAAACAATATAATAACTAATTAAGTGGGGCTCCCATATAAAGGTAGCTACGGAACCCTTCGTGCGCTAGTCCGACTAGCACTTGACCGGTTTTTTACAAGGTGTTAAATTCTTTTTTTGTTACGTTTTCATAATCGTCACCAGAAGTTCACGCTTAATGTATGTTTCCCTCAAAGTGTTACACCATGAACGGTCTTGAGCTCTTTCTATACTCGTTCAAAAAGATCGTTTTGAAATGTTTTAAAGGGTCGGTAACACGCATGTGATAGGTACCTCTTGGTGTTACAGGCGTTCATAGGCTACGGGAACCCCTTATCATCAGGAGGACCGTATGCCTGTTTGCTAAGTTAGTGGTGTAAAATATGTTACACCTGGTAACCAGGATTCTTGAGAAAAGTGACTGATTTATAGATGTACGTTTTTTAACTGTACGCAGCTGTGTCTAGATGTGATAGAGATTAAATTATAAATTTGCTAAGTTTTAGATAGATTTATTGCCGAATTGATTTATTGATAAGATTTATTGACGATAATTAATGACGTTACATGGTGATGATAATGCTGCAAATGATGTGTTGCTCGATCGCGAGCCGAATATGAACTGACAAGGTAAATCATGCAATGACTCCTGGAAGGCTCACGCTCATTGTCAAAATTGCTAGCTAAGCTATATGCACCTTGAACTCTGTTCCAATGTATATTCAAAACCACTCCTTTCTACTTCTTCAATTATTAGCTCTTTCGAAAATAAATGTAACATTTACTGAAATCCGCGACAAATCTGTACTTCCATTCCATATCCGTGTTTGCAGATGTCGTAATAATGGAACGTATTTACTCGGATTCATCGTAAGCCACCCTGAAGGAAACTCGAAGCCTTGTCGCAAATGAAAATATGTTTGTGGTTATAATGTTCAGTTTTACTTCAAGAACGTTTCGATAGCTTTTAATTGAGAATTAATTCAATTAGATTTTGCTTTTGTTTGTCTGTTTTAGACATAACTGATAAACAAATATAATTGGTACCTTAGATTAGACTTACTCGGTTATCGACCTATTCAGATCATCACCATCATCAGTCTATAGCAGTCCACTGCTAGACATAAGCCTACCCAATGAGCGACTGCGCCCTGTCCTGACCTCGACACATCTAGCTTCTACAAGAAGCCTATCGCAGATCGTCACTCCATTTAACCGGAGGGCGTCCTATTCTACGTTTGCCGAAATACGGTCTCTACTCAAAAACTCGTTTACTCCAGCAGTTGTCGGTTCTTCAGCAGATATGGCCAGCCCACTGCCAATTTACTGCTAATTCTCTGAGCCAATATGTCGACAACTTTAGTTCTCTATCGGATAGCCTCGTTGTGGTTTCAATCCTTCAGAGAAACTCCGATCATAGCTCGATTCATAGCTCGCTGAGCGACTTTAAACTGGAGGAATAGCCCTACCTACTGTGAATGTCCACGTTTCGGCTCTGTATGTCATGACGGGTAGGAAACACTGGGTAGAACTTTCACTTATTCTCTATTCAAATAATGAGGAGTAATTGCTACCGCGCCAACGGTAGCGAAAGTGATGACAAGGATGGCAGTATTGCAGGCGCCGCTTAACTGAATGAAACGGAATGTTAAAACCGCGCGAGAGGGCGGAAATCGCTCACGTCTGAAGGCCTTTATTTATTTTACAGAATAGCGCATTACCCCTTATCACCAAGTTACGATTACAATTAGCCAGCTATGTCCCATCGCAAAGGCCTCCCTACGATACCTCCAGTCATTTCGACCTTGAGCTTTAGTACCTACCCACGCTTTATCGAAGGTGTTTCGTTCATCTTGCCATCTTTTTCTCGGTCTACCGCGGCGCTGCCTTGCGTTCTCAGGGCTCTACTTGGTGTTTATCTTAGCCCATAAGTCATTGCGTATCCGACAGGCATGACCAGCCCAGCTCCATTTAAATCTAACTAACTATATGATATTTAATAATATCCCAAAAATTATGACTCAGGCGGAATTTAAACCTTCCCAACAATATCACGCTGCCATCCCTTTTTTTTTTTTTTTTTTTTTTTCATTATTTGTGGGTTAACGCTTTAAGTACAACCTAATTATTAAGTAGGCATGTGATGTTCATCCTATTTAGGGAATTGAAGAGACATTGTTTGCTAGATTGTTTCACAAGGATTACACTGGATACTCGTCAAACATTTTGTTAAACCATAGGTTGTAATATTAATGTAATATGCTTTAATTTAACCGTATTTATCTTTTCAGCTAAATGTGCTATGATCGTTTATAATTTACCTCTAGGCTTTTCCTTGTAATATAACACAAACACAAACAGGAACATTAGTTTAAATGTAGAGCAATGTAGAGCTTTGCGGATATGACGGAGGCACTGACTGAGACAAATCGCTCAATCCATCCGCCTTTGCAGTAATGCCGCAGGTAGCCAACTGAATAAATAGCTCTGTTTGTACGCCCATGCGAAATATGATGATGAGATGTACAGCAAATGTTTCCTTACATCAATATACTTTTCCTTAAGTGCACGAAATAACTATTGACAATAAATATTTGCCAGGAGTGTAAAATTCTGAATGGATGTTTTGGTAGCTTTCCGCAGCCCAATAAAGAATCAAACTGAGGGGCTAGCAAGAATTTTAAACTGAAAAAATATTGACTTTCAGCACTGATATTAGTCCTTATAATATTATAAAATTTGGAACAGAGAAAAAATTTAAATGTTTGTCCCTCCATCACACCAAAACTACTGATTTGATTGAGCTGAAATATAGCGCATGTAGTTCTAGATATTAATAAGTCATTCTTTATAGCCTATAATTAGTCTTCCTACTCCGAGTACAAAGAGAGCGATGCCACAGGCGGAAGCTTTTAAATAAAAAATGCTGAACATCCTCTAGCCCACAATCCATTCATCTTTTCTTCAGCCCCCCTCTACTCGTAGACACATTCACACTCATCACTCTTTACCTACTTAGTAGACTTTAGTCACTGACTTTCACCCGTCCTCATCACACTTGCCAGAGCTTATTGAATTTATGTTAATTCTTAAGATGTATGTAAACCTTGATTGCTTCATCCACAAAATAACTATTACTTATTTTCCTAGCTAAAACAAAAAGTTTAAACTCAAAAGTAAATAACTTCATATGTTCGTCAAAGTATGATTGTGCAACTCCAAACAACGTATGAAATCTCTAGACGAAGTCTCTAGAGCGCTGAAAAGCAAACGTTTCCAAGAATAAAGTAAATAGAGTAGTTCGTTCAGGTGCGGATAAGTACTTACTTACTGCGGTTTCCAAGCTGAAACTTGCAATAACTTCTTATGTTCTTGGTATAGACAGATTACTTGTTCTATACCTCAAGTAGGTACATATATTGCTCTTTTCAACGACTGAAACATCTTTCGTTTCATGTTGTGTTGCCAATTCTGTACCTAATGGTATTGAATTGACGCACCCGACTGCTTAAAAATATTTATCAAAGTACATGTAGGTACAATATACTCAAAATTTTATTTACTTATTTAATTATACTTTGCTTTCGTAGAATCTTGGGCTAGCGTAGAACGTCTACTATAAATGAACCAATTACAGACATCGAACTGTCATGGTTAAATTGAGCCCCTTCTAGAGTCAAACCTTTAGGATAAACATGAGTGTGAAGATTTTCCAACTTCTAGGAATCATTCAAGGCCCTGAAATTTAACAAGTTAATGAACCTCTACAATTAATAAATTATTCTTATTATATTAATAATTAATTATTCTGTGCTTCTACGGTCATTAGACACACGAAATATTATTTGAACTTAAAAAGATCTCCATTCACATCTGAGAACAATTATTTTAGCTTATTGAATTTTAAGAGTGTTAAAGCTAAACGATCATTGAACATCTTCGTATACCTAGTGATAACGAAGGGTATAGAGATAGAAAGATAGGCCTAACTTTATTGTACATAATGCAAAGAACTACAACGTAATGATTCATTAATACTAATGAACAAGGCATTAAAAATAATGGATCAGTGAGCGGCCTTAGAGCTATCTCTTCCAGGCAAATCAAAATCAAATCAAATTATATTTATTTTCATAAAAGTATGGTGATGAGAAGATCTTAGGCATCGCATTCTCATACTTAGTTACGGAAGCGTGCAAATGTTAAACTACTAATGGTAGGTACCCATTTATGTATTATTTAACGATTTTCAATTACTACAGATTAGGTAATGTGTCGTAGCTTCGTAGATAGATATCAAGACAAGTGAAGGTTGATCGTGTGAAAGAATTTTCCAATTAGTTTCAAGCGGAGCGCCTTCACGCTACCTCACGTGTGCTGTAGATATTTCATTATTGGGGGATGTTCTTTGGAATAGTTTATTCTTTCGTCAGTCGCTGCTATCTTTTATCCGAAAAGTGTAAATTTCTGATACATTAGTTGTTTCAGGTGCATTTGTCTTTTGATTCAATTGAACTCACTACATTAATTTTAGTAACCTAATACGTAATCAAATAAAGTACTTTTTAAGATTCTTGTAAAGGTAATGTTTCGATTTACCTTTGACTACCTCCTATAATTAACAACTGAGCATTAGGTATGTGAAAATATTCATAATGGGGAAATGTCGTGAAGATTCATATTTGTTTTATTGTTGCATCTTCTAATCATCATCATCAGCCTATAGCAGTCCACTGTTAGATAAGGCCTCCCCTAATGAGCGCTATTGCAACCTGTCCCCAGGTCGATGCATGCATCAAAGTAGGCAAGACAATATTTCAATAATTCATCGTCTATAAGTTCGTTCAATTAGAATTGCAACTAAGACCTGTTTTTCTTGAATGCTATAAGGAAAAACTGTTTCATATTTCGTCTAGCCTTAGACGCTAGTAATTCTAAATTTACCGAATTCAGAGATTAGGTTTATGCAGCAGCATATCATAAAGCACGATACAGCAAACAGCTGTGTATTGTCTGTTTATTTACGTAAGCTTATTTATCTTCAGATGCGGGATTTGCAGCATGACAACGTAAACGGCTTTGTAGGCGCTTGCATAGAGCCGCCGAATGTGTGTGCTCTGTCTGAATATTGCACTAGAGGCAGCCTCAAGGTAAACATTGGAATAATGCCAACGTATTATTGAAGCCGAAATTTTGAATCACAAGGTTTTTTGTTGTTTCAGGACATTCTTGAGAATGAAGATATCAAATTGGATAACATGTTTATCGCATCGTTGGTTGGAGATATTATACGGGTAAGTGCCAATGTTATTGACAATCCAATTAACAATAGGTAAGTAGACCTAATTATAGATTCTCCCTAGCATAAGAAAGATTAATAACACACAAATATAACATCATGACGACCTCTGTCGCGTAGTGCAATGGGCGAAGGTTCTATTGCCCCCGGGAGACAAATGTTTATAAGATTTGCAAATATTTGTTTCGGGTCTTGGTGTTTTCTATCTATAATATGTATGTTTTTACAAAATAAATAAGTTCATGTGGTTCCCCTATTACAAGCTTTGCTTAGTTTGGGGCTAAATGATACAGTGTGAATTTTGCAATGTTATCAACATTGCAAAATTTAAAATTTATTCATTAATTTAGAACCTTACGGCACACGTTTAGTCGATATTGTCCAGCATTATTTATTTATAACCCTGTATTTTAATGTAACTAACGATTATTGGCTATAGCTGTAATTTATTGTTGAAATAAAACTTTTATCTATAAAGTTGTTTCTGGCAAATACAGATAAGGTACTTACTTTTAATTGAAAACTTGGATGCTCTCAGAACTTTTGCGTTGAAATGGAAAGTTCAGCAACAATTTGTGTTATTAATTTCTACATAATTCTACAATCTGAACGTCCAACTTTTCGAACAATTAATTGATTGCTAGAGATTATTTTATGCTCGTATTCGAAATAGAAGCTCAGACTGAAGCGAAACTTGAGCTGATAGAATTTTTACAGATTTTTAATGAAAATCGACCATAATATTCTTTGTTTAGTTTTATATAGATTTTAAACGGACCTAAGGTACACGTATCGTATTCAGCATTATTTTTATGCTACACGAGTCTTAAAGTGTCCCGCATGGGAACATTTCGACTGGCTGAGACGCAAGAAGCATGGGTTCGATTCCCATTTTGAAACAAAATGTTCTGGGTCTGGGTATTGTGGAACCCCGGTGTATTCGAAGTTCCTCATGCCTTTGACAAAGGAGAAAATCCTGTGTGGGGCCCGCACATGCCCGGAAAGTTATTCCAGTATCTGGTAAACTCTTCCAAGCAGGAATTTGTTAAGGTTCTTTTGGCCAGAATTATCGGTATGCCACAGAACGGTTCAGGACCTATTGTGTAACTGTAAGTGCAGTATACAGTTGAAATTTAATAAATAAATAAGAAATAAAGCTTTTTGTGAATTCTGGGTGTAATAGCGGTGTGAGGGGTTCCAACCTCCATCCTCGTAACCCTCTTGCACGTACGTAACGTAAGCATCTTGCCCGTGGTGCATCTTCTAAGTAACTAACAAACGGGGCTCTGGCGGCCGGCTGATTGCGGCACAGCGCAGCCTAACACTGGTACAGGTGCATCCCCTGGCCGCTGATGGGCAACAGCGTCAGTGAAGCGAGAAACTGTGCCCTGCGATCCGCATGCCCAGCGTGGCGATTAAGGGCATATCCCCCTTCTTAATAGGGGAGGCATATGTCCAGCTGTCGACTGATATAGGCTGGAGTGTGTATGTGTATGTGTGTGTGTGTGTGTGTGTGTGTGTGTGTGTGTGTGTGTGTGTGTGTGTGTGTGTGTGTGTGTGTATGTGTGTGTTATGTTATTATACAAACCACAAGAAACATAAGTAAGTACTATTTCCAGGGTATGATCTTCATCCACGAGTCACCGTTACAATTCCACGGAGCGCTGCGACCGTCGAACTGTTTAGTCGACGCGCGGTGGGTTGTCAAACTGGCTGATTTTGGCCTGAAGGAGTTTAGGAGAGGCGAGCTGCCGCCATCGGAAGCAACTGCGTTCCGGACTCATGTTGAAAGTGAGTTTAATATTACCTTATCATCATCATCAGCATGTGCCGAGTATGCAATCCACTACAGGACATAGATAGATAGATAGATAGATACATTTATTCCATAAAAAGTTTTTTACATTTAACTCTTTTTGTACCAAAACACCTGAGTTGATTTGTATTGGTACTGAGAGTACCGCATATTGTTCCGCACTGTTACTAACCTAGTTATGAATAATAATTAACTAGAACATTTCACTTCTTACATAGGCCTCTCCTAATGAGCGCCATTGCGCCCTGTCCTCAGCTTGAGGACATAGAACCTATTATTACCTACATTTTTACTATTTTGTAATTTCCTATTAGCTTGATTGTCATTTGGAATTAAATTAATTTAAATTCATAGCAGATTCTTCGTAGATGTAGTAGTAGCGTAGCGAATCTCAAATCAATTCAACATTACCAATTAATTACCAATTTATTTTGGTCCACATTTACTCTAGTAAATAAATACCTACTCAGTGTTCAGTAGGTATTTAAATTGCTACATAAAACATAAGTGTTCACTTGTAAGCACCCCGTTTAAAGGATATGGCAAGCACTACGACTTTGTACCGCTCTATCTTTTTAATAATTTTACTAACCTTTTTATAATGATGAAGATTCTTCCTTTATAGGTACTTAAAACTTTATTTATTTTTAGCACCACAAAATAACAGACAAAACAACCGTATTAGACCAATACACTGTAAGTGAAAAAAAGTGTGTTTTGAGAAAACGGGCAAATTTTAATTTCAAACCCTATAGATTTAGTGAATACAG